>JACTAT010000014.1:5674392-6874392 GCA_014526335.1 Chrysaora quinquecirrha
CGATCAACGTCGAATGTTTCATCAAAGAGTTGTTTTGCATCTCTTGCAACAAACAGAATGAATGGCAAACAGTTTGTCATAGATTCAAAGACTTCCAAGGACAGTAAAGGGTTTTATTCAAGAGTTGTATCAAAGTTGCGTGGAAAAAAATCTCAAAGAAAGGAAGATTGCATGTTCGATGGAAAACAAGTACAGAGTATTGATGATTTGTTGGATTTCATGGCATCAAATGAAACAAAAAAGCTGAAAAAGCAAAAAATATTCTCAAGAAAGAAAGCAGATTCATTCGATTCATTTGAGTCGAATTCGAGCGTTATATCGGTTGATGACGTATCATCCAAGTTACGTAATTGGCACACGTGGGCAACCTCGTTTGCAGCTGATCAGGAAAGCGAGGCTAGACTTCGAGCGGATTCGTCGTTAACTGAATTCACAGAAGAACGGTTTCAAAATGATTTAACGACAAAAGGACAAACAAAACCAATTTGCTTTTTAGCCGAAAGTGAAGATGCTGATGACGTCGATCCGAGCCTCGATCAGACAGCAGATTTTGATGCATCATCCATTGATGCTTTGGAAAATTATGAAGAAGAGGCTGAAAAACACTCAAAAAGAGAAAAATTGAACTTGAAACCAACAAAATCTGACTCCGAAGCGAAATTATCAACAGAAAAATCTAAAAAGACGAATAGAATGCCTGGTCTTATTCATCGCCATAGTGATATTGGAGCAACCAATCATATTGCATTAAAAGCGTCACGTGGAGTATCACGTAGATTACTTGATGACGTTTTCACTGGAAGATCGATCAGCTATGAACATATAAATCGAATGCGAGGCAGCGCACGTGACATATCTAAACAGAGAGTTCAGAAATGGCTTGAAGATTTGAATAAAAATTTACCACGTGATGATCAGGAAAATAAAATTGAGTTTAGCAACAAAAATGAAGATGAAAGCAAAATTGAGATAGAAAATGAAGAAACAGAACGATTACCGAAATCAAGAGGTCGTCTGCCATCTCAACCTCTGTTTTATATACCAAACATTGAAGATGAAGATAATAACTCTTCTCTTAGAATGATTATACAGTATTAACTTCTTTTATATTTTACTCTTTATCTTGGATTTGTTCGTTTTGTTTAGTTCAAATCAGCAAAGTATCTCAAAACAGAAGTAGTAGTTTTTATTCCCTTCTCTGACAGATAGACAAACTATATGTATAAATTGCGATAAACAGCGGAATCACTTTCGGGTACACTTGATTCCGCTGTTTATCGCAATTTTGAAGTTTTGTACAATTCAAAGACTATCTGTATGAATATAAAAACCAGAAATATCTTTATATATGCAATCAAAAACTATCGCAACTAAATCATTATTATTTTCTATAATATAATGTATGAGTAAAATTAGGCAAAAATACCTTTACTAGAACACGCATTGAGTGTAAATATTAGAAAAATTAAAAATCAAACCGTTTAATCGATTTATGGAGGAATTAATTTTTTCTACAACAATAATAACTTCATCTTAACTAAAAAGCTAAACATTTTTGCGTAATATTATTTATTTTATTCAAAATTCATATATTTAATTTGTCAACTAATATTTGTTTAAACGTTTCGGAAAACTAGTCCAATTAGGTAATATCTAAAAGTTAAGATTTGTTTCGTAGTTCGAGGTTCTCAAGTCTTCTTCCCAGATAACAACGATTTCAGCTTTCCTAAAAGCATAAAAAGTAATTGTTCAAAGTGATGTTCAAAACCATTTATCAAACACTTATACAGAACGAATTCTAACATTTAATAATAATAACATTTTGATCGTGAAGGTGCTTGGACGTTGTTAACCTAAGATGTATAGTGTACGAGTTGTAAGCCCATAATGCTATTAGAGAAAGTAATTAGCTGCTGCTTTCACACTTATGCTGCATTCACAATGACACTTCGAAGCAACGCCAGTTTTATTTAAACCAAGTTAAATTTAAATTTTCGCCAATAAGAGCGATTCGATTTATTGAACTGACCAATCAGAATGCAAAATTTGTAGAACCGTTTTTAAACCGGTTTAGCATGTGTTATGAAAGCAGTATACATATCGAAACTACCGCTTTTTAAGTCAGGTTTGCATTTCCATGAATTGGCTATATTCGGATATCTTGATCAACCAGAGCACAACATTTGCTGAAAGGGATAATTCTAAACTGTTATAACTTACAGTGTGAATGAAACAGAACTCCTACCTGGAAACTTTGATAATTTCTTAGTTTTTTCATGTTTCGGCGCGGTTTTCATTGCAATATAGTTAGATGCATCATCCATCGGGAGTTTCTTTACCGTTGTGTCTTGGGCATGTCTTTTCTCGTCAAATCTTACATCGGAAGAGAGGTTGAGAGAACGAGGCCGTGGACTTCTACGATACTCGCTTGTTGAACGTAGCAGCCTCTCTTTCGTTTCCTTATGGTTTTCTCTCTCTGTGGTATCAACGCTGCCTCTTCTATAGAGACCCAATGACTTTGATTTTTTTTCCGATTTCAAAATTTGAAGACTTTGATCGTTTTCTCTTGCAAATGTATCTCCACTGCTTATTGCACTGCGACTTCTAGGCCTCGATGGCGTCAGAAGTGAATTATTGTTTATGTTTTTAGATTTCTTTGAATCTTTACCGTGAATGATTGTAGGGCTGGGCTTGCTGCCTTCATCTGATGAAATATTTGGAATGTAAAAAATAGGTTGATTAGGTAGCGATGTGTTATCTTGATTATCATTATTGTTATCAATGCTTGCTTGTGATATGATGATACTTGTTGGATGATCATTCTGATTGCTGTGATCGCTATGATTATTCGGTGATTCAATGATTGGTGAATTTGATTGGCTCATCTCATCGGCTGATTGTGATGTTTCTGAACTTGATCGTCCTCTTTCTTCGTTTATTAGACATTTCTTTTTTTGACCCATCCATTTCTTTATTATTTCATCTTGATTTAACACATTCGGTTTCATATCATAATCTTCCATTTTTCCTTGCCTTCCCTCTGTCTCGTCATTCGATTCTTCATCGCTTTCTGACCCTGAAGAACTCTCAAAACTCAATTCATCAGCTTGCGCTAATGCCTGTGAACTGGCTTTCTCGTACCATTCATTCAATCGTGAACTTATTTCCATCGATCGTAAATTTGAATCTGAAAAATTCTGCTTCAGTTTCTTTTCTGAATTTAAAAATGAAGAAACACGTTTTCTTGGTCCTTTCTTTTTCTTCTTCCTTGCATTTTGCTTTGGACTCCATTTAGCCATTTCTAGAAGATCATCGATACTTTTGACAGGCATCCCTTCTATAACACATTCCTTGCTATCTTCTTTTTCTCTTCGTTTCAAACCATCTGTAAATCTATAACAAAATAACACATCTTTTTACCTTTTATTAATGTCACCACATTCGAGAAACTAAAGATCCTCGTCATTTCAAAATCGTAGCCTCCCGACAATACTGTAGACATTGAGGGGAACCCGTCTTGTCCCCGTCGTGATCGGGATGTTCATGTTCCCGTATAGTCGTAAGCCAGTCGTAAGCGACAGGGATGATGAGTACAAACAGGAAAATTCTCTAGTAGATGTTGATTTGGACGCGAGGCAATGATGTGACTGTGAGAGCACGTAAATGACTCCGTCGACAGCAAAGATAAAAGAATATGCTCCCATATCGAAATTCATGGTCCTATTACATGGTAAGCGAGAGTGCCGTTGAAAAATGTTGAACCAGTTTCAAATTTCTCCCGTCGAAGGCGACATGACTGAAAACATGTTCCCATATTATCGTAAGCGTTCCCGTACTAGCGCAATGACGGGAACGCTTTCCCGACGATGTGGAAACCATGCTTTACGAGGTACGTCGGTAAAAATTCATAAATAGAGAAATTCAAAATAGAATTCACCTCAATCTTTCTTCCCTGATTTTATCAGCCATCGATTTACCACCATTATAAAGGGAACTTTTTGATCTTGAACGTGGTGCGTCAGATTTGCTTTTCTTCAATTTTGTTTTTGGTGAAATTTTTGCGGCTTCATTTTCCATTCCTATCGGTGGCCTCTGATTGGATAATTTCTTATATTTCAATTCCGGTGTGCTCATTTTCGGTTGTCTCTCTGCTCTTCGACTTGTTGGGCTTGGGTACCTAGAATGATTAAACAAACAATGCAGAGCAAGGGTTGTGAAGAAAGGCGGAATAGCTCTTTAGAGTATGAAGGAAACCCAATGGTGGACCCAGCTAACAATAAAGTTAAGGCAAACGTAAATACTTGATTTATATAAAATAAATAGCAAATAAATAGATAAATACATAAATAAAACAAATAGATAAATAAATAGATGAAAAAATAAATAAAAGAAAAATAGACAACTTAATAGAGATATAGGTATATAAATAAACAGATAAATAAATGAATGAATGAATGAGAGAATGAATGAATAAATGAATTAATGAACAAAGGAATGAATAAATGAATGAACGAATGAACTAATGAATGAATAAAGAATAGAATGATGATAATGACCTCATAGTAATGCTTGAACTTGATCTGATAACTCGTGTCGCAGTATTTCTTCTTGAATATTTATTGATTAAATCTGGTGAATCAGTTCCACTTGTCCCATCTGATGAATCCAAGGTTGATGTCGTTGTTCTTACTCTTCTATGTTCAATACTTGGTGAGGAATGAACTAAATCTTGTAATGCATTATAAAGATCATTTATTTCATAAATTGAAGCTGGTTTACGATTGGCACCTTCGACGGGTTTTCCAGAAATTGACGATGCTTTCCGATGTTGAACTTGATTTGTTTCTGACGATGTATCTTCCATTTTGTTTGTCTATCTTATTTTCCAGCCTGAACGGAAAAAGTGATCTTATTCTTAATTGTTACACAATTGTTTCCCTAGTTAGAGCGCAGCTACGGTCTAAAAACCAACCCCTATTCTCTGGCACCTTGCTAACACCTTCTGTTCGGTTACTTTTCCCCTCGTTTTTGTTTTAATGATGCCTACTTTGATTTCACTTTTCACCCAGTTGTTTACAAAATGTAAGAGAGCAGGAAGCTGCTAATTAAATGATACTTTCGTGTTGCTTTTAAAGCAAGTGCTTACTGACAAAATATTGCCCAAAACATGTGAACAAAGTAGCGTATATGTTTTGGTAATGCAAACTTACCTTCAATCAAATAAGGACAAAACAAATTCACCACAATTTATTCATTCTGTTTTTCTACACGGCAAAAGCATCTAATTCTTCTTTCCAGGCAGATAATTTGATACTTTGAAATCAAAATAAACTTGAAAAAACAGTGCTGCTAATGAAGACCGAACTATAAGAAACTAATAGTTAAACGATATAAATGGCACTGAGAACTCTCTGTAATTTGCCTTGTATGCCTTTCGCTTTCAAATAATACGAAAATATTTCAAAAATAAACTGTGATTTTAACTCAACATCTAACTTGAACGTGAACAAATGTAATAAAAATACGGGGGAAGAGTAAACAACGTTTCAGTTTCATACTCTCTTTAGTAAGCTTGAAAATGTCAAATTTAATGATATTATTAGACAAAGCTACTAGCAAATCAAGGTTAAGATTATTTCTGTATTTATTATAAGTCAATAAGTACGAAAAAAACATCTATTTGTTTGTTTCTAAACAAAATGTTTTCTATTCACCCACCTGTTTACTTATGACATGAGACCCCCGTGACATTTTGCACACTGTAGGACATTTATTTACTTGTCAGCACTGATAGCATGATGCATACAGGGAAGTCGACTTTATTTTTAATTTATCAGACAAGCTGTCAGATAAATTACTCTTTAAAAATGGCATTATTTTGTATTCTATACTCTATTATTTTTTATTTTAGAGTTTTTTAAAGTCATCCCCGTGATTGAGCTGTGGAGCATAGTGGGGCATTTTCAAGTTCAGTTTTCTAAATCTAAATATATCAAAATTCAGAGTAATGCTTTACAGTATACTGTATAATGTACCTTCTGCAATATAAGCATGATAAAGAAGCATATAACATATAAATAAGAATTAATAAATCAGTTGAAAAATAAGCGGGTTATGAATAAAAATATTGAAAAAAATTCCCGTGAATTATGTAGTGGGTCTGAAGCACGTGACCATAATCCTTGTTCCGCGCATGCGAAAAAAAGAACACACAGATCGAAGGAAAATGTACGATTTTTTAACACCATGCTTTGATTTGGTGAAAATTAAATTATCTTTGAAGAAGAAGATGTAGCCAGTTATGAGACATTCAAGTTGATACTTTGTTTGTTAAGTATTATGAATTTGAAAGAGGAATTCGAGGGCTTTATTTGTCCACATTGCATGATTGAACTTGCTTCAGCTTCGCAACTTCAAGATCATTGGATTCGATTTCACAACTTATCGAAAATAAATAAGAAACACGGAGATGGTTTCTTAAAGTTTCCTGATAAAGAAACAGTTTGTACTTATAAACAAGAGAATAATGAAATAATAAAAGAAAAGCAAAAGATCAGACAGCTTACTGGTGGTATTCAAAATGATCAGGTAGGCCTGGTGGGAAGCGTGACATTTTACGATTGTTCATTGCTTTGTTTTTTGAAAGTTTTTGTTTGATTATCAAGTAAATACCCTTCAAACGAATTGTTATTTTGTTTGGTATCTAAAAAATACACCTGTTACGATGAAGATTTTGGTAAAAGAAGTGGTTTATTTTCATGTTAGTCGTGACCTTTTGGTTGCCCTCCTGAATTGTTTGAAATTCTTGAAATATTTTTTGTTTGAAACGAGGAAGTGCGTTTATGTTGTAAATTATGCATACTGTACCTGTAATTTGTAAAATTTAAAAATATCTAAAGCATTAATATCCATGTTGCTCTTTTTCAGAGTTCAATAAAAGGAAAAATGTTTCATGTGTTTGGAAATAGTGATTTATCACAACCAAAGTTGTGTGAATTTTGTAATGGTATAATTTGGCATGCACCAAGGCAATGTCATGGTATTTGAATTTTCTTATAATTTCTATACTTAGATTATCTATAATATTATGCATTCCTCTTTCTTAAAAGTCTCAAATCTTACTCAAATTTTCAAAAATTTGATTTGTTCATTTTTAGCTTGTGGTTTTCAATGCCACAAAGATTGTGAACCACTGGTAGGTCCCTTTAATTACTTTTTAATGTTTGTGGTCATCCAGCCCTTATTGCATATTGATAACATATTACATTTAAGTGTTACAATGTATCATTAACCTCAAAATGTCTGCTTATAGAATTATAACACTTGATCATTTCTTGCTCTTCTCAATATGATTCTTGTTTAATTGTTGAAAGTAATTATTATTATTATGTTTTAGATAGTAACACTTTGTGGCAGCTGGAATGGCATGGCAGGTGGTATTAGCAATGTATGGAGTGTTTTTATCCACTTCTTTCCCCAAATTACATTTCAAGCTAAATTAAATATACTGGTTCATTTAACGAATAACTTCAAATTCAAGTTTTATCATAGTTGTCTTGTATACTGATTTCTGCCATTGATGATTTTAGGATACTTGTGATGATATGCCTGTCAGTGATTATAAAGTAAGACATTATAAGTGTTGCTCTTTTGTTTATATTTGGTGATCATCACAACTAAGATTAAGGTTGTTGCAGTGGATGATGATTATGATGGTGATTATGATTACTATAATGATTATGGTGATGATAGTGATGATCTTGATGATGATGATGATGATGATGATGATGATGATGATGATGATGAGGTTGATAAGGACGATGATCATGATGATGAGGATGATAAGGATGATCTTGATGATGATGATTATGATCATGATCATGATCATGATGAATATCATGATTATGATGATAATCATGATGACGATGATGATGGTGACAATGATTTATGGTTGATTCAAACGGTGCTGAATACTGATTGGATATTCGTTTCATTCTCACAGGGTCCAGTTCCTTCTCCAAAAGGTTTTATGTCACAAATTCGACATCAAATTTCCAGGTACATTTTGGATGCATTTCTGTTATGTTTTCTTCCATCTTTTTGTTGACTGATTTAGTGATTTGTTTTGATTTGTTTTCAGAGGAAAACGAGGCACGTGGATGAAACATTCGACTTGGATTTAACTTACATCACCGATCGAATAATTGGTAAGTTTCAAAGTTACTCTCGACTCTGCCTGCGCCCAATTTTCTACGAGTGTCGCCAACTCGAGCACCATTAGAAAGAAAAAGATTGTGGCATACCGTAATTCGGAAATCCATCAGCTGTCATGTTCATGTATTTTTTGGCGTAGAACAACGACCTCGCTCTATAAGAGCGAAAATTAAGAGTTGCACGAATATACGATTTTGCAAAAGGAAACCCTTTGCGCAACAAAACAACTAAAATTGCTACCTTAAATAGCAGGAAAGATCAGCTTCGTATATGACATCTATCTTTCATGATTTCATGCATGTTTGGCTATCGAAAAAGTCAACAGATCTGATAAGCAGAGAGAAACAAAATTTTTTGAGTTGTACAGAAATTCAAAATTGCGATAAACTTTAGAAACATCGTAGACATAGGAACTTAGTAGCTTTTCTCATCTGACACTCCTAGTAGTAGCTATTAACCAGGGCTCCCTGCTATAAACGGCAGAAACTGCCGAAACAATTGACTTTGTTGGAATTTATACCCAGATGCGGATCGAAATGAACCAGTCAGAAAAGTGAAGCTAAATCGCTATCGCGTTTTGAACGCCAATCAGCTTGCGGTATACAGCAGAAAGACCAACAGAATTAACTGAAGAGTCGAACTTTTAATCTTTACACAGAATTGGCCTTTTCTGACCTTGATACTATGAGGAGTGCTAAACGAAAAATGCTTTTAAGTAACCCCAAAGATATTTCGTACCTGTTTATCGCTATTTAGGAAGAAGCTTTGTAGTCTCATAAACTTATAAATCATCTTACGAGGAACTAAAGTCTATAAGCTTCCAAGCAATGCCTAAGGAATATTTGTTAGTTTTTAGCTTTTGTTTCGTGTATATGATTTGCAAATATGTTGTTTTGCAGCGATGTCATTTCCTGCTAGTGGATTGGAATCAACTTATCGTAACAGTTTAGCTGATGTCGCAATGATGTTACAACAGAAACATGGCGAAAATTACATGGTTTTTAATGTTTCTGAGAGAAGATATGACATTTCAAAACTCAATCATCAGGTATCGCAAATCATGCTCGTTTTTCAGGCGAATTTTCCTAATCATTCAAAATGTATTTTGTATTGGAACAGAATATAAGAATATTGACCCCATGCATGAGTCTGCTTTGAAACAAATACAAAAATAAGATGCTGTGAATTACTAACACTGACTTCCATTAACCATTGCTAAATAACCTAGTTCCATGGACTTTCCCTTATAATGACTGCCTTTTCGTCCCTAGCAATCAAATGACAATTTCGATTTTTTTCTGTTATTCCAATGCAGTCCCACTTTTTGTGTTCTCTTTTCTCTATAACTTTGGCCCTTCATCGTCCGCCAGTCTGCAAAATCAAAGTGAGAGCACCTATTAACCACATGCCCTTTTATGCGAGAGTAATTATAAGGGCATCTGTTCGTTATTTTTTAATTTTTTTGGGTATAAGACCACGAAATTCGGTATTTCGAAACAGAAAACTGCAACTTGTAATTTGTTTGCAGGTTCTAGATTTTGGCTGGCCAGATCACCTTGCTCCACCTTTGGAAAGACTAATAAGGTAAAAGCTTAATATTTTCAAAGAATTCTGCATTTATGTTGTATTAGTTTTGCCTTGATATTGCACTAATGGCATCTAATTGTGGCACTCATGACGTGGCATTGATATGGCATTAATATGGCATTGATATGGTGCTAATGTTACGAGAATTGCACTTTTTCTGCATACTGTATATCGTCATTGTATTTTGGATGCTTTGTTTAGTTTACTTTGTTTCTGTTGCTTGGAGTATGCAAATATAGTATTGCTATAATTCAGTGATATCGTGAGATGAGGCACTTATATGACTGTGATGTGATATGAATGCCGTTTCTTAATTTATGTGACGTTATAGAAATTGCTTAGATTCCGTTCATCTCTCCTTCGTTCAATGCAGCTCTCATCCATTCCCAATTATTGGCCCCCAATTCTAGAACTTTCCTCAACTCTCAGCTCTCCCTTCTCCTGCAGTTCTGCGGTCATCACAGTTCTTTTTTCCTGAAACTTATAATCTGCAAAATCATTAATAAACATCTAATAAACTAAATCTTTGTCTACAACGTTGCTAAGTAATTTCCCTTTCTCTCTTATGGTTCGTAACCTATAGGCGCCTGTGGTCTTTCCCAACATCACCAGCTAAAACACCATGTAGGATATATCTGACGAAGAAAACCACTCTATTTGCCATTTGCCTCTGTGTGGCCAGTCACATCTGCGTCGAAAATAATAAATATTAGGTACAAAGGAACAACGCAGAGGCGCAAGAGAAGACACAAAAAGGAAAATGATTAATATTCGTTTGCCTTGATAAAGGACTCTTTGCTAGTTCGAAATATTGGTATCGAAATATTATTTATTTTCATTTTGTGTGTCTGCTCTGTGTGTCTGTTTGTTGCTCCTTGTTACCTAATATTGTTGGATATGTTTGATGTCCGAATGACATGACAATCTTAACCTTTATTTTACAGCATAATTAAATCAATCGATTCTTGGCTGTCTGCTGATGATCGTAATGTTGCTGTTGTACATTGTAAGGTATACCGTCAACCAGTATTCTTTTCCTCGTATTTCTACGTCTGTTAATTCCTTATATTTGTTCCTTCGTTTATATATCTTAAATATGCTGCTCCAGTGCAAACATTTGATTCATTTTTACAGGGTGGAAAAGGACGTACTGGAGTGGTTATTTCTGCTTATATACAATTCAACAAAGTCTGCCCAAGGTAAGTTTCTTTACTCAGCAACATTTTCGTTTCTTATCAACAAATACGTGTTTGTTGATATTTTCAACGAATTGTTCTCTTGAAGTTGAAACCAGAAGTGATGATGAATTGTGTAATCGTCAATTAAACCAACATGATAAATTATGCATCACACAACCAGCAATTTCTAATGCATTTTGCTCGTGTATTTCTCTTCTTTGAAAATTAATTTGCATTTTCTCACGATGCTTACTTGCTTTTCATTCATGTAAATAAACTGCGGATGTAAATACCACACATAAACAACACATACCATCTGCCTTCTCTTGCATTCTAAAAAGCGAATTTCACGATTCTCGAACCTGTATTTTGCATAGATTGACAGTTGTAGATCTCCTTAAGATTACTGGTTGTCTCTTCAAGTATATTTGTCGACTTTTTAAAATAACTTCTTGCATTGTGTTAAGTCCTCAAGCAGCACTCGATTGGTTTGCCTTACGAAGATTTTACGATGCTAAATTTGGAGGAGTCACGCAGCCATCTCAAAGAAGGTATCACTTTGTATTAATCTTCGTCTTTGCATTATTATTTCATGTATATTTTATACTGTTGTAAAATCTAGCATCCAAATGAAAGCCATTTATATGCTTAGCAATAGTTATTTAAGGATATTCCTTCATTGAGAAATGAAAGAAACTTGTTCAATTTAATGAAAATTTTCACTAGCCTTTAATGCCTTCTTGTTGACGCAGCTTTTGTCTAAGGGCCTGTATCTGACCCTATCCTACCCCTAGTTTTACTAATACTACCCTTTGAACCTCATACACATCATATCTCAGAGCTTGAGAACCATTCTTTTCTCCCCCAATTACGTAGCTTTTCTAGCTACAAGCATGTTGTCCTCTTCTAAAAGACACGTATTGTAACTCCTTGCTCTCTGGAAATTCTTTCGTCTAGAATAATCTCCCTACCCACATCTTTCCGACTGGGTCTTGTCTCTGAGCCTTCAAGCTTATCATCAACCGTCTTGACCATATATCCCAAGAGCTAAGTGTTTTTCCTTGTCGAGGATACTTTTATGATAGGTTCATAGGAACCTTAATAATCATAATAACTTTGCAGTTGATTGACATTTTTTTTAGATATGTGCATTATTTTGGAGATTTTCTTGAAAATAAATTGAAAGTACGAAACAGGTAAAGCGAACCTTCATTTTAGCTCTAATCTTGAAATTAGCTATCTCAATGTGGCTTTTGCTATTCTTTGTGTTCATTTTAAATCTGGTAATTGTGTAAAATATCATTTATCTATTCATTTATTCATTCATTCATTCATTCATACATTCATTTATTTATTTGCTCATTATTTACTTTCAGACAATTGCTGTTAAATCACATAATAGTTCATGGAATACCAAACTTTGATGGGAAAGGAAGTTGTCGACCATTTGTAAAGTCTACAAAGGCTATCAGCCTATTTATACCAGTCAAGTATAGTACGAGTTATTTATTGTATTTTTTTCATTTCTATAACGAATTTAAGCCATCCGTATTCGTGATACAGTATGGCTGTGCAACAAGTTACGCAGTAGACCATGCAACAAGTTAGGCAGCAGGCTGTGCAACAAGTTAGGCAGCAGGCTGTGCAACAGGTTACGCAGCAGGCTGTGCAACAAGTTACGCAGTAGACCATGCAACAAGTTAGGCAGCAGGCTGTGCAACAAGTTAGGCAGCAGGCTGTGCAACAGGTTACGCAGCAGGCTCTGCAACAAGTTACGCAGTAGACCATGCAACAAGTTAGGCAGCAGGCTGTGCAACAAGTTATGAAGCAGGCTTGGAAATAAGTAGTGCAGCAGGCCTTGCAACAAGTCATGCAGTAGGCTGCGAAACAAGTAACGCAGCAGGATGTGCAACAGGTAATGCAACAGGCTGTGCATCAGGTTATGCACCAGGCTCTGCAACAGGTTAGGCAGCAGGCTGTGCAACAAGTTATGCAGTAGACCATGCAAAAAGTTCGGCAGCGGGCTGTGAAACAAGTTATGCAGTAGGCCATGTATATAAGACGAAAGTGAATAAGCAAAAGTGAATAAGCTTTTATCTGATTCTATTACAGTGTTCCTAACTCCAGATCTGACAGCATATGTTTGAACTTCCAAGGTTTAACAGTAGCCGGAGATATTATGGTAAGAGAAACATTTGAATAAGAACTATTTATAGTATTTTAAAACGCTTATATTATCAATGGAATTTTAAACGATTTTAATAAGCTTTATCATAATGCATAACTGTGCAAATATTAAAGAGTTTTATTGGAAAAGAGTAGCCGAATTAAACAGTTTTACTTGTGTAAATAAATTATCTTACTGATATAGAATTTGGGTGTAGCTGTGTTACTATGAATATATTAAAAAGTAAATAAATAATGTTGATATTTTAATTCAAGGTGAAATGTTATCAAAAGGAAATATACCGACATTACAAGATACGATATTTCGATGTCAATTTAACACTGATGCAATCATTGAACTCAGGCTTGTTCTTCGTAAAAAAGATTTGGATGAAGCATACAAAGGTCAGTTAATTATCATCTTATGTTTCTTGACACGAATTTCTGAAAGTCAATGTCAAGTTTCTGAAAGTATTTTGTGATCATTTGCAGGTAGCCTACAGGTTTTTTAGAAGGAACACCTTTGTAAGGAACTATCGTTGTAAGGACCAAAAAAATAAAGAACCTTAAGGAACTATCGAAGCTCAGATGAAAGAACTAAGAATAACTTCTCTCAAGAACAAGACAGTTTATGCAATTTAATAACCGAATAACAACGTTTTTCCTAGCTTAATTCCTAAAAGACTCTAGTTATATTTAAAGGCAGAAGACGAAGAAAGATTAAATGCACCTTCAATAAAAGTTAATACAGAACCCTATTTCACCGCATGGAACAGTATAAGGAATTTTCAACCGATTTTCTTAAGAAATGAAGAACTGCAGTCTCAACCAAGACCTAAGGTTCCTTATCTAAAAAATGTGTATTAAACAGATTCAGATCCGCCGAGAGAATAGGTGAATAATTTCAGGTTACTCCCTGCCTTCTCTAACATCCTTATGTACGTGCCACATGGATGTTCCCTGTTACAAAGCTAATTGTTTAGAGATGAGGAATCACTAACTTGACATAATCAAAAGTGATTCATTACTCTTTTTGGTTGATTCTGATAGAGCATGTCCAAAAAAGGTTGAAAGTTGGCTTCATGGTTTCACACTTGATAAGATTGGGGTTTGAAGATACAATGGGTGTGACTGATAAATTCATTTTTTGAGATCTAGCATTATGATGTGAATTTTTGAAAATTCATTCATCATCATTTGAACAGTCACTAAGGCAAGTTTAGATGGTGGCCATTAAAAAAGATGTTTGGTAGCGAAATGGCTATTTGATTTATCAAAGATATACGCAATGTATTAAGAACGAAAGCGTTTGATGTAGAAATAGATTTATAAAGATTGATAGAAAATACTCAGAGGATTCGATTGGTGAGCCTGAAAATGTTCGCTATTATTGTTGTTATTACTTGAGTTTCAAACACTAATTTTTGTAAGACAAAAACAAACAAGCAAAAAGTAAGTAAGCAAGTTATAATTTCCTCTGTAAGCCATACCCTGGGTAATTTCTGTGCAGTTCCATGGAGGATATTCTATTCAGTAGTACAATGGAGGGATATCATCAGTACAACCGTACAACAGAGATATCATCAGTACAGTGGAGGGTGTTCAGTGCTGCTGAGGGACATCATCAGTAAATTTGAGGGATATCATCAGTACAGCGGAGGGTGTTCAATTCTGTGGAGGGAGATCATCAGTAGTACAGTACAATTAGTACTGAACATCCTCCACCGTACTCATGATATCCCTAAACTGTACTGGTAATATTCCTCCATTGTACTGCACACCCCCACTGTACTGCATACTGCACTGACATTTGCCCCGGGTGAAGCAACTGCAGCCAACCAACCACTGTAAGAAAAATCCATGAATTTTCATCCAGTAATGTTATTTACCTTGCATGAATAGTAAACATGTTGGCTAAGATTCTAGGAATGGATTAAGTTAATACTGTAAGTCTATTGAGAAGATCTTGTACGCTTGACGTATTTTCCAAAGTTATCGAGTGGCGTCTAAAGCGATGGTCTCATAGTCTGATCCTATTGGATTTAGAGCATTCCCTGTAGTGATTATTCTGTTTATCATTGATTCTGTGATAATCCATTCCAGATTCTCATCAATCTTTGCATTTTGTATTCATTGTTGTAACCTTGTTTGGTTCCTTTAAGATGTCTGAATCATCATCTAATTCTTCAGATCGTGTATCCATGGCGGAAAGTCAGATTTGTTTTCCATTTTTTAGATCGACGATTTCCAGATAACAGCTCTGTTGAATTTATTTTCAAGGAAGCAAATACGAAAGAATTAACTTACGGTAAATTTATCAAGTGATTTACTTGTTTTCCTCTGTTTGTTGTAACATTTTATAAGGAATCGTCAAGCTCAATCAGGAAAATTTTAGTAGACATTTAGGAGCTTAAATTTGTCCGAGCTCCCCAATCTTTGAGGATTTGTTTTTCTACGTTGTTTCAACTCAACTACAAGCATTGAATTGATGAATTGATTCAGTCTGAAGTCATTTAAGACTCGTTTTCTAAAAGGTGGTTCCTTACAGTTCCTCATAAATAGCAACAAGTAATGCAACAGGTTGTATAACAAGTTATTCAACAGGTTAGGCAAGAAGCTACAGGTTGCGCAACTGGAAATCCGCAGGTCTTGCAACAAGAAATGCAGCATGTTGGGCAACGAGTTATGCAACAAGTAATGCCACAGTTCGTGCAACAAGTAATGCAACTGCTTCTGCAACAAGTTATGCAACAGATGTGCAAAACGTTTTGCAACAAAAAACGAATTGAGTTGTGCAACAATGTATACAGCAGCTTCTCCAAAAAGTAATGTTACAGGTCGTGCAACAAGTTATGCAATAGAATTTGCAACAAGTGATGCAACAGGTCAAGCAACAAGTAATGCAACAAGTGATGCAACAGGTTGTGAAACAAGTTATACAACAGGATGTACAATAACTTTTGCAACAGTCTGTACAAACGTCTTACAAGACGTTATGCAACAGTATGTGCAACCGCTTCTGTTACAAGTAATGCATCAGGTTTGTTGCAATTTGTGCAACAGTATGTGCAACAAGCAATGCAGCAGGTTTTGCAACAGGCGACTAAAGCAAAGAGTTGTATTCGCATACTCTCTACGTTTGAAAACCTTAGAGGGCTAAACCTTTACGCCTTTTTGTTGTTTTTGTTTGATTTCTTCAAGTTTTAATAGCATTATTCTTATTTTTCTTTTGAACAGATGACCACATTACAGCTGCTTTTAAATCTTTAACTTCAAATACTGAATCTAATGGAGAATCAATGGAAACATCGATAGAAGGTAACAAGTAATTCTTTGAATTCTCATTCATCAATACTCTTTTTTCCACGTTTCTACTCTGTCATTTTTCATTTGAATTCAATTTATAGTGAGTTTTAAATCCTTTCAGGTCATAAAATGGATTATATACTAATAATAAAATCCATTTTAATTAGTTCAGTCTGGTTTTAATGTTTAAGTAGTTTTAGGATTCTTACATGGAGTACCTCACTAGATAGATCGGTCAATTTTATCACACAAAGTGGCTTATTCTCTCTTCGTTGTGTTTTAGATTTTTCAACGTGCAGTATACCATCAAAAGACGATTGGCTTAAAGGTAATTGATTATCGTACGTTCCACTATTTCCACAAATTTCATTTCAAACAAAAATGATTGATATTCATTTTATGGTTAACCTTACTTTCCACCATTCGACCTTGCTTAATTTGAGGAGTAGACAAGGAAAACCTTTCACCCTTTGGCAATTGACATTTTATCAAACTTTCGGTTTATTTAGAATTATTGTCTGGCTTTTGAATACGAGTCTAAGATGTGTTTATTTTGGTGTGGGCCCCTCCCTTTTTCTCAAACACACCCTACCATTGACTAACAGCAAAAGGCAATCGTACAATTTTAGCATTTTTCGCGGAATTAACATCAGGTATAGTGATTATAACAAGTAGTGTCATTTTTTGCAAAAAAATCATTAGGTATTAGAGTAACATGCTCAGAATAAAACGTGGAAATATCTTTGACTATAGCTTCTTAGAAATCCTTTCCGTTTGACACTCCTCGGTGTATAGCCGTCAGAAAGAGGCCGAAACTATTAACTAAGGCTGTATGTACCAAGATGTGGGTCGAAATGCACCAATCAGAAAATTGAAGCTCGATTGATATTGTGTTTAAACACCAATCAGCTTACTGAATATAGCGGACGAAAAACGTTGCGCAGTTTGATTGTAATGGACATTGTTTTTGATGTCAAACATTTCGAAACTAAAAACTGTTTCGCTTAACTCTTGATAGCGTCCAAGTCTTTTTCAGTTTTTTCCTCAATCATACAAACTCGGTGAAAAGCAGTTCTTGAAACTACAAAATTGTTAATTAACTTTAGTTTTTGCATCCGCTACGATCGATCTATTTTGTTACTAAAGATGTGGAGCAATGAAGCTTAACATTCCTCATATGTTGTGGTATATCATGTGGGATTCGTGGGTAGGAAACGTTTCTCCTCTGTTTTTTATTCATTCTCTTAACAAACATCATAACTCTTAGCGTTATTTCGAATACCCTTCGAATAACATGTTACAAGAGTCAATCACAACGATTTTACAAGTGGAATTATTGTTATAACACTTAGAGCGTGAAGGAGGAAGTTTCTAATTGTTACTCTGCTTCGTGATTTGCTTTTTGAGTCAATTATGGCAGGTTTGTGTTCGTTATTCAAGAATTTAATTCCTCTTATATTTTGCTTCCTTCATTTCGTAGTCCTAATCTTCCTAGTCTTCATTCTTAACAAGAACAACAAGACAACGAACAGCTATACAAAAAGTGACAATATTTAATGGACACTTGCAATTGCTTCTCCATTTAACGTGATATAGAACACAAGACAAACTTCAATTCAATTCAATTCAATTCATATCAATTCAAGCTTTTAATTACAAGTTAAGCAAAATAAAAATGTTGCTAATCTATTAGCTTAGGACACTTAGAAAAAACTCGAGAAGAGCTATCTAGCCAAGTGCCCTGTGTTAGTTGACATGCCAACGTTGATTTGAATTTTACATATTTATTATGAATTGAACTACGTAACAGTAACAGTAAGAAGAACATTAACTAAGAAAGAAAGAAAGAAAAAGAAAATAATAATAATGAAAGAAAGAAAGAAATTACAATAACAAAATAAACTAAGATTAATTATACAGTTGGATACACTAAACTAAACATTCAATCAATCAATCAAATTAAATTAATCAAATTAAAGAAACTAATTAAGAAGCCAAAATACATATAATAGAAAAATTAGATATCAGAACAGTAATTATGTTATCGAAAAACTGAAGTTGTCATTTAGTATTTTTTGCCAGGAGCCATAATTTGAATTTCTTTTTAAAAATGAATTTTGTTTTGCATTGCCTTATAGCAATTGGAATGCTATTCCAGATTTTAACACCATTATTAATTATACTATTTTTCTTAAAATTTGTTCTCATAGCAGGCTGCGAAAGTAAACCAAAAGTTGCTTGTCTTGTTTTTATGCTATGTTTATTCCTTGTCATTTCGAAAAGATTACAAAATTGTTCTTCTACATTTTTGTTACATATATCATACATAAATTTGGCACATTCATTTTGATAGCAATCGTCAAGACATAACAATTTTGATTTATTGAATAAAGGTTGACTATGAGATGTTTTGGACTCAAAATGAATCAGCCTTACAGCGCGCTTCATACTTTTCTTTAAAGGGTCCAGGATACTTTTGTATGTTCCCCCCCCCAATTTATTATACCATAATTAATGTGCGGTTGAATAAAAGCATTATAAATACTAATTAAAACATCTTTCCCAACAAAATGTCTCAAGCGAGATAATATACCAATACTTTTTGATATCTTTACATTTGTATGTTGTATATGAGTCTTCCAATTTAAATTGTTATCTATTAATACACCAAGGTATTTTACACTTTGAGCTTCAGCTAACCTTTCGTTATTAATATAAATAGTTACTTCTTTCTTTAATCTTTTATTTTTAGGGGAAAAGATTAAGTAATTTGATTTTTTGGTGTTTAAGGAAAGTTTATTAGCAATTAGCCAGTCAGAAATATTTGCTAACTCTGTATTAATATTTGTCTCTAGTGTTGTAAGATCATTATGTGACATAAATAGACTTGTATCATCAGCAAAAAGATGAAAATCTAGGTTTTTCGAAGAGCTAGGTATATCGTTTATATAAAGAAGAAATAATAAAGGACCAAGAACACTCCTTGAGGCACACCATAAGAAATGTCAAGGCTTTCTGATAGTTCACCACCTACAAAGACACTCTGCTTTCTACCTTTCAGATAAGAACGAAACCATTGTAATGCGATACCCCTTATTCCATAATACTCTAGTTTATGTAATAGAGTTTCATGATCTACCGTATCAAACGCTTTAGCAAAGTCAAGAAAAATACAGCAAGAGAATTGTTTATTTTCAATTGCATTTAATAGCTTTGTTGTAACATCAAGTATTGCAAGAGAAGTGGATTTATTTTTTTGTTACAAATTTTATTTTAAACTGTTACAAATAGCCAATTTATTGCCCCTTTATTGCATTGTTGCCTACGTTTGGCCTAATGATCAAGAGGTCGAAATTATTCTTGCTACTTTGCTTTTCTACTATTTGACAATAAAGCAAAACTTTCATTCAGATCTACTGTCTCTATTATCGCTACTGAGCTGCTGGTAACTATCCTGTTAAACTCCTGTATCCATGTTTTTGGAGGTAGATAGTGTCTTTCCCAGACCTCTTCAGTTTATTAAACTTTGTTCCTTTTTAAGTTTAGCTTATATGGCCTGTTTTAGGTTAACAGAATTTCATTTGATTTACTGTAATGTTTACTGTTTGTGAAGTAAAAATACGCATCATTGGCATGAAGGAATTAGGCATACTGTAATAGTGGGGGAGCTTAACACTAGAATCGTGCAAAATGTGATACCAGCATGAAACTTGGTAGAAATAGGCAGTTTGATACGCTGAAAAAAGATAGGATGTAGACCCACGCTGAAAAATGCCCCTTTGTTCTATTTTTAGACTGGGGTACTAGCTCCCAGGCCTCTAAAAGGAAAGTTGGAATACCTTTGCTGTATATCAAGATAAGAACATGAAACTTGGTAGAAATAGACAGTTTGATGCGCTGAAAAAGATAGGATGTAGACCCATGGTGAAAAATGCCCCCTTGTTCTATTTTTAGACTTGGGTACTAGCTCCCAGGCCTCTAAAAGGAAAGTTGGAATACCTTTCCTTTGCTGTATATCAAGATAAGAAAATGAAACTTGGTGAAAAGGGGTAGTTTGACACGCTGAAATAGATAGGATATGGAAAACGACTGAAAAATGCCCCTTTGTGCTATTTTTAGAATTGGGTAATTGGTATCAAACCGCCACGTACGCCATAACAGTATTTTTGTTATAAACTGTATTACAGGCACCAAACTTGGCGAAAAGAGGTGGTTCGACACGCTGATCAAGAGTGAATATGGACCGAAATTGAAAAATACCCGTTCACTGTGCTATTTTTAGCCTGGGGCCATTTGATAACAATATAAGCTGTTAACAGTAGTTTTGTTGTAAAATGAAATTCGGGCATCAAACTTTGCGAAAAGGGGCTGTTTAATAAGGTAAAGAAACCATTCCAAAGAAACTGGGAACAAGTGCGTGAAGCTTCAAACAATCATACTCATGAGCCACACATTCAAATTTTCCCTAAGGGTCATCACACAACGCGTGCGATATGAAATAGGTACATCCATAAATCGATGACAACTGTCCTTTCAGGCCAGCCAACAACATCAGCGAACCGATAGGGTTGCCATCACGCGTAGTGTAAGACAGGGCTGGTTACAATCAACAGACTACAACAATATATACAGTTAACCCACCTTATGGCCTTTGGAAAACCACGACGGCGTAAAAATCGGTGGTGTTAACATCATGAACATCAAATTCGCTGGTGACACAGACGCTACAGAAGCTAGTAGATTGTTACGTCAAGGAGAATGATGATGCTGGGGTGGCACGAGTGGCACTTAACACAAAGAGAAACGAGACGATGGTCCTAACAAAGCTTAAAGACGTTCCCAAGTGCAAGATCGATATGAACAGCGTGCAGCAAAAACAGGTCTAACTATTCAAATCCTTGAATCCTTCGTTAGGTAGGACCGGAAAAAAGGAGAAGAAATAAAGGCCAGAATAGAAATAAAGGCAAGTAAGGCAAGGGTTCAACATCACAGTCATGCAACAAGCAGCAGACGAGTCCTTCCATTACTTGAAGAAGAAGAAGATCCTTAGTGGACCTGAAACTAAGGATCAGTCACTCTTGGGTTACTTTTCCTCGCTTGACAGCTATAAAAATCACAATTTAAAAGAAATCTCACTTGCTCAAAACGCTAACCATTGGTCGTTTGATAAATTGTACTCCGTCTCATCCCTCTAAGCATTTATTCACTGTACTTACTTCGTGTTATGTTGGATGTTATCATTATAAATATCCCTAGTCTAAAAATTGTACAAATGGGCATTTCTCGGTCGTTGTCAATATCCTATCTTTCTCAGTGTGTCAAAATATCGCTTTTCACCACTTTGATATATGTATCACAATACATATTAGAACTACTGTTATAGCTTACGTAGAGGTCTGATACCCCAATCTAAAAATAACACAAGGGGGTATGTCTAAGCTGTGGTCCATATCCTATCCTTTTTAGCGTCTCATACTACCCCTTTTTCGCCAAGTTTCATGCATGTGCAATTCATATTAGAACTACAGTTGTAGTTACGTAGAGGTCTGGTACCAATTACCCCAGTCTAAAAATAGCACAAAGGGACATTTTTTGTTTGGGGTCTGCATCCTATCTTTTTCAGCGTATCAAACTGTCTATTTCTACCAAGTTTCATGTTCTTATCTTGATAAACAGCAAAGGTATTCCAATTTTCCTTTTAGAGGCCTGGGAGCTAGTACCCAAGCCTAAAAATAGAACAAGGGGGCATTTTTCAGCGTGGGTCTACATCCTATCTTTTTCAGCGTATCAAACTGTCTATTTCTACCAAGTTTCATGTTCTTATCTTGATATACAGCAAAGGTATTCCAACTTTCCTTTTAGAGGCCTGGGAGCTAGTACCCCAGTCTAAAAATAGAAGAAGGGGGCATTTACAGTGTGGGTCTACATTCTATCTTTTTCAGCGCATCAAACTGTCTATTTCTACCAAGTTTCATGTTCTTATCTTGATATACAGCAAAGGTATTCCAACTTTCCTTTTAGAGGCCTGGGAGCTATTACCCCAGTCTAAAAATAGCAAAAGGGGGCATTTTTCAGGGTGGGTCTACATCCTATCTTTTTCAGCGTATCAAACTGCCTATTTCTACCAAGTTTCATGTTCTTATCTTGATATACAGCAAAGGTATTCCAACTTTCCTTTTAGAGGCCTGGGAGCTAGTACCCCAGTCTAAAAATAGAAGAAGGGGGCATTTACAGTGTGGGTCTACATTCTATCTTTTTCAGCGCATCAAACTGTCTATTTCTACCAAGTTTCATGTTCTTATCTTGATATACAGCAAAGGTATTCCAACTTTCCTTTTAGAGGCCTGGGAGCTATTACCCCAGTCTAAAAATAGCAAAAGGGGGCATTTTTCAGGGTGGGTCTACATCCTATCTTTTTCAGCGTATCAAACTGCCTATTTCTACCAAGTTTCATGCTGGTATCACATTTTGCACGATTGCACTATTTTTATGTGTTAAGCTCCCCACTATAGCATCTTACTGTTTGATGGCGATGTGATGTGAAAGAGGGATATTTGTGTGTTGATTAAGTTATGAATACCTTAGTAGATTAACTGTCAAGTGCAGTATTTACCAATGCTCGTTGCATTTTGCATTTGCTGCAAAAATCCTACTTGTTTATTGGTGAATTTTCGTATTTGATCATTATGGTGGACTGCTATTTTCTTGGAGCAACTTGTTGTTATTGCACTACGTTGTTTACTGAGATTAAAATGACACAGTTACTCTACGTGTGATGTGATTATCAATTATTTTTGCTCGTCGTTCTTCAGAATCCGGTATTTTATTTCATCATGGTGAGTTGAGTTTCAGAATTTCTCTGTTTTGCTCATCAAAGAGCAAATAAGCAAAGAAAACCTCAAAAAAGGCCATTAAACACTCAGTTTTATAGATTCATCTCTATTTACTCTATTTACTTTGCGGATTCCAGTGTTGTTTATATTTGTATTTTTATTCTTTTTTCATCGCATTTATCATTCTTTAACGTATATTCTTTCTCACGGGTTTAGTTTAACGTTTCAAAAATAGAAAACCAGACAGTTATCATATATATTTAAATTTAGCAGTTTGTATTTAGAACCTGAAATATTTGATTTTAATAAACTGTATACCCCCTGGAAAGCAGCCCAGTTATTTGGGTATAGTATCTTAAGGCTTTAGAAAACAAGGGGGTAACTGAAATTGTTTCATCTTGTTGAGATTGATTAACCACAATGATATAAAGTATAAGGTGTGTACTAGTAACATCTGTTGCGTTCATGGCAAAATTTATTTAATGAATTTGTAAAATTTTATCAAAAAGGTCATTTTTATACATTTTAAATGATTTTATAATAAAATTAATGATTTTTTCAATTGTCGTAGGCTTGCAAGGGCACCACATGGACACTGAAGCTCAACGTCACACGTCTGTAAAATCATTACCAGGTTTGGCCTTTCTATCTTTTCGGTTTTTTAATCATGAAATCTGAGTTACTTGGCTTAAAAAACGCCGGAAATAGTTTTATGTTTCGCTTTTCTTTTGTGAAAAAATCCTACTATTTTTCTGCTTTTTGTATCAAATTCATGTATAAAGTAAAGTCGACGAACAAGCACTACCAAAAGAGGGAGGGAGAGAGAGTACCTGTGAGGAGATGCCCTCCGCCTCTCTCATGTTATTCGATTTTTTTTCCAGTTTTCCTTCCCTAAGAAGGAATAACTATATCTCGCTGGGAATAACTAAAGTTGCTCATATAGATGATTTATAACGCTCACCGCTCGTTATTTATTTTCGAACTAAGATATTTCATTCGATAGTTTTTCTGAATTTAGCAAGTCAGTAATTTCAAAAGGATTGTTGAAGTTGTTTTGAGTCGACGAATTAACTTAGGAATAAGTTAATTAAATTTAATTGAATTGAAATAGACATGCTCAATAAATCTGTATTTAGATAAATTGCATTAAATTCCTTCACTGCTTGATGCCACAAAAGAGCATTATGTTGGATCCACTGCTTTCCATTGCAGCATCATGTATGTGTATTCCGTTGCCAGAATCTTAAAATAAGATATTGCTGATGCCTTGTGTTCAGCATGATACCACTTCATTAGAAAAGGCATTATCCTGCATTAACGATAATCAGCATTGAAGTAGGCACCCATCTAATGCAAGCAGCAATGCATTGATTGAAGAAAATGCCAAATTCAAAGCAAACAATTAATATTGGCTTGCTTTTGCATGTTCTTGCAAAGAATCAGATATTTGGCTATTACTATAAGGGGGAATAAGGGACCAGGGAATTTTCAGATAACAAGGGAACTTGGACAAAATTATAAGGGAACAAGGAAACTTTTGGAAACAGGTAAAATCCTCCCTATCAATCCGCTTGACCATCAATCTGAATAATAATCCAAGTCTCCAGTGAAAAAGGAGAACAAGGGAACAAGGGAAAAGAAAATGTAAACCCCCCTAAATGACCCTCTCCTCTATTCCCCTTTTCGTTTCTCCAATGCCACGCTCCCCCTTTTTAGCAACCTCCATGTAATTCTGATATTCTTTGCTTTTCAGTTCCAAAGCACATTCCTGGACCTATAAATGGTAATCCTTATGCATTAGTTGATAGAACATTATTTAGTCAAGGTAAGAAAGATTGCAATAAAGATATAAAAATGCAAAACTCATCACCACGCGTGAAATCATTCGATTTATCAAAAGGAATCAATGATCTTGATAATTTACTAAACGATCTGGGATTTTTAACAACTTCTTATCACAAAAATGATCATGCAAGTACTTTTATGAAACGAGATGAAAACGACAACATTTCAAGTGTTGAAAACAATAATACAACAACAACTGTTACTACTAAATTACCTACTATCAACATCGTTCGCACGGAATCGCAAAAAACTGCGTCTGTTTGTTATAACGAGGCCAACTCAAACCATGTAAAAGAGGCTGACGTTCGGGTGAAGCCTCGTTTGCCTGCAAGAACGAGTAGCTTTGGAGCTGTAAGTCGTCATCAGAAAGGAAGCCTGGGGCGATCAGCATCTGAGGATAGCCAATCATCATCGAGCCATCATCATGCAAAAGTGCATCATTCTCAAAGTGTAGGCTCTGATGACGTATTTAGACTTGAAGGACCGATTTCTCCAACAGTCAGTGAAATGTTGAATGAACTGTCGCATTCCCCGTTGTCTGCCGAGTCGTATCATAATTGGCAAAATAAACGAACGCGTAATTTTTCTACGAAATACGACAATGTTAACGATCAATCGACCAGTGAAAATGATTTTGAGAAAACGAGTGGAGGTGAATTTTACCAAGGAAGAGTAAGAGATCACGTGAAACAATTCAATCGAATTCTCTCATCCCCTGACCCCTCTAAAGTCAGCACAGGGGTACCAATGCCGGGACTCGTTCAAGGAATTAATTATGAAGATAAAATATCGAAATTTAATTATCGTTCGCTTGCTCCTGGACAACGTGGACCCGTTCCTGATAAAATTTATATGGCTGGCAGTCCACCTAAGAAAATCATATATGAAGTAGAGGAAGAAAACGACACAAGAGATCAGAATACGGAGACTTTGTTTATTCCTTGTTATGCTGATCGACCCCTGAGTATTACTTACAAGAACACGAGAAAGCTAAAAAGCAAGGTATGTACAATGCTAGCTACCATTTGAACTTTCCTTTTAGGCAGTTACTTGTTTTTTTAAGACACTTGAACTAAAGCAGAATACCAAGATGCTGATCGAAATGAACCAATCAGAAGGTTCCTTATCTTTGGGTCTCTTTTGATTAAATAGCCACCAAGTTTCCTGAATAGTTCCTTAAATTGTAACTGTCCTGGCAATCTTAAAGAGGCCCTTACATGTAACTAAAGCTGGGAGCTACTCAAGGAAACATTTGATGCGTGCGTAGTGTACAATTTATGTGATTTTTGACTCAAAGCGAATGGAATCGGCTTCCTTGTTCTTGGTAATTTGCAGTGATGAACACATTCAAAATTGAAAAGTTCCTAAGTGATTTTGTCTTGACTACAGTACAAGTTGTTTAGATCACCATACAACTAGGGCTGTTATCTTGCTTATCGCAGATGGTTAGCTATCAGATGAATACATCGAAATCTTGTGGATAAAGCAGCCCCCGTCTTTTTCTATTAGCTTATTTGAAAATGCGATTGCCTTTATCATTAATGGGTTAAGCCAGATGCTCTTTAGATCGGCATTTTAGGCCGTCTTTAACTCATAATACACCATATTCTATATTGATATGTGTGTTGATGGAATATGCAGAATCTTGCTCATTAATTTTCCAATATTTTTACGTGAGTATGTTTTTGCCTTCCTTCTGTAACTAACTGAAGCGAAACCTTATCTAGATTTCTTAACGTCGCAACTTATTAATTCATTCTTCTGTTAAGGATTTGTAGTTATGATTTTTCTAAGATCAACTTGGGAGCTGTATTACTGCCTTCTTGCATCAGTATCAAAAGGCATCGTTTCTTATAAAATGTTCACTATGCTGTTTTCAATTCCCTTTTGCATTATTTGCCTTTTGTGTTAGGAATATGCATGAATGCAGTCATAATGATGAGGGCATTTTTAACAAGATTTGATGCTGATTTTTGTGGTATTAAGTGTCTGCCTCTTGCGATTAAATTCCGATGTGAAAATACGTCAGAATTAACCGAAGGATCAACGACAAACCGCTTCTTCCCCTCCACCCTGGTGTTCTTTCTCTTTACGAGGATTAGCTAATAGCAAACATCAGTTTCCAGGGGGGATATCGTTGGAAATTGATTGCACTTGAAAGTTGTTTTTCAGACTTGATATTGTTGCTATTTGGTGAGCGGAACCTCCTGAAAAATGTATCAACACCATACCTTATAAGTGATCTATATAAACTGCCAGGGGGAAAGCTTTCGACATGTAATCGCTAACATTCAAGCGCAATCGTCATTGTTGTTGTTGTTGACTTAAGCCTTGATTTATTTCAATTTTGCTGTTGTTAGATGATTACTTTAAGCTAATCAGTTTTGCCGCTTAAAAATTGTTTATCTGCTAATCCACAAGGCATGAATAAAATGATCCTTAAAGAAATTGTGACGAGACGCGGGAATCTTTGATTTCCTTTTTGCGGGAAAATGTGTTTGATTCTTTGTACATTTAGATCACTCTTGTTGTGACACATCTTTGTTGCGCATGTGTAAAACCAACTCAGGTAATTTCAAGCAAGAAAGCAGCGAAGTAATCAAATCTGATGATTTTGTATTTGTTTATTGATTTCAGGAATGAAATTAAGCAATGGAAACTTCAATTCTGATGACGCGATTGTTGTTGATGATCATCAAATAATCGAAGATTCCTCTTGTGAAATCAATCACTATGATAAACAACGGTATGAATATATTTGGTTGTTTTTTATTTTGTTTGCAGATGCAGATTCCAATTTGCGTATTTTCATACTCCAGCAAATCATTACTTACCATCATACGAGAACTAATGATTGCCACGCCCGAATCTTGAATATATTCGATTGATTAAACTTTAATAAGTTAGCCCTACTTTATCAGCTACGACACACAGTGCTGTGAATCTGCAAGATTTGATATCCCTGTATATTGAACGCATCGACCAGCGCTCCTTATGCATCGCGAATATTTACCGTGAAAACTCTATGAAGCCCTCGTTCCTAATAAGCCCCCCTCTGCCAACCGAAATTTTGAATGGCGCCCCCTCTCTGATAGGTCCCTCGAAGACTTCCAGTATTAAATAGGCCCCTCCTAAAAGAGCTTTTACGATGGGCATCAAGTTTCCCATTCCACCTACTTCTCGTGGCTTTCAAAAAATAGACAGTGCGACACTCCATTAACCCTTTTAGGACGAGCCATGTTCTTATAGATGGGCAAACAGTAATCAGAGTGCAACGAATGATAAAAATATCAAACATGTTGGAGCAAAGTGCTCTCGTGTGCGCCTAGCATTACCCCATGAGCTCTCTGCTGATTACCGTTCTGAGTTAGAACAGGACACCTTTCGCCTCGATATCTTACCATTTTGTGTGGTCTCTCCATGTTGTTTAGCAGTGCCTCAGGAACCTCCTTCAGGGTCAAATTTGTTTATTTACTCGTGTTTATCCGAACATTTTTGGCACTCGTTCTTGGTGATAGTATTTCTCTCAATATCAATGTTCAAACCATTTATCTGTGCATTCACAAAATAAGGAAACTGTCTCAATGACGTCATATTATTCTACCGGCTTTCAAGTAGCGAATATTTGCTGGCACCAGAAATGCCCCCCAATGCAATAAAATGCAGATTTTTGAAACTTAACAGCTCAGTTAGCTTGAAATTTTTCATAGTTAGGTAGCTGTAGATTATTTATTTTTGAAGTTGTTCAAAATGCTGCTTATAGCTCATGTTATAACTAAAAACAAGCTTATTAGGTGCGTATAGACCTTAGTAGTCATGGCGAATATTTCACATGGACAAAATCATAAGACTTTATGGCCTAGGCTGATGAATTTTTTCTTCTCTCCACAGAGAAACAAGAGCTAATTCAGATTCAGCGTACGAGGAATCAATTAGAAGCTCCTCCGTCGCTTCAACTTCTCTTGCTTCAAATATTCAACCGAAGAGTCCTAAAATGACAATAGTAAATCATCTGGAAGGGGAAGTCATTCTTCAAGTGTAACAAGTTTAGATGATGAAGATTCCTCAGGTTACGCAAGGATTGAAGATATTCAATTAATGAAAGATAAAATCAAAAAAAGGTGACCATCTTACTTATGATACGTTTTACTTGAAGTATCGAAGCATCTTAAAAGGAAACCTTCCTCTTTTTTTGTAATCTTCTCCTAGATCCTAGACTTACTACATGAGTCTCTAGTTTGCGCCCCGAAACCGTCATCCCCAAAAGAGTGATTGTAAAAACAACAATAACAACATCGAGCGAGATATTTGGACTTATGTACTGAGTCTAATCTTCTCTTAGACTTATTATCTCAGTCTTATTTATCGCTGTTGAGCTACTGTACACTGCTTGGGCGCTCAGTTTAAAAATTCGTTAAATTCGTTCTTTTTCAGCAACTCTCCAATCCTATCTGTGACAAAAGATGAACCAATCAGAGAGCAAGAAGTGATTGCCGTTTCACATACGTTGCCACAACAAAGTTTCCCAAACAGATTCAATAAACAAATTCCAGAGATCAAATCAAACAAGGATTTATCATTGGCTGTTTATGAAACAAACTACTTACCAGGCCTCACAAATGGTCAGCCAACTGTACTTTCAAGCAGTCAAATCGATCTCGAGGATGACTCATTTCAAAACGAGACTGTTCAAAGCTCCCCGGCAACCTCACCCTCGCAAGATAGATCTCATTTGACTTTAGAAAGGTAAGAATATTTTATGGAGATTTATTTCTTAGTGCAGCTAATCAATTCAATTTTTTCGTGTTTTTTCCAGGAATGAATTTTATCACGACAATCGTGGTATGGATTAAATTCTTAATCTTAAATGCTCTTAATTTACTTTCCTGTTAAGCAATTTTATGAATAAAAGATTACAGAATTTTTAAAGGATAAAGGACCTTCCTCTTTGCCTCTCTGACATGAAACCTCACAAGGTCGCGTGGTGTCATGAAATAGAACATAAGCATGCAATGAATGATGGGATAGATAGTAGTGACAAGATCAGTAAAACCGAAATAAACTAATTTAAGTTTTTCTTGGACGGCAAAATAAAAAACACAAAAAAATGTTATTGTTTTTAAAGTAATGGTTTTATGTCGTCATAAGTGTATGGGCAATTAAATTTCCTATTTTACTTGTCGTAAATCACCATGATAATAGTGTACAACTGCGCAACTACCACATAATAGAGGGCATGGATCCGCTTTACTACTTCAACCTTCAATCGGCACATTCCCGTGGATTTCCGTTATACTTAAAGGGATTATTCAGAGCATATCTTTTATCATCAGCATTGAAAGAAAGCAATTTAAAAGCTGCCACTTTCGTATGCTGACTATAGCCGTGTTTTGCAACTTGGACAAAGGTACACGAAAGAATTAACAAGTTTAGAATCAGAATTAACATTTCTTGCGATTTACGTCTGAAAAGTCATTCATAATGGTCTTAAGTCTTGAAGTATCGCAAATTCAAAATGATATAACGAAAGATATTTTGGAATTGATTAAACAGCTTCAAAATGATCATCAAAATATCATGACTCGAAGGTTTGTGCATTTCGTAGCAATACATTTTGTATTCAATCTGATTAACATTTTGCTGTTGATATTCAGTAAATATAAAGATTAGTAGGTACCTTACGTCGTGATCTTTAGATTGGAAATGTTGAATTTTGAAAGAAATGAATCATCACAGCGTGTATTAAAAGTAGGGACTCTAAAAACAGCCTCATTCTAATCTTATGTTTCTATCTCTTGATTGCAATTTCAATTGTATCTGAGAGAGACGTGCATCGTGCTACAACCGTTATTATCTACTGAGGGGAAAATACAAATCTACAGTATATCACTGGTATATTTTTTCTACCCAAGGTCAGCATACCTCATATGATAATGATAGAAACATTAACAGAATCGTATTCTAAAGCCTCACTAGTAAAAGTTTCGTAAACTTTGTATTGTTTTCTATTGTTTTAAGAAACAAAAACAAAAGAATCTATTGTAATTTGCCAGAAATCTTACTAGTGGGTTTCTTATAAAACGGTTTCTTATAAAAAGCGTGTACTTTGGTGATTTTGAGAGATCTATTTATTTCCGCATAGCCATTTCCTAATCAATGCTGTGATTGTTTCAACCGACATTGGTTGGTTTGATTGTGAACTCTTTTCGTAATTCCTGGTTGTTAGTTGATAGTATTACGACGTAATGATCATGACGTCACTGCGATTGAGAAGAACAATCGATGACCCAACAACTTAGCACCCCATTGTTAATTGAGCATACACATAATACCACCGCCCTTAGTTTTATTAGTTTTACAACTCATTCATTTGTTTGAATGAATGGCAGTGATTACGTTATTTTTTCTACTGGGTCATTTGCTGATCACGTGATCTTTTACGTCATCGTATTCCTTCAGCTTGCAAAGTAATGCTCTCGTAATTTTTTTCACCGTCATAATAACCAGGTAATCTGGTGTCAGCCTCAATGGTCTTGCTTTTTATACCCTTGGAGCCTCAAATTGTTCTTTTTCTGTTCGCCAACTTCGTCGCCATATTTTCTATAATTACTCTTATCAAAGAAGGAAAGTGTAGAAATATATGCGAATTAACCTCAAAACCACTTTGTTTCAAATTGATACATGTTTCACATGATAAAATACTTCAAAATTAATTACTTTGGGTTTATTCTAATGGGAAATGTATATTTATTTTTAGTGTTGAATTATCGAAGAAAACGCCTTCAGAATCGAATTTAGGCCCTGGTGTCTACATGGTTGAAGCACCCCCAAGTCCTTGCTCAACAAAATCAGATTCTTCGTGTGTAACTCCAAGCCCAACAAGAAAGACACTTCGACATCGATTAAGAAGATCCAACAGTAGCAATTCATCTGTCTCTTCTGCTGGTTTGTTCATTTTTCATTATTTATCTTTATTTCGTTTTTCTTTGCTTCAGTAGCTACTTCTGTTCACGTCCATAATTAGAAGTCTTTGCTTAAAAATTAGCAAGTAAACCTCTTCATGACTAATGAGTCTCATGCAGGAGCAAATCACTGCTACAAACATTTTGAAAAAGACCCACTTCTTATTCTATAAATCTTTGCACTATTTTCAAAATAAAAACCTCATTAAAACAGACGCCAATTGAACCAATTTCATTACCCTTTATAGAAAGGTGCACGCTATATGGAGGTTTGCTCTTATAAAGAAATGACGTTTGGGAAACACTTGTATGTTGATCCGAGGTGTACGCTGTATGGAGGTGCCCTTTAAATTAGGGTCCACTGCCCGTCTTGTATTTTCAGGGAAATCCCAAAACTTGACCATTTTTAAGGACATTTGCATACCGTTTTTTACACCGCACTTTTGGTTTCCCAAGGAACTACCAACAGGCTTCAGATTCGCTAAAAGATTCTTAGGTTACGAAATTAGCAACTTTTAAGCAACTTCGACGGCTGAAATGTCCAAACTTTAAGCAACTTTGAGGGCTGGACAAAAGTCCAGTTGGTTATCGAAATGAGAGTGTATGAAAAGTCAAACAGTGTTTTTAAGACCCTGTCCTCATGCATCAGTACCAGAAGTTTCTCAAATATTTTACTCGACAGTGAATAGTATTTTGAAAACGGTTCCTCTATTTTCAGCATGGCTTTGTATTATCCAACAGCTTTTCGTTAATTCCTTTATTCTTCATGGTATTTGGTAGTTTGTCATTTTATTGGTTATGCATTGTAATTCGAATAGTAAATCTCAGCGATTGTCCATCAAATGGAATTAAATGCATTCCCTGCTTTTGTTTGTATTAAAAAAGACAACACACAACAAAATCCCTTCAGCAGATCATGTCTATACATCGCTTCATCTGTTTACTCAAACTGCATATGTTATGATTGATATTTATGATTTTGGAAAGATATAACAAGTAGATAATGGTGACACTTGGGATACTCCATTCTGGTCATTTTTCATATATGAAAATCTATGTTTCTGTGTTGTTTAGTTGGCCACAACATGTTATCACTCATAAAGGTAACGAATTAGAATCATGTTCTGTTACTTTATGCAATTCATAAAAACTTTTTATTATAATTATTTGATTTATTCATCTTCATTAATCTTTGCTTCCATCGTCTTGATATAATATTTGATTATTAAATTACTTATTATAAATATTATTTTATGTCATTGGTCATTCTTATTTTCTTATCTTTAATTCCACGATTCTTGTCATAATACTCTTTTAATCCTTTCAGTGTTTATTTAGATCATTTAATATTTAATAATTTAATTCTTTCTACATTTCTTCGCTGCTTTTTCATATTGCTCTCAGTTGCACTGAGGTCTTATGTCTCAGTTCTCCTAACATTCCTTTCCTTATTTCGTAATCTTTCCATCTTACAATCAAATCTTTGATTGCAATCACGTAAACTGTTAAGAGCAATCCTTAATTAAACAACAAGATCAAGCTAATCAATGAATCTATAACTAAGGCCGGAATCGTTGAACTGATTTTATATCATCTCAATCATCAAGTAATCATGAAATCTTAATCACAATCGATTTATGAAAAAATACTGTTATAAGGTATTGATTTGCAAGGAGGATGAACTTAATGTTTTACTACTTCGATGATATTTGATGATGAACATGATCATAGATATAGATAATTGTTTGATATTGAGTTTACATGAAAGTCAACAATACTAAAATATTAAAACTTTACAATATAATGCCATGATTTCAAATTAATAGAATACCAAAGATTTGCTTTTTAATATATTAAAGCCATCTATTTAACATAATTAATCCTGTTTTAATGTTTACTCTTTACCAATTCACCTCGCTTTCCTTATTATTCTATTTTTCTATAGCTTTTATATACTCTGATTCCCTCCGCTTCTTTCGGCAAGTTTTTAATTTCCTACTTTCATAACAAGATTTAAATAGTTGTTCCCATTCTCGTGTCCGTTTTGAGCAATTTCCTTATGATTATCCTTTTATTTTTCAGAATTATTTCCTGAAGTTCTGCGTTATCCTCATGTTAAATTTGATAAAGACAATTTGAAATTTTGGTATAAACCAAAAATAACGAGAGATGAAGGTATGTTGCTTCATGTAAAATTAAATGGAAGTTTTCTCTAAACAAGATTGAAATTTTCTAGCCTGCCTCTCTTAGTTGCCATAAACCTAAGTCTCCCAAATAGTAGTCCCCTTATTCTTTCGGTTGTCATAAGTCTAAACGTCAGAAACAGAACGAAAAAATTGACCAAGGCCAAATTTATACCAAGTTGCTGATCGAAATGCACCAATCAGAAAAGTAGAAGCTGTATTATGTTTTGTTTAGTCCCCATGTTGTAAGTGATTAAATTGTTCAACCCTAACTTCTCAGTATTTTTATTTAGAAGCTGCTTTTTCGTAGATTGTCCTAAGCTGAAAAGCTCAGCAAGGTCGGTGTTCGAGCCCCAGCTACGGTAGCGTCACAGCCAGGGTCGAGGTCTCGATTAGTTAACCTACTACTGAGATCCTAGCGACTGACCCTAAATGCACCATTTCACCTTCAACTAGCTACTGGCGCTTGATATATCTTTGCTGCACCTTTTTCAACAGGGACCACGTTATTAAATTGATTTTGTATTTATTTTTGTAGCAATCGCACTGTTAAAAGACAAAGCACCTGGAGCATTCGTAGTAAGAGACAGTCAGTCTTACGAAGGAGCATTTGGTCTGGCAGTTAAGGTAGCAACACCTCCTTTGGGTGTCATACAACAAGCTGGTGGAGATCTATCAAAAATCAATATGGAAAGTGAATTAATTCGTCATTTCTTAATAGAACCATGCAAACAAGGAGTACGATTAAAAGGAAGTAATAATGAACCAGCATTTCCAAGTCTTGTTGCTTTAGTTTTCCAGCATTCTGTTACCAAAATGGCATTACCCATCGAACTCAAGTTACCTACACAAGGTATTATTGCTTTTTTCTACAATGTAATTTCCATCTCTGTTTTTATGAGAGTCTGGTATTGTCCCTCTAGTTTACAAGGTATTGTCCCTTTAGTTAACGAGCCTTATCTAGTCTATACAAGTTTGTTTTGGCTGGATTTCGCACTGATTTCTTACTATTAAGGGTGTTTAAACATCTTCTTGTAAAAAATCTTGCGTTACCACTGTCGATCGTATACCCTTATTTTAGACAAATCATTTATTTGATAGCGATAGTTTATTCTTGTTGACGTTTCGGTTTCCATATTATTTAATCACAATTTTCTTTTCGTCTTTCAGACATCGAAGATTACGATCAAGTAGATGGAGTCCCACTGACAGAGCAACAAGTATTACAAAAGGGTGCAGGTAAGTTATCATTATGATTATGTTGGTTACTTTTTCATTTCATTATCAGCCAGGTAATATCTTAAGGTAAGTTCAGTGAAGGGTGCGCAGTACAGCAGAGGATATTCAGTACAGTTGAAATGATGGAGGAGTCCCAGTGGTGGCTGTACTGTACTAATGATATCCCTCCATTGTACTGAATATCCTCCACTGTACTGATAATATCCCTCCACTGTACTGAATATCCTCCACTGTACTGATGATATTCCTCCACTGTACCTACCACCCTCCACTGTGCTGTGCAGCATTACCCGGGGTGATTATAAAAAGACTACATTTGTGATCATGTATAAAATTGTTATTATATTTCATTTCAGCTTGTAATTTGGTTTATTTATCATGCATCGATGTGGAAGGATTAAGTGGCGATGGTGCTGTGAAATATGCAATTAGTAAAACATTATCATCAAATAATAATGTGAAATCAACAATCGTTACAATCAAAGTTAATCAAGATGGAATAACTCTAACGGATGATGAAAGAAGGTAAAAGTCTCAGCCATGATGTGGTGGAGTTTTAGTCTGTTTATACTAATCAAGTTGCCACAATGCTTTTATTACAGTTTCGACTGTCTTTTTCATCTTTAACCTGATTTCTATTTTCAGGATTTTCTTCAGAAAGCATTTCTGCATAAAAGACGTTCTTCATTGTGTATTAGATCCTAGAGGCCGAAGGTATTTCTTCTTTCTTATTTTGATCAGCAGTGGTTTATTTTCCTTTATTAGTTCATTCGTCTGCATTGTAGGTGAAGAAATTATTAAAATTTCTTGATTTGTTGTAGGTTTAATCTACATGATATCATCCCTGAAATTTCCCACGAAGCACCGTAAGTTGATTATTTTTTCAATTCGTTTCTGCAGATAAATCCTTAACTTCAAAACATTTTCGTTTGATGCATGCCAAAAATGTTTGACAAGCAACCCTTTGCCATGTTACCAAAGGCCAAAAAACTTTGCTTGACAAGCAAATTTCAAATGTTTGACAGACATTGTGTGATCGTTTGGAGAGGGCCTTACAATGTAAAAAAAAACCATCGACCACTCCGCTGCGACCCCCTCCATTTGATTATCTACCGAACTCAAATCTGTAATTGTTATTTTGTTTCATCAACTGATACTCTAATTTAGTTCTTTTTGTTTTTAGATGTTTTGGAATAGTAGTAAGCAAACCACAGCGACCATTAGAACATGAATGTATTGTATTTGGCGAGATGGAACCTTCCCAGCCTGCAACAGCAGTTATCGATTTTATTCAAAGAGCAATGAAAGTTACGAAGAAATAACATGAATCAAAGTATGCTAATTTGTATTCAATTGTGTAAAGAGAACAGTAAATCTAATTAAGTGCTTCTTGTATGTTTGTTAGTTAGTTATTTATTCTCATAAATAACCAGCATCAGTAATTATTTGCTAAATTATAAATGTAACATAGTTAGCAAATAATCGCATGTTTAACTTTTTATACTACTACTAATATTGACAGCTAAAGTAAGATGCACTCTTTTTAATGAGCAACTTGTTTCAGGACCAGCTCCCAAAGTTGCTTCAAACGAGGAGCATTTGGGGGCAAACAAGCAAGAATTTTAACTGTTAACGCGGTATGGATTGTCTGGCCTATTTGTAAAGGGATTTCACTGAAACAATATGATTTCCAGCAACAGCGTATACGAGATTGCCAAGGAGTGAATTGCCACTCAGCTTCAAATATCTCAAACTTTAGTCCTCAGAGTTGCTAGCCCTTGTTATCCAAAAACCCAATTTTGCTAAACTAATGATGGATGTATAACCAGAACTATTTGAACCTAAAAAAATTTACGGCTTGTTCCTTATTCTTAAGCTACTCGACGTTAATGTTCCAGCCCTAGCTGCTTATTAAACAGGCTGCTTATTAAAATAAAGAGTACTGACTTTTATAAGCCCAGTTTTTCATCTTATAATTTGATTATCATCAATCATTGTTTCATATCTTCATTATCCCTTATCTCTAAATTGGAGATGTCCAACTTTTAACTCTAAACACAGCTATTTGTACACTTAATAGTCTTAGCAGTACCTAACAATATGTACTTTGTTTGCTGCCAGATATATAACAAACATATTTTTATTATATAAAATAGTATTTAGTTGTTTAAGGCACTTTTTTAATGGTAAAGTTGTATTAATTGTATGGTACTTTTGTATGTTTGTATATCGATTGTATGCTTTGCTTGTACGCATAAACTCTTCGATGAAATACTGAATTTGTAAGCTCGTTGAATTTCTAAAGATGTCATTCGCTTCTGGAAAATGATTTTCCTTAAAATGCACGTTTTTTATATTTTATAATAATTTCGGAATGACCACGGTGCTCAAAATTTCTTAGAAATTTCAGAATTTCAGCTTTCAAACTTTATTAACGTTCGCAGCAAAATGAACCAACTTCTTTTAATTTCAATGATAAGGCTTTCTATTAGAATTATACCTACAATCTTGGACAAAATATATCCGGACTGTTTGTGATTGATGTAAACATTCCATTTTGCCCCCTCCCCCACCAATCAAGGGAAAGGGGGCCTGAAAGGACCATCAGAAGTCCTATAATTTATGTCCAAGATTGTAGAAACTATTGGTTGTTTTTGTTTTCTATCTTTTTTAGTTGTTTTAGCTGTATTGTTGTATTTAATATATATTTAGAAAATTATGGAAGTAAAAAAGTCTGTCTTTCCTCATGCCTATCTGTCAAATATTACTTTCATCCAGTAAATGGGCTGCCAAATAGAGTACCAAGATCTCGAATTCCAGGACGAATTTTCCCCTTTCCGCACTAAAAATGCTGTTTTTATGTTCCTGCATCCACATTGCGCAAGTTCGGTAGTGTCTAAATTCTTTGCTTGACTTGATTTTTGTGTCTCCCATCGGAGGTGCCAGTGTGCCATAATTGCTTCGTGATCTCTCTGTACAAGTCATTAGTTGTAGCGCGTCTCCCAAAATGAAAACAATAAAAATTTCATGTAAAAATAACACGAACATGCGCAGAATTGTAAATGTAGACTTGAAGACTTCTGTGATCCAATCACGGATGTATAGTGGTACCCGTTTTTTATATGAACATTGGAATTGAAGATAGCCATGCAATGTTCTTAATTTCTTCGATTTGAAGGCTTAAAATGTTCTTAACATGTTCTTAATTTTCTTGCTTTTTAAAAGCTGTAGTTTTTTCAAATAAGGTGATATTTGCCACTTAAAGGGGCGTACATTTAAAAAGGCCCATAATGTGAGAAACAAAAATAAAACTGCAATTTTTAAGTGTTTAATTATTCATGCGCATGCGCAATGAATACATTACCGTACTCATCAGATTGAGTGGAAAATAATCTGTGACATCATTGAGTTGCTGTTTCACAATTGTTCAGTGTGTGAGTCGGAAGCTGGCGGGATATCCAAGCGTAAGCATATGGTCTGGGGGCCGGATAGTCCCACCCCCTTGGCTGGCCGAAGATTCACGGGAAAATAGCGATTTCCTGTAACGGGAACCACCGTAAGATGCGACGCCTCAGCCACATTGTCTCGGCATTGTGGATGCAAGTGGGGAGCATTCATCTCCAGCACTGAGCCATGTTTTTGCTTTTCACATAAACAAGGGACCGTTATTACGTTCCTTTCCACTGCCTTGCTTGGTCTCTTTCTCAAAGTTTGTTGCCCCCGTCGAAATCAGATACAATGGTTGATATATTAAAAAATTCAGTCTACATTTACGCTTCTGCGCATGTTCGTGTTATTTTTTACAAGACATTGTGATTGGTTAATTTACAGAAATGCCAGCGTTTTGGGGGGTCTGGGACTCAGCATTACTTCCTTGATTTGTTGTTGCTGTTGTCGAATGTTGTTGTTTGTGAAAGTGAAAATGGCGAACAGAGTTCAATAAATTTTCTCTTTTTTAAATGTCTTGAACCTGGGCTAGAGATTGTAAAAATGTGACTGAAATAAATAACAAGATGTCTATAACTTCAATCTCTTCAGACCTTCAAAATTTAACAAGCCTTGATGATAAAGAAAAGGATGAAAACGCCGTTTGTTCACAGTCTGATGTCCATTGTTGGAAATGTAGGCCATCTATTGTACGATTGTGTTCAACTTTCAATGGAATTGGCGTAAAGTGGGTTTCTCTTGGAGATAACCATGCATTAGTCTTGTCAAATGAATTTCAAGTTTATTCAGTCGGAGTCAATGATTATGGCCAACTTGGTTTGGGAGATAGAAGTGACAGAAAAATTCCAAGAGAAATTGGCTTCCTTTCAGAAAAAAATATCAGTCATGTTGTTTGTGGGTCAAGGCACAGTTGTGCGCTTTCAATGAAAGGGCAGTTGTTCTGTTGGGGTGATTCAAGACACGGACAATGTGGGTTGGGTGAAAAGGGAATATTCACAACCCCATGTAAAGTGAATTTTGCACTCAGAAGTCAATGTTCAGATTCATTACCTAAGACAGTCAGGGTTGAAAGGGTTGCATGTGGAGATGCTCATACCCTTGCTTTAGATGCACAAGGTGCATTATGGTGCTGGGGAGCAGGAGTGGCAACTGGTTTCAAGAAGGATGTGGAGGAGGTCTTATTACCTGAAAGGGTATCAAAGATGCAAAATAAACATGTAATAGATATTGCATGTGGTCGATTCTATAGCATGGCTTTAGTGAAAGAGGAATTAAATCCAAGACTTAGTAGGATAGAAAACTCATCAACTCATTCCATGAGAATGTCATCATCTGATTATGATGACAATTGTATGCAAAGAACTGATAGCAATGTAACTCAGAAGATTCCATTTTTAGAAAACGTTTTTTATGTTGAAGATGAGGAAGATAGTTCAATCAATTGGTCAATGGATTTGCAGAAATTTCCAAGACGTGACACATCACCTTCATTTTGTGAAGAAGATTCCCATAATGATGATAAAGATGGTGATTTAAATGATGACCAATCTGAAGGCATTGAGGGAAACAGCCTTAGCAAGCAAAGTATGAATGAATCCAGTGTATCAGATCTTAAGCCGATGAAGGAAGATGTTTGTTCTGAAAGAAAGAAGAGTAATAGCCATGATAATATAAGGAGCCCTTTAACTTTTGAAAACAAGATGTTTGGAACGGAATCAGATGCACAGTGTGCATCCATGCAACGATCCAGAAGCTTACCAACCATAAAGAAACTTGAGACATCTGATATGCCAGTTGAAAAGGTTAACAATGTTGATGATGGTGAAAAGAAGATGGATGAGACATTAGAAATACCAGAAAAAGGAGATTCCATGAGCAAAATAGTTTCAACAAATGACATTTATTTTTCAGCATTTGATATCCCTGTGGATACAGATAATACCACTTTATCAAGCAACAAAAGTTCAACAGAATCAAGTAGTGAATACCAAACTGATCAGACTTCTGAATCTACAAACCCTTTGAACCTGTCTCTCAATGAAGGAATGGAGACAGTGATCATGAGTGACTCCTGTGCTGTCGTTTATGATGAATCAGCAATTACAAAGAGTTCTCGACCAAAATCAGAATTATTGTTCTCAGCAAAAGCATCCCTCAGTCATGACATTGATAAGATTGGATCTTCACTTGAAATAACCAATTCTAGCCAGATTTGGGTTTGGGGTGAAAATGAACATGGTCAACTTGGTCTTGATTCAAGTATCAAAAAGAGGTACATATCTAGTGTCTTATAATGTATCTACATTTTTTGCAAGAGACGATTAATATGATTGTACTCTCTTGTGAAGGTACCAAGAAAAGCAAGCATAGCTGTTGGCTATCCACCTTTGCAGGGAAATTGGATTGCTTTTTTGTTCTCTTTGCCTATTTTGCACATTACCTTATAGTTTGTGATACATATTACCAATGTAAATAATATCTAAGTCAAGCCTTTCTTTCTTTCAGCTATGAACCCAAGCTACTTGACTCGCTCAAAGGACAGGGTATTATCAAAATCTCAGCTGGAGAAAAACATGTCCTTGCACTTACAAGATCATGTCAGGTAATAATTATATTACTTTTTACCTATAGGAAATAATAACTGAGATTCCTTCTCGTTTCATTCTGAAAATTTCATCTATTTTTGTCTTTAGGTTTTTGGATGGGGTGATAACACTTCTGGACAACTTGGTCTTAATGAAAGCAACATTCCAAAACCAAGAATAATTGATGTAAGATCTTAAATATAAATCTTTCCATTGTTAATTCTAGTTGTCAATTTATTTATTTTTTATTGATAGAACTGGTCCCAGTTCCTTCCCCCCCCCCTCTAAACAGACCTTTCTCTTATGGAAAAGACCTTTATCTATGTTCCGGACGGCAATGCAAAGAGCTGAAGCCTAAAACCTAGCTAGCAGAGTAACGTTCAACTTAAAACCCTTTCCAATCTCATTAAAATAAGTAATAGTCTATTGTCCATAATACTTAGTTACGAGGGCTAGAAAAAATAGATCATACAAACGATACTAAGACCTTCTGCATTCGAAATTTAACGAGTGTAATTTTCCTTCTTCAAGATACTTCATGGGTTTCGTGTTTGGGATGTTGCAGCATGTGGCAGCTCTTCCGTATTTCTTGCTGATTCTGCAAACGATGCGTGTGAAATGTATCTCCTTGGCAACAGCACAAAGTAAGGACGTGATTGCTATTTTTCACATATCCTTTATTGAAGCCATGTAAAGTTACATAAACATGTAGCAGGTATATCTGATCGACGGGCATTTCACTTCAAAACAAAGATTCCAAGTAGTGAATCGCCCCTCGTACCTGATGCGTCTGGGAGTTGTTTTGTCTGACGCTTATCAGAGCATAAGATCAAGGATTGAAAAAACTTTATTTTTTCTGGTTAGCTTGGACTATGGCTTAAGAACTTTCTTCAAAGTTTAGGGGTGAAACTTCAAAAACCCACTTGCGACTACATCCGCTAGACTACGATGTTTGTGATGATCTTAGGTCATTTGTCAAATCTTAAATCTAGTGTTAGGTGGTCAGTAAGACCTCTATTTTCTGTTGGACACATTACCTAATTTCATTACATCCTTTTTGCTTATTGGTAATCAAATACGTATTAAAGCTCCAGCTCTTCTCTTATGATTTCGTTCTTCTTATTCATACTGGAGTTTTACATGTCTTCGAAAATAATCATGTTCTTCGATCTATCCTCATATTTCGTTGTTTAAAGTTTCAGACGTTGATTATGGTCTATGGTGCAACTAGATGTTGCCGTTGTTTTCTAAACGATTTCTTGTCAAAGAACTTATCGCTCTCGCTTACAGGGGTTCAGAAGCTGAATTCGTTTCTATAATTCACACATCATCAGCAGGCAGAAGGAAAAGCATTAAAAAGAAAAGAATTTCACTCACAAAATCGAAACGTCAAACTTCAACAGATTCTAACAGTTCTGAGTGGTATATCGATGCTGATCTACAAAAATTAATCATTTCAGCAAGGTATGTTAATAAATAAGTTCTCTTTCATTCCTGCTAATTGATTAGATAACATCTTAACCTACAAAATACTGTCGACCTCTATTAAGAAGATTCTTTAATGCGTCTGAAAATTTGACTTATCATAGGCAAGGGCTAGATGGCTTCAAGTAGTTGCTGTCAAGTCTTGAATGTGCGGACTGTTAGTCAAGCTAGCTTGTATCATTAGCTCTCTATATTTTTGGGCAAAAGGCAAAAGGAATCACAAGATGTGATCACTTCAAGAAGAAGGATTGAGGTGACACTGCTATAGGTTAGCCCTGGGCTATTCAGTGGTCTCCCTGTACTAAGCACAGAAACCCATACCTTGCGAAGAAAGCAAGCATGTGTGCTTATCCATCTATATATCTCTCCATAAGGAGTCCAGTAAGACATTAATAGCGTAACAGCCAGGATCTGAATGTCGTTAGTTTATCTACGTCGGAGATCGTAGTGACTGGCTTTTAATATGCTTATACATTGTTTCACTTCCATTTGGATAAGATTCTAACGACCTTCTTAATTTGTAGAATTTGATGTTAAGAGCAGTCGTTGCGTCTGATGGACAGTTTGCTTCTATTACTCAAAGGTAAATTGATTTAAAAATATTCGAAACTTTTCCCTTTATTTGTATTATATAATTCAAGACTCTGGTCACCGATCAAACATTAGCCGGTAAAATATCGGAAATGTTTTTGTCAAATAAAATGTTGTGCCGTTTGGCGATTTTACAAAACACTGCTGGTCAAATATTTTTCCCTGTCAATTAGAAAATGATTTTGACGATTGTGAAAAACATTACCGAGCAAATTCTGCTTCTCGTGGAGGCTTTGTCAAGCTTAATCGTTTGGTCTTGGTCTTAGTACTTAAGTTGTTGTTATCTCTGTTGAATCGAGTGCATTGACGCTCGAACCACTTCAAGCATTTAAACTCGATTGTGGTAACTACGAATCGTAATAAATCTTCTTTTAGTAAATCCCTGATTTTTCTTTAAGTGCAAGTTTGAATCTACATTTTTCTCCTGTCTTCATTTCAAGCTGTTAATATATCTAAGAGTTCTTATTGATACTTTTAGTGATGGGGATCAATTGTTGAAAATCATGCATAAATTAGCAAGTTCAGAAAGAAATTTTTATCATCAAATTGGGTTAATACAAGATTACATTATGACACCGCTTGTCAACACAGGTCTGTTTTTATATTGATTGTTAATTTTTTTACTATTTCTTTCAATTTTAACTTATTTATATGAACAGATTGGTTATAATCTATAGTTTTGAGCTTATTTTTCTGTTTTGATCATAGAATCATGGAGTTCTGTCATAAAACAGCCTGGTGGCGAAGCAATGTTGCCTCTTTTAGAATGTTTCAATGATGTCATTCATAGCATAAGAATTGGTTTATGGCAACTAACTGAAACAGTCAAGAAAGGACTTGCAATCACAGATTTATTTTCATTCTTCTTATCAGATAGCTTCAGAGCTGTTTACGACAGGTATTCTATTCTTAATTTTATGTACTTCTTAAAACATCTTTTTCTTATTTTTTTTCTCTCTAAATTTCTTCTGTTGTAAACTTCAAACGTAATGATAGGAATATTTGAAGGCTCTGGCCTCTTTTAAGGGACATTTTCTGGGTAGGCATAAGAGGCCATTGTTCAAAACAATAGTAGAGAAGAGGACTAAGTTAACAAAGGCTCCCTCGTTGGTATGCTTAAAGAGCCTTGGCTGAAGGTGATTCGAGAGCTTTGGTCGGATCTGTTCTTTCTTGAACAATAACAATAAAGTATCTAATATGTTGCTCTTCTTCTTAGATATTCAAAGTGTTATTGTGATGCTCTAGCTGTGGGGCATCTTCATTCTTTGTCCAAGACAGTAAGGTGAATACGTTTTTCGTTTACATTCAAGACTCGCTTACGATTTTTTCCATTCGCTGCGTGCTGATGAGTAGATGGGAGCTGAATCAAAAATTGCTTTAAGAAATCGTAGTAGCAGTACTATTAAGATATCAGTTGTATACCTTGTAAAAATTTTTTTACTGCTAAGCTAATGCTATCAGCTGTTACCAGCTTTATTGAAACCCTGCTTAAAGTTACACCAGTAAGATTAGATTTAATGTTTTTAGTTGACCATTTAAGACGCATTACAACTGTTCTGATTTACACTATGAATGTGGAATAACGATTTAATTTCGTTGTAGTCATATCATTTCAAAATGCGAAGAATCCATCAGAAATGTTTTCAGCAGTCTTTTATTGGTGCGTTACGCTTTGCATTCATTTAACTATGATTAAGATGTTTAGTTAGTGATTTTGTAAGGGTCATTAAGAAAAGCCAAAATTTGAGTTATGAAATGTCTTCCATTTAGGAACAAGATGATTTTTCAGCACTCCTTAAATTACCCCTAAGAAGATCAAGTTATTATAGTAAATGTGTTGAGAAAATATCAAGATGTAAAAAGGTAAGTCAGTCATATCAGTCATTCAAATGCTTTAACATTGTTATGTTGGACTGAAGTCAAACTTTCTTATGCACTGGCCAAACGATTCTAGAGTGTTTGTCAAACATCTGAAATTGCTTGTAAATAAACTGTTTCACCGTATGGTTACATGCAAAAGATTGGTCCTCAAATATGTTTCCTCATAACAGGCAGAAAATGTTTTCGAAGCTTTTCAAAATATTGCTAAGAAACTTTGCTTGTCAAGAACTGTTTCGCGACTTGGTAAACGCTTTCTTTGAAAGCAAACCTCAAATGTTTGACCAACAATGTTTGATTGTTTGGCCAGGGCCTTGTATGTTTTGCTTATTTATTCCAGGCTATGACAGATTCTAATGAAGGAGAGATCAGTCAGTTGCTTCAAGTTGTTCAACGATGGCAAATTTTTGCAGATGAAACTTCAAAACGTTTAGGTGAAGCAAATCAAACAAAGAAGTTCTGGGATGAATCATCATCGAAACTCATTGTGAGTTTACTGCTTTTAGTTTTTTTCATTGCTATTTGAAATTCTATTCGCAAAGGAAAATACGCAGTCTTATTACTGAATGATTATTTTTTAGGAAGCTTTAAAAGATCCTCACAGAAGAATCTTGAAAACTAGCAAAGATACATCAATAAATCTTGCAAGGGCATCAAGATTGACCAACCATCAATTCATGCTTTTCAACGACGTTTTTGTTCATTCTCAGGTATTCATATTTATTCTTGATTTTTTTGTTGATTATTCATCTTATTTGTGCTTTGATTTAGATGAATTGTTAGTTGATTAACTCATTTATTAATTTATTCATTCATTTATTTATTCTTTCATTTGTTGATTTATCCATTAATTTTTTTGCAGTCAAGCAAGCACTTCCAAGTGTTTCCTCTTGTTACCTTGTGGGCTGAGCCTTTATTGGATCCAGACCAGCAAAAGTACGTTTTTTAATCCAATTTTTCCACCATTGCCTTTGACCAGTCCCGCGCCTTTGCGAGGAAACACAAGTTTACACCAAAGTTTCATCAGGATTACACCAGTTACAACAGTTACCCCAGAGTTACACCTGAGTTACGTCAGTTTAAGCAGTTACTGTTTACACATATACCACAGTTACAGCAGAGTTACACCAGTTTACACCAGAGTACACTAGAGTTAAACCAGTTACCACGTTTACGCCAGGTTTACATCAATTTACTCAGTTACCTGTTTACACATTTACCACAGTTACACCAGAGTTACACCAGTTTAAACCAGAACTGCACCAGAACTACACCAGAGTTACACCGATAACAACAGTTAACACAGTAACACTGGTGTTGCGCCAGTTTACACCAGAGTTACATCAGTCCCTCGCCTTTGTCTTTGCTGTTGCTGCTTAGACAAACCCTAGCAAAGAGATGTTATAGCGATCAATCAGTTCTAATCAGCAATATATAGACTGGTGGCTTTTGTAGTGAGTCTGCCGTTGTTTATTGTAGCAAATAGTAACACAGTTATATTCCGTGATATTCTTTATTCTTATTATTGTATTCATAGTATTTTGTTTTAGATTCGCATTAAAGATCACTGCACCTGAAGCTTCCTTTGTTCTTACAACAAACTCTCTTTTGTGTTCAAGAATTTGAACACATTGGTGTGGGCGTGGCGTGTCACTAACTAACTAACTAACTAACTAACTAACTAACTAACTAACTAACTAACTAACTAACTCACTGACTAACCAACGCTTTAACAATGGAAAACGTGTAACAATAGTATAAGCATCTCAAGAATGCCATTAGGGCCATTGTCTCGGCCATTTATGCGCAATTTGCGGTTAGTTCTTCACAATCAGCAAGCCTCTTTGTCGATTTAAGGTCATGTGACAATTTTTCTCTTCGCACAAGCTTGATTGCATCTGACTCATGGCTGTTTACCATTTGAAACTGGCAAATTGCCACCTTGGATTGGTAAATGACATTTCACGCATTCTCAACATTTATCAAAGAGTCTTGGCAAAGAGCGACAATTTCAAACCAGTTTTCAAAGCAAATCTTCATTATTATCATCCTCACCATAAAATCGTCATAATAATAATAATAATAATAATCACCATCATCATTATCATCATCATCATCATGATTACCATCACTATCATTGATGGTGTGGCTGCGCAAGATCTAAAGGAACTCACCACCACCACAATCACCCCTACAACCATCACCACCACCACCCTATCACCACCACCACAACCACCCTAAAACCATCACCACCACCACCCTTATCACCACCACCAGCCCCTAAAACCACCACCACAGCCACCCTATAACCATCACCACCATCACCTCTATCAAAACCACCACGCCCCTTATCACCACCACCACAACCACCCCTACAACCATCACCTCGACCACCCCTATCACCACCACCACAACCCCCCTACAATCATCACCACGATCATCCCTATCACAACCATCACAAGCACCCCTACCTTCAGCACCACAACCACCTCTACCACCACCACTACATCCATACTACCACCACAATCACCCCTACCAACAAGCATCATAATCATCGTGGTCATCAACATCATCATCATAACCACCACCATTATCATGATAATCATTATCGTCATTGTTGTGCATACCGATTAACATCTTTCATCATTTGACCGAAATAGCTATATTCAACCAGAGTCGTTCTTCGAACACGCCCATAGGGCCCCTATGTTTCCAGAGTTACATCAGTCCCTCGCCTTTGTCTTTGCTGTTGCTGCTTAGACAAACCCTAGCAAAGAGATGTTATAGCGATCAATCAGTTCTAATCAGCAATATATAGACTGGTGGCTTTTGTAGTGAGTCTGCCGTTGTTTATTGTAGCAAATAGTAACACAGTTATATTCCGTGATATTCTTTATTCTTATTATTGTATTCATAGTATTTTGTTTTAGATTCGCATTAAAGATCACTGCACCTGAAGCTTCCTTTGTTCTTACAACAAACTCTGAGCATGAAAGGGTAATTGAAGTGAATGCATTTATAGTTTATGCAGATTTAATAACGGTGTTAATTATTCTAAATTATGATAATTTTTTTTGTAGATTGAATGGCTAAAAGAACTGAATGAAACAATAGCACGATGTTTATCAGCAACTTCATCGCATAAGTAAAACTTTATTCTGCAATTATATTTACTTATATCTTAAAGTATTCTTATCATCAATTTTGTGCAAGTACAAGTGTTTTAATAATTGTTCTTACTGATTGTAAATCATTTGTATCTCTAGAATATCAGCAGAATCAGTGAATTCAATTTCTGGCAAACTATCTGCTGCAGATGCAAGGGAAGCACCTTATGTTTATGTAAATCATCAAAAATATAAAGGAGCAAGATATTTTGGGATGTGGCTGCTTGGTGTTCCACATGGAAGGTTTGTTAATAGATAGTATTTTTATCACTGAAGACAAGTGGCTCCCTTTTGGTTTATACTATTTTTTACGTATCATTTAGTAATGTTTAGTGCTATCTATCGCAAAGTACTATTGATATTTGCTCAACTTGCTTAATTGTCGTTTGCAACTCTGCTATAACTGTTTCTGATTAGAACTGATGCTTTTAACTCATTAATAAGAGATGGATGAATTGAATAATCTTATGGTTTCCTCTTAGGGGCAAATGAAATGGACAAATGGTAGCACATATGAAGGTGAATTTGTGAATGGAATTTTCAATGGGTATGAATATATTCTTCTACTTTCCTTCTTCTACTTCTTATTTCTTCTTCCTCCTCTGCGTCTTCCCTCTTCTTCTACTTTTTCTTCTACCTCTTCTTTTCTTCCTCTTCTTCTTCTTATTTTTCTTCTTCATCTTCTTCTTCCTTGTCATCCTCTTTTTCGTCTTTTTCTTTTTCTTCGTCTTCTACTACTTCTGCTACTACCTCTTCTTCATCTTCTTCTTCCTCGCCATCACCTTTTCATATTCTTCTTCGTCCTCTTCTACTTTTCTTCTTCTTCTTCTTCTTCTTCTTCTTTTTCTTCTACTACTACTTATACTTTTCTTCTTCATCATTCCCTTTTTCCTCTTATTCTTCTTTTATCCTGTTTTCTCTTCAAAAATTAGCATTATCACAGTTTTCATTACATATTTTTCCAGTCCTATTGATTATCAAAAAGACAATTAAAATGCCGACTTCTATTTTGATGTTGAAATTCATTCTTTTTAAGATATGGAATAATGATGTTTGCTTCAACTAATGATGGTAACAATGAACAGCGTTATGAAGGTGATTGGATGGATGGCAAGATGCATGGCTATGGCAAAATGAAGTAAGTTATTCTTAGATAACCTCCTTCTCCTTCTTCTTCCTCTTCTCTTTCTTGCCCTTCTTCTTCTTGTTCTTACTCTTCTTGTTCTTTTTGTTGCTTTTGCTGTTTTTCTCGTTCTTTTTCTTCTCCTTTTTCTTCTTCTTCTGCTTCTTCTTCTTGTCAGACTTCTTCTTCCTTTCCTTCTTCGTCTTCTTCTTCCCCTTCTCCTCCATATTCATGGGACCAGACATTCTATTCTTTATACCAAGAGCCCATTATACTAAAATTCAAGCGTATCTTTTTCTGAATGTAGCTATGCTGATGGCCATGAATACGTAGGCCATTGGGAGAATGATATGAGAATTGGACATGGAACTTTGAAGTCAATCTCTGCTGATCGTGGTCTACAAACAATTTACGTTGGTGATTGGTTGAATGATCAGAAACAGGGATATGGTGTACAAGATTTCATTGTCAGGTTTCTCTTATAATTTGTTATTATATCCCTTTTTTATTTCTTCTTTTAAAGTTTCAGTTTATTGCCTATATAAGTTGTATTATCTTGTTAGCATTGTATATGACCTTTTCTGCCTGCAGAGGTGAGAAGTATATTGGAATGTGGTTGAATAACCAAAGGCATGGTTATGGTATTGTTGTCACTGTTGATGGTGTCTACTGTGAAGGAAGATTTGTCCAAAATAAACTAGTCGTAAGTTGATTATTATTCTTTGACATTTAGTACGATTCTTTGCGATTCTTTCTGATTTAACAAGACATTAGACTTTATCGAAATTAACTTAAGTAACTGACTGAAGTAACTTGATACCAAATGCCTTCTTCCAATGTAAATAGGCTTGATATTTAAGATAATTTTCATTGCTTTTGTTGTTGTTGTTGTTGTTCTTCTTTTATTTTACTTCTTGTCTTGCTTCTATTTCTTTTTCTTCCTTTTCTTCTTCGTCTTCTTTTTCTTCTTCTTCTTGTACCCCTTTGGTTTCTTAGGGCTTGAGATAAATGATGCCCTTTCATTTTTCCATTTGAAATACCCACTACCAATATTAACCATGAAATACCTGATAAAATGTTATTGGGCCCTCAGCATTAAGCCGAGTCCTTGACTGCGATTAACAACTCTCTTTCGCTTTCTTTGTTCTTTTGATTACGTTCATTCATTCTATCAGGGTAAAGGGATTCTGCTGAGTGATGATGACACGTGCTATGAAGGTGAATTTACTGCTGATATGCAATTAAGTGGAAAGGTATCCATATTTACTTCTATTATCTATATCTATATCTCTACGTATTAAGAACACAAATTTGTATGGTGCTGAAGAAGGCTCAGCATAGCCGAAACACAAAAATCAAATGGGAGGAGGGCCTTGGGCTGTATAACTCAGAGAGTTGTTCGGCAATTTCATTGACCCCTTATGCTCAATGAAAACGTCGTTGGCTCTCTGATCATGCAGTCCAGGTTCGAATCCCATCTATCGTGGTATATCACGTGTGGAAAAACATCTCTACCTATTGATATATGGTTCATATCTTAATATTTATCTACTGTATACCTATATCAATTTCTATGCAAAATATCTATATCTTTATCTAGGCGTCTCTATCTACATCAATGGATCAAGCTTTTATCTTTAATCTTTTGATCTCTTTAAGTAGAATTTCATCGTATTAAAACTGATCGTCAGTTTTTGATTATGAGTTGGACTCAACCCCAAATGGCCTAAGTAGATCTTTTATAGCATCCTGTTCCACATCTACATCTTATTAGTATCCGAATAAATTTGACAATGAACTGGTTTTACTTGCTTCAAAGGGTGTGCTTACTATGCCAAATGGTGACTATATTGAAGGACAATTTCATGGAAACTGGGGAGAAGGCATCAAAATCAATGGAACATTTAATAAATTTGCAAATCCAGATCCTGGATTGGCTCCAGTTGGAGAAATAGCGTCAAGCCAGCTCTCGTATGTCGTCACTTCCTTTATACTTTACAGTATCACATTAGAATTTATCGTGCACTTAATCCTTTTGGTATGTATATTGGTTTCCTTGTTTTCATTATTATTAAAGTGAAAACGAGGAATTAAATTCCTTCAATTTGCTTTATCTCATCACTATTCATCGCTCTATCGCTCCTTATACGAGTAGAGCTGTCAAGATTTCTGAATAATTTTGTCTGAGAGCGGACCCCTCAAAGAGATTATCCTTTCCATCACACTGCATCTCTGTTCTTATTCGAAAGCTTCCCATTTGTTCCCACTCAGTTGATTTCATTTGTAGAACTTCTCGTCTCTTTTACAAACTTTGTCAGTAATTTTCCCATCTCTTATCAATAGACCTTTAAACCTATCGACGTGCCTGTCCCTCCCTTGTACATCCTCTCTCATTTTAGTGTTTCAAAGATATATTATACCATAGTTCCAAAAGTTTCAAAAGAATTTTAAATTTGCTCCATTTTGTTTCTTCAGACTAACTGACTTTTCAATCCCTGCTGGTGTGAAATGGAAATCACTTTTCGAAGCTTGTCGAGTTGAGCTTGGAGCTGAGCATGAAAACTGTGAAAATGTTTGGAAAAGTATTGAGAAATCAGTGATCAAAACTCGTTCTTCTGACTTGAGGACGAAGTCTGTAAAAAGAAGAAATTTTAACAAAGAGATTAATTTCATTAAAGAACCGAAAATCAAGAATAAAGATTGTTATGCAGAAATAAAGCGTTATTTGACAGAGGTACTGAACTTTCTTTTTCCTATTTATATATGCTACATATGTTATGGGGTTACTAATGGTAATTCACGGTTACTTTGGGTTACGGTCTGGTTTATGCTGACAGCTGCATATTGTTACTGATGGTTATCTATGGTTACATTTGGATATTGATGGTTGTGTATGGTTATTTGTGGTTACTTATGGTTGCTTGAGGATACTTACAGCTACTTGCGGTTACTTGTGGTTACTTATGGCTACTTTTGGTTACGTATGGTTACTGGTGATTACTTATGATGGTTACTTGAAATTACTTATGGTTACTTATGGTTATGTATGATGACTTAATGTTATGTATGATTACCTATGGTTACTTTTGGTTATTTCTGGTTACTTTTGATAACTTATGGTCACTTGTCGTTACTTGTTGTTACTTGTGATAACTTATGGTTACTTGTGGTTTCTTATGGTTACTTGTGGCTATTAATGGTTACTTGTGGTTATGTATGGCTACTTGTGGTTACTTATGGTTACTTGTTATTTCTTCTGGTTACTTATGGTTACTTTATGGTTACCTGTTGTTATGTACAGTTACTTGTGATCACCTAAGGTTACTTGTGGTTTCTTATGCATTGAACCTTCTTCTGATGAAGTCATTTCTCTCCAACAGTCAATAGATACATTTGGCCATCCTTTGAACACTTTAGTCGAAGCTTTAGTGGAAGTTTATAGAGCGACTTACGTTGGAGTTGGTGCACACAGAAGATTGTTGTTACATGCTGTAGAAGAAGCGAAATCATATGTCTCTCGATTGTTCTCTATTGTCAGGTATTTTGATGTCTGAATTCTAATGGCAAACAGGATTAAATGCAGGTCAATGCAGGGCTGAATGTAATTTAATACTAGTTGATCAGGGAAGGGAAGAAGCTGCAAGACCAGCACAAGCTTAAAGGTCAAAGGTGCTGCATTCATTGGGTGTTTGCTTTCCCCTTGCAGTATGGTTATTCAGAGATTAGAAATTCTAAGATTGTTTCTCTGTATGATTATATTGAATAAATTGATACTTTTTCTTCTTCAAAGGCTGCTGTTTCCAAGTCTACCGGATGAAGATTTTATAATTTTATCAAATAACAAAGCAAATGGTGAAGACGAGCGAATAATAACGAGTGCAATGTTACTTCATCCTATTATTCTTCCTCGTCTTTATCCTCCTTTGTTTACATTATATGCTCTTCACACTGAAAAGATCGATGCTCTTTATACTGAAAGATTGCATCAATTGAATAAAAGGGAAGATGTAGCACTGATGTCATTTCTTGGAGTTGATCGGTAATGTGATTTATTTATTTTTGATGTTATTCTTTATTCTTTACTTTTACTTTGCTTCACTGTAACTAGCTTCACTTCACGTTACTTTACTTTACCTTACTTCAATATACTTAACCTTTGCTTTTCTTTACTTTTCTTTGCTTGACTTTCCTTCACTTATATTTATTTTACCCTGTCATACCTTAATTTACTTTACTTTACTTTCACTTTACCTCACTTTTCTATATTTTGCTTTACTCTACGTTACTTTTCTGTACTTATCTTTTCTTCACCATTTCGCTTTACTCTTTGCAGGAAATTTCTGTTGGTTGATTTTGATGAAGAGACAAAGCTAGTAAGTAACATAATATTGCCATACCACATCCCTAATGCTTTTCATATTTTCAATCTTCTTCAATAAATTTGCACTATTTTGATTTGCAGCCAATTAAAAGAGGACGCTCTCCCTATGCATCTGCAGTTGATGAACTAGAAACAATTAGTACCAAGTATAGTCCGATGGAAAAAATTGAAGTTATCAGAAGAAGCTTCGCCAAAGTTCATGAGGTAAAAAACTAATGCTTTTCATTACAAATATCAACCTTTGTAAAGACATAGAACCAACGTTATAACCATCGGACCATCGTTCCATTGTCATAACGTGACTGGTATTTACCTATCTTCTAGATATCCGATATTACATTTACCTCTAAGATTAATTATAAGAATAAATGTATTGATATTTTTTCGTCTAAATGTTCAACTGAATCTGTTTTGAACCTAGGAAGTATATGAATTTTGGAAAGGGAAAAAGAAGTTGATGGCGATGGATGATTTATTTCCTGTTTTTCAATATATTGTTACACGTGCAAGGTGATTGATTTAAAATCATGATTATTGTAATCGTAATGCCGATCATCATAATCATTGTCATCATCATCATCCTCATCCTAATTATTATTAATGTGAATATCGTCAATCACCATAATCAATGTTGTTGTCATCATTAATCTTCATGACCATCACCATTGATCAATAAAATCATGATCAATCATTGTTATTTATCTTCATCATTGATTGGTGCAATCATAAACAGTAACCATGATTGCTACCACCGCCATCATCATCATCATCATCCATCATGATCAATCATTGTACTCAACGTGATTATTGATTGCTATAATAATCATAATCAGAAACCATTACCATCATCATCATCATCATTATTATTATCATTTTGTTACTGTCATTTTGCTGTAATCTTACTCTTAATCATCAACATCTTAATGGGCATTTCTCTAGTTAATCAACTTTTCTGTTACTTGTATACATGTTTACTTAATGTTTCTGGTATTTTTTAGGATTCCACATCTTGGTTCAGAAATTCAGTTTATCGAGGATCTTGTTGAGAGATCTGTGCTTGTTGGTGAATTAGGGCACATGGTGACAACATTAAAGGTCAATCATTCATTTTAAATTTCAATTATATTAGTTTTACTGTTTTTTATGACATCTAACTTGCTTTTTTTTTCTTTTTAGGCGTGCTTTTTTCAAATCCAAAATGAGCAAGACAGAGAATGATGAACTGAAATATTTTTTTAATGTTATATATTTAAATTGTCATTTAATCTTTATTAATGTATTTGTAATCTTTATATGTATATATTTGTATCCAAACCACAAATTTTAAAATTTGCACAATTGATAATCATATGGATTTATTATCAAATCATTACTGTATTTGTTTCTTTGGTTTTTTTCTGCCTTTTGAACTAACCAAGCAATGAACTATTTTCTGGAAAACCACAGGAAAAAACAAAGAAATCTGATCACTTATGAATATCCAATGATTATATAAAATATACATAATTAACAATCAATTGTTAAACTAACTAATAGATTAGTTTCATAATATTGTCATACAATAAAAAAGACAAGTAACTAACATTAATACCCAACTAAATCTAAACATTAAACAACTGGTAGATCAATAACCTAAATCACATAGGTAGCTCATAAGAAACAATGTCAACTTCCAAATTATGGCTTTCCGAGAGGAATAAGAAACGATATGACATCTCCTAGCTGGCCCCAACTTGCTCTATTCATTTGATATATAACGATCCATGCAATTATTCCAGCAGTCCAAACTAATGTTCCAATTCCTGAACGTATTACGTACTTTCTCAGTTCTTTTTGCTCTGTGAAATGTTCCCCAATAAAAGCATCCCTAAAAAACCAGATTGTATTCACCAACCATAGAAATGGTAATAATGCAAATCCTCCATAGAAATATTTTCGACAAAGTTGCAGTTTCTTATCACCTGGAACCTTGTTCAAATCCATGATTGCTCTTTTATTTTAGTCTTTTCTTTTGTCACACAATTCAGACAAATAAATTAATATATATGCAAGTGGTTCATAAAATATTCACTTTATTCTTAAATAATCCAATACCAAGGAGATTTAATCGATGATTCTTGAAGTAGGAAGAATAAGATGCCGAAGGCGTAGACAACCAATATTTTACTCCAGAAGGAAGAGTTGAAAGTAGGCCCAATAAAGCGTATCGTTTGCTTTCATTTATTCGCTAATCAATGCAAAATATCCATGTTATTTTACCATAATTACAATCTTTATTCTGTCAGTCAATCAGCAACTTATAGTATTGACAGCAAAAGTATTCTTTTTCATAGATATTTGCAAGATAAAAACAGCTAACTCAGGAAAACTGCTGATAAGGACGCCATTTTCAACATTCTTTCCGCTTCCAAAGCGAAACAAGACACAAAACCCACAATGCATTGCGAATAATACAACATTCGCCCCAGACCTCCAAGAAGCTGAATCAAAAACACACAAAATGGAGGACAGATTTGTAGTTGTGGTGATGAAGTCTTGAAATTTAATCGAATATTGCCTAATCCAAATGACTTTAATTACATATTCAACAAATATAAAGTAGAGGAAAGATTATGGCAGACTTAAATGCAACTAATTGCAGTCCCGAAGCTGAAAATGCATTCAATTTTACTGGATTATCAAGCTCCTCCTCATCAGCAGCAGATCATTCTTTGAGAAGAAGTTCTTCAAGATCAATAAAAAGAAAGAAATTTGATGATGAATTAGTTGATACAAGTAATCCTTTTAAAAGAATGTTATCATCAAGAAGAAGCTCAGAGTCGAGTCAGCCGGATCAGAAGCAAATTCAGCCAAAAAAGGTATATGATAATCCCGTGGCCCATTACGCGTGATAATAGAACAATAGGAAGGGACAATGGAAATGCACTTCTGCATGCACTAGATATCATCAAGATGTGGCATACTCTGCACATTGGATGATAATGATGATGATTATGATGATCACTTTGGTGATCATGGTCATGATTATGATTGTGATCCAATCTAATGAGTGTGCACCTTTTTAAAGATCTTGTGTGCCTTGCTGTGCATACCGGTGAGCAATTTTGGTTAAATCAATGGAAGACAGTAGCTGCTATTGTTTGGAAAACAATGGCCTTCGGTGCGTGGTGCGCAAAGATTCCAGTCTGGCTTGTGTGTGTTGCAATGCAATAAAATTGACATCAAAGTGCAGTTGCACCAAAACCATGTGGAAACATTGCTGCATACAGAAGAACTTTTCTGTGCAATTTTGGTTTAAACAATAGAAAACAATGCCCATATTGTTTCCTGAACAATAGTCTGTGTACATCACATGCTGAAGGCTATTTTTCTGAAACAATAGGGTCATTGTTTTCTATTGTTTTTCACCAAAATTGTGCACTTCTTCTTGTGGTGTGCACAGCAAAGTTTCCACACTGGTGTACACATAGGCCATCCACCATATGCATACTCCAATTTCTATTGTTTTCCTGTCATTTCTATTGTTCTATTCTTAACTTTCCACCATGATAATATGGAGCAAAGGGCATAGAGTCCAGTATGACTGCTCACAAACAAACTCTTGCCCATGTAGCTCCTCCACTGCTTTTCAATCTTAGCCACACAGTCCTCATCAACAATGGAAGAACAATAGATCTTGTGTTAACATCATATTTAGTCCATATGAAAAACCTATTTTGGCAATTGTAGGGGGGTGACCACCCCCTTAGTTATGTTGTTTGCTGCACCCAAGATGTGGTTAAAAGAGTGCACATTCCGCCGACTGGAAAATTTTTGTTGACTGACATGCTGGTGATCATTTCCAGGAAATTATTATTATTATTATTGTTATTATGATTATATTGGCAATTTTGATATTGATAAATGATTATGCTGATCTTGTTCATTACAGAGTGTTGCAAAGTTGACATCATCAGCAAAGAAACTTACGAAGAACATCAAAGTGAGTTTTTGTGGATTTATTGTTCTAATTATTTGTTATGATGTATATATTTTTTATGTTAAGAGTCTTTAATCATTGAATGTTTACTATTTCCATGTTTTTCTTCTGTAGCCGCAGTCTGTTTCATCTGATTTTGGAAGATGGCGACCAACTGATGACCTGACATTGATTGTTGCTGTCCAGCAGGTATTCCTTTCAAGCATATAACTACATCACCCTTAATCTTTGAAGGTAATACACCATTATCTCATGGAATAACACATGTTGTTCTTACACAGACCAATGACCTAGAAGCAGTCCACCTTGGAGTGAAATTCTCTTGTCATTTCACGCTGCATGAAATTCAAGAACGTTGGTATTCATTGCTTTATGATCCAGTTGTTTCTAAGTAAGCATAATTCATTTGCCTTTAAATTACAATCTCAACAATATTTCAATCTAACTTCTTAACTAGATATATTGATCTTTATTTCATTTCTTTAATAAGATTAGCTCAGCAAGCAATGAAGCAGCTACCAGCCAATGTCATCAACAGTATTCAAAACAGTGCACTTTGGAGCAAAGAAGAAGAAACATTACTTTCTGAGATTCCATCAGTGAGTTTTTCTTCCTATTAAAAATGTTTATGTCTTACTCAACATGTGTATGCAAAAGTTGCTGTGACGTCATTTTCCAATCAAGCTGGCTCATGGCCTCAGAAGCTCAGCAAGGTCAGGTTTCAAGCCCCAACCAGGTAGCGTCACAGCCTGGGTCACCATCTCGTCGCTTCATCTACTTCTGAGATCCTAGTAACTGGCGCTAAATAACCATTTCACCTTCACCTCCACCTAAATAACATGAATTTAGATGTTCACTTGATTTGTATGGTGTTAATGAGCATAAAACCTGTCTAATTCTTGTTTGATTTGATGCAGAATAGCAATCAAGATATGGCAAGATTCGAAGAACTTCTGATCAATCGCCAAGATGTATTTCACAAATCGCGATCAGCGAAAAGTCTTCTTAATCACTGGCTTTTAATGCGACATTATCAATTGCTTATTGATCAGTCAGGTATTGTGATATTTCATTAAATTTTTCCGCCTGTTTCCCGTAAGATTACAATGCTTGCATTATTAAATGCGATTGTGAGAACGCTAAGAAAATCGTAGGAATGGTTTCAACCTTTACGATTGCTACAGTAGTTGCGATACCATTAAGGATCGGTGATGAAACGTATGATAACCGTACGATGATTACGATTTATCTCATGAAAACAAAGTTTAGCTTGCTACTTCCCACATTTAGAACTATTGCTCAGCTCCGCCTCCGCATATCACATAGATTTTGTAGATTTTCCATCAAGTTTCTTCAATGTTGTTCCTGTATTTTTACAAATATGTTCTTTTTGGTGTCTCAGTTATTAGGCCTGTTGATTTCGTTCTCTGTTCGTGACTCTGTGATGCTCTGTGCAATGTTTCCATAATCTTAACTGATTAGCTTTTCTTTTTTCTTAGCAAAAGCAATTGAAACTGACATAAATTTACATGATATCGAGACACGATTGAGCGATGATGAGATTATGTGAGTTTTTAGCTGTTTTTCTAAACAATCCAATGACTATTCTAATGAATAAGAAAGGATACCTCAATATGCTTGCTATACTAAACTTTGTCATGGTATATCTGTGGTAGTGCACTCAAACGCGGTTGGCTTTCGTTGTCAGAACTTTCTATTACGTAATGTGTTAATTTCTCCTGGTCCACGCAAGTTAACAAAGATTTTGAAATCCTACTAGCGCTCGCTGGGCATTGAGCAGTTTGGCATTACAACTTAGCGGGCAAGCATACAGTCCATAACGCAAGGCGGGAATTCTGGCAGCTACAGAGCTGATTTTAACGTAGAGCGAAAGCTTTTGCACCCAGGCTAAGCTTATACCGTTGAACGAATGCCCTCGGATTTCATTTACCGACCCTGGAATGATGGACAGCTGCGTTGACTATAGGCTTGTGGAATAAGGTTCCAATGAGATTTGAACTCGCGACCCAACGATCGTGAACCGAAAGCGATGACTCGAGGATTCCACCTCTAAAGCAAGGTGAAGTTGAAAAAGGTCGATATCATAGCAGTGGCCTAGACGAAAAAGATGTCTCTACCATTTTGAGTGATCGCAATGGATGTTATTTCTATTCTTTCCGCTGCAGTGATGTGAAATTTAACGAATGGAGGAAGAACGATAGGCAATGTCATCCCATAAGCGGAAAACTGTGCGTGTTATTCTATCATAGATAACAACATACGAACTTGGTGAAGCTGTTTATCCTTTCTTTTTTGTTTATTTAGAGTATCTAAAAATGAAGAATTAGATGAAGAGATGTATATTGTTGATAAAAGACAGAAAAGAGAATTAAAAAGATTAGAAAATGAAATTCCACAATGGATGGTAATTGTCGATGATATCATTGGAAGTGGTAAGTTATATTTCTATTTTGTTCTCTGTATCGTAAATTCTCGAATAAGCCCCTATCTTCGAATAAGCGCTCATCTCCAATAAGCCTCCATGGGGAATCCTTCGAAGGCCTTATGAATTTGTTTTGGCCTATAATGCATATTGTAGCTAATTAAAACACTAAAAAAGAGGCATATTCGAAGACTTACGGTATTGCTATTCTTTCTCTTGTTTATTGCATATCTTTGTATATAGATTTGGTTTTAAAACACGCTTGATGAAATTAAAAGCTCAATGCGTAATAAGGTATTCCATGTTGTGTTTTATAGGTACAAATCAGTCAGAATTCGACCCACAAACATTGGCTGTTTTACGAGGCAGGGTTGTTCGTTATTTGATGCGTTCAAAAGAAGTATGTCTCTTATTTCTATTCATACATTCAACTACTTAATTCATTTCTAATTTACTCTCCTCTCGCTACTCTTATAAATCTCTTTGGTCTCTCTTTTCTTATTCATCTACTATACTCTTTTTAATTTCTATCTTTTTAGATAACGTTTGGTCGGAACACTTCAGATTTTCGTGTGGACATCGACTTCTCGTTAGAAGGCCCAACGTGGAAGATCTCAAGAAAACAAGGAATTATAAAGATGACGAATGATGGGAAATTCTTATTACAAAATCAAGGCAGAAGACCAGTATTCATCAACGGCACTCCGGTTGTAAATGGATCATTTATGCAACTGCATCATAATTGTTCACTCGAGGTATTTCTTAACAAATCATCAGTTGCGTCTTAATTTTATGTCTTAAGATCTAGTCATTTTTATGTCGAAGACAGACTAAGACCCTGGCCAAACGATCAAATATTCCTGGTCTAACATCTGAAATTTGCTTGTCCAGCAAAATGTTTGATCGTTTGGCCACATCATAAAACTCTTGCTCATTAAACATTTTTTGCTTGCCGTAAGCAGAAAATGTTTTTGAAGTTGTTTGAAAACATTGCCAAGCAAGTTATGATTGTTTCAGACCTAATTTCCCCACAAGCAATACATTTTAATGGCGATTAAGAGTAACCCAGGAGCGTGTTCAATTTTGTTAAGGCTCTAAGAGAGCAAAATTGTTTTTAGGAGGTTCAATCACTTGTGTTTTGCATTGGAAAGTGAGTAGTAGCCATATTTTGCGAAAAATCAAAAGATGTGTGTGTTTCAACGACGTTTGACAGGCATTCCTCCTGCATGTTCAATTTGATTACCATATCACACATGCATCTAGAATTGATTTTTATTTCATATGTTTTCTTTGTAGATCTGTGGACTTAAGTTTCTTTTCCTTATAAATCCGGAACTAAAGAGAGTGACTGAAGAAAAGCAAGATAAAATAAACATCAGAGATAAAACTCAAGAGAATAATACTGCTCATTGAAAATATAAACATGGTAATGTAATATAGATCGTCAATATCGTAGATTATTTGTTTTTGTATTTGTACATACATACACAAGCACAAACGTATGTGACTGTGTGTTCTCTTTATTGAATTAATCAACGACCAAAAAATGTTGCTGTTTTTACTCTTGCTGCTTTTACGGTTGTTGCTGTTGTTGTTGTTGTTGTTGTTGTTGTTATACTTGTATATTTCCAATTAATTGGTCTTCGTCTTTTGCTCAGCCGCTTTTGGCCATCTCAGCTCGTAATACACAGCCTGATAACATCCAATGTTGCTGGCCTTCTACGGAGCGGGGGGAGCGATGGCAAAGGGGCGCTACTCTGTTGCAGGCATGGCCAGCCCATACTCTGGGTTAAAGGTGGGCTCATCCTCAATTGTGTTAAACTTTACTTGATTGACATGTTTTCAAACTCTCATAGTTTTGAATTGCACGTGCGCTCGTGTGCTTTGTTTTGTGCTGCATTTTCAAACCAATCAGAATACAGAATTCCAACTTGCGCTCACAAGGGAATGGTTTTCAATAGAAGGGCATGCCAGATTATCATTGTGTTACGCATGGTAAAGATGCAACTGCAGAGCTAAATATTTGATGGTGATGGTGGACTCTTGTCAGAACTTTTCCAGCGTCATGATGTTTTTAATGAGACTAACTGCATTTATATACACATGGACATAAGGATATGGCGTTTTCATTAAGATAAGAGTGAGTTTATCTTACCAATATTAGTTTTCTTTATCGATTAAATTCGTTGAATTTAATAAGGCCCATTACTCAATACCGGTTAGCTTTTGGAGCGTGGCAATTTTCGTAAATGCACAAACAAGCATTTTGTTTCACAAGAAACTAAGCTTGAGATTTGTACCAAGCTCGAGGGTAATTAGTACTATGGTTTCTAAATATTTTCATCATCTTACGGGCTGGTTTCTTAGAAACGGTTTCTCGAAAACAAAATCGGTGCAGCTAATGCAAAGTCGTTTGGATAAAAAGACGCTCAGAAAGTCGGAATTGAAATCACTGCCTTTTGGGACTACGTTATCCGATGCATCCCTTTAATTTTTCAAAATAATAATGATTTTGTTTTAACTTACGAAAAATACGGAATTGTATTCCCAGGAAGGAGCAAGCAATTTTTAAACTAAAAGCAAACACCAAGTAAACATTTCAGTCAGTAATTTATTTGAACTGAATGCACTTGAAACTTATTTTCAAATGCACGTGCGCTGAGACTCAAATTCGTGCATTAATCGGCCAATCAAAACTCGATCCTACAACTTACGTTCCCAAGGGCAAATAATTTGAACAGAAGTCAAGACACTTTTACATTAACTTTTGTTTCATTTTATGCTCATTTCTTATAGGCCTATCCTTGGCGCGTCTAGTTTGTGTAAGTCGATGAATTCTAAAAGCTAAACATCTTCTTTCAGCTTGGTAATTGAGTTCTCTGAAAATGAAATTCCGAAAGACGAAAAAAGCACGCAACAAATGATGGTAAGTTCGCTTTAAATATCTTTTTTGAATTGTTTCTAATTTTTATTAAACACTCCGTGCAGTTACGCCTGTTTTTCATTGTGAAATGTGGAAGATTTGCAGCTCTGTGCGTTTTTTTATCTGGAGGAAGGTTAAATACTTTTCTGGGCTTCCTAACTTTACTCTACTCCTCTCCCTCGTCTCACCTCTTTCTTACTAAATTCGAAACTGCATTAGCATCATTTCACTCAAAACTTTTAAACTTCATAGATAGACACCAGTTTATTAAGACAAGGTGACGATATACAACGCAATACAACACAATTAGTTTTTAAATTACCTAATACAATTTTTACACGGTCTTTATCTACAGCCCTAAGTAAGAGAAAGGGTTCATGAAAATATGAACTTATAAAATAGAGTTTATTTTCCTCCTCTTGGGTCATGAATCGTCTTCATTCCAGCTGACGCAACTCCTGTCACCGGTTTTGCAATGGCTTGCTCTACCCCTCTTTTTGCAACGTATCTCTTCACGCCTCCTCCCCCAATTTCTTTCATACTTGGTCCTACAGCATTTCGTGCAGCCGATTTGCCAACTGTGCTCGTTGTGCCAGCAGAGATGCCTGCTAATGCCCCGTCTAATGCTATTTCGGCAACAAAATTACCGGCATGAAAATCGTGATATGTTCCAGCTGATGTTTGAAATTGTTTATCGTTGGCGTGGTTGATTCCTTTTTCAGAACATTGACCAGCCGTGCTGCCTAATGCCGCACCAGCCACGGCTCCTGAAAAAATACAATATTATATTGATAAATAATAACAACGATAATAACGACAACGATTTCATTCATCTGTTCACTTGCTCCCACCAACAGAGCTCAACCAATTACAATATACCCACGAAACCATGGCCGTAGCAGCCTATGGGGCTAGGGGGCAACCCAAATATTTCACGAAGTCCATTGTTTTTGGAAAAGGGTGCTTTTCTGTTGTTCCTATTGTTTCAGCCCCCTCGAAATTTTCTTCTTCTTACATCACTTTGAAGCTGAGTTGAATTTCGGTGAAAGCATTTTCGATAGTGAAATTCTCAGAAGCAAGGAACCAGATAAGGGTGGGGTTTCCAAAATTCTTCAAAAATGAATAACTGAGGTTCGGAAATCACGAGGATAGAAATCAGGCCCCTTAGAGTACGTCTCAAGGATCCGAAAAGAGCACATTTTAAACAAAAAACTTACCGCCTGGTCCTCCGACCAGAGTTCCCCCAATAGCACCTGCAGTTACCAAGGTAGATTTCGTTGATGCTGCGCATGCTCGCCTTGCTCTTTGTAAGTCTTCTTCATCTCCTGATACTGCTGCAGCGATTCCATGACCAGCGGATGCAACATAACCAATAACTAATAAGAAAAAAATAAATATTCGAACTGATTTTCAATGCATGTTTAGTGTTCACCATCTTCGCGATCTTAAAAGCCTATTAACGATAGCCTTACTACGTACCTGTTGCAATTTAACTTGTTCGTTATTTTCTAAGTCCTGTAGTTGCAACTAATTCTTATATATGAAAGACAAGTCTCGTATTCTATTCCCAGGTATTAAAAGAGGAAACTGTTCTAACAGAACAGAGTTTACTAATGATGAGCAGTTACTGATGAAGATGATGGATCGAAACGTTTAAAAAAAGTTTTCTATATTTTGGAATTTCTCTGATGACGTTGATGTAGAGCTACGCTGCAGCGTCCGTTTGCTAACACGACAAGTAAAGAATGTCATTGCTCTAGACGAGAAAAATGGAACAATTACCAGGTAAACTTTCTGCAAACTTGGTGATCTCTCCATCTTTACCCCAAGCTTTCTCTGCATTGTCGCATATCTTGTCCGCGCCTTCTTCGGTCCAGTCTCTTACTTCTTTCACCAATCCTAATGTGCCAATCGTTGCAAGTCCACCAACAAAAGCCTGCCCAATTCCAGCAAAGAATTCACCAGCCATTTTCAGATTAAATAAAAAGAAATTATTAAAAAAGCTCTGAACGTCTTTTCCAGCTGCAAGCCCGAACTGAACAAACGAGCATGGATCTTTGCCTTTTATACTTGTTTCTTAGAAGTATCCCCTTTCAATGGGTCCAAAGATCACAATTGTTAAATCGAAACTGAAATGGGTACTTTAGACAGGTCAGTGAGCACAAAAATCTAAGCAAGTGGGTAACCTTTGTTTTGACACCAGATTATGATATTTGGTGGTATAACGATCATTTTGAGCGGTCGTGCCATTTCGAAAAATGGGGGCAAGTCACGTGTTTGATGACGTCATTTTTGTGGGGTTATTTTCTCTAGAATGAGCTGTAACTCGCATAATACTTAACCGATTTGGTTGAAAATTGTTTCAAACACCGTGAAATTAAATGCCCTTTCATTTGGTATACGGCGCGATATATTTTGGGAAATTCCGCAAATGTTTTTCTGAATTCAGCGACTTTTTGATGACGTCATAAATGAATCATGCTAAAAAGTTCACTTCTCGCAAAAATGCTTGATCGTTTCAGTCGCAAATGGCTTCAAACAACGTAAGCCTTCAGTCTACATAGAGGGGGGCTTTGGGCTTTCACGGGTTGTGGGTTTGGCCGATTTTGCCCTCGGGTTTTCGGGTTTTCCCAAAAAATCGCGCGGGTTTTCGGGTCAAGTATATTTAACGGGCAACGGTTTTTGCCATTTTTCTAGCTCGGGTTTCGGGTCTTGTAGTAAAATGTGCTGGTTTTCGGGTTTTAAACTCGACAGAGGATATCAATGTGTAAAATTCTTACAAGAGTTGTTGAAACTAAGGTCATCCGGGTTTTCGGGTTTGCCCCAATTTTCTTCCGGATTTTCGGGTTTTGATACCCCCCAAAGCCCCCCTATACATATGGCTCGTAAGATATTTGATAACAGTTTATCACCCTCGCAAGTGGTTTTTCCGTCCATTCAACAATGCGTTGCTATGCTTAGTGGCCGCGTTGTGAGGGGATATGGAAAAGCTTCTTCCAGGCTGGTGGCTTTAGCTACGAGCATACCAAATGCTTGCCGATCTTCTTTCAGGGCTGTCACTGCTTTAGGCTGCTGTTTACTTTTTTCAAGGCCAGTTTTAAGCCTGACCTTTTTGATGTTGTCAAATAGTGACTTATCTCCCTTTACCAGGCAATCAGCAACAAATTCCTTGAAAGACTTATCGCCCGTTTCTTCTGCATTCAATAGACCATTTATGATATTTTGTCATATTGACATGGATCTTGCTGGCCCATCACCAAATGGATCAATACAATATTCCCTGAGTTTCTTTCTGAGATTCATAACATGCGTATTATGCATTTTTTTATTGCCTGGAGTTAATTCCTTATGGCTCGATGAAGTCTTAGCATGCAAATTTCTTTTAATGTCGATCTCATTCTCCAGTGTATATGATATGTAGTAATCCATCTGTTCACTGCATCAGTATTTGTACTATACCCAGCTTGAACGGACCTGCAGTGCCTTTTGTTGCTCCATTAAAATGTTCTGTTACCATATCACCATGTATACAGCTAAAGATGTCCCCACTTTCACTGGCTCCTTGGCCTCTTAATGCCAAATTATTGTAAGCTTCTTGTGTGCTATCTTCTAACCCACGTAAGTAAACGTGTTGATAAGTGTTGTATCTACCATAATGAATATGGTCGAAAGCGAAAACTGATTTTAGCATTTGCCTTTCTGCTTGGAGATGTCTTTCAAAATCTTTTTCTCGCACTGCAGAAACAAGCGCAAGCATCAAGGATACGTCCATTAGATATTTGACGGTCATCTTTGCCTGTGTTCCGCCTACTTGCATTATCTGGAGTTTCAATGCGTGAAATGCTTTCAGTCCAAGTATGATATGATATGATATGATATGATATATATTTCTTTTATGTTAGTTACAACAAATAGTGATATACACTAATTCATACTAACATTAAGCAACCATAGGAATTGCATTGATCAACTCATTTAGTGCAAAAGGAGCACTCGCATTTTTTAGCGAGGAACCAAGTTTTGATCAAATTTTTAAACTGTTTAGTGTTACTCGCCGTTTTGATTTCATTAGGAAGGGAATTCCATATTTTTGGCCCTTGATAACATAAGGACTTAATGCCAAAGCCTGTGGTTCTAACTTTTGGTATTTCAAGAAGATTTGTGCTCCGTAGATTGTGGTGTAGTTTTTAGGTAAAAATAGTCCTTCATAAAACAGGATTTAGGTTATTCAAAGTTTTGAATACCTCTAAAGCAAGGAGCCTTATCGACTGTATATGAATGGTGGTCTCCATTGAATCAGATAGTAGTTTTTCATACGTAGAAGTATAATCAGAATATGCAAGTCGTAGTGCTCTCTCATTTATCTTTTCTAGTTTGTCTTGGCTCCCTTTGGTGCATAACATCCAAATAAGTGGACAGTAATTAAAGTGGCATAAGATAAACGAGTTAATTATAATTTTTCTCTCTTTTTCCCCCATGAACCTAGCTAAGCGTTTTAGAGAATTAAGTTGTTTTGCTGCTTTTTTACAAATTTTATCAATATGGGCATCAAATTTTAAACTTTCATCTATCTCTATACCTAGCAGAGTTACATTAGTTTCGACTTTTATTTTTAGATTCTCATTAATTTCAAAATGTTCTATGTTCTTGTTTTTATTTCCAATAGTAATGGCTTGGAATTTAGAACCATTAGCAGTCATTTCGTTTGACTTAAACCATTCAAGACATTTATTGGTGTTTATTTTTATCAAATTTATTAATTCTTCAGTGCTTGAGGTGGTCACTGTCAGTGTGTTGTCATCGGCAAAATTACAGAGAGACCCATCACTGAGGTTATAAAAGATATCATTTATAAAGGAGTTGAAGAGAAGAGGTCCTAGTATTGAACCTTGTGGGACACCTTGTCCTAATTCATCCCAAGAGCTATATTGTCCTTTTACTTTTACTCTTTGCTTTCTATCTGACAAATAATTCTGGATGAATAAGAGTGAATTTTCTTTTATCCCATAAGCATGTAGTTTTGCAAGTAGAAGATTCTTTGGGAGACAATCAAAAGCTTTTGATAGATCCATTAGAATCGCCCCTATATGTGCATTTTGCTCTAGTCCTTTTCTCCAGTTTTCTATTAATCTGAAAAGTGCATGTTCGGATGAAAAAATGCTTTCTGTACGCACATAAATATGGAGAAAATTTACCTTGGAGAAAAGGGGAAAGCTGAAGTTCTATAACTTTTTCAAAAACTTTAGAGAATGTAGTAAGTAGACTGATTGGCCTGTAATTTTCTTTGTTAAATGGATCCTTTTTCTTGTACACTGGTGTGACTATTGCCTTTTTTAAAGAATTAGGGAATGTACCTTGCGAAATACATTTGTTAATTATATCAAGTAAAGGTTTAAGGATAATATCTACAGAGATTTTTAGAAATTTGGCATTTATCATATCATGACCCATCGCTTTTTTTATGATTAAGATCAAGAATAATTTGCTTAAGCACTGGTGCTGGAACTGATAGGAAATTGAAAATTGATTCGTCTTGTAAATTAAGTTTTATTCTCCCAATACTAGGATGGTTCTCGAAGCCCTTGATGATTTCATCAATTGTCGGGTAGCTCCCAGCGTTCTTATTAGCTGTAGTGCTGGTTTGGCTAATGCTGACAAAATGTTTATTCATAATTTCTGCAACAGATTGAGGGTTACTGACAAGACTATCGTTTTCAGATATTGTAATTTCAGAATCAGTGTGGCCTTTGCCGAAGAAGTAGGGTTTCAACTTCTTCCAAAATGTTTTGGAGTCAAGTGTGCCGTTTTGACAAATCTTGGTAAAGTAATCAGATTTCAGATGTTGACGAAGATTTGCACAGTGGTTTCTTTGCTTTTTAAATCTTTCATAATTAACAGTAGTTTTTGATTTGTTATGATAAGTATAAGTAACAGTAGTTTTTGATTTGATAAGTATCTTTTCTAGAGCTTGCGACGAAGGGTTTTTCCGCAGTTCTACCAATGTTTGTTTCAGATTTTTGTCCATATTCACGTAGTTAGCCGTTACGTCTTCTACTCTGTTTTGGACCAGTCATTCTTGTGCACTCTAATAGTTTTGAGTCATTGATGAAACCCACCCATTATTGGAATAATGTTTTTGAAGACAAAGACGATAAGTCCATCCTTGACCAATGCTTTGATAAAGACTTAGTGTGGGGAATAGCATATAAAAACATTATAATGGGTGGGTTTCATCAGCTCAGAGTACTGCGGAAGATTCTCTATAAGCGGCTTTCTTGTATAGGATATGGTGACTGGTTTTTTGATGCTGGCTCGATTGCCTCCGGCTCCTTATCGCAAGCAAAGGAGGGGCGTCACTATTGCCGCTGCATGCGTTTGCACAAGGAGGGGTTTGATGCACTGGTCCAAAACAGAGAAGAAGACGTAACGGCTAACTACGTGAATATGGTCAAAAATCTGAAACAAAGATTGGTAGAACTGCGGAAAAACCCTTCGTCGCAAGCTCTAGAAAAGATACTTGGACTGAAAGCATTTCACGCATTGAAACTCCAGATAATGCAAGCAGGCGGAACACAGGCAAAGATGACCGTCAAATATCTAATGGACGTATCTTTGATGCTTGCGCTTGTTTCTGCAGTGCGAGAAAAAGATTTTGAAAGACATATCCAAGCAGAAAGGCAAATGCTAAAATCAGTTTTCGCTTTCGACCATATTCATTATGGTAGATACAGCACTTATCAACACGTTTACTTACGTGGGTTAGAAGATAGCAGACAAGAAGCTTACAATAATTTGGCATTAAGAGGCCAAGGAGCCAGTGAAAGTTAGGACATCTTTAGCTGTATACATGGTGATATGGTAACAGAACATTTTAATGGAGCAACAAAAGGCACTGCAGGTCCGTTCAAGCTGGGTATAGTACAAATACTGATGCAGTGAACAGATGGATTACTACATATCATATACACTGGAGAATGAGATCGACATTAAAAGAAATTTGCATGCTAAGACTTCATCGAGCCATAAGGAATTAACTCCAGGCAATAAAAAAATGCATAATACGCATGTTATGAATCTCAGAAAGAAACTCAGGGAATATTGTATTGATCCATTTGGTGATGGGCCAGCAAGATCCATGTCAATATGACAAAAATATCATAAATGGTCTATTGAATGCAGAAGAAACGGGCGATAAGTCTTTCAAGGAATTTGTTGCTGATTGCCTGGTAAAGGGAGATAAGTCACTATTTGACAACATCAAAAAGTTCAGGCTTAAAACTGGCCTTGAAAAAAGTAAACAGCAGCCTAAAGCAGTGACAGCCCTGAAAGAAGATCGGCAAGCATTTGGTATGCTCGTAGCTAAAGCCACCAGCCTGGAAGAAGCTTTTCCATATCCCCTCACAACGCGGCCACTAAGCATAGCAACGCATTGTTGAATGGACGGAAAACCACTTGCGAGGGTGATAAACTGTTATCAAATATCTTACGAGCCATATGTATAGGGGGGCTTTGGGGGGTATCAAAACCCGAAAATCCGGAAGAAAATTGGGGCAAACCCGAAAACCCGGATGACCTTAGTTTCAACAACTCTTGTAAGAATTTTACACATTGATATCCTCTGTCGAGTTTAAAACCCGAAAACCAGCACATTTTACTACAAGACCCGAAACCCGAGCTAGAAAATGGCAAAACCCGTTGCCCGTTAAATATACTTGACCCGAAAACCCGCGCGATTTTTTGGGAAAACCCGAAAACCCGAGGGCAAAATCGGCCAAACCCGCAACCCGTGAAAGCCCAAAGCCCCCCTCCATGTACACTGAAGGCTTACGTTGTTTGAAGCCATTTGCGACTGAAACGATCAAGCATTTTTGCGAGAAGTGAACTTTTTAGCATGATTCATTTATGACGTCATGAAAAAGTCGCTGAATTCGGAAAAACATTTGCGGAATTTCCCAAAATATATTGTGCCGTATACCAAATGAAAGGGCATTTAATTTCACGGTGTTTGAAACAATTTTCAACCAAATCGGTTAAGTATTATGCGAGTTACAGCCCATTGTAGAGAAAATGACCCCCACAAAAACGACGTCATCAAACACGTGACTTGCCCCCATTTTTCGAAATGGCACGACCGCTCAAAATGATTGTTATACCACCAAATATCATAATCTGGTGTCAAAACAAAGGTTACCCACTTGCTTAGATTTTTGTGCTCACTGACCTGTCTACTTTCCAGTCGAAACATGCATTGTCCCTAACTAAATGCAATATGCAAAATAAAATTTTTTTTTCTTTTTGAATTCTAACTTGATGCTAATGCCAAAAAGGCATGACGTTTTATCACGGGACTTAACTTTTTAAGACCTTAAATTCTATGAGTCATTTCCCAGAATTTAAATGTCAATCTATATCGAAGACTTATGACTTTTAGCATGCTGTTTTCTTAGAATTTAATACCAGTAATCGCATGCCCAATAAGTTCGCATGATATTTTATCGAAAACTCTTTTAAGAAACCCAGTCACTTCATTTTGATCCTCTGAAATTTAACTAACAGAACAACATCAACATTCATCAACATCAACATCAACAACAGCAACGTAATCAAGAAACTTAAACTTCAAAAATGAGCGTCGTTTAGGGGAGTAACGTGGTTCCCTTTGTTCCCTTGAGAAAATCCTCTCTTTTCCTAGAGTTTCGTAGGATTATTTTTCAGATAGATAGTCAAGCGGATTGACAGAGAGGATTCTACCTGATCCCCGTCTCTCGATGTTCCTTGTTCCTTTAAATTTTAGCCGTCGAACAATAATTTTCAACCCTCGGAAATTCTAGTCTTGTTCGGATCGGAGCAGTAACTGACGCAGAAAAATAATTTCTCAATTTGTGAACATTTTTTAGAAAATTATTTGAAATAATTCTATGTGAAAATAAAAGGAACAAAACGACATTAATAATTTTATTAGACAAGCAGAAGCAGTAAGCTTTAGCTAATATACATTTATTGGTTGAGATTTTTATGGGAATTAACAATCATGTCGCAGATTTCTTCGACCAGGTTTTCTCTGTTTAACTTGGTGACCTGTTAAAAAATAAAAAAGACTGATAATTCGACTTTATTAAGACAAATATAAACACATACCAAATATGAATACACATATAAGCCAAGAAAAATATAGCTAGGCTTCTTTGAAAGCAATTCTACATTTATTTTTTTCTCATTTATGTATGTATATGTCTACTGAAGGCTCATCATGATCGAAAAACTAAGCCAGGATAGGAACCTTTGGCTGTATGACTTGAAGAGTTACTCTTTAAAACTATGTCGTCCTGTTTTTATACATTTGCTGTTTCTTAATAGACCCTTCCTCGCAAGTGCAATCTTTTGATTAAAAAATGGACTCCTTCGCAACACGAGAGTGTCACCCTCCTCGAACTTGCGTCTACATCGAAGACTGATAACCAAATGAGAGCCATACTGTAATCGAATGAATAGGGTAAAATGTTAAAAATATACGAATACAACTTTGATTTACCATAAAAAGTTTGCAATCAGGCCTTCTCTTGAGAAATTGAAATAAGGGAAATTGAAATAAGGGAAATTGAAAACTTTGTCGTCATCTTGTTAAATATTTGCTGTTTCTTATTCACCCTAGTTTGTGAAGTACAATCTTTTTATTACACAATCTTACTTCTCTGTAATGAACGACGCACCCTCGAATCGGCATCTACATCGAAGACTGATAAATGAAAAGGGGGAAGCATTGGGAGGGGGGAGGGTATATACTAACACAACTTTGATGTACCATAAAAAGTTTGCAATCTGGCCTCCTCTTGAGATCTTCGACTATCTGAATTGGTCTTCCTTTGGCGATTGGGACTGTTGCAATGATTATTGCGTTTTTCATTTCAAAACATGTTTCACTGATGCTATAAATTTCGTGCTGAATAATTCCATTTTACCGATTTCATCAATTACAACGACTTGTGGCTTTTCCTGTTAAGAAAAACGAACTTATTTTTCACAAAATTGAGTCCATAAGATCATGTCTATGTTTAGAATTTCAAAAAAGGTTTTCAGTGTTACTTTTTGTTAAAATTACAAGTTTCTTATACGAGAATGGTTCGTACTACTAAGAATGCACGTAGCAGGCACTCAACTTCTCGTGAAGTTAAGAAAGATTTAAGAAAGCTGGGGTTTCAAGCTTAAGAGAGTTTTTAACGATGGATTTTCAGGAATAGCTTTTCGTAAAATAGACAAACTACTACATGAATCCTGTCTGACAAACAGAAATAAGCTAGTATTTATGTTTTATTTTTTGAGTCGTGGAATCATTCGAAACTTTCTTATAAAACAAAACATCTCTTCTGTTTCAAGAAGAAAATGTGTATCTCCTGTTTCAGAGTCTTGAACTTTAGAATGCATAACTCTTGAAAGAGGTAGAAAATTAATTATACCCACAACATCAATGCTCAATGTTGGAAGAGCAATTTCTTCGAATGATTTTATATCAACACAATATTGTCCAACCATTGGCGAAGATTTAGTTTTAGCTGCAGGCAAACAGTCACTGCAAATAGAGGTTAATAAAGTGAGATCAAGTCAGTCAGTTATAAAAATTACGTAGTACTGTATTTTTGCTGCAATAATTATATAACAGTGTGGTTATAGCTCGTTTTGGCTTTGGCTAATCTATACTGCAGAAGGCAGAAGTGCTTGAGCAAGTGTAAAAGCTATATTGATAAATATCAACACCCAAAAACAGTCATACACCTCTATCGAAGTTTCCCTATACGTGTTCCTTAAATATTTTGCACACTTTGCAAAATATGTTCCAGGTTTTTTCCGCACTCCCCCTACTTCTGTGAAAACGTCTCGTAGCACGTGATTTGTATTCCTGGAATTAGAAAGAATGAAAATTGTTTGCAAATTAACTGTTGATTCCAACTAAATAATATTTATTGCATATATTAGCAATTTCGACCTTTTTCTTGATAAAGCTCCTCGTCTGGAATGATTTATCTCGACAATATCAAAACCTTTTCTGATCCCTCCTTCTCTTAATTCTTCCGTGAAAAAACCATTCAACATAATCGAATATTTCTCAGTAATTGAATTTGCAACTTTCTTTACCAAAGTTGTCTTTCCCACACCTGCAAAGACAAACTTAGAAATGGTTAAAAATAAATGGCCTAAGTTCTGACGACATGGCGTGAATCGTGAATTAATTTGATCTTCATTTCAAAGTAAAAAATTCTTCAAAATTTTTCAAATTGCCAAATTTTAAACAGACTCACCTGGTGCTCCAGATATCAGAACGTGCTTAAAAGGCAGAGCAGAGGCCATTATATGTTTATTTTCATTTGTTGTTGCGCTATTTTTCGATTCTAAATAGGCCACATGGTTTTAACTTTGTTTTACTTCCCGTTCGAAATAATGGCGGGAAATTGCCTCGTTTTAGAAAAGTTTTTCTCGAGCCTCGCTTCTTGTCTTGAAACACTCAAGGGGGATGCGGTGTTTTCGCATTCCTAAAAAAAGAGCTTAAGAGTTTACCTTTCTACTTCACTGGCTGCACTAGAAAATATAACGCTAATCTCGTCTCTATCTGGCCTTAATCTAGTTTAAATTTTGCTTAATGTGGTCTTAATATTTTCTTCTGGTCAACATTTGGCCTTAATCACGTCTCTATCTGGCCTCAATCTAGTCTAATTTTTTCTTAATCTGGTTCCTATCTGTCCTCGCTGTGGTCCCCACTTGGTCTTGATCTCGTCTCCACCTGGCCATAAGCTGGTCTTAAGTGTTTCTTAATCTGGTCATATCTGGTCTTTACCTCGTCTCCACGTGGTCTTAGATTGTCTCCATCTGGCCAATCTGGTCTTAATCTTATCTTCATCCAGTCCCCATCTGGTCTTTAAGCTAGTCTCAACTCTTCAGTTTCTTTTGGACATTATCACATTATCTGTGCCTACTTTGTTGGTTCGTCGTTTAAACTCTTACTTTCATATTCAGTAAGATCAGCCTCAATTTTTCCTTGGCTATTTGGTGTCAAGGTCAGATCATTTGAGCGCTGTATGCTTTTAGTACTATAATGCTGCTTCAGCTTTGCGACGTCAAAAATACAGAGAAAGAAATACAATTTCAGATGGATAATAATTACATTTTGACAAACGAATAAATGATGAATAAACTAACTACACAATAGCATCACTATCTAACTTATGTCTTTTATAAAATTGACAAAGAATATTCAAAATCCTTCCAAGTGCAGCTACACAGTGTTTCATTTCTTCCAGAACTTCTGATTCCGGGGTTATGACGTCAGAATTCGTCTTAGCAAGACATTCAATGAAATCCTTTCGATATGGAACAGCCCTGACAGCAAGCTAAAAAGAAATCGAAGTTACAGAGTTTGATCACAGTCAATTTATGGGTATAACGAGCTAAATATCTACCCCCTTCAATCGCAATTTTATAAACATTATCTTGGTTTAACGAAACCCCGAACATTTTACAAGTTCACTTTGGCAGACTTATGTCGAAATTGTGCACAGACAGAACTTAAATCATGGGCAAAATGAGTTGAGCCATGACAAAAGACTGGATAGCTGTCTAAATTTGATCAGTTGATCTCCCCCCTCCACACGGGAGATATATCTTGTCAATGCGTGCATGAATTATATTTTATCGAATTTTGTATTTTTTCTCAATTTGGTCCATGATTGTAGTTGCCTTCTGCTAATCGGCGATATTGTAGACATAAGTGCTCTGGCAACTAGTTGGCAGCTGGTTCCTTTTGATGGAACCTCGTTGGCACACAGTTCAAGAAAGTTGGACATGTTCTGTTTCTTCCATTGGTTGACAACTGATCCCCGTCAGTCGCAGTCGACTGCAACCAACTCAACTGTACCCTATAAGTTATGACCGGTTGTTGTTGACATTTCGATATATGTTTACGTAACTAGTTGGCGTTAGTTCAATCGCATCGTAGATCAACATAAGCATGGCTTTAGCGTTCTTCATGAGGGGATACAACATAGAGATAGGGATATAGCTGGAGATGTTTGAAAATTGTCCTTGAGTACAGTATGAACCAACAACTAAGTCACATTAACTGTCTTAAACTAAAGTTCAGAAAAACAAAAAGACTAGAATTCCTAAGAAAAGAAGTTATTCAGTAATGCTCTATAGCTGAGGTCCATTCTCAATTTCCAAACAAGGTAATGGCATCAAGGGGAAAATATATCTTATCTTTCAAAGCTCTAATGTGTTCCGAAATTGCCCTACTTACAGAAAAAACACCACGTACTACCCATCCATGAAACTTGCGCAAAGATCTTCCATATGCATTCGCTAAGGAACAGAAAACGATAAGAATAAATCAAGGTAGTTTAAAGTATGGAATTTTAAGGACATAGACATGGTTAAGGATATGAAATGGCAATCAGTGTTTCTTACTTGCGGCCACGGCCAAATCTTGTTCGCCTCTACATACTTCAGCCATGAAAACATGAATGAATTCAAGTGCTCTAAAAAGACGAAACGACAAAAATAATATCAATCTAGCAATAAGCTATAACACTAAATGACTCGTGATAGCTATCACAACCCCCGCAGCCGCAACCACCGCCCCAATCACCGCCAAGATAGGTTTTGTATATAGGCTAAATCTGATGCAAAGTTCACACAGGGTAAACCTGGTTATTTGTTTAAAACAATGCCCTAATTTTCCTTGACCACACCCTTTTGGTCCTCCTTTTGGCCACACCACTGTACACAAGCTTGCTACCATTGCATGGTATGGGTTTTTGTGCTGCGAAGAACATAGGCGCCAAGCCGAGCCCCGCCTCTCGATGTCACCACACATTGTCATTCCCTCTGTCTTGTGCCTGGAACAAACCGAGCCACAGAGAGCTGGCTCTCCTCATTCCGTCATTGCAAGCTTGTTTTGGGTGGTTATTGGCCTAAAATCCTTAATGGCTTTCCAACTCGTCAAGAAAGAGACTTCCTTACCTTAGCCTTAAATTCTCTCCATCTGTTTCAATTTGCAACAAGTATGCATACTAAGAAAGTAGCATATGGCCTAAGATAACGCACACAAACATTCCCACGGACAAAACAGATGATGATGATTACGTTCACTTCTAAATGATTTGATCTGCAATCAATTTTAAATACCTTTTAAGCCAAAGTAGGGCATCAGTTGTCGAGTTCTTTGCCGTGCACGTGTTACTTTTCAGTTCTTGAAATATCATATTTTGCAGATAGATAAATGCCTTTTCGTCCGTTGCAAATTTTGTCTGTATTTTCTGAAAATTGATCAAGATGTTGACCAAGATTAAAAAGTGCACATGATTCTGGTTTTATAAGAGATATCAGTTATAAATCTAATGTATTGAAGTATCTCCTATTTTTTTACTGACATAGCTACAATCAGGACAACAGGGGGGTAATTATCAAAATACCGTAATATTTCCTTGTATATCCATTTTGACCGGTGCAAATGTAGTAGAGCCAAGCATATCTGCAAAACAAGAATTGGATTTCGCAAGAAAGAGAATCAAAGATAAAAAGTACAAGAATATCAAATGAATATCCCTGAAAGATAATACTAAACGCAGGCAGCGCCGTGACTAAAGGCCTGGCTAAACTAGGAGAGATGACGCGCGCGACATTTATATCCCCTCGGTGCCTCCCAGTTTAGCCACCTCGGAAACTTTGTAGCGCGCGTTGTCTCCGCGACATGCAAATGACGCGGAGGACATGTTGCTCGCTTGTCATTCGCAAGTTTAGCCACCCTGGGAGACACGCCGAATACAGTGTCGCGCGACACGTTTCCTGGTTTAGCCATAGCTTAAAACTTACCAAAAACAGGAAGAATCGATGAGCAAGCATCGAGGAATGCTTTCGTGGGAATGCAACCATCAACAGAAATCTTTATATCTTCAAACCTAGAAATTAAAAGAGCAGTTTAATATTAATAATAAAAATCTACCAGAAAACAACTATTTTATCAGAACCAGTAAAATTTGACTTTATCTTATTGTTCTTCTTTCTACGCCTATTTTCAGGCTTGAATGTTCTTAAGATGACGTCAGATCCTCGTGCAAGATCGACATTGCGCCAATCAGAACTAGTTGCCCACAGACTGCTGATCGGCGATTTTTTTAATGGTTTATTGTTAATTATTGCATACGTCTTTGTCTATCTGCTTTTTCACGCAGTGTGATGCTTTTTATAAAAATTCAAGACCAGTTTCAGTTTGTTCTTACGATAAATTCTTTCATGATTGCAATTGCTAAGAACTGAATAGAAAAGGGAAGACAAGGACTTACTTATATGGCGCGTTGCTGAAAAATGATTTCGGTATCGGCTTAGTTGCTTCATCAGATGAATGCGACTCGAGGGATTGTTGCGATAATGCCGATAGAGGTAACTTATCATTAACAGTGCTTGATGGTGTTGTTGTTGTTGTTGTTGATGTACTTGGTGTTGATACCACAGGGATACCAGATGTATGATTAGATGTGCTAACATGTGATTCTGGATTGCGATTCAAATGGAGGGAATCTGGTGGATTCATTGGTGTCGGTGTTTTCACTTCTCGTTGGTTTTCCAAAGTTTGAAATTCAGTTGGAGATTTGAAACCTTAAAGATAGAGACATTCATATATGTATAATGATAAATAATTCTTTAAACAATAAATCATTGCAGGGGTTCTGAAATACTGGCGGTTTCATTGCTGCGAGCGGGAGGAAGGGTTTTCCTTGGTATTATTGTCTTTGGGAAGGTAAAGTAATTTCTGTAAGAAATTTAGTTTCGAAAAACTTTTCCAGCTTATATTGGCTGCCTTTTGTGAGTGTCAAAAAGAGGGATTCTAATTTTGATACTACCACATTTTAAAATTCAAATATATAACGGTTGTTATCGTGGTAAATAACATCAGTTAAATAGAGAAATATATTCAATAATGAGGAAGGCTAGGATGGCTTCAATCGCCGGAGGAACGTTCAACATTTTTCTGGACTCTTACAGGTTTTGAAATAAATAGAACAATATCTTAATGACTTGCCTCGTTCTGATTCTGAAAGCGAGTCTGTAAATAAGCTTGATGGAGATGATAGAGGTGGCGTTCTACAAGAGATACGTAAATTGACTTAACATGAACTGGAACATTTTCAAATGGTTTCAATATAATATAGTGCAAAGGATGAATAGGAAGTAGCTATTACCACCCGAGCAAGGACTTGATGGGGTAAATATTTTCTGGGTCATTTTTTGGCGTAGATTGCGAATCTGGATGTTGATCGGTGATTCTTGGGGGCTTTTCTGGGAAACAGGGGGGTTGGGGGAGATATAAGGATTCATGTGTCTATAAATTGATAGAGAGCTAGGTGACATGATAATAATCATAAATCTATACGGAGTTCCTGCTTGCGTCTAACTTTAACTGATAAATGGCATCCTTAAGGGAAAAGGGGGTCAAGATGGCCTATAAAGGAGTGAAGATCTTTTGGGCTTGATAGAACAACAACACATCAATTGTGGGTTTATTCTTAGTAACAACTCACCCGATCTCACTGTGTGGTAGATGCTTCTTGAATGTTGTGGGAGGTCTTATCTGTAGTAACAAGAATTTGAAATCATAATACATACGGATTTAGGCTTTGGAGTTTTATAAAACTTCATTATTGCGAAGAAAGACAGTAACATTGCTGAATAACTTTGTCTCACTGTATTACTTAAGCTGACTGGTGTTCAAAACACTATAAGAATCACCCTTTACTTATCTGATTGGTGCATTTCGATCCGCATCTGGTTTTGTATTCCGCGGGGTTTATAACAACATTTCTCATTACACCATGATGGGAGACAGATCCAGAGGCACCGAAAGCAAGGCATTGGGGCACCAGGCAGGGGGCGCAGAAGCTACAAATTCAGGGTAAAACAATAGGAAAGTCAAAGAATTTCACAATTTTCATGAGAGCAAGAGGGGCCATCGCCTCCGCTGCCACCATGCTTCAGGCGCTTCTGGACAGATCTCTCCCGAAAGGTTGCCCCAATTAATATCAAAGGCTTTTCATGATAAGCAGTGATTGTCATGTCTAAGAAGGCGTCAGAAACAGATTTGATAATTTCAAATATATTTACCCTGATTGGAGTTGAAACTGGTGAACTGGACGTCGTACCTATAAAAAAATTGAGTTTATCTTCTTAATAACTTAAAATCATTTAAAAACATTTTATAGTGAATTTTAATCATCAATGGTGTATGTTAGTTCCAAATCCTCGGCAACGGTTTTAATTGTGAAATCTTTATGAATAGCGGAGACATGCGTAAAAACTTAAAAAATAGAAGCCCAAGCTTCCTGGTTTGATGCTCGCATCAGAGTAAGAAAATGTTTAGAGGTGAGACCAAGTTAAAGGGACAAAATTTGGGCAACTTTTAAATCAAAACTTTTCTTTGGGAACTCAGACTTTCATTTCACAATGCACAATAGTGTTGGAGCCTTTAATGACTCAGTTGAGAATTAAGCAATATTTTCTCTATTGTGAACGACTTCGTGCGTTATTACAGTACAACAATTATCAATCCTAAAGAACAACAAGATACTCACTCAATGCATCTTCAACAACTTCCATCATATCATTTAAATTCGATAGAAATGAATCACACGTCGCTGATAACAACGTAGCTGCTTCAGTTATGTCCTAAAAATAAGAAGTATTTAACAAAATATACAACATTTAACATATAGTAAGATATTGGGAGGTGCTGTAGCGTCGTCGTCGTCATGGCGGTTAAGGTGCTGTGGCGTCGTGGTATAATCCAGCTGACTCGTGGTGTCTGGAGCTCAGCATGGTCCGGGTTCGAGCCCAACCAAGTTGCATCACAGCAAGGGTCCAGGTCCAGGTCTCGATTGGTTAACCTACTACTGAGATCCTACCAACTGGCGCTAAACACCATTTCACTTTCATCTCCTCCGTCGGAGGGTATTTCACAACTTAACAAGGCGTATGAGATTTCTTGTGTAACAAGAGGATTTTAAAAGATATCTTTGATAAAATAGAAATCCCAGCAAAGGATGAAAGAAATATTCTATGATATCAATTGCCCCTCGGAATAAAGCCTTTATAATAAACTATCGTTGAAAATTTTGTTCTTTATACCTTATTTTCGTTTTGCTTTGCAGACAATGATTTTAACTGATGTGCTTGTTGTACAATAATGTTTCTACAAATATTCAATTCTGACATCTTTTCCTTCAGGTAACTCATCGAATTAACTAGAAAAAGAGTTGATTAATAATTATTAATGGTGGTCTAATTGAAAAGGTAAAAATCTACGTTATTGCCAATACTTAAGTAGACCTAGTCATTTTACATGCACATACACCCTTGTTGTTCGAGAGTTCTCTATCATGTTTTGTTAGCTTCTTGATCCTTAGGGCTGTTTTTCACTTGAAAATTTTTGTAACAATCATAATAAAAATTTACAGGAAAAAATGCTACAATCTCCACTTAAAATCTTAAGAAATAGTTGAGATAGTTATACTTTGTTGTTGTTGTTGTTGATAGCTGGCATCCGTTCTGCAAGCTTTTGCTGTTCCCAAGGCAACCAACCATTGTTGCCTTTCTAATGCTGTTGCTGCACGTAAATACATGTGACTTTCTGGAGGTATCTTTAAATCAAGTCGAACAGGATCAGTTGGGTGAACTAAAAAAAATTACAATAATAGTTAGTTAGTTAGTTAGTTAGGTTGGTATTAGTTAGTAAGTTGGTAAGAAAGTTAGTTAGTCAGTTAGTTAGTTAGTTACTTAATTAGTTGGTTAGTTAATTACTTAGTTAGTTAGCTAGCTAGTAACGAAGTTACTTATTATGTAGTTAGTTAGTAAGTTAGTTAGTTAGTTAGTTAGTTAGTTAGTTAGTTAGTTAGTTAGTTGGTTAGTTAGTTAGTTATTTAGTTTAGCCATTTGTGAAATAACATACCATAAATCTCACAGCAAGATAATTTCACTGAGCCACGGCTTCCCAAATGAACTTCATCTTGGGAACGATAATAAGCCAGAACACCATAGTCAAGCACAAACCAACGAGGCTGCCATCCTAAGGAAAACAACGAGGTTTCATTCTTGAATCACAGATGCCTCAATGGGGATGTCAAGTGTCTTCATTAAGATATTGGTAGGAATTAGGAAATAAGGTATTTGGCTTTTGAGTTGTACAAAACTTCAGAATTGTAGCAAACAGTGCAAACATTTTCGGGCATACTTGCCAGTTCTGTGTTAACAGAAAGAGTTCGTTTTCTCACTTGGACTCTTCAACCAATTCTGTTGATCATCGAGCTGCATCTCGTCAACTGATTGGTGTTTAAAACACATTGTCAATTGAGCTTCTCACTTTCTGATTGGTGCATTTTGATGTGCATTTGGGTATAAATTCCACCTCAGTCATTTGTTTTAATCTGTTTCTGATTTTTATACTCTGAAGAGTGTTGGACAAAAAAAAGCTTTTAAGTATGCCCGAAAATGTTTCCACTGTTAATTGCAATCCTGAAATTAGGTATTTCTACACCATTGTATTACATTACAATGGCATTCATTATTCAAAGCCATCTATAGATTCTCTCGGGTCGACATGTGTAATAAGTCCATTCATATGCCACGAAAATGTGATTCCAACAATAGAAAAAGTACCCCTTTGTTAAAGTTTGAAGTGAAATCATAGACTATTATTTATAGGCCTTCCCGTTTCCCTTTGCATTTTTTCCTTCTCAAAAACTTCCTATATTTTACCTCTTGCTTACCACTTAAATAATTTGTCCATTTCCATAAAATACCCTGCATCATAACCATGATTGCTGTTTCACTTTTTTGTTCACAATTCGTTTCTTAAAACAAGTTTTTCAAACAAAGGCAGGTACTTCTTCTTCTTAACAACAATAAACACAGCCGCCATTTTGTTCTATTTGTTCACATTGATCAGCCTTAGAACGTAGTAGATTTATGCACGCCTATAACGTTTCGAAAATATCTTATCTGTATCGAGGCTAACTTTAACAAAAGGATTTCGGGGATTTTTTATTATTGTTGATTCATTAACATTCATTACATCTTCTGAAAAAACCAGATATGCAAAAAACATTGCTCAGTGCTGGAGATGTATGCCCCCACTTTCCTCCACAATGCCGAGACAATGTGGCTGAGGCGTCGCATCTTACGGTGGTTCCCGTTACAGGAAATCGCTATTCCCCCCATGAGTCTTCCGCCAGCCAACCGAGGGAGGGAATATCCGGCCCCTAGACCTGCTTACGCAATGGATACCCCTTGCTTACGCTTCGAACTCATGACACTGAACAATTGTGTATTATCCACTCATTCATGTCACAGATTATTTTCCAGTCATCCTGTCGAGTCCGGTTATGTACTAAAAGCGCATGCGCCATGAATAATTAAACACTTGAAAATTGCTGTTGTATTTTTGTTTCTCACTTCATTAATCACTATTAAATTATTTTAAAATTGTTGAAATTTTAGAATTAAGTGAAAAATTATGTTTTTACGTCTTATGATCACTCGCTCCATTGTCAGAACATCTCAGACAAATCATTGACGTCAGAGCTGTCTTTTCAGTAAGAGGCTGACAATTACATACCTGTCTCATGAATACGAGGCGATGATTAGTTCGGGGGTTTGGTTTGGTTTGGCCTAAAAATGGAAGGAATGTGCTAAGTGGCTGTAAGTTATTTATGAAATGCGATTTATATGAGTATCTTGAGCATAGTTTGGATGCTTTGAAGTGTGTATATGGCTGGAGTGTTTGTTGATAAAGAACATAAAGCGAGGGCTGTCTAGTTATTGCGGTAAATTATAAAGCTGTTTGGAGTGGGAAAGTTTGTTTATTTTGAAGTCAAGCAAAAGGCCTATTCTATTCCAAATGATGAACAAAGTATAGATAAACTATGCCTCTCCATTTGAATCGAGACATTTTACATAAAGGAGTGTACAAATCTGAGAAGAATTTCACAGTAAAAGTCAAGCTTCTTGACAACACAATTGTCAACATCACACTACCAACAAAGTCAAAAGGCAAAGACTTTTTGGACAAGATTGCACAATCATTGGAATTGGAAGAGGTCGCTTTGATATGCTTCTTTTGTCATGTTTCCTAATAATTGTGTAATTAACATATTTGAAATAAGTAGGAAACCATATGCTGATAGTGGACCCCCTAGATGCCCCACAGCCACACTGCAGAGTAGGGCACATGCACACCCAAGTTTTATAGAACATTAGGGTTTCAATAGGATAGAACAATAGAAAGGGGCTCTTGCACATTGGAGATGTCATTGAAAACTGCCACACTCTGCAAACGAGCTCTACAATGGGAGCTTCTGCCTCCAGAACTGAAAGTGTATGCATTCAATGTAACTGCCAGTCCCTCTGCCAGAATGGGAGATATAAATTCACCTCTCAGAGTAATGTAATGAGATATTGCTTTTATTTTCCTAGGTCAATTACTTTGGATTGCAATACACAAATAAGAAGCGTCAGCTAAGATGGATTGAACTAAATAAGGTCGCCAAGAAGCAGTTGGAAAGAAATGCTTTAAATGAAGGAAAAGAAGCTTTGTTGCTTTTCAAAGTTCATTTCTTTGTTACTGATTGCAAAATTTTGAAACAAGAGATTAGTAGGTAGGTATTCATAGTAGTTTATTAATTTGGCTTGCTGATACGACTTTGATGCTAATTTTGCCAACATAAGGTACTATTATAGTAGTTCAACTTAGAATGTGATGCATATTTAAGAAATTATTTTTAAATTAGATTAGTGGCCCTGGTCTGTTCAGTGGCCCCCCTGTGCTAAGAACAGAAACCCATAACTTGCAAAGACAGCAAGGATCTGTAGCTATCAGTCAAAATCTATCAAATAGATAATGGTATAGCCTAGATTTTGGTTACCGTTTTTTACCAGTTTTGTGTAATTTAATGTTCTTTCTTTATGTAGATACCTATACTATCTGCAACTAAAAAGCGACATAATTGATGAAAAATTAAAATGCAAAGATGAAGTTGCATTCAAATTGGCATCATATGCTGTACAATGTATGTTATGATTTACTTGTCTTCATCATTTCTCCTTTTATACCAATCACTGCCTATTTCAACCATATATACAGTACACTTTTATCAAACATGTTGAGCTCTTCTTTCTAATACACTTAGATGCTTCTATTTTCCACTTCTATCTTTCAGCCGAATTTGGAGATTATGATGAAGAAAAACATACTCTTGATTTCATTGAAGATTTCGTTCTTCTTCCACCAGTTTGTATCTCCTTTTTTTATCATTTTGTTATTTCATTTCGAAAGACCAGCACAACTCTTAAAACAGTTGAATGTTAACACAGTTGCAACTTATAAGCATTAAAAATTAAAACCCTGCTATCTATGTTGTTTGCAACTGTATGACTCGCAATCTTTGTTGTGTTATTATGGGTTTGATTCCCACCAAAACAAAATTCGCTGTTTAGATTGACGAGAGTGGCCAAACCTCTGTGATTCCAGGCAGAAAAAAAGGAGCGGGCAATGTGTGGTCTCGCCGAGAGGAGGAATTGGGAATAACTAGCTAATCAGATAACTAACTAATCGAACAACTGATTAATCGAATAACTAATCAACTTTCTAACTAATTAGTGAACTAATTTACAAACTAAATAATTAACTAAATTAACTAACCAACTGACTAACTAACTAACTAACCAACTGACTGACTAACTAACTTACTAACTAATCCAGCTAACTAACTAACTAAAGAACTAGCAAACCAACCAAAATTCACTAACCTAACCAACTAACTTAACTTACTCACTAACTAACTAACTAACGAACTACCTAACTAACTAACTAACTAACCAACTAACTAACTAACTAACTAACTAACTAACTAACTAACTAACTAACTAAGTTTGTAACTAACTTACCAAATACCTTCTTATTCATCCTTTAGAGAATCGCCAAAAATTATTCTCCGGAAGAAATCAACGAAAAGGTACTTTTTGTTATTTCACCTTTTTGGAAAGAGAAAACCATTTGATTGTCTAAAAGTTGAATTCTTAAAATTAGAATTGGAGAATTTCCTTTGTAAATTATGTTACCCTTCATCACTGAGACTGTTTATCCATTTTACAGATCTTAACGCTGCATAGGAAGAATTTGTAAGTAACTCGTTCCTTTCTACCTTATATTTATTATTATGTGCAACAAATGAGTACAAGGCTACATACATTCTTAATTTCACAAGGAATGGGCGTGAAGAGGGCTGTGCCGGTATAAAACGAAGTAGGAACAGTAACCAAGCCACCCAGCGAACAAGTGACCGGATTAATGTCCATTGACAAGTGAAAGGTGAAGGTTAAGGTGAAATGGTGTTTTAGCGCCAGTCGCTAGGATCTCAGTAGTAGGTTAACTAATCGAGACCTCGACCCTGGTTGTGACGCAACCGTGGCTGGGCTTGAACCCTGACCACACCACGAGTCAGCTGGATTACAACACGACGCCACAGCACCTTCACAAGTAATGTTAATCGTTAACGGGTAATGTTAATCGGCCGCTTAGCGATTTATTTGTTGACGGATCGATTTTTGCGTGGTTTCGGGGCTTCCGACCCCCTATAACAGCCCCCCTTATAATCTACCAATAATTTAGGTCTCTGTAGGCTCCTGTAACAGGCTTCTACTTTTATTTATACATCAATGAAACTGATGTTGACTTTTCTTTCTTGAAGTGGTATGCTACCAAGTTCTGCGGAAATGGCCTACATATCACTCTGCCAGCAGATTGATGGATATGGTGTAGAAACGTTCTATGCTAAGGTATGTTGTGCAATATTTCATTACGACAAACCTTATAATTGTTCATGTGCACTAATCTGTCTGGGTTCCATGGTTCCATTCAGCCTAGTCTTGTGCCATTATTGTTGAGTGCTGTAGCAATTGTTGAAATAAAGTATCAAAGTGTATCACTAATCGCTCTCCAAAGATTGCTTACGATCGATTTGCTGTGAGTCGTTTAAGATTCGACATAGTTGAGGAAGTAAGTTATATTTACTGCTGCAGTTGTAGGCAACCACCCTTAATGAGACAGTAGGATCGCAAAGGTAGTCAAGGACCCAGAAATGGGTAGAGAAGCATGTGCTGTGGCGTCGTGGTCTAATCCAGCTTTTCTCATGGTGTGAAGAGCTTAGTGTTCGAGCGTACTGTTCGGGGTTCAAGCCTTAGCCACAGTATCGTCAGAGCCAGGGTCAAGGTCCCGTTAGTTCATCTACTCCTAAGATCCTAGCGACTGACACTAAATGCTATCATTTCAATGTACGTGAAATTTTTCGCTGTGTTGCAAAAGGTCGTCAGTTTTAAATAAAAATCAATTGATAAGCTAATGTTTAACCAGATTCACGTCCGAATTCAATAATGCTCCTTTTTTGATACTTCTCTTTTTTATTTTTTGCTCAGGATAAAGACAATGCTGATCTGAATATTGGTGCTTCTTTTCTTGGGATCAAAATTAAACCATCAAGCAGTCTTCCGGCTGTCTACTTCAGGTATTAATCTCTTTTCAACTTATTTTCTAGATAAGCAGACTCTTCAAGTTTGTCTTCCTCTATAACATGACATTTGAAAACCTCTTTCTTCGGAAACATCATTTTTGTGTTCTTTTTCGATTAGATGGCAAGACATTGCAAATATGGCATTTAACAGGCAATATTTCTGTGTTGAAAGTTTAACGACTGGAGAAACTATACAGTTTGAAACAGTAAGTACATCTCAAAGACTGTTTCTTTTTATTTCGTTCAGTTCATGTGCTTTTCAACAAGACTATTCTTCTCTTACCATAGTTGTCTTTTTGTGCTGTATATACTGTTTGTTTTGTGCTTATAATGTGTCCCTTTTATTGATAGTCTGATAACGAGACAGCAAAATTCATATGGAGGCAGTGCGTTGCTCAGCATCAGTTCTTTAGACTGGCCCACAGTACTCTAGGAAGTCCAACATTCAAGTGAGTAAATTGACATGTCAATTTGTTCCCATTTCCTTCAAAACACTGGAGCTCTTTCGAAAACGATCAACGATCCAATTTAGGATTCCTATTTAAATTGTTAGTGAATCGATTGATTTAAACTGAATTTGTTCATTTTATTTGTACAGAACACAGCATGAAATTTCCGTGGATTCTAAGCTTACTTCAAGGTTTGCCACTTCACTAACTCTTATATTTATATTTGATTTATTCTTATATTTATATTTTATATCTATTGATTTTTTCTCATGATATTTACCCCTTAGTCATTAGTCATTCGTCCAGGTTGACGTTTCATGTTTTATCCCTCTCTAGATGTCAAGAAGAGCGACCATTTCAAAGAAAATTAACCCTCACTTTGAAAGAAGGCAGGGAAAGGGTATGATTCCTTGGAATATCTTTCTTCAGTTTATTGGTCTAAAAAATACATTTAACAAACGTCATTCCATGTTTCATCCGTCAGGCTGCTCTCGATGGCTAGATACCTCCATGAAATTTCAATTGAACATTGAGATTCTTGCCCAAACAACTTTCTATCTATCTATCTATGTACCTACGCGTTACTGTACAGGACCAAATACTTGGCATTAGGTACATGGAACTCAACCCATCTCTTGTTTTTATGATTGATCAAGCCCTCCGCAACGCCCTACAATATTCTCTATCTGTCTAGCATCAAAAGTAGAGCCCTGACGATCGCACAAGTTTCATGGCACATGCAGAAAAATTTTGCTTAGAGAATACCCTCAATACCAGCAGACCTTGGGCTAAATTTGTTTAATAGCTGCGTGAAAATTGAAATTCTATCCAACTGGGCATACAACTTATGTTTAATAATAGATATGTCTGAGTTTCTGGTTAAACTCTTCATTAGTTAAGAATTTCTTTTCATTTGTTAAATCTAAGGTTGATTTAATTTATTGTTTTTATTACAGCGTCAGCGAACAACGAGTTTAAGTAAGCAAAACATTCACTTGCATAACTTTTCTCTTTTTAATTTACTAAGAATCTATTGGAATTAAAACCTCAAATTTTCTAGGTACCACTTTCGATACTACAAGTAATTAATTTTGGAAATAATTAATTGTTGAGATCACAATATGATTAATTTTGAGTTACTGATGAAAATCATGGATCGAAACCCTTAAAAAAGTTTTCTATATTTTTTTAATTTCTTTTTTATATCTTATATAGATTTAGTTTAGAAGCTTATGTCTAATAGGCCAATTCATTTTAATTTATTTTGAATTGTTTTCTAGCTGGAGGTACAAGTTATGGCATATGCAATGCAGCTTTTAACGATATGGATAATGATGAAATGGATTTGGGGGCAGAATCAAATGTTGATAACCCTCTTCGTTACCCCTTGTAAGTTTTTGTTATATTTCATTAATGTTTCTTTGGGTTGTATGAGAGATGATTCTTACATAACAGACTGTTAAATTGTTCTGCGAATGAAGTGTCCGCAAAAAGAGAAGTGTCCTGCAAGTTTAGGCCCTGGCCAAACGATCAAACATTGTTGATCAAAAATTTCACCGTTTTGCCACGTCCAAAACATTGCTTGACACAAAATTTGTGGCGTGGTGTTTTTGAAAAAGTTTAAAAACATTTTTTGCTTGACGAAAATAAAAAATGTTTGACGAGCAATGTTTTTCGTGGCCGAACGGTCAAACATTTTCTTGACAAGGAAATCTCAGATGTTGGACCGACAAGGTTTGATCGTTTGGCCAGGGCCTTAAGACAAAATGTAGCTAGCAGGTCTAAAATCTCCTTCGGCCAAACTATCAAACATTGTTTGTAAAACATTTCAAATTTGCTTCTCAAACGTAATGTTTGACCGATTGGTCACATCACAAAACATTGCATTTTTTGCTTATGAGAACAATAAATTGTTGTTGTGGTATCGAAAACAAACTTAAAGCAAATCTCAAACGTTAACCACAAATGTGTTATCTTTTGACCAGGCCCTTAGCCCTTATTTTCAGGTCAAGCAACACTAGTTTAGCTAATTGCATTCAAGGTATTTTTAGAAATACTTTCAAGAAATTCTGTACTTGAATCTGAAATTGAATTACGGATTAACTCTTTTTTAGGTTGTCAGCAAGAAGCACTGGTTCAAGTGGCTACAATAGTTCTGAATCTGGATCTGATGCTGAATTTGGAAGCGTACGAATCCAACCGATTGCTGACGCTGCATCACATCCATCATACCCGCAGGGTCTGCATCACCTGGTGTCAATACTTTGAGAAGGCAAAAACGAGAGACACGTGATCTAATGGTTTGTGGTTGATATGACTTTTTACGCTTATTTTAACGTCATTTTTTTGTTAGGTAGTGATGATGGCTGAGATCTGAGTTAGTCTGATTCGCAGTCTTTGCTATGAAAGGGAGGAGGGACGACAGCTCTCTGAAGTCCTAGGCAAAGGCAAGAGGAGCCTCGATGTGTGATAACATTGAGAGGAAGTATTAGGGCCGCTTTGCTTAGATCAGCCCTGGGGCTGGGCTATTTAGGGGTCCTCCTATGCTGAGCAAATACGCCCACACCTTGCGAAGGGAGCAAGCCTATGTGCTTTTGTATCTATCTATCTATCTACCTGCTTTGTGTGTCTGTCTGTTTGTCTGTCTGCTATGTCAGTTTCTTCGTCTAAGTCTGCCTGCCTGCCTGCCTGCCTGCCTGCCGCCTGCCTGTCCACCTAGCTATCAATCTCCCTGCCTATCTATCTACTGCTTAGTTAAGAGGGACAGAAATTATGTGAATTATTAGGTTTTGTAGCAGTTCGCATAGCAGTAAGAAATCGTAGAGTACTGGTTAAGTGGATGGCAAGCGTTATTGAGGAATCAGCTTTGAGAAAACCATAGGATAACCTTTCAAAATGCTCAAGTACCTTTTTCTCAAATTGCTGGAATCTGACAAGGAATCGCCTTGAAGATTCTGATCTCCAATTCCCTTTTAACCTCAGGACGCGTAAGAATGATAATGATAATGATTCATTCTCATGTCATTCTTATTTCATTCTCTTAGCTTAAACAGCTGGAAAAAGTGATTGAAGAAGATCAAGTGTATTTAGAGTTTGAGCAAGTTTTTACTAAAAATTGGTAAGACAATATTGATATTGATACTTATTATCTTGTATCAGACCTTCTTATATAGCATTCATTAATTACTTCTATTCGTTGAATCTTCTGGACTATTGTTATATCTAACTTCATGTTTTTTATTCAGAATTGCAATCTTACTTCAGCATCACTTCTTGCAAATGCAAGCAAGAATCGCAATAGAGAAATATTACCTTATGAGGTATTTGTATTTCCTTTTGGTCTATATATTTTACACATTGCCGTCAAACCTTATGTCGTGTATTGATCTTGTATGTTGTTATAAATGTTATTATTTGTTTTAGGAAAACAGAGTTGTCCTAAATGCTTCTAATAATCAAGAAATGAATGATTATATAAATGCTAGTCATATCAAGGTATTTCTATATTTTTAGGCCAGTCTTAGACGCATATGATTTTTTATTATTTTTCCATTTTTCTGTGTACACTTTTTTTATAGAACAATTTTATAAGAACACGAGCCTGGATTTTGCTCAGATTTTAAGAAAAAATGAGGACAAGCTGAGGCTGACCTTGTGATAAACCCAAAGAGTATCAGCTTGATATGAAAGTTAAGACAGTCAGATTTGATGTAAAAAGCAAGCAAGCAAAGAAATAGACAAGCATGCTGCATTTTTGCACAAACATAATACCACTCCAGACATTCACTTAAAAAAAATATTATTATCTGAGAAATCGAGGAATTAAGAACGGATTAAGAACATTTCAGGCTTATCAAAGGCAAAAACTTAAGAACCATCAGCCTCAATCGAAATTTCCTCAATCGAAGTTCTTATAAAAAAAGTGTGTATGCAATCAACGTATTTACTTGTATAATTCTTTTTACTGTTAGATTGATGTTGGTAAAAACAGCAACGTTTTCTTTATCGCTGCACAATCACCTCTTGAGACAACTGTTCGTGATTTCTGGCAGATGATCTGGGAACAAGAGATTGTGCTTTGTGTTTTGATCAGTAAAGAGGAGGTTCGTGTTTCATCATTCGTACTACAAGATTGTTTGATGAAATTTTAAGTTGCGATCAACAGCATAGTATTCTATACTTAAAAGAACTCTTTCTGTCTACACAGACTTTGTTATTTACTGTTTTGCAGGATGCTTCTGATACCAAAAGTGCCCGGTATTGGCCTGATGATACTCGGACAGTAGTATAAACTATGGCAAGGTACGTTAGAAATCATTGTATAATCTATTTGGCCGGGTTCTTTTGGCATCATAGTTACTACATTAAAACTAAACTGCGGTCAGACCGTCCGAAGCGAAACCATTGTAAGGATATACTGCAGTTCTCTTATCCTATCCTAGCATCCTATTCCTGAGCTGCATACTTATTAGTCTTAGTGGAAGGCAATGAGCAACACAGGGGCGCAGCCAGACAACCAACATTTGAGAGCCAGAAGGGTGTTGTCAAAATAAATTAGGCCGTGGTTTCAAGAACAATCAACCAAGTCGTACCCTGCGACACTTTTACGTGAGATTTATTTTCCCATAAAAAAACCTATCTTGGCGAGGACTGGAGTGGCGACTGTCCCAACCCCCCTTTGCCTATGCCATTAAAGCAGCATATAAGTTTTGGTTTTGTATGATCTTGGTATGACTCAGCTGAGTCTGTCTCGATCTCCATACCTTGTTTCTGGAAGAAGAAAATTCTCGTGGGGCAATTCACTTCTTGGAATCTCGTACACCCTCAGCTGGAATCATGTACTTATCCTTGTGTTTTAATAGGAATCTTGTATGCTTCTTTAGTGAAATGCCCCCCGAGAGTTCTCCTCCTAGTAGCTATTGGGCCTTTTCTTCCAGGTGTTTTATATTCTATATGATAGTAAATCACTGTAACTACTCTCTCTTCCTTTTTAGTATTCCATAGAAACTCAGTTTCTTAACACATCAAGTACTTGTATCACGAGAGCATTCAAATTGACGCACCTTGGAGAGGTAGAAAGTTCGTTTTTAATACATTTTGAATTTATTCTTTGATTTTTCTTCCATCTCTCAAGCACTAGCTTAAATTCGAGGACTCGTTATTTCATCGACTTCTGAGTTCCTAGAGACTGGCGCTAAATACACCATTTCACCTTCACCGCTATCAACAAACGTGAATACTCTTGTTATTTTCTTTCTAATGAATGCTATTGTTGCGTCTTAGACGAAAGATGTATATCAAATGCAGTACAAAGATTGGCCAAAATCTGGTATCCCAGAAGACCCTTCTGTTTTTGTTGGTAAGGCTTCTACCAGCAAATCCTGTCTTTCTAATAAGATGTAATTGACTAAGCTTTGATGGGAGACCTCTGTTTATTACTAGTTAAGTTTGATCATCAAGCATTCTTATTTCGTTTCAAGGTTTTTTGGAAGAAGTACGTTCCATGCAGAAGTCACTGAAAGGCCTAACTGATTCGAATTCTGAGCCAAATGTTTTGGTACATTGCAGTAATGGTGTTGGAAGATCGGGGATTTTTATTGTCTGTGAAACACTCATTCGACAAATTGAGAATAATCAGGTTAGAGTGACTGTAACATTTGAAGTTAGACTTTTTTGTGCCTGTTCAAACGACCATGGTAAAGAAAAGAAAAGAAAAGTTATTTCATGAATCAAGATTTGGATTCTTATTTTCTTTTGCTTGTTATCTTTCTTATTTATCAAAATATTATTTATTTATTTCAGACATTTGATGTTCCATTGACCCTTGCAAGACTTCGAACACAAAGAATGTATTTTGTTGAAACAGTCGCACAATTTCGTTTCGTTTACCTTGTTCTTATTCATTACCTAAAAAGAAATAGATTGATCTGAATATTAACAGATATTTATGTACATATTATATCCATATTTTAAAGGATTTTAAAGTTACAACAGTTTATATATCAAAATTATGTGTATCAACGTTTGTAAAGCTGTCAGTTTGAGAGAAAGCAGCTGATTGGTTAAAAACGATATTTATTGTTTTCTATTGTGTTGAGTACTTGCTTATGATTGGTCAGTTGATGACCATTTGCAGCAGCAGCAACACTTTGTCGTTGTGCACTGTCCAGAAAGGTTAGCGGCCGCGGCCTAAGCAGTTTCGGAGGCTTGAACTGCGTTGGGAAAGCAGTTGAAGTTTCCTGCAGAATAATGTCTGAAAAGCTGGCTGCAGCTGTGAAAAGTTATTTGAGAATATTTCAGAATTACAGCAGAGACTTCTACAAAACTCTTGCTAATGAAAGACTGCCGAAGGCCCAGAAATTCATCGATGACAGCTTCCACATTTCGGCTGTGCAGGAAGCACAGGCCTTGGTTACCAAAGCAGAAGCAAGTTTTTTAGAGGCAAGAAGATGTTCTATAGAAGCCAAAGAGAGATTGGAAGCTCAGCAGTTATTACTGAAAGATGCACGCAAAAAATTAGATCGATGTCCAAGGGAGGATGTCAATTACTTGACTCTAGTTTCAGAAGAGCATTCTATTTTAATCCAAGAGCAGACACTTCGTAAATTATGTGAGAAAAATGAGCAAAAAGAAAGAGAATTATTTACTGAATATTCAAATTCTGTCAGACTTTCACATGAGAAAGAACGGGAAAGAGCTCAGAAAACTAAATACTGGTCAATTATTGGATCTGTTTCTGGAACTATAATAGGTTCGCTTGCATTCATCATGTCATTTTGAATCCCAGGGGGTTCTTCCCGGAAAAAATGGGTCCAGGTGAGCATTGGTGGGGTCAAACGGCACACCCAAATGGATACCTAAAGATGTTGAAAAAGATATATGAAGGATACCAAATGCCGTGAAATAAAAACCTGAGAAATACCCGAGCTGATGCATCATTCTGATCTTCGATGGGATCTTTTATGTGGCAAAAACCCTACTGAATATGTACCTACCCCTACTACGAAAGAACCCCCAACCCTGGGCTTTGAATTTGATCTTTTGCCCAAACTAATCAGTTAATTGTCCTAATGATAATTTCTTTCTTATTTCAGGCTTTTTTGGCTCATCTCTCATCACATACTACAGATTGCGGCAGATAAAAGAGATTGCATCACCCACTGTTATACTCAAATCTATTGAAGACTTGCAAAACGAGATTCAGAGTCAGAACAATAGTAATCATGAAAAAACGTCAAAGCTTATTGAAGAGGTTTTTGTTAATCAGAAAAGGGAAGAAGATCTCAAAACAAAGAATAACGAAAGCACATTTTCCTTTGTTGAAAAACCAAATTTCTCACACGAAGCAACTCAACAAATGCCAGAGACTAACATAGAAGAAATAATTGATATTTTAATTGCAAATAGTAATCAAGCATTTGATGGTTTTAAGCTCAGTTTTCAAGAGCAAATTGACTCAATGAGAAAAGATTTTAAGAGTGATATAATGAAATGCGTTAACGCCCAGAGGTTATTGCTGCAGGAGAGCATTTTAAAGGAAATAAGAGAATCCACTAGTGATGTCATGTTATTGAGAAACGAAAGAGATTCAGATGATGAACAGAAAAATATAGAATGTTTCGTAGATGAACCTGCGGTTTCAAAGTCGACTTACAAATGGAAGGATGATGTTCAGTTATGGATTACGTTAACAAGTTTTGCACTTCTTCTATACCTTGTTATTGATCCAAAAAGCTAAACGAAACCTTTATTAGAAAGACTGAAGGTACAAATTTCCTTTCATCCTTTGTTTCTTTTCTTTGGACTTTTATGTAACAAGCAACAGCAATTCAAATACAGTATCACCAGTTATAGTGTATTATTTATAAGTATGGAATTTTAATTTTTCCCTCCTACTATGACACATTGGTTCAGATGAAAACACACTATAAGTTGGCAAGACTATATGAAATGAGCAAGACTATATGGAATATAGTCTTGCCCTCTGTCTATGACACATTTGCTCAGACAACAACACACACACACTAATAAGTTTGGGGGCAAGACTATATATTATGGGCAAGATGGTTAACCGGATTATACTGTATACCAAATAGATGGAGAAAAATAGCAAAAATAATAACAAGTTTTATGACATACATACTTTTCACAAAAACTCAAAAGATAGTTCAAATACAACGGAATAAAGTTAGTTAATAAGTTTGATGTTCATGAAACCTTCTCCTCACAGATTTGATAAGAGACTGTTGGACAAGCTGCAAGTTAGACCTGTACCATCTGGTTCAACTTCAAGTTTCTTGACAACACCATTCTCCACGATCATTGCATATCTGCAAACATGACAGTAAAAATTAACATTAGCCGATAATGCATGTTTGGGTGTAATGCATAAACTGCTGACAACAGTGGCATATCCAAGCATCAGACATTGAAGGGCAAAAGGGTGTGGCCAAGGACAATAAGAGTGTGGTTTTAAGAACAAAGAACCCTACCCTGCAAAGCTTTTACATGAGTTTCAACCTTTATTCAAAACCTGTCTTGGCAGTGATTGGGGAATGACTGCCCCCATGTGGGGGATGACTGCTCCATGCCCCCTTGTCTACACCACTGGATGCCAAAGTCTAATAAAGAAATTCACATGTTTCCTCTTTACCTCTTAGATCTGACGTTTCCAAGCAATGGAGTGGCATCAAGTTCCAAATCAACTGCCTGAAATACACATGAAATTATCAACAACCATTTTCAGTTATTGGAAAGGACTAACATCTATCAGTTAACAAGATTAAAAGGATGGAGAAGTTAAAGCGAAATAAAAGATATTGGACCTTTGTGAAGTCTCCTTTCATGTCAGCAAGCATACGGATCTACAAGTAACAAATTTGTATCATTAGTTTTGATATTTTTAATAGTTGATTCAAGCGTTATATAGGCTATCAAATAGCCAATGTCAACAGTAGAGAAATCATTGGTTCAAAAACTGCATTCTTTACCTTGCCTTCAGCTTTGTGCTGTTCTCCCCATGCTGCCATGACAAAGGGGTCATTAACGGATACACAGGCAATCACATCAACACCCTTTCCCTGTGAATCAGATCAGAATAATGTGAAAATCATCTATACATCAAATCGGGTGATTTTGGGATAGAAAATGAATTTAAAATGCTCTCTTTGCCTTACTTTGATTTTGTCAAAATCAGCCACATATCCAGGCAAGTGAGTCTGAAAAAAACATAAGATTTCAAATTATCAAAACACTCACAAATTAAGATTAAACCAACTTATATGATTCATTCATTCAAAATAGTATCAAATTTAATACCTTACTGCATCCTGGCGTAAAAGCTCCAGGAACTGCAAAAATGATGCCTTTTTTGTCTTTGAACAAATCTGTAATATTCACTTTACCACCAGGGGTATTTTCATAAACTTCGATTGATGGCAATTGTTCACCCTCCTAGTGAAAATAAAATAAATGTTTGCACGGTTTTTCGATGGAACTTGTAATCTAATAAGCAAGCACTCAGCCCTCAGATCCCTGTGTTTGCTTCCGCATTCGAATTCCCTGGAAGCGAAATTCTCAAATTACGTAACACAACGCCTACTTTCGCTTTCATTGTCATCCTGAGCGTCGAGACCAACCCGAACTCCCTTTGATCATTTTTGATAGTTTTATAATATATTTTGACAATGTTAAAACCCATGTTAGAAGTTTCAACGGTGATTATTTTATGCAAAATTCGCTGAATATTATCCTCAAAATCTTCCCAATTCTGTAAAATTGGGCTATTACGGCATTCGTGCATGACGCGTGTCCAAATTAGGTAAAAATCAGCTGCAAAAATCTTGCAAGGTATAACTGCCAAAATTAAAACTATATAATAGACAGTGAAATCTAGCCCCGAATCGCATTTTTTGTTGCATAAAGAACGCTGAAAACAGAGTGAAATGAAATTGAAAAAATGCCAAGTCATGATCAGTTCAAAAACAACTGGGCATCTTTGTGGCAAAACGGAAGCTTGTCTGGTTGTCCAAACTACGAATACTGTATGAGTCCTGAAATGAATCTCCCCAACGATGATAAATAAATAGCTAGCTTTAAGAAAATGTAAGTTGAAATACAGTAGTGCTTAATACTAACCTTGATAGGCATTTTGAGAGCAGCACTGGAATGGATTCCTGCGATTCTTGTGACAGTGTGGCGAATGCAAGATGAAGACAATGCTGATCGAAACATGATTGTTGAGAAGAAAGATGAAACCGACAACACTCACGTGCTTCATTGGCTTCCTTCCGTCACTCAAAAAAGTCTCATTTTGAAGATGAGATTTAGTTTTCAAGATGGTGTCCACAGAAGGGATGAATCTTGAACAGATCTGTGAGCAATATGAAGAATTGGAGCTAAATGTAAGTAGAAAAGTCATTTCATTTAACTTCTGTATCATTCTTCATTCCTATGCAATGCTATGCCTGTCTAAAATTGCAGCTAAGCTTTGAAATTCATGCTATACCTAAATAGCGTAAAAAAGTGTTACCTGAAAAAGGGCCTAAGTTAAGTGTAGTAATAAAAAGTGCTCCCTGCTTCTCACAAAGATGAAATTCCTGATACTTCACTTCTTGCTATTTTAGATGGAGAATGAGGGCTCCAAGTCTGAAGTTTATATGAATCTGTTAGCAATCTACCTACTGCAAAATAATTTGTAAGTTTCTGTATTTGTATTATTTCACATTTTTATGATGCCTTGTTTGGGTTTGTTTACCCCCGGATGGAAGAAAAATGGAAGTCCCAAAATTGATAATTTCAGGGGGGGTTAATATCATTGCACAAGGCATGATACTGGCAAAACTAGTCATAGATGTCACATCCACTATGATGACATGCCCCTTGACTCGTGGACACACCCCATTTTTAGATTTTTATCAAATCAAATGCTCCTTGTCTGAGCTCCCTTGCCACAGAGTGCATTCTATATATTCACCATGCATCCATATCCATTCTGTAAAGTATGGCAGTTCTCGACCAAATCTTTTGTCTGCTGAGGTGCATTTCCATTGTTCTTTTCTATTGTTCCATTGTTTACCTTATGCTTGCATGCACCACAATCTGCACGATGACCATGCAGGATATTTCAATATGGGTAGTAAATTGCTTTTCAGTGCATGCAGCATACATCAGGTGTATTTCATGAAATACACAAAGATAGAAACTTTGCAGATAAAAACTTTATGTACATGTAGATAACAGTATATATCTATTGAATCTCTTTTAGAATTCAAGCAAAGTTTCTTTGGAAAAGGATTCCAGAAAATGTCAAATCTGTGAGTTAATCACCTTCAATGCATTTATAATTCTCCCTTTTTTCAATCATTTTCTCACTACCAAAGCTTTAGAAAAATCCTCCATCAATTTCTTGAATGAGTAAATCTCTCTTTATTCTTTAGAGTTGTCCAGACTTGGAGTCATTATGGAAAGTTGGCCAGTTATTATGGGCTCGTGATTTTCCTGCTGTATACTTAGCATTAGACAGGCAGTGGCCCAGTGGTATTACTCAATACACTACTGCAATAAAAGGTATTTGAAAACACTTGATATCCATTCCTATGTGTGTTATAGGTTCATCATGGTGTATTCCATTTATACACCACATGCATTCTGTTTCTACAAACAATAGAAAGCATTCCGAAGATCTTTACAGCAGCTTGGCTTTCACCTTGATCTATTTCACATTCTGGACTGCTTGTGCTGATAGACTAGGCAAACAATGCCTTCTACTTACCAACCTTTCATCTGCATTGCTAATCTGTATGTAGCTATGATGTATGTTTTCTTTATAGAGAAACTACAAGAAAGATTGGTTAATTTAGTATCAAAAGCGTATTCAAATATCGGAATAGAAGAATTCTCTCAACAACTTGGGGTGAACAAGGATGGTGCAGTACAGCGTGAGTTAGAGTTGACAATTTTTCTGTTGCTCCGAAGGAGCTTTGAGTGATGTTTTGTGTTTTATCATTGCTAATTGTCTTGCACTTTGCTTGCTGATAATTCTGTCCTATTTCATTCTTACAGTAGCTTTGAAGCATAAATGGGAAGTGGACAATGAAGCTGGATTCATTCATCCTGCATCGCAAGGTAATCATCAATATCATTGATTGGCTGATTGAACGATCGACTTTTCCGTGTTCTAAACAAATTTATTCGTCAATTAATCTGTATACTAACGTTTTGGCCTTGAAAAATTTTCCACTTTTCCGCAATCTTTTCGCCTTTGTACGACTCGGAGAACCAAGAATTCCTAAGCACGCAATTCTTCATAGATTGCCCAAAGCGCTGAGCCAGGTCTCCATATTCTTCGCCAAATTCTTCGCGCGAACGGAGATTTCCCCCGCGACACAAGCTGTGTACGGCCTTTATTGTATAAAACTGTATTGGTTGCACGAACGATGAAAAGAAATAGTAAATTCATCGCAAGAAGAAGGCTTTAAACTTAAGCGGGACATAGCTTAATAGTATGTTAAATAGTTACGTCTTAATAGCGTCCCAACTGTTCCCTTTTGGACGTAATGTTACGTCGTAACCTAATCCAGCTGACTCGTGGTGTCAAAACCTCGGTGAGATCGAGTTTCGAGCCCAAGCCACGGTAGCGTCACAGTCCACAGCCAGGGTCGAGGTCTCGATTAGTTAACCTACTACCGAGACCCTAGTGACTGGGCGTTAAATACACCATTTCACCTTCACCTTCTTTCTGTCTGCATTTAGCACGATTCCAGCCATGACCGTAGGTCATCGATGTAATTTTCAGATACATAAATCAATACTTTCCCCAATACTTTTAATTTTTAATGATGTTTTTATTTTCTTTCCTTATAGATCATGCTAATATGAATGAATCACTGATTTCAAAAGAACAACAGCTCTCATGTTTAACTGACTACATTTCATATTTGGAAAATTAGAACAGTTCAAAGAGGCATAACCATGTGACTTAAGTATATAAACATAGACATTACTTTACTACCAAAGAAAATTCACACATATTTGACTTAACCTTATGTTCCGGGGAGTTAGTAGCTGTCATAACGGGGTTAATCGCTTCTGGGACATTTCATTCAACCTTACTGGAAATCCTATTGTTATCCATGAAATCCCACGCAAATCTTTTTGTTCTCAGTAATTCTCGTACGCCTTTTTGAAGAGTGAAATTTCCAATCCCCTCCCCTAGTTTTACTCGACGTGAAAAACGCTAAAACATTTTTTCTCAGAAAACATTTTCAGGCTTAGACTGCTTGGAGGGCTAAGGCAGTGCCCCAGCTTTGCTTCCCATCAGGGGTGCCAGAAGCACAGGGGCAGCGGAGGCGGCTTCCCCCTTGTCTCGTCATGTTTGCCGATTTCTTTTACTTTCCTATTGTTTTGCCTCTAATTTGATGCTTCTGCCCCTACCAAAGGTTGCTTCCCGTGCCCCAGATTCCGATGCGTGAAATCGATCTATTTGTCATGTGGAGTGAAAACGAGGCTTCTCTCCGCATCGACGTTGATAATGACCCATGTTTTATTTTTCCCACATAGAGGTATGGGTCTCCCATGAGTTTATTTCAAATAAAAACAGTTTTCCATGTAAGAAAAACACGTCTTTTGTCGTTGTTCTCTAACGTATTCCGTACAAATCAAGTTTTTTGTTTATCGTTGACTGGACAAATGTGCTTCTTTGTCTCTTATCTAAATCGTGACCGCGGAGGATAAAACCAAAAAACCGTGTATTGTTACTCACGACATCCTCGCTGAAGTCAAGGTGTCCCAGAAGATTTTTTCAGAATTCAAACTACAGATAGAGGTTCAAAAGTTATCTTCGAAGCTCAAAGGTAACATTATTAAATAATTGAAACATTCATTATTCCAATAAGTTTCATGCTTAAACTATTGTTATTTGTTTTGTGCTGTCGTGCTGTTGTTTAGTCTTAGCTTTTTGACTCTTGTCTTGCCATTACTTTAAGCTTCTCTTTTAGCTTTAAAATTTACTCTTTCGTGCCTCTAGTGTAAACTGATTTTACTGGGAATAAACTAGCTTATTGCTTTTTCACGAAATTAATGCTTTTGATAAAGAACAACCTTGATTAAGAAACAGAAAGAACTAAAGTCGTCAGACTTCTATGCAACCTTAGGAAATACCTGAGTAAAGTAGAAAGCATAAAATGCCTCCTGGCGTTAAACGTATGTCCAAATACGTAGTTTGACACGTTTCTACGAGCTTTTCTAGGGGTGAAACGTAATAATGTTTTCAAAAATCAGCCCAAAGCTGCAGGCTGTGAGCGAAGCAAAGTGTTTTGTACAAGAAAGCGTGTTTCACAGGAAATTAATTGATCGATTTTAAATAACAAAGAACCCTGAACATCTGCTACAGCTATTTGTTTTTAACCATGCTTTTCTACCTGCTTTCTTCAATTTCAGATCTCGTGGCATTCGTCTTGGTTTTGAAAACATTTATGCTTTTACATCTCAATTACGAAGCTAGAAATTCTTCATTGAAGTTGGTATAGAACTCATCTGTGGAGAAGCAGGGCTCGGTGAGTTGCATTCACGTTTTTCAAACCGCAGCAAGTACAGATTTCTGCAACTGCGTTTAATTGTTGCAAATCAAAACAAAGCAAGATTTGCTATAGAGATTAGACGTTGCTTTTCTTGTTGAGAGAATTATTTGTCTCGAATTATTTTTCTTTACTGTTTACTAAAGACCTAACCAACAATTTGATCAACCCAAAGCACATAAACGCAGATTTTACGATGGTGCGAAACAAAAACCTTATGTTTGAAGGAAATCATATCACAATCTAAAGCCATTTTTCTGCGATTCCACCTGTCGTGTTGACATGTGCGAAATATATTATCTTTAATTCTTCTTTATCTCTTGTAATTTTATTAACATTTCTAACAATACTCTTATCTTTATATTTCCATTTACTTTCTATTATTTTCTTTATTGTTTATTTTTATTATCTTATGTTTATTTACTGCCAGAATTGCAAAACTTGAACACCGAAATCTGCTTGGATTCCCGTTGTGATTTGAAATGTTTTGCCAAAAGCAATAAGCAAGAAAGCACTTACATTGCATTGCATTTGCAAAGTCGTCAGTTTTTAAAGAAAAGGACGTTTTATATTCCTTGAATTATTAAGTAGGTAAAAAAGGAAGTCTAAAAAGATTTCATTATAAACGAGTTTGAGAAAGTGTGTTTTGGAAAGAAAAACGAAAAGAAAAGAAAAATAAGAAAAGAAAAACTTGCTGTTTGGCACTCTGGTGTGCAATTCACTCACTTGAAATCTCGTACACCTTTGCTGAAAATCCTATTTTGTCACGGAAATCCCTCAGAAATCCCTCTGTTTCGATTTCAGTGGTATTTCGTATGCATTTTTAAAGAATGAAATGTCCCTCGTTGGGTCCACAATACTTGGGGGGGGGGGGTTCTTCCATGGTCTGTTTGTGTGGGCACATATGAACCGCTCATTTGGGTAGGAATTTGTCGATTTTGGGTATCTTTTCGGCTCTTTTTTGCCGAATGACGTCAGTCCATATGGTTTGTATTTCGCGACATCTGGTATCCATTCAGGTATCTTTTTCATGATCTGTAGGTTTCCATTTGAGTGTACTTTTTGACCCCATGGAGGCTCACTTGCACCCTGTTTTCGGGAAGAACCTCCCCCGGGTTCTTAATATCTTAAAGTCTGTACATTCTGAGTCTGTAAATACAATAAAACATCTTTACAAAAAACTTTATTCATCCTCTTAAACTAAAATTGATTTAAATTCATTTTTGTGTCAATTTTACAGTTATGGGTCTTCATGTGGATGTTTCTTACTTGAGTCAGGAAGAATGCTCACAAATAATCGCTGTCATTGCGAAGGATATCATTTTGCGCAGAGAAGAGCAAGGAAGAGTTAGGTAATTACTTAAAAACAATTTTATCTATCTTCCTTACTACGTTAGCGAATCTATACGCACTACTGTGGGGTCACAGTGTAGTGGATAAGCACTACTTTGGTGGATTATTATGCTTCATGTGGTGGTATTTTTTGCTATATGTCGTGAATAAGCATTACTGTTGTGTGGCGCTAGTGTACTGTGGTTGAAATATGCGAATCTAGATTTGCTGTGGCACATCGTGACTGACAAAAGTCGTGACCATAATTTCCTGAATTTGTATCTTTGATCTTATTTATCTGATGTTTATTATCTATTTTCACCTGAAATCTCCGTTTATTTATGTTTTTCAGAAAACTGAAAAAAGATTTCAACGAGACAAGAAAAGCAATAACCTTGAAATCATCATCGAAGAGAAGATGCGCAGAAGATCGCTGTTTCATTTGTGGAAGATTATTGTTGAAATTTTTTTGTTTTTTCAAACGTCTTCAACAATGTTTATCGTGTGAGCACATGGCCTGTTCTACATGCAGACATGTTCTTATGGCTGACAAAAAACAAAAGCATTTTCTTTGTTTCCTCTGTGTCAAGAAAAGGTAAGCAATTGTACTTTTGATTTACTTATCCTCTTTGTATGCCTGTCTCAGACATGTGTTTAAGTTTCAAAGAAGCGCGCGACCTTAAACTGTTCTCACGGAAGATTTTGTGATTCATCCTTCGACGGTTTTTTGCATGAAACAGAGGCTACTTTTTGCTGAGTCAGCGGTACAAGCTTTCTTTCAATGTTGCTTGAACTCTGGTCTCTCTGCGAGAAGAGTTTGAGGTTGAATACAGGCTACCGATAAGGATAAGGTCATATTTTCAATTTGAGGAACCGAAGTGTTCTTCGACTTTCTTCCTATTGAATGTTGCATTCCAAATACGACTGGTAATATTGGATAAGGTTGCTTCGAGGTCCAGTTAAACATGATGCACTGTGTTTACATATCGATCGTCTATAAGCTGGCTTGTATTTCCGTCTTAGAGGGAATATCATCTACGTCAATAACGTCGAATACCTCCCATCTCCGATGCCATATTTTTTCGAGGCATCGTGGCCTTACTGCCCTAAGTCAAGAACAGGCAATTCAGGGAAGACAGAATAATATTTGATTCTTTGAAATATCCAATTTAGATAACGAGGTTCAATTGTATGTTTCTATATCTTTGTGTCTGAATCTATATCTCTTTGAGCTTCGACACTTTTCTGGTGTATGCAGGTGACGTGGTTTGGCATTGATGAAGGTCGAAGGTCGTTGTTTGAATAATTTAATAATTTTTTAATTCGATAATGATTTGTATACCTTCTTGAACTTGCTTGACATGTTTTTTAGAGATGTGAAGAGAAAATGTTTTGATTGGTTCTATGAAGCAGTTGAGCAACGTTTCAAAAGATTTGGAAGTGCCAAAGTTCTTCGAGGCATTTATCGTTGCCATAAGGGTAAGATCTTATTAATTTGGCACTCTTCTAATAGACTGTTCTCCTAGTCAATAGACAATGATAAGGTTCCTCTAGGCAAGGCAAGAGTGCAGTTTTGCAGACGATGTTTTATGCACTCTTTTTATTGAAAAAATTGGCTAAACTCTGAGGCTGAAATCAGGCTGAAAAACCAGGCAACCGGCTAAGCAACCCCTGAAGTTGAAAGTTTGCTGTGAAGGAATTAATTTTACTTAAGCATACGGTGGCTGATGTGCAGTACGTCCTTACCATACTGCACATCCGCCAGCGTTCTCAGAGATGCCTCTCTTTGGAATTCATCGTTATTCGCCGCCATACTGAATATTTGCCAACGTACTACACAGAGATCACATGGGGTAATGCTCTGCATCTATAGGAATTATTTTTCAGGCTTTCTCTATGTTTTTTCCTTTTGCTGCAAATTCTCTTTTTACCCCTTTGTATCCAGCATTTTGTATCCCTCGTTTATACTGTTTTATCACTCTGCATAGTTTTCTTCCTTATCTAAATTCCAGCCCATATTCCCTTTAGCTGATGCCAGAGTCTTCTCATTGATCAATCAAGCTCGAGAACTTACGAATGTTGGTGTTAAGATCTCTTCATCAAGACGTTCTTCTGTAATGAAAATAACAACACCATTAACAACAGAAGAAAGTTGCTTGTCATCAGATGACATGCAAAAAGCAGAGAAAACAACAAGATCCAAATCTACAGATGATTTGTTGCAGAAAAGGTCAGCACTATTTTCCAAATTTCCTCACCTTCTTCTGCTTCTTATTCTGCTAAAAATTATACTTAATACTGAATTCTTAGTACTGCTTACTTCTCCTTCATAAGTAGCCTTTTTGATACGTACCAAGGAGCACCGGAAGCACGGGGGCAGCAGGGGCAATTTCCCCCCTTGCCCTCATAAAAATGGTGAAATTATTTGATTTTCCTATTGTTTTGCCCTAAATTTGTTGCTTCTGCCCCCGTAGCCTTGTGCCCCAATGCCTTGCTTCCTGCACCTTAGTAATGCCCTCTGGCACTCCAAAGATGTTTCAGGTATTTCTCGCAATTTCAAAATAAAGAGAGTGCTGCTGCTGAGTTTGTAATAGGGGGACAAGGATTTATAGAAGGTGATGCGCTACTCAAAGAAGCAAAAAGAAACGGGTATATGATGCAGAGCAGAGCTGAAAACAGCTTCATGGATTCCTTAATAAAAAAAATAGTACTGTATGTTAAGTTAAAATAATATTATCTTTCCCTCTAGACTTCAGCTAGCTACAAAGCCTCGTTCTCGAAAATTATCAGCACCAGCCAAACTGAATATCCAGTTTTCAAGTGGAGAGAAAGAAATCTTGATTCGCCCACTTGAAACAACAGCTGAAGAGAAACGAAAAACATCATCAGAAAATTCAGAATTTGAAATCGTTTCAATCGCATCTAATGATGCAAATGGAAGTGAAGTGAAGAAAGCTACATTTACTGTGAAATTCTTTGGGGACAGTAAGTGAAAAATTACAATAAAAACATTAATTTATCATTCCTAAACTCAATATCATCAATCCAGGAACGAGACTGACTCATACAGAAGCTCGTACTGTACCCTCTTTGTTTGGGCTTCCTTATTTGCGTGGTTAGGTTCACAACTCCGACAAATGGGAATGATAGAGATATAATAGCCTTAAATACAGTCTCTAGTTCGCCCTAAAATCAAAGTCAATACGATTTAGGAAAAAAGCACACATCAACATTATGACAATTATTGCTGGAAGAACTTTGCTTATTTAAAGGTACCTTCTTGAACTTTCCATAAACTGAAACTTTTTATAAGTAGTTACAAAATTTAATGCCTTTTTGCATCTTATATGTTACAAAAGTTAAGAATTGCGATGAATAACGGAATCATTTTCGGGCATACTGAAAATGATTCCCCTATTCATCGCAATTCTTATATATTAATACAAAATAGTAAAATTCCGCATTTATTGTGCATAATGATTATAACCAACTCACCAAACCTCCTGGAAAGATTTGTATTTGCTTTTGTTTCTTAATAAACTGTAAAGATCAGACGGGGGCTCAGTTATTAACATAGATAAAATGATAAATTTATTTTTTCTAGTTGAATTTATCTTGCTGGCATCAGCAGCATTTGTGCTTGCAACTTTCCTTTCAATAATTGCCTGTGTTGGATATATTGATGAATTTTGTAACGACAGGTGAACATCTTAAAGTTGATACTTAAAAATTAATCATCTTTTATGAATAATACAAAAACTATGAAGTTTAATCATTATAAATCTATAACACTAACTATAATCTTAATCATAATCTTATTTTGAAAATATTTCAATTCCATAAGTATTTTATTAACCTTTTACCATTTACCTATTTTTCTCCAATAGATAACAACAGTTCGTAAAGAAAAAATAACAAATTTTCTTTTAAGCGCATTACTAATAATCTATAAATCGTTAAAATCTTCTTAATTCATGGTGCTTTAAAAATAACTTTTCTTCATCTTCTATAAAATCCACTAACAAAACTCAAAATGCAACATGTTAGCCCGTTATCGTGTTTTAAACCTTGCAACAACAGCAACCCTTTAATCTAGCAGAGAAAGTTATCTAGAAGTTCATCTGCATCTAAGTTGTTGTTGTTTTGAGCCTCGAATTATTACTCGAGTCGTTGTTATCGCTATCGAGTCTATGCTGGACGCTCAAACTACGAATCATAATTTTTCAGCCGAAAAAGTGGTCAAAACTGCTGTGAACAAACAGCTGTATGGTTGTTGTTGTTGTTGTTGTTGCTGTTTGCACAGAGTTGGACTTGTGTAATAAGTCTAGATCTAGCCTCGACTAATGAAATTTCATAAGGATAGCAACTCAATAGTGCAATACGTCTAGTGACAAATTCTATAAGCTTTCTATGTTGTAAAATTTCAAGACTTTACCATATCAGATTTGAGCCATTCCCTAGCAAAGAGTTTTTTGTGGTCTTTGAGCCATCTTATATTGATATAACGTGGAAGCTTACTCCATTTGTCCATAATTCAGCTTGAAAAGATACTAGAACAAATTGAGTATGATCACATCATTATTTTTTTCTAGTGAAGAGGAAGAAAAATCAGAATAAAGAAAGTTAGAGGAATTATAAAATCATCTAGCATTTTGATTTGGTGGCCATTACTTGAAGTACCTACAAGATGTCCGTATCACGTAAGTGCTACAAAGTGGCAATGAAGGTAGGGTCCGTAAGCATGCTTATTGACAGACTTGATCTTAACTCCAGTCAAAAACGTTTTAAGAGGCAATAACTTTCTTCTTATAGAGCAATATAACATTAACACTTAAACATTGAGATTTTAATGTCCCACAAGTTGCAACGCTTAAAACCTAAAGTTTTTCTTTTGTCGTAAACCTAAAGTTCAAATAATTAGTGTGAGCAGGGACATAATCATTACAATAAACCATTGTCTGTACTTTATAAGTAATTAAATGTAAATATTTAAAACTCATTAAAAGTGTTTGCTCGAAATTACGCTTTTTCTTGTTTCTTGTTTATTAACTGTAACGATTTATATTATTTAGCATAAGTCATACAACGAAAGGATTTCTTAGTTTACCAGCAAACGCGTGAAATGACCAGACGTGTTTGCAAAACTGATTTCTCATATAATAATTAATGAAAAAGTTGAATTGATCTAAACCAATATTTTCTGAGTTTCAGCATGTTGATTAGTTTTTTCTTTTAACTTTTTGGTGGTTCTGTTTGATAATTCGACAGCTGTGTTAGCCATACAAGGCTTTTTCAAGTTTCCTAGTTCCTTATTCGTGAGAATATAACTCCTAATGGTACAAACAAAGATCGGGGGGAAGATGGGTTATTTCTTAAAAACACGAAAGCGTAAGTAAATTTCTATTTAGCGCATTTGTCGCGCACACGACTTGGAATCGAGTTATGATCTGAGCATGCGTACTTTGAAGACACTTTCTGCTTGGTCTCAGCGTGCGATCGCAGATAAAAGTAGAGAGTCTCGATCAATCGATATCTGTCGACTTTTGAGCCAATCAGAATGCAAGAAGTTCGATCATATCAACACAGAACAATTAGTTTGCAATCAGCGTCATTCTGTAGACTTATTACCTGAGTCCCAGTTATCGCTCACCAGACCGAGACTACACCAAACCGAGATCGCTCTAGTTTGAGCGTCTAGGCCATTCATTTCAATAGCGATAACTACGACTCAGGTAATAAGTCTAGTCATTCTGAGTGGTAATTGAAACATTGCCCCTTGACGCGATATCTGCAATTCATTTTCGCGCCAAAATTACACATTTCGCTTTCATAGAATTTTCTGGCGCCCCCTATCGCGAGACCCTTCCCTTCAAATTCAGCCTAGACCTGCACTGTAACATCTAGTTCAAGTAAATGGATAATTTTAAGCTCGATTTTTCAAAGTTATCAAACCATGTACAACCATCTGCTGCGCATGGTCTTGAAACTGTATTACCGTTCAGTGACGTCAGTTGATACCAAACTTTGATCAACTTAGTCCTCCTGATTACCAATTGAAATCACATTGCCCCCGTTTTTTGTCTTGAAATATAATTACATGCACATATAAGGATTGATAATTATCTTCAAGCAAAGTAGTTCTCCAGAAGCAGGCTGTAATAAACTCAGTGGCTGAATTTCTCAAAACAAAATGGCAAAATATTTCGCTTTGGTTTTCCTTGCTGTTTTGGTATTTGTGTACGAGGCATCCACCCTTGCAATCAATGGTGAGTTTATTACTTACTCTATTACCCATAATATAACTGCATTTTAAAATGAATGACTCTACCTTTTCTATAAGAAAACTTATAAGAACACAAGCCTTGGTTTCGGCCAAACATTTTAGAAAACTAGATGAGCAATCGAGGCGTGGCTCTATCACAGTGTCAGAGTATTTGTTGCTCTTCGTATACACATGTCACGACTTTAGGGCGTGAGCCCCTGCCACTGTAGCGTCGTCACAGCCAAGATCAAGGTCTCGATAGTTCATCAAATTCTGATACCCTAGCACCAACCATTACCATATACCTTTACCTTTCACCGTATGCTCTTTGCAGAACATTGCAATGCATAAAGACATTATTTCTTAATTTCTTTAGGTTGTGGTGTCTACAAGAGAACATTTTTTGCACCTTTACTTTATGTTGCTGGGTTGTATTATGACCATGTTTAAATAATATGATATTTAATGATTATTATGTTTTATGATTTTAATCATCGATCTTTCTTAAGGTTGTGACTCAAGGTGCGGTGTCCCTCCTGGAACAGGAGTTTGTCAAAATGGAAGATGTCTTTGCTGGTGGGGTTGGACAGGACCAAACTCAACATATATTCAATCAGGCGCTTTGAAAAACCGGATTCAGGTATGAAGCCATTTATTGATCTGATGGATAGGTTTGTCATTCTCATGTCCCGTGAGAGAGCTCTGGGTGTGTCCCTTAAAGTTATTCAATCATGGGACATTACACCAGGTAGCTGTGTTGGCCTGGTCCTGGCCAAACGATCAAACATTCTTTGTCAAAAATTTGAATTTTCTTGATAAGCAATGCTTAAACGTTTGGCCACGTCACAAAACATTGCTTGAGAAGCAGAATTTGCTAAGCCATGTTTTTAAAAAAGTTCACGCAAAAGCTTGACGGAAGAAAGAGGGTTCGGAAAGCAAGGTTTTGCGACGTGGCCAAACGGTTAAACATTTTGCTTTACAAGCAAATTGCTAATGTTGGGCTAACAATGTTTGATCGTTTCGCCAGTGCCTAACTAACCAGGATTAAGGCGCTGTGCCGTCGTGGTATAAACCAGCTGCATTGTGCTGTCAGGCGCTCAGTGAGGTCGGGGTGCGAGTCTAGGCCACGGTATCTTCACAGCCAGGGTCAAGGTCTCGTTATTCTATTTACTTCTGAGATCCTAGCGACTGCCGCATGGACAAAAAGAGGAATTTTATTTGCTTTAGTCTCGATCACTTCTCTTCCCGATTTTAATTTCTCTTTGCATCAACTTTTATCCTGATTGCATGATGAACGGATTTAATCATTTATTTGTAGGCTGATTATTGTGCTATTCCATGCCACTATACTCATGATTACAAAAACGCGAAGTGCAGTGATGAAGAAGAAGATTATGCCTGTAATGATGATGCCGCTTGACATGCTATGTGTGACGCTTTCTTGAGATTTTGACAATAAGTAATAAGTAATATGATTTCGTGACTTAATAATACGCTATTTTTTAATTTCTCAGATCAAGCACTGTTTATCTGCAAACCCAGTAACTAAACATATTATATATATATACATGTATCCCACAGTGGATGCACTGCGTAAATGATTTAGATATCACGTATACATAATACGTAACATAACATAATAATGCCAATATAATACGTGAAAAAAATTATTGAGAGAAACAGGTAAAAATCTCTGGACATACTTAAAAGCTTTTTTCGTCTGACACTCTTCAGAGTATGAATGTCAGAAACAGACCGAAACAAATTCTTACCCAGATGTGGATCGAAATGCACCAATCAGAATCTGAAGCTGAATTGGCATTGTGTTTAAAACACCAATCAGCTTGCGGGATAGAGAGGGAAGACCAAGAAAATTAATTGAAGAATCCAAGTGAGAAAAAGAACTTTTTCTGTCTACGCAGAACCGGCCTCTTGATTTTGATGTGGACAAGTCCCAAAACCCTAAATGGAACAGAGCTAACAAGACAACAAAAAATTAACTCTACAATTTTGCTTTTTTTTGCGTGTTTGGATTACATGACTTGGCTATTTTAGACCACTGACACGCGGACCTCTCCAAAGAGAAAACTGGGTAAGAATATATTCGTTGTTTTCGTCTTTATTTTGATAACTATAATATCAAATACTATGATATACAATTATTAATTGATCAATTTCATGTCAGATGTTAGTTTTATTAATGAGAAAAACATAAGTTAGGAATAAAAGATTGGTTATATGAAAAGAGGTCCTTGTTCAGCAACATCGTCCTTCTTATGCAAAAATGAATTCGCTTATTCTTCTTTGTTTTATCTTCTGTTTCTTTGCTTTTCAGATAAAGGAGCTGGAATCTAAAAATCCAAGGGAAAATGTTTTGGTAGGATTTACAGGTTTGCAAATTTTTACCGATTTTTCATTATCTATGTTTCTTTGCCTTCCAATACTGTACTGTAATTTTATATCATAATGGTGAATCTTATTAATAAATATAGGGACCTGCAAAGGATCACAGAGGAGTAATGACAGATCCTTGGGGGTCAAGCTTGCCTGCTCTGAATAATCGAAATAAATAAACTCCTAATTTTTGAATTATTTTTAAAGAATTGTCACCAGTGCTTTCGAGGCTTAAATTGATTAAGATGTTAGCTGTTACAGTGTACAGACACTAAGTTAAACTTCAGAACCTGCAGGAATTGTTTGAGCACCCATGCTGAAGTGCCCTTTCATTGTGCTTTCATCTTATTTTTTCTTGCCTCCTACCTACCCTGCTTCGCATTGTTCCAAATGGAGGGGGAGGAAATTATCCGAAAACTCTAATAATTGTTATTATACCAGAAATCTGGGTTGCTCCAACTTTTGTTAGTTCTTGAAGCATACAGCGCTAAGGAATAAATTGATTCATGTATATGACTAGTGATACCCCATTAAGGGGGTCAGAATACTTCCATATTTCCTACCACGTTTCTAAACATACCCCTTATCCCCTGTATGCTTTCTCCCTTTTATCCCAGAATTTCACACAAAAATCCTGTCTACCCTTTACCCAGAAACACCTCTTGTCCCTTTGATTTTTTTTTTCTGGAAATATCCCATACTGTATCCCTAGTAATGAGGCCTTGCTAGTGTTTCGTGTAGTTCTATGACTGATGTTCTGGTTGATTTGATTCACATTCTAACATGTATTTTGGCTTATTTCAGTGTCGACAACGAGCCTTCCACTGACCCTTGCATGTGATAGCAAACATTACAGTCATATTCAAGTTGGTGGAATAGCCCTAAATGGAAGACCAATAAACCAAACACTGCAAGATACAGCTGTAAGTGAATGCTCAGGTGATGTCTCAAAACCAGGACGTGACAACAAAGGAAAACCCGTTCTGTCATGTGATATTTGGTTTGGAAACAGCTTCAACATGACATCAACAGACAGAATAAACGCGCTGTTTCAATGTCTTACAAGCAAGCCTTCAGGACCTGTTAGTTTTGGGAAGCCTAAGGATGGAAAATCAGAGGTTACAAATGGTAAATGTTTATGATAATTATTCTGCATTGTATATCTTCATAAAAACCAGTTAGTGATATAAGCCAGTCAAACAGCAACAGGGGGGCAAAAGGGCGTGGTCAATGAAAATTAGGGCGCGGTTTTAAGAATAACAACCAAGTCCTACCCTGCGACACTTTTACATCAGATTTAGCCCATATACAAAATCTATTTTGGCGATGATTGGAAGGGGTGACTGCCCCTGTGCCCCCTGGCTACGCTACTGTGTGTGTACACGTTGGCTCAGAATTCTAGAACTAATCTTCGCAAAGCAAAGCCAAAGCTATGCTAATCATCGCATGTTAGAAGTGTATAAAGTAATGACTGTAAATTTATCTAGAAGACGCTTCAATGTGTGTAGGGACGCTTGCGCATAACCATTGGAACTTTGTATTCTTTGCGAAATGTCCTTTCTAAGGCCTTCTAATCGAAATCTTTTCGGGGCATTTCATTATTCAAAACAGAGCGTATATGGACTCTTACTAAAATAAAAGGATTTCCAAGAGAGTTCCTTCATAAAAAGTTTTCCAGCAAGGCTGTGGGAGATTTTCAATGAGCGAATCGTCCCGCGAGGTTTTTTCCAGTGTCGTCTAGTAGTTTATCGATTATATATAGCATTGAAATGTCTGCGTTACCCATTTCATGATTTGATCATTTCTTATCCCATGTTCACAGATGTACAGAAACTGGCAAATAAAGATCTTATTTTGAAATGCAACAAGGGTCTGTCTGTAATCAAAATTGAGTCTGTTTTCATCAATGGTGTCAAAGCAAATTTCACTGAGTTTCCAAGTCTGCATCCAAATAAACTTGCTGCTGCTTGCTACAACCAAACAATACAAGAAATCAAATCTGGGTTTAAAGTAGGTATCAGTTTATAAAACATTCTCTACATTATTTCAAAACTATCACAGGTGGTGCAACTTGTGACAGTTGAAAAGTGCTCAAAGAGGCACCATTTCGGATTTTAAGCATGGTTTCCATAACATCGTATGGTCATACGATTGTCGCACGATTTTATCGAGCAAGTTCCCATATGGTAATCTTTAATGGAAACCGATCGCAGCTGAATCGCAGACGACTCAACGATCTCTGCGACCTCTTCCATGCAATTAGAAAACTATTAAAGTATCATTCACTGTGATCTCACTGCCATTTTCATAACAGGGAGGCGATGATCACGAAAGATTATCTGCTCCCATCAAAGATTATTTTTTCAGAGGCTCGGCTAATACGGTTGCAGATGCACATCTAGAACACAATCTTTGCAATCCTGTGGAAACCTGGCTTCAGAAAACTTGCTTCTATTTTATCTTAGGCCAAGCCCGATTTGTCTTTGACCACACCCTTTTACCCCTTTCCTTTCCCCAATGTCGATCACTGTCTTTGCAGCCCAAGTTTTAGGCAAACTCAACTTAGGCAAAAAATTCTCAGTAACGAATTTGCCCCAGTTTTGGACCTCCAGCCAGGCAGCCTAGTCTAGATACTTTTTATTTCAATAACTCCATATCTCTATATCTATTATATACTATACACTCTATATACTGTATACTCTTTGTCTCTATATACCATATACTGTACATTCTCTATATTTTTATACTCTATATACTCTATAAACATCCCTATTAACTGTAGTCTATATACTTTATTGACCTCTATATCTCTATATCTCAAAATTTTAGGGCAACGTGAAATGCTCAATAACGAATAAAGAAGAATACAATGGAGAATTATCGATGGATTATTATTGTCAAGAGCCACCAGTTCAAATACCAGAACCAGTGGTGGAATATGTTACTGTTAATTATACGAATGAAGTCAATCCCACTACAGCTCCGCCTGTTAATATTTCAAAGGGTACGACATTTTATTTTTTTGAAAGTATTTGTAAAAGATCCAGTTATAGAACACAATCGTTTGTGATATATTAATTGTATATAAATTGTGTTACCAATTAGTTGGAAACCCCGAAACTAGAGGGGGGGTACGAGAGAGGGGAAGCCGCCCCAAATCATCGCAAAGATAGGTCTTTTATATGTGCTAAATATGATGCAAAAATATCGTAGGGTACGACTTGGTAGTTTTTTCTTAAAACCACGCCCTAATTTTCTTTGACCATGCCCTCTTCCCAACTCCAATGTCGGGTGTCAGGCTACACCACATGCAATAAGAGGTTTAGGATCTCATCTATCTTTGCCTTTGCTAGAATCTTTAATTAATGCCTATTTTTTCCAGTTGATACTTGTTTGAACACAAAGCCTTGTTTATCTGGTGGAACTTGCTTACTCAAAACAAATCTTGGTTACGTGTGTCAATGCCCTCTTGGTTTTTCTGGAAAACAATGTGAGAAAAGTAAGTATGCCATAGATGCACATGCCACAACCTACAGAAAGAGGCATAGGAGACCCTCATTGCCCGGTATCTATACAGATTATGCAGGCAAGACTGTGCTTATAGTTGCCTCGAGCAAGAATAGTATCGAGCACGCATCTGAGATTTACTGGTTGTGGCATTTATGAATTTTCTGGGAGCTTTGACAGTTTTAAAGTCATTAAATGACTCTAATATTCAAGTCATTTACTGCAATTTTTCTAGTGCCAATGCTGTGACTGGGGAGGGAGTGACTCAAAAGTTGGGCGGATTGGCTAGCTGCCCCTTCCCCCTTCTTCAGTTTCTACTCTCCCTGAAAATTTTTTTGAACCAAATCTGGTATCATACGTCTTGGACGTTTTCTGTTTTCCTTCTAAAAGGGTTCCTCCGCATTCCGTGCCTCAGAAATTGGTTTAACCGATCTTGCCACCCTCCCAAACAAAAACTGGGTCAGGCCCTATTCCCAGGCCTTTTTACTCGACACCTATTGCCTTTATTGCTCTCTTTCTTTTTCAAAACATTCAATCTAAGAGAGGGTGGTCTCCTGCTCTTTTGGACTTGGCGTTCCCGCCCGCTTGTTGAGGTGTAATATGATATTTCTGCCTGTAAATAAATTGATTTGAATACGTGATGTCACAATGTATGTTTTTTTTAGAACAAAGTACCATGAAAGGAACACTGGATGTAACAGATTTGATGTTTATGGGAGCAAGTATAAATTTCACAGATTCAAAGTATATTGCTGATCTCAGTAACACGAATTCATATCTTTACAAACGGTTGAAAAAGGCATTCGATTCAGAGGTATAAGTTTTTTGTATTTGCAAGTAAATTTCATCACCAAATGATAGCTTAATAAGGAAGAAGGCTCAACAATCCATCTTAGTGTACGCCATTCATGACGAATGTATCTATATCTTGTAATGTATGGAGGAAGGCTTAACATAGCCTAAAACAAAGAAATCAAACAGGTGGAGAGTTTTGGACTGTATGACTTGGAGATTTACTTGGCGATTTTATTAAGCTCTTTCGCTCTATGGAAACGTTGTTGACTCTATGGTCATGCAGTCCAGGTTTGAATTGAATCCCAAAGATGTTACTTAAAGAATATTCGAACTTGTCAAGGCTATTTCTGACACCGTGTTAGCCATGATAATCACCATTTATCATAACAAGTTCTTGATATTTATCGGATCCGTTCGATCAGAGATCCGTCTTCTATCATCGGGAGAGTCACCCATTGCGCATTCGATCAACCATTGCCCGATGATTTTAATTGCAGACGGGTCTCTCCCAAAACGTTGCCCCAATAAATCTTAAAGGCCTGTCATGGTAAGGGTAATTATCATGTTCAATACGATGTTACTTATGCGTTTGCTTAAGCTTTGAAACTTTCTCAGAAGTTTTAGTTTTTGTACATGCTGTAATATTTCATGAAGATTTTACGATTTTATCAGGTAACTAGGAACCTAAAAGAAGTTGAATCAAAAGTCGAAGAAGTTGAGATTGAAACATTGAGGTGATTTGGTTTTCTAGACATCGCATAGTTATTTTGTAACTTTTTTTGGGCAAGATCAGCCAAAACAGATCCTTGCTTGAGCACTATGAACAATTCTTACTTAGGAAATTATGATTAAGTTATTTCATCCTTTTTCAGACCTGGAGCAACACTAGTGGTAAACTTCATCGTGTACTTGCCTCCAAATACCAGCCCAGCTGATAAAGACATTTCAAGAAAGCTCAACTATAACCTTGCCGGCTATATGCTTGGATCTGGAATCAATGCCAAAATACAACCAATTGTCATTCAAAGTAATTCCTTTAGATTATTCAGATATCTTAATTTTATCCAAAAATATAAGTCTGCTATTAATACTTGTTCTTCACAATCGACTTCAGTTATGCTCTGTGAAAACTACTTTACTAAAATGACCCTTATTGAAACGCTGGCAAATCGTGAAGTTTGCATCAGTTGGTTTCTTCACATTCGGAGGAGTATAAAATACTTTTGCACAAGGAATATGAAATACCTCCAGTAGAATTCAAAGCCGCACCAGAGATTGTAAGTAATGTAACATGTACTCCTCCGAATATGAAGAAACCAATTTTTGTTACGTATTTCTTCGGATAAGCGCCTGGAGGCGTTTATTAAATTTCCAAACTTTGCCTTAAAAGAGGGAGGCAATTATTTTTTACCCCATTATTTGCATTAGACTATTAATATGAATTGATGATGCTTTGTGCAGAAAATAAAGAGAAATCGAGATAAATAAAAGCCTGTTCCAACTTCTTCCTCATAGTAGTCCTGAGTTTTACGATGGGCCTTTATTAAACGGTGGGTGGGCTTTCTTCACAAATAGTGAGGTTGTTATCCTCTGGCATAGTTAACTGCTCAGACATTAGAGCAAAAATCAGAATTTGAAGAAGTAGGAGATCAAGAACTAATTATGCAGCTTGTTTCTTAATTTTTTTTAAATGTCTCGTTTCTTTTTCCAAATCATTTTAATGTGTTCTGCGATCTTGATCAGTCTATTTATTTTAAACAGGTAACCCAGACCCTTGCTTAAGTTCTCCATGTAAAAACAACGGAAAATGCACCAACTTGTCTGGTAAATTTGCCTGTTCATGTGTAGATGGGTATGCTTTGCCATTATGTGACAAGAAACTTGTGAGAGGTATATTCAGTTTAAGTTTATTTCCTTTATATTTTTTTGCTTTTATTTATATATATCACCATCATTATATATATATATCACCATCAACATCACGCTTTTCTATTAGGTTGGAACTTTGCCAAACGATTAAACATTGTCGATCAAAAATCTGCAAGTTGCTTGCCAAGCAAAATGTTTGACCGTTTGGAAAACATTTCCAAAAACATTGCTTGACAAATTCTGCTTGTCGAAAAATGTTTGGTGATGTAGCCAAATGGTCAAACATTACTTGTAAATCAAATTTCAAATTTTTGAGTTGAAGAGGTACTCTTGCTTGAGCCACTTATCTACAAAACTTTTACTGTTTGTTTAAGATGAGAAAGCCATGCAAAGAAATGAGTTTCTAATGTTAGTAGAGTTGCTAAAATGTTCAACCTTTGCACAGTTATAAGTTTTTCTCTTTACAACTCATAGGCACTGCAAGCCTTTATTATAGCATGGAAGGCCATATTGAAACTATGCCTCTGTAGTACTCTATACAGCGTTCTGGGGGCATTGATATACACAGAAATTGTTATCCATATTGAAGCTGGAAAATAACCAAGTATACACTCCTATTGAGGCTTCGTTCTCCCATAGCCAATCATTATCTTTTCTACTTATGTAGAGTTTGCATGCGAGAATGACCCAGTGAATATCGAATGCCCAGATAATCTGAAAATCAATGTCCAAAGTGCAGTTTATGGTCGTCTGAACAATGAAATATGCACGCAGTCACAGGTTCAGCCAGCTTGGAATTGCAAGGCAGCAGATTCTTTTCAGATTGTGCAGAAGTCATGCGAGGGACAAGTCCGCTGCCAAGTATTTGCAAGAAACGCTGTTTTGGAGATCCTTGTGTGGGGGTGAAGAAATACTTGGAAATAAAATACGTCTGCATTTGAAGTAAGTCGATTAAATGAACGTCGAAAATAGAACCCAAGTTTAAAATCAATGCAAAATTAAAGAAGTTGTATTAGAACAAATTTAGCTTATAGAAATAGTTGAAAATGCATTGAAATCCTAAATTAATGATTATGATTGTTAACATCCAGATCTCATTTCTTTGTCATTTTTGTGACAATAAGCTGCAAAAATATTTGCTTGTAAAAGATATGAATTTCTGAGGATGAGGATGTAGTGGACAGTAGGAAAGCAAACAGATTGCTGTTAAAATGTGTGGACACTGCCAAAGAAAAACCCTAAGATGACGAAAACCAGGGCTCTAGAAAAGCTATCGCAGCAAGTTTAGTCTATCGATCAAGTTTTCAGAGGTGCGGCATAAATTTATACACAATTTATATATAGGTATACATTTTACACTTGATATTTTTCTGCGCAAATTATTGAGAACGAAAATCTACATTGAAAATGTTCTGATTGCAAAATTTATCACCCAGCTTACAAAAATGGAAAACTGTCGTCGATTTTAGAGCATGAAGTACGCTTATTCAAATTTTTCCGATTTTACTTTTAAAAAAGTTGCCCCATCAGCAACCCTTCTGGCATCTCTACAAACTGTTAGTGCAAAGGCTTAACTGTGAAATCGTTGGCAATTGTGCATTTTATGAAGCAAGCATGAAAATTGGCATACCTACCCAGTTTGATACGTTGAAGATGATGGGATACAGACCCCAATCGAAAAATGCCCCCAGATGCTATTTTTAGACTGGGGTACTCGGTACCATACCTCTACAAGGGTTTCTACCATAACAATGTTGGGAATTACGATACTGACATGAAACTTGGCAAGAATGCACAGGTTGATACGCTGAAAAGGATAGGATGCAGACCCCTCCGGAAAAGTGCCCCCTTATTCTATTTTTAGACTGGGGTACTCAGTACCATACCTCTACAAGCGTTTCTATTGTAACTATGTTGGGAATTAAGATATTGCAATGAAACTTGGGAAGAATACAAAGTTTGATGAGCTGAAAAAGAAAGGATGCAGACCCCTCCGGAAAAATGCCCCCTTATTCTCTTTTTATGAAAATTGGCATTGTAACTATGTTGGGAATTAAGATATTGCCCAGTTTGATACGCTGAAGATGATGGGATACAGACCCAAATCGAAAAATGCCCCTTATTCTGTTTTTAGACTGGGGTACTTGGTACCATACCTCTACAAGGGTTTCTATCATAACAATGTTGGGAATTACGATACTGACATGAAACTGGGCAAGAATGCACAGTTTGATACGCTTAAAAAGATAGGATGCAGAATGGAGACCCCTCCGGAAAAATGCCCCTTATTCTATTTTTAGACTGGGGTACTCGGTACCATACCTCTACAAGTGTTTCTTTTGTAACTATTTTGGGAATTACAATATTGCAATGAAACTTGGCAAGAATGCACAGTTTGATACGCTAATAAAGATAGGATGCAGACCCTCCGGAAAAATGCCCCCTTATTCTATTTTTAGACTGGGGTACTCGGCACCATACCTCTACAAGGGTTTCTACCATAACAATGTTGGGAATAACGATACTGACATGAAACTTGGCAAGAATGCACAGTTTGATACGGTGAAAAAGATAGGATGCAGACCCCTCCGCAAAAATGCCCCCTTATTCTATTTTTAGACTGGGGTACTCGGTACCATACCTCTACAAGTGTTTCTATTGTAACTATTTTGGGAATTACAATATTGCAATGAAACTTGGCAAGAATGCACAGTTTGATACGCTAATAAAGATAGGATGCAGACCCCCTTTGAAAAAGTGTCCCCAGTTCTATTTTGAGACTAGGAGACTCGTTTCCATACCACTCTCAAAACGTTTCAATTATAACTGTGATATACTACGTTAAGATATTACAGTAGGAACATTTCTTGTATCTATATGCTTCAATGCTAAGTCAGACTGGCATACCTCGTTTTAAGCATCTCTATTTCAATAACTATTAATTAGATGTTTCCACAAGTGGATACAACAATAAGTGGGATCCGAACCTGGACTGCATGACCTGAGAGCCAATGACGTTTCCGCTGCGCTATAGAGCTCAATGAATTCGCCAAGTAACTCTCCAAGTCATACTCTCCTCCCGTCTGATTTTTTTGTTTCCGCTATGTTGAGCCTTCTTCAGCACCATATCAATAACTATTAATTATTTACAAACTTATCATAAACTTAAAACATGTTTGTATGAAATGTTAATAATATATTAAATAAGAAATAGCGGTCTAGTAAAAGCCCCTCGCTAAACGCCCGTAACCCATGTTCAAGTGCACAGTAAGTTGTATAAAATCTGATGCAGTGATGTTTGTCATATTTAAAATGCATTTCACTATACTCATCAGCTTATCTTACCTTAACTAAAGAGCATCTGGGGCTACCGCTCGTGTGCTCCGTTCATCTAAGGGCGCACCCATGTTCTCACATACAAGAACATGTAAGAGCCAATGTATATGATAGAGGGTCTGTATGCTGAAAGTTTATAAATTTGCACAGTATAGAGAGGCAACTTGTACACATATACATGGCGGACACAATGAGACCTATAACTGTAATTCAAGGATATAGAAATTATATATTTATACTGTATGTACAATCAGCTAAACCTGATAACCACTTGAGTATACGACCTTTGTGCAAATTTAAAAAACTTTCAGCATACATGACCTCTATAATATACACCGACTTTCATATACGACCAATCTCCTCAGACCGTGTTCTTTGACGTGAAAACACGGGGTGCCGGAGCATAGAAGTTATCCCTCCAAAATTCTCTTTAAGGGAGATTAGATGCTGAGTCCGAAGTGAAGGGGGCTGGTATTGTTAAATATATTATCATTATTATATACAACATTGCATCAGTTTTTATACACCATACTGTATAGATGAAATGCGTTGCAAGGCGTTTAGTGCGGGTTGGTACTAGGCCATTATTTCTTTTTTGACTATTAATTATTATTTCATTCAAAAAATCCCAAGTCTAAAAATAGAATGAAGGGTCGTTTTTCTGAAGGGATCTGCATCCTATCTTTTTCAGCGCATCAAACTGTGTATTCTTGCCAAGCTTCATTGAAATATCGTAATTCCCAACATCGTTATAATAGAAATGCTTGTAGAGGTATGGTACCAAGTACCCCAGTCTAAAAATAGAATAAGGGGGCATTTTTCCGGAGGGTTCTGCATCCTTTCTTTTTCAGCTTATCAAACTGTGTATACTTGCCAAGTTTCATTGCAATATCTTAGTTCCCAACATAGTAACAATAGAAACGCTTGTAGAGGTATGGTACCGAGTACCCCAGTCTAAAAATAGAATAAGGGGGCATTTTTCCAGAGGTCTGCATCCTATCTTTTTCAGCGCATCAAACTGTGTATTCTTGCCAAGTTTCATTGCAATATCTTAATTCCCAACATAGTTACAATAGAAACACTTGTAGAGGTATGGTACCGAGTACCCCAGTCTAAAAATAGAATAAGGGGGCATTTTTCCGGAGGGGTCTGCATCATTTCTTTTTCAGCTTATCAAACTGTGTATACTTGACAAGTTTCATTGCAATATCTTAATTCCCAACATAGTAACAATAGAAACGCTTGTAGAGGTATGGTACCGAGTACCCCAGTTTAAAAATAGAATAAGGGCCAATTTTCATGCTTGCTTCATAAAATGCACAATTCTGACAAATAGCTGATATACATTTTTTCGCGCTCTTTGTATGATGAGAGGTCTGCATCCTATCTTTTCAGCGTATCAAACTGCTTAGGTTGCTGTTTTCACCGAGCAAAATGATCAAAAAAGATCAAATTAAAAGCATGGTAAACGCGAAAGACAAAGAAGGTAACTCCTTGTTACTTGGTAGTATTCACGGTGCTGCAACACAGAATCCAATGCATCACACAACTAAATACCTCGACTGTATTAGTTTTTTGATATCATTTGGTATTGCACCAGAAGAAAAAGACAACACAGGAAGATCTGCAATTCATTGGTGTGTTCTTTATGGAAGACTTGATTTACTTGACTTTCTCTACAGATCTGGAGCTGATCTTTGTGCTTTTGATGCTGATGGCATCACTTGTCTTCATTTAGCCATCGGTATTCGTTCTGAAAAACTTAGAGATAAATTTGTGGAGTATTTGTGTAGAATTGCATCAAAAGAGGTGGGTGAATCAGGGGGTGGTGCCAGGGTAGGGCTAAGGGGGCTACAGAGTTTTCAAATAGGAAAATAGGCTAACAATAGGACAAAGCAATTGAAGGGGGATCTCGTTGAAGAAGACCATACTCTGCAAACAGGCACACTGAAGAACTTCCATGCTGCAAAAAACTTTCTGCACACTGTGCACTAAAGGCTTTTGTTTAAAAACAATAGGATATTGTTTTCCATTGTTTCAGTCAAAATTGTACACCAAAGAACAACAAAGTTTCCACCCTGGCTTCATTGCATGATTTTGGAAAAATTGTAGAAAACAATGCACCTATTGTTTTGCCTTCAATGTATGGTGTAATATGAATGGAACATCTAAGATTTGTTGATGAAACTGAGTGGTGCAGCATGCCAATCATTCTCTCCTACCCACATAAGTTGATAAGAAATTGTGCACTGTCAAACCCAAACCCTCTTTTAGGCTACCTTGGGAATTGGCTGATCTGCATCCTTGCTTGTACTCTGCCAAAGCCTCCTTTCCTGGCATCACCCTCTTTTTAATTATTGTCAAAAAGCACACATTTTTCAAATGCCTTCTTTAGATATTCACCCCTGCAACTTATCAATCCTTAACTTAACCTTTCATTGATGTATTTTCAGCTTCTCGTTGCATTGGATAGACAAAAAAGGAGTGCTTTGTTTCTTGCTTTTTCAATTGGGGCCATCAGGATATTTGAATATCTTTTACAAGCAAATGTCAGCCCAAATGAAGTTGGGCCAGACGGAAGACAGATGATCATTCATACAATCGAGAAAGGCCAAGGAAAATTCACTCAGATACTCCTAAAGGTTAGGTTTTCTATTTGAATTTTTCTTTATGCATGCAAGTTTGGAGTTGTGAAGATTTCAACTAAGAAATGAGAGTGAAGAACACGCATTGGGTAGCCACATACCATGACTGAGGAGCCCAAAGGTGTGGTCAATCAAAATTAGGGTGGGGTTTAAGATAAAATAACCAAGTTGTACCTTGCAAAAGTTTTACATCAGATTTAGCCTATATACAAAATCTATCTTGGCAATGTTTGGAGGAATGCTGCCCCTGTGCCTTACCCTTGGCTGTGTCACTGGGAGCACTGATGTTTTTATCTGGGTTGAAGACCCTTGGAACCACTGTCCTTTTGGCCAAACCACCAAAAATCATCAAGTTCTTTCCACACCATGAAAAGATGCCTTGCATGGTATTGTTTTAAAAGTATGCTAGAAATGAATAATACTGTAAGAGGTTAGCTTGTATGACGATCTTTTATAAGATATGTCTCTTTTTTCAGTATGGAGCTTCACTTTCAACTTATGATCCAGATGGATTCACTGCCATTCATTTGGCAGCTTGTCAAGAAAATCCTGAGAATATATTTGTGTTGACAGAATGTGTGAATAAGACATTGCTTAGTGTAAAAGATAATTTGGGAAGGACACCATTGATGTATGCCTGTTTAATGGGATTCGATAAAAATGTTCAAATTCTTCTCCGTCAAAAGGTATTAAAACTATTACGTAGTTTATCAGGTATGTTTTCTCAATGTTGCATTATCTCTTTACTTTGCATTTTCTCGTTTTCGTCCGCAGTTGAAACTGACCCATTTTGAGTGTCTTCAGTTACAAGTCTTCATCACAGACTAAGCTTTGCTTTGTCATGCTTTGGTGTTCTTTCGTCTTTGTTTTTTTACCTATTTATTCATTGACATTCAAATCAGTTTGTGCCAAACTCATCTGATGGAACTTGGTACATGACATGGCTGGTTTATTCAGTTGATTGGGGGGACAAAAGTAGAGTACAAATCTAGAGGCATTAAAGCTGCTGTAGCGTCGTGGTCTTATCCAGCTGACTGGTGGTTTCAGGAGCTCAGTGAGGTCAGGTCAGTCCCAGCCATGATAGCATCCCAAAGCCACGGTCGAGATCTCATTAGTTCATCCACCTCCAGGTTTCTAGTGACTGGCGCTAGAACACCATTTCACCTTCACCTTTATGAGATTTTCATCGCAATGATAATCATTCTCTGTATTTGTCATTCTATCTTATATAGATATATTTATGAATTTTCATCTCATAGATTTGGATTCTCGACCAAGACAGCGATGGAAAAACAGCCTTACATCATACAGTAAACAACACTCATTGTGGCTGTGCTGAGTTGTTGTGTAAAGAAAATAAAAATTTGATCAACATGTGCGATGCTGAAGGTCGTTCTGCAGCCCACGATGCAGTAATTGCCGGCAATAGCATCATATTACAATGCTTATTGGTTAATCAATGCGATGTCAATGCTAAAGATCATGGTGGACATTTGATGTCGCATTGGATTGCAGGTATGCATTAGACAGTCATTCATTCATTAAATCATTTATTCCTCCATTTGTTGACTCATTCATTCATTCAACCATTCCTTAGTTCAATCTATTGTTTATAAGTTAATTTATTCATTTAGTCATCAGTTCATTCACTCAATCCTTCATTCAGCCATTCATATATTCATTCATTCATTCATTCATTCATTCATTCATTCATTCATTCCTTCCTCGTTTTTCTTCCATTCATACATTCTTTCAAAAATGTCTCTATAAGTGATTGTTTGTTTGATTAATCACTAGCATATGGAACTCTTGATTGTTTGGGTTATTTACTTGAATACGAGGCTAATCTTGATGAAGCAGATAATCATGGAGCAACACCGTTGCACTATGGGTGCCAAAAGGATGAAAAGGAAGAATTGACGAATAACAGGATAAAAGTAATTGAAATTCTGCTGCAAAATGGTGCGAGACTTACAACTGCTGACAATGAAGGACGAAAAGCAATACATTGGGCTTCATCTTCAGGTTTCGTTATTATAATTTTGCTAATTTTTTTTTATTTCTTTTTATCTGAAATGAATTTGATTTGATTTCAACGCAACAACACGCTTCTTTGTTACGCTATTTTTCATAGGAACGCCGAGCTAGATATTTTCAAACGATAGGAACGCCGAGAGGTTAACGAGATTCGAGTGAAGAGAGTTAAGGGGGTTCGCAGCACTTTCCTTGGAAAATCTTTCTCATGCACCCCTTGAAGTCTTTATCCATTCTATTTTGCATTATATTATTTGCTACTTGTTGGCACCACTATTCTTTCGAGGACAAATTTCCTTCGAATACCATACGTACTTATGATGAAAATCTTATGACATCTTTGCTAATAAAGGAAAAGTCAGCTTGTGTTTTGATTAGTGAAAGACGGTAATCAACATCACCGTCGATTTAATAATCTTTCATTGAGAAGAAAACGTTTTAATTTTTCAGGAAATATCTCTGCGCTGAAAATTTTGATGAAATTTGGGGATGAGGTTAATTCTATAACACTTGAGGAGAAGATGACCCGTAAGTTTTCAGCATCTTATTTTCAATTTCTGTTTGTTTCATCATTGTTTAAAGAAATCGTTCAAAGTTAAGGTTTTCTAGACAAATCGAATATGAACGTCAGAATCGAGAGTGTAAGTGTTTCCTTTACCGAGGTTCTTTGGCAATCGAGGGCATTTTCTTCAGGCTTAGCCTACAGTCAACTCAGCTGTCCAAGGTTGGTGAATGAGTATCTAGGTTATTCGTTCTAGAATATCACTTTGGGGGCACAAGCTGCAGGTCTACATCAGCTAGATAGCTGCAAGAACGCCGATCTTAGCTAGCAAATAAAGACTGCTTGCTCGCTGGCTTGTTTGGTTGCTTGCCTTGGACAGAATTGGGTTAAGTTTATAATACAAAAGCAAAGATATTACATAATGCTTAAGATAATAAACATGTTTTTTTCGTAGCATTGCATCTTGCATCATTTCAAGGCACGACAGACATCGTATCATTTTTGGTTAATCAGAAGAATATAAACATCGATATAAGAGACCACGTTAAATGCACAGCATTGTTTTATTCATGCACATCTGGGCATGCATCAGTAGCTGAAATTCTACTCAAAATGGGAGCGAACCCCGATCTAACTGACGTTGAAGGAGAAAGGTAAGAATGTGTCATCTTTTGATCTGAATTTTCATCTCATTTCATGCCACTAGTGGAAACACCTTCAAAATACAAGACTGAACCTGCTCCCTTTATCTTATACCCAGTTTCTGGTGCATGGGGTATCTTCATTGCTGCTAATGAGAGAGCAAGATCTGGCCTTCTCTACATCATTTAATCCTATGAACTATTAAACTTGTTATGGAATAACGTTTGCGTTTGAAATATGTCATTAAATAATCTAAAACAACAAACCAGTACGCGACTGTCTTGCTTTCTTGTTACCAAAAAGCAATAACTATGCTTAAAGCTTACAACTATTCTTTTCTTATAATTGTATTTTGTTTTAGTCCGTCGCATTGTGCTGCTGCCATTGGCTCAGTTGATTGTCTTGAGCTGCTTTGCAATGCAAATGCTGATTTATCAAGTAGAAATAAACACAAAGATACACCAGTACACGAGGCAGCAAGTGCAGGACAAACAGGTATGAAAGTATTTATTTATAGTTATTGACTCATTAGTGATTCATAGTTAATTGTGTCATATTCAGTACCTTTAGTAGGCTGTGCCCAAGTTTTCTTTATCATACTTGAATTCATTGCGAGTTCGATATTTGTTAGAATCTTAACCATCATGTCAAGCCACACTTGGTCACCTTTGGTCGTCTTTAGCTCTTCTCCTGGAAGATTTATAATTTTTCTTACAAGAAACATTAATTATTCATGTTTTTGTCTAGAAGATCTTTAAGCCCTGGTCAAATGATCAAACATTGTTGGTCAAACATTTGCAATTTGCTTTTCAATCAATGTATGTTCGTTTGGCCACGTCATAGAACATTGCTTGACAAGCAGAATTGCTTAGCAAAACTTTAAAACGTTTTATGCCTGAATCAAGCAAAAAAACATTGGACTAGCAATGTTTAATGATGTGGCAAAACGATCAAGCATTTGATTAGCAATTAGCAAGTGCTTGACCATTGAACAATAATGTTTGATCGTTTGGCCAGGGCCTAAAAAAGATCCTTAACAAAAAAGGCTGCTAATCTGTATAGATCTTAGTATATTCCTTATTCCTAGATGCAATACTGTTTTTATTGCAACATGGTTGTCAGGCATCGCCTTGTAACAGCACTGGTGCTACACCTCTGCATTATTCCGTTGCTGAAAGACATGTCGATGCGACAAGAGCTCTGCTGGAGCACAAAGCTAAAGTCAATGCACTGGTCATTACCAAAGAGGTAACCCGACAGGTTTTTCTAGATTAATTAGTAACCTATTTATGCTGTGTCTTACTGCAAAGTTTGCAAACCTGTTAATTGGAATAACCGCAGGCCTCTTATAAATACACTACTCTTTCGTTGTTATTTTATAGTTTGCTAAAGCTATGTTAAATTTTGTACTATTGACAATTGACTTAAGCTCTGACTTCGTAAGACTTTGTAAGAGTTTGGCCCTGGAAAGACGATCAAAAATTGTTTAAACAGACTGTTTTTTATCGAGCAATGCTTCCATGCTTGGTCACCTCATAAAGCATTACTTGACAAGCAGAATTATTGTCATATTTGGCTCAAGAAAGAGGATAATAAGAAAAAATCAGAAGCAAACTCATCAGTTTCTTTTATCATATTAACTTGTCAGCTACACCTTTCGGACTTGGTTTGTTTAGCGTCCGCTTAAACCAACGAGGTTTCCATCTTAAAGATAAAGTATAGTCCGAGGAAAAACAGTGTCCGTTTTAAAGTGGTGTCGGCATTAAGTAAGAGCATGTCTCTGTTTGGAGAGAACTAATTACATAATTCTTCCTCTGCGAAGGAGATCTTGATTTTTACTTGATTTTTCTTTGCAGTCTGACTACGTAACACCATTGGATATTGCCCTTGGCAACAGCGACCTCGCTTCGATTCAGCTCCTTCAGAAATATGGCGCGAGAACTGGTCATAGTATAGCTGAGAATTCTGCGCTGATAATCCAGAATAGATGGAAGGTTTACAAAAGAAGATATAGTGGAATTGATTCAAGTCTGAAGTCTTATCCAAGTGATAGCGTCAGCACGATTGAAAAGAGCTGTGATAATATTAAAGAGGAAGAAATATCTACAAAAGTTACTGAACATTTAGAGAAATTGTCAGGAAAATTAGAAAGGGAGGAGGGACAAGATGATGATGCAGTCGTAGAAGACAGTGATGGGACTAATCAAACTTCAAGTCAAACATTTTGTTACAAAGACATTTCAAGATCTCAATCTCAGAAAAGCGGTGAAATTGATTGTAATATAAAAGATGGAAAGATCAAAAATCATGATCGAATGTCGAATCATAATCATGATGATATCACAGAATCATTAAAAAGAGATGCATTGAATCAAATCAAATCAAGTGTAAGTATGATGAGCTGGCGATTTGATTGATTATTTGATGGATTGATTGATTGATGGAGTAGATTTATAGACGAATCGCTACCTTCCTGCTTGCAGTCTTGAGCTTTTCCTAGAACTTAATAATTTGCTACAACGTGATGATATTATATATAGCTAACTCTCTATAATTCTGACTAAATAATTAACTAACTAACTAACTAACTAACTAACTAACTAACTAACTAACTAACTAACTAACTAACTAATTAACTAACTAACTAACTAACTAACTAGCTAACTAACTAACTAATTAATTAACTACCTAACTAGCTAACGTGCTAACTAACTACTAAGTAATTGGTTAATTTTATCATGAGGGTAGACGGTGCTTTTAAAGCACTGCTTTATAGATAGAAAGTTGGATATCTGCTACTGCGGGTCAGAACGTTAGAAAATAGATGCTCTTTAAAGCAATCTCATTGTCTTTTATCATTTTCTCGCTAAATTTGAAATTCTGGAAAGTATTTAATGAATTGTGTTTTTTCAGAATGCTGAATGTGAAAGATCGGATCGTTTGCTGGATCGAATTGATAAATTGAAAAGAAGATTGAAATTGTTGTTAAGGTAAAATATTAGATTCATCTATTAAAGGGTCAACAAAAAAGAAAGCTACCACTATCAGCTAAATAAAACATACTGCTTCTTTTGGTTGAAAATGCTTGAAGGAACTATTTGATTGAATTTTCTTTATTATAGTAGGCTCACTATGTATAAAGACAATTCTGATTTGGTTAATTATATCGCCAGCGATCGAGAACGGTCATATTGAAACCAGACATTTGAAGTGAAACGAAATCAAAGCACAGCCTATTTGATAATAAACCCTTAACTTTTCAATTTTATCTTTAAATTGATTTTAGGAAACGAAAGAAATAGCTTCAAGCAAGGAATTCCATTTTGTCAAAGAACTAAGCGAGAGATTAAAAGCAAGGAAAAGAAACCTTCAGCCAAAGCTAATTCTACCTGAATTTCCTACGACTAATAGGTAATTTCTTAGTTCATATACTTCTAAGTGCATGGGACTCACTTTGCAAAGCCCAGAAACGCAATCCTTTCGAAGATAGCAAGCGTATATGCCTAAATAACTAACTAACTAATTAACTAATAAGCTATCTAACTAACTAACTAACTAACTAACTAACTAACTAACTAACTAACTAACTAACTAACAAACTATCTAATTAAGTAACTAACTAAATAAATGACTAACTAACCAACTATATAACTAACCAACTAACTAACGAACCAACTGGGCAACTAACTAACTAACTAACTAACTAACTAATTAACTAACTAACTGGCTAACTAGTTAACTAACTAAATAAACAACTAAACAACTAAATAACTAACTAACTAACTAACTAACTAACTTACTAACTGTCTAACTAACTAGCCAACAAACTAACTAACTAACTTACCTACTAGCAAACAGACAAACTCACTAACTAACTAACTAACTGGCTAACCAACTATCTAATTAACTAACTAAATAACTAACTAACTAACCAACTAACCAACTAACTAACCAACTAAGCAACTAACTAACCAACTAACTAACCATGTAGTCGATTTTCACCAAACTTAAAATTCTGCTAACTAAATCGTTTATTTTAATATTGTAATTGCTAAGCTAGTTAGAGTTAAACTCTCAAAAATTGGATTAAAAATTTGACTCGCTGTAGTACTTGCTTATCATTTTTCTTGTTTTTCTCTTTGCATAAACATAACCTTAAGACTATTCATTTTAAATTCTATGTTTTTTCTCGAAAGTATTGAAATCTCTTCTTTAAAAACTTTATAAATTATTTAAGTAGCTAGAATTTCACCTTGGAAACCACTGGGTGCCATGAATAAATTCAACTTTAAAACTCAGTTAACTAGTTGAAGATGCGCGTGTAAGGTTGTAGCGATTTGGTATGATTGCAGCAAGAATCTTAGGTCTCTATACAGTCATTCAGTGAAGGAGTATTAAAGAAATAAAGCCCAGATACTTGTAAGTACCTAATAACTTCTACTGATTTCAAGTTTCCTTTCAATATAAATTACTCTGTTTTTAACTCTTCCATATGGCAATTAAAGCGAAGTTACTTCAATAGCTTCTTAAGAGTTAAGAGTAAGATCTCGACTAACTCACTTACTCACTGACTAACTAAATAACTAACTAACTAACTAACTAACTAACTATCTATCTAAAAACTAGCTAATTAAATAACTAATCAACTAACTAACTAAGTAATTTACTAGCTAACTAGCTAACTATCGACCTATTAGCTAGCTAATTAACTTACTAGCTAACTGACTAACTTACTAACTAACTAGCTATATGAGTAAAAAATTGACAAATTGTCTAACTGACTACATAACTAACTAACTATTTAACGAACTAACTTAACAAACTAACTAATTAATGTACTCACTATAACTAACTAACTACCTAACTAACTAACTAACTAACTAACTAACTACCTAACTAACGAAACTAACTAACTAACTAACTAACTAACGAAATAAATAACTAACTAACTACCTGCCTAACTAACTAACTAACTAACTAACCAGCTAACTAACTAACTAACTAACTAACTAACTAAATAACAAACAAAAAACAAACTAACAAACAAACAAACTAACTAACTAACTACTTAATTAGCTAACTAACTAACTAACTAACTAACTAACTAACTAACTTACTAACCAACTAACTAACTAACTAACTAACTAACTAACTAACTAACTAACTAACTGACTAACTGACTAACTAACTAGCCAACTAACTAACTAACTAACTAACTAACTAACTAACTAACTAACTGACTAACTAACTGACTAACTAACTAACTAATTAACTATCTAACTACTTAATTAACTAACTAACTAATTAACTAACTAACCAGCTAACTAGCTAACTTCGTTATCTACACATTGGCACAGGTTAAATTGTTCGTTACTTATATCCTTACACTGTCAAGTCTTGCATTTTGTTCAGAATTTTCTTCTTGAACTGTTCATAGACAATCGTTGTCTTTATTGAGTACAGAACGTTTATTGTCTAGGAAGTTAAAGTTTTAAGAAACTAAATCAAAATATTTGCAAACAATTTTGATGTTTCCACCACCGTGGAGAGTAAATATTGAACAATTCTTAAGTAATTCATTTTGAAATAATAACCCTTAAAACCTTCAAAATTTCTATGTTGCACCTGTTTTTGATTGTGTTTTCGATTAGCTGATTCCATTTCTTACTGACTTAATAAAATAGAGATTTCAAACGTTTATTTCTGCAATGTTATTATTTAAATGTGCTCAAAGTTCTCATAGCCAAGATATGTTTTAATGTGTTAAATACTTGATTCATAGTTGAAGGCAAAATGGAGGATTTTGTTAGACCAAGTACACCAGATTCTGTCGTTGTTGGCAAAACCCTGGATCGCATTAGCAAACAGAATGGCGTGAAAACAGTGATTGTTTTCAATGAAGATGATCTACCAATCAGAACCAATGTTGGTAGTACAGCAACGATGACGTATGCTAACTCGTGTCGTCCTATTGAGATTTTAGCCCGTCATACAGTGAGGGATCTGGACCCAGATAATGAGCTTGTACTGATTCGAATTAGAACTTTGAAGAATGAGATTATTATTGCTCCAGAGAAAAAGCATTTGCTGGTGGTCGTTCAGAATTCAAATACGACCACAGTATGACTTGCCAAGATCATATCTTTAGAGAAAACTTTCTATTTATATTTTTAGAGGGAGAACTGTTTTAACTGAGCAACTTCAGTCTAATTGTGAATTGTACTAATGGACTAACCTATTCAATTAACCTAACTGTACAAAATTACTTTAAGTTTAGTTGGATATACTGTATTAAAATTATTTCTGGAGAGAAGCAAATTTGGAAGTTTTCTCTGGATCTCTTTTGAGACTTCATCTCTTCTGAGTTCTTCAAAAAGTAAACTTCGGAGGCTTTCGATTCCAGACGCGACAAAGCGCACTTCATTATGAAACGGTAGAGACGTTGCCAAGTCTGCGAAATCTGCTAGTTCTAGCTCTTTAGGCAGGAGAGTTTGGAGCCTCTAAAGGCTCCGATTTTCCCGAGAGTTGTCCAAAAGTACGGGCTTTTGATCTTTCGGAAGTCTACAGAAAAAAAGGATGCAGAAAGAGTCCTGAAAGACCGCAATTTGCGTGAAATCGCGGCGAGGTCTAGACTTTTTAGCTGAGTCCCACTCTTCGCAAACATCAACAACAACAACAACAACCATACACATAGCTGTTTGCTCAGAGTGGTTTGTTATCTTGGTTTGAGTGTCCAGCACCGACTCAATAGCGACAACTACGACTCATGTAATAAGTCTAGGTCACCAGAGTGACCGTGCAACGTCTTTTGAAAAGAGAAAAGCAAAAACATTGCTCAGTGCTGGAGATGAATGCTCCCCACTTGCATCCACAATGCCGAGACACTGTGGGTGAGGCGTCGCATCTTACGGTGGTTCCCGTTACAGGAAATCGCTATTCTCCCCATGAGTCTTCCGCCAGCCGCCGGGGGGAGGGAATATCCGGCCCCCAGACCTGCTTACGCAATGGATACCCCTATGCTTCCACTTCCAACTCATGACACTGAACAATTGTGAAAGGCATAGTCTTTATACTAACAGAATTTCTTCCTTACAATCAAACTATTGTGGGATAAGCTATTTCATGCGCATGCGCTACACTTTGGCTCATTGATTAGCTTGAGCACCCAGCATAGACTCAATAGCGATAACTATGACTCTTTTAATAAGTCTAGGAGAGGTCGACTGTGATTGGGTCTCGTATTGAATTGAATTGCGCAAAAGTACTTGCGCATCTTAGCGGGAATTTATAAAAAAGTTCGTTGTTCTTGTTATTTAAACAAAATCAATTTTGAATTTCGTTGAAGAAAGATTCCAAAATACTAACATTATTTTCCTTGTGTTGGATTTATCTAATTATTTACAATGGATCTGGATATCTCAGTTTGTTTGAAATCCTTAAAAATTGTCTATCAGCAGTTTCGAAGCAACAAAACTGACGAAGCAACGAAAGACCTTGAGAGAGAATTGAACGTATGGGACGGATGGGCCTAAGTTTGACTTCTAAGTTCTCCAAAATTTCAAGTATTCTAGATAGATAGGCTAGACAATTTGTAAAAAGCTTAAATCATTTATTTTCTCTCTTTTTAGCTTCTTATTGGCATAGCAAGTCATGGAGATGATAAAGCTTTGGAGGATTTCAGTCCACAAACCCTACTTCATGCTGATTCAGTGTCTATTCTCGTTAGCATTCTAAATGATGCAAAAATCAAATCAAATATTCACTCAAAAGCAATGGCTTTATTGTCTTGCTTGGGTAATAAAAATCTATTTAGTTTAAAGTCTGATTTTAACTCCACCTTGAAATTCTAAAGAATTCCTGTATGGATTTAAATCGTTGTTTGATTTGCTTGTCTATTTTTGCAGCCAAAAATGAGAAAATCAGAAAATGCCTTCAAGATACTTTCAAATTAACAACAAGTCTGGTTAACTTCTTGCTTCAACATTCATTAATGGCGGATGAATCTCTCACTGTTCAGGTGGGTTATATCTTGTGCTATTTTATTTGCTTTGAGGGCAGGTATAGAAAGGGCATGTCATGTCATGCTCAATTTCCAAAACTTTTTAGCTTTAGAAGCCTGCATGCAGCCTTAAAATTTCTCTTAGGTCAACTGACTAATTTTGGGGTTAGTAAGATATGTATACCCATTGGATGCTACACACAGGCTAAAGCCCTTTGAACACAGTGAGAATTTTGCTGAGCAAACTACCACGAGTGGCACTTTGCTGGGCAAAATTCGCACTGTGTGCACGCAAAGTTTGCTGAGAAATTAGTCATTCATGGCAGTGAGGAAAAATTCTACCATGTTTGATATTTTTTGCCATTCGTGGCAAACTCTTTACTGTGTATGGCAATCACAAATTTCTCAGCAAAAATTTGCCTGCGCACAGTGAGAATTTTGCTGAGTAAAGTGCCATATGTGGCATTTTGCTCAGCAAAATTCTCACCCTGTGCAGCAGGCTTAAGCTGTAGCCAACAGATGCTTTCTTTGAGTCAAGTGGTCAAGGCAGTACATTTTGTTCTCTAGTGGCCCTGTCTGCCCAATGGCCATATCATCATCAAAAGCAAATCTTGTAATTCTAAAAATAGATTTTTGATGATGTCACAATTACTTAAAATTTCATAATAATTTTGCCTTTTAGTGTCTGGAACTTCTTCAGCAAATCACTTATGAATTGAAAATCAATCATCCTTCTGGAGAAGTTGAAAACCTCATAAAGTATCTTGTTTCAAAAGTGTAAGTAATTGTTAATAATTTTAACTAATCTTAGACCTTCAGAAGGCTATATACTTTATATCATGTAATAAACAGTAATCTTAATGATATTACTTTGTGATATATACTTTGGAAACTGAAATGATATTGTACATCTTTTTAATATTGAAAAAAATTTCAACAATTTTTACTTTTGGAGTGTCACACTGATGTGTGGTAAAAATAATCTGTGACAATTTGATTGGTTACAACAAATTTTCTGGAATCAGAAGTATTCAAATGCAGGGGGCACTTTGCAGGCTTTAGGGAGAAGGGGCAAAGCTTTTGTTGTTTTCACACCATTGTTCTAGTCTAGCCAGCATTAAAGGGGGTAGTCAAACCTTTTACCCCAAAAATTTCTCCCACCGTTCAAATGTTAGCTTGTTGCAAACCTATTCAATAAATATTATTGTTTATTTTGACATTTGCAGTAGTACTGATGAGTCAAGTTTAACAATGCCTTGCCTTGGATCCTTAGCAAATATTGTTAGATCCAACAGGAATCTACTGGAATATATCAAAAGCATGGTAAGGAATAATTCCGTCCATTAAAATTTTTTTAAGTTATATCTTACTGGACAATTGAAAATTAGATTTAGAATTTGTAAGGAAGGTTGAAAGCATAGCAAAGAAATTTTAAAAGTTGCAAGAAAGATTGCAAGTATTGAAGAGAAGATTGCAAAATTGCAAAGACGTTGTCAAGATTGCTAAGTTACAGGGAAGACTATATGCATTGCAAAGAAGATTGCAATCATTGCAAAGAAGATAGCAAAGATTGCTAAGTTAAAAGGAAGATTATAAGCATTACAAAGAAAGTTGCAATCATTGTTAAGAAGGTAGTAAAGATTGCTAAGTTACATGGAAGATTATAAGCATGATAAAGAAGATTGCAATCATTGCGAAGGAGGTAGCAAAGATTGCTAAGTTACAAGAAAGATTATAAGCGTTACAAAGAAGATTGCAATCATTCCAAAGAAGATAGCAAAGATTGCTAAGTTACAAGAAAGATTTTAAGCATAGCAAAGAAGATTGCAATCATTGTGAAGAAGGTAGCAAAGCTTGCTAAGTTACAAGGAAGATTATAAGCATTACAAAGAAAATTGCAAGCATTTCAAAGAAGTTAGCAAAGATTGCTAAGTTACAAGGAAGACTATAAGCATTACAAAGAAGATTGCAATCATTGTGAAGAAGGTAGCAAAGCTTGCTAAGTTGCAAGGAAGATTATAAGCATTACAAAGAAAGTTGCAATCATTGTTAAGAAAGTAGTAAAGATTGCTAAGTTACATGGAAGATTATAAGCATGATAAAGAAGATTGCAATCATTGCAAAGATTGCTAAGTTACAAGAAAGATTATAAGCGTTACAAAGAAGATTGCAATCATTCCAAAGAAGATAGCAAAGATTGCTAAGTTACAAGAAAGATTTTAAGCATAGCAAAGAAGATTGCAATCATTGTGAAGAAGGTAGCAAAGCTTGCTAAGTTACAAGGAAGATTATAAGCATTACAAAGAAAATTGCAAGCATTTCAAAGAAGTTAGCAAAGATTGCTAAGTTACAAGGAAGACTATAAGCATTACAAAGAAGATTGCAATCATTGCAAAGAAGATAGCAAAAATTGCTACGTTACAAGAAAGATTTTAAGCATTTGCAATCATTTTGAAGAAGGTAGCAAAGCTTGCTAAGTTACAAGGAAGATTATAAGCATTACAAAGAAGATTGCAATCATTTCAAAGAAGATAGCAAAGATTGCTAAGTTACAAGAAAGATTTTAAGCATAACAAAGAAGATTGCAATCATTTTGAAGAAGGTAGCAAAGCTTGCTAAATTACAAGAAAGATAATAAGCGATACAAAAAAGATTGCAGGCATGTCAAAGAAGATAGCAAAGATTGCTAAGTAACAAGGAAGGTTATAAACATTACAAAGAAGATGGCAATCATTGCAAAGAAGATAGCAAAGATTGCTAAGTTGCAGGGAAGATTATAAGCATTGCAAAGAAGATTGCAAGCATGTCAAAGAAGATAACAAAGATTGCTAAGTTGCAGGGAAGATTATAAGCATCACAAAGAAGATTGCAGACATTGCATAGAAGATTGCAAGCATCGCAAAGAAGATAGCAAAGATTGCTAAATAACAAGGAAGGTTATAAGCATTGCAAAGAAGATCACAAGCATGTCAAAGAAGATAACAAAGATTGCTAAGTTACAAGGAAGATAATTAGCATTAGAAACAAGATTGTGAGTGTTGCATAGAAGATTGCAAGCATTGAAAAGAAAATTAAGATTATAAAGATTCTTAAACTGCAAAAGAATATTGCGAAGAAGATTGCGAAGTTGCAGAACTTCTGATTTGCAAAAACGCAATATTACAATATGTTGTAAAATGACTTATAAATGAACCCTTTTTTCTTGACAGGGAAATATCAAAGGATTTTTCAGAAAAGTCACGGAATTCATGTGTCATGATAATTGGATGAAAATCATTTACTCACTTACTATTTTATTAATTTTTGTCGATGAACCAATTGGTGAAAAAGTAAGCATTGTTGATTTTTTATATCATATTGCTTTTTTAAACCAAGTCGATTGAAATGAATCGGTTAGGAGGTACATAGAGCTCTGGTTTTGGGGTGAATTTCAGATGTCCGTCATAAATACAGATTTGAGGGCAACAACAATCGATGCTATCAATCATCAGCCTCACTGATTTTTCTTGCCCTCAAAAATTCCATTCTAATTAAGAAGAGAAATTGCTTAAAATCCTAGAAAGACCTAATCTATGCAATCGTTTCCCCTTAGCTGACTGTTGTTCATAGCTTCGTAAGTTCAAAACACGTGTAGAACGTATAAATTTCGAACTGTTAATGGCTTACAAACCCATACAGGATTTTATCATGTTTCATTTATTAGAGTACAATAGCTGCAGATCCAGCTTCCCATTTCTGATAGTCGCATCTCGATCCCATCAGCTGATATTTCATGGAAGTCAATTTTTCTTTTGAACATCTGAGGGCCAGACGAGAAAGCTTTAAGCATGTTAAAAAATGTTTCTCCTTTATGTGACGATTGTCAAGTTCTGTACGACTCACAGGAAGTTCAATGCCATCCCAAAGTCAATTTAGTTCTTTCAAACATTGCTTTTCTTTGAAATTTTAATTGATATGTTCTTTCTTTTTTAGGTTTTTAACAAGAAGAATAAAAATGAAATATTTCAATTGGTTTTCAACGTCATTTTAAAAGGAAAAGGAGAAGAAACAAAAAAACATTCTTGCAATTTATTCATCGATTTAATTAGATGCCCCAAAATGCAGAAATATCTTGCAATGTAAGTGTCTCAATTTCATTATTAAACATACACGAGAAATGCTTAAAAATATTGTCTAAATCATGGTTTTTGGACAATACAGCATGCTACTGTACTTACCCATTATATTGTCCAATGGTCAATCTTATTTGATGTAAAAAAAGAATATTTTTACCATTGCTTATATTAGTCTAAATTAGTCTTGAGTACAATGTTAAAACTAACACTAAACAATTTCTATTATTATCATGTTATTATACACACTGTTTTCCAAGAAACCAGATAGATTTTTCAACAACTTTTTTCTGTTTTTAACTAATAAGAATAAATATCTGATGTTTCCTACAGGTATAGTGACTTGCCTTGTCTTCTGAAGCAAGTAATCAGCCTACTTCAAACTTCAGAAAAAGAAACAAGTGATAAGGTCTGTATTTATATTGAAGTTTTTTTTAATTCCTTTAGAAATCCAAGACATAGGAAAACCATAGGAAAACCTCTGTAACATGCTAGCCTTTTTTGCTGTCTTATTTTTGTTAGGCTGTTTCATCACACTATTCTCCTTACTTTCCTTTAATTTATCTTTATAATGATAACTAAACCATAATCATAAGACGACTTGCGAGCCCACAACTCATTCGATAACATCTTAGCTTTGGTTGATAATCATCTTGTTTTTGTCCCAGATTTTGGAACTTTTCATTGAGCTTTGCGAAGTGGAATGTCTTCAGAGTTTTGTAGTGAAAGCTGTCTTTGGCAACGACCCTGCTGCAGCCAGATCTGACTCGAATACTTCTGATGTTGATTGTTTGTCAATAATCATAAATGCATTGACATCAAGTCAAGCAAAACAACATACAAAAACAGTGCATCTTGCTTTGAAGTTGATCAACAGTTTGTACAAGGTAATACAGTTCTTTTCACACTGAAATTGATTAAATTAGCTTTATTTGAAACGAGGTTGAATTTCCACCAATTAAATTGAGTCTGTTTGTTGCAATGACCAATCAGAATGAAAGACCGCGATGTTTGTGAAACTGTTTAACTTACTCTGTCAATGTTCACTCGAAGGGCCTGGAATTTTTATTTCGAACCTCTACTCTTGTAATATACCTTCCTTGTTCTGTGAGAAATTTCATATCCAGATTGTTCTTTTATTTAAGACATTTTCAGAACCATCAAGAGATGAGGAAAATTGAGGAAAATCACTTTTAAATTTCTTGTACAGACTTGTTTTGCACTGAACTTTTCTTTCGTAAAGTGACACGATCACAGAACCTAGGCCCTTGCCAAACGATCAAACATTGTTCGTTAAACTTCTAAAAATTATTTGTGAAACAACACGTTGTCTCGTTTGGTCACATCGCAAAACATTGCTTGTCCAACATTTTCTGCCTCTAGCAAGTCATTCAAAATTATTGCCGAGTAATACTACTTGTCAAGCAATGTTTGTGACGTGGCAAAACGTTCAAACATTGCTAGAGAGCGAATTTTAAATTTTGACCAACAATGTTTGATCATTTGACCAATAATTATAAATCGAGGTATAACTGAAATAGTGACTTTTTTAAATAAAAGCATATAATTGCTTCTGTTTTTTATATTAGTCATAGTTATTTTTATTATTATTGCAGATAATGTTTTCAAATGGTTCAACTTATGATGCTGACGAACTGAATATTGCAACAGTTTTACCTGCTGTTTTCAACGTATTGATTGTCAAAGACGAAGAAGTTGATATGTTCAAAATGGAAGAAATCATGAAAAATGCCCGATGCTGTCTTGACATTCTAATTCATATCCTTTCAATAGTAAATCTATTAATATATTTGATTATATTTACTGTTGGGCCAGTTAAAGCAATAACATAGTACTTTGATTAATCGCCTCTGGGCGTTTATTGCATCTTGAAGCTGGAAACTGGGCATTTAAGAAGGAGACTTTTGATCGGTACAGCTCTATCATGGACGTGTTCATGTGTTTTATGCCCGAAGTTGCATGACCTATGGATGGACGCTCATCCACTTTTAACGTATAGACAAAAACCGGCCACAGACCCTTTACTATGGGTAATAACAAGTGGAATATGAAAGTAAAAGGACTTTGTAGCTCATATTGTTGCTTGAAATTGCGCTACTAAAATCTTCGACGCGATATTAACATTATTCGGACTCAAATGAAGCGAAATTTTTTAAGTTTTTCTCTATATTCTCATCCTGTTATAGGTGCATTTAGCTAAAATTATACCCATGTTTAGAGAATTTCATGGCCAAAACCCAACCATATGGGCATCACTGGCACATACCCGTACCCAAATTAAGTAAAATTAATACTATGCATACTTTTATCCTTAATTGTCTTACTTTTTTGTCAAGACAACGTCATTTTAAGAACAGTTGTACCACAGATTGATACAAACATTCTTGCTGAAATGGTTCAAAGTATCTACAGACGATTTGGATCTAGCAACAAACTGCAACTCAATGTTTCCAAAGACATCTGGTTTGGTTCATTTATTGCTTTCTTTTGCATACCATTTTTTGTATTTTTCATTATATATTTTTTAGATGACGTTTTTGAGTTTACTCACTTCACAGTATCAAAACTGTCCTTAATGCTGTTATATTCATCTTTTCTTTAAGATTTTCTGCTTGAGTTTGGCCTTGGCCAAACATTGTTTGTCAAACAGTTAAAATTTTGCTTTCAAAGCAATGTTTGAACGTTTGGCCACGTCACAAACATTGCTGGACAAACAGAATTTCTTCAGCATTGTTTAACATTCTATGCTTGCATCAAGAAAAAATATTTAACGTGCAATGATTCGTGATGTGGCCAAACGGCCAAACATTGTATTTAACAAACAAATCTCAATTGTTTGACAAACAATTTTATGCTTATGAATATTACTTTTTTGTTAGGAATGTTATATCTTCTGTTGTGATTGGCCTGGTCGAACTTGTATCAATAGTCGAGCAAAATACTGAAGTTGAAAAGGTTTGTGAACTGTCTCTCTATTCATTTGTAACATTCTGTAAATTCCTTATAACCGCTTTGTTATTGCTGAACAATATTGAAAGCCTTACTAAAAGCTTACTCGTGCTCTTGCCTTGGTTTAGTAGTATATTGTAAATTGTTTTAATCAAATCACTATGGTTTCCAACCCTTTCTTAATTTTATAACTTGGAGAGAACCAGGCAAAATGTTTTCTTGATATAACACATTTTAGGTCCTTGCCAAACGATCAAACATTGTTCATCAAACACTTGAAACTTGCTAATCAAGAAAATCATTTTATCGTGGCAATTCAATGCGCATCTAACACTTCTTCTTTCCATCAAGCACAAAAATATTTTTGCCCTTTCTAATAATATTGCCATTGCTTGCTTTTTAGCAATGTTTTGTGACGTGGCAAAACATTCAAGCATTGTTTGATAAGCAAATTTCAGATGTTTGAAGAACAATGTTTGGCAAGAGCAAGAATTCGAGACTGACAGACGAGAAACTTTTCAATTTATATCATGACTTAGGTCCTAGCAAAACGACCAAACATTGTTAGTCAAACATTTGAAGTTTGCTTGTCAAACAAAAGGTTTTACCGTTCAGCCACATGGAGAAACAATGCTCGCCAAACACAGTTTTGCTTGCGTCAAGCGAATAATGTTTTTGAACTTTTCGAAAACATCGTTCAATGCATTCTGCTTATTTCTGCTTGTCAAGCAATGTTTTCGACGTGGCTAAACATTCCAACATTGCTTGATAAGCAAATTTCAAATGCCCGACAGAAAATGATTGATCGTTTGGTCAGGGCTTTACAGTGCTCTTTTGACTGCTTTTGGCATTTTCAAAGATCTATTCATTTTTTGATTTGTTATTTCTTCTACAAAAGGAAGAGCTTTCGTCGTTATTGCAATCAAAGGAACTGCCGTGCTTCTTAGCTGCATGTATATGTAGCGGGTCAGAAGATCTCATCTACAGCTCGATTCAAATCATCATTAAAGGACAACAGTTTGCAGCAACTCTCAACACCCAAAAGTTTGTATTTCTTGTTACTCTAATTTAAACTCTTTATTACTTTGTTGTTTTCTAATTAAACCATATAAAAAAATAGCATCGTGTTCGGCCCTGGCCAAAAGATAAAAATAGTTTGCTAAACATTTGAAATTTACCTGTCAAACAAAATGTTTCACCATTTGGTGACGTCACAAACCATTGCTGGTCAAACATTTTCATTGATTCAAGCCAACAAATGTTTTAAACTTTTCAAAAACAGTTCCATGATAATTCTGCTTGTCCAAGCGTAGTAAAGCTTAGTTTTGCGATGAGACCAAACGATCAAAAACTGTTTTCTCAAACAATTAAAATTTACCAGTCAAACAAAATGTTTCACCATTTGTTACGCGTCACAAACCATTACTTGTTTTGCATGTTTCACTGCGTCAAGTTTGAAAACATACAAATGTTTGACAAACATTATTTGATTGTTTGCCAATGTCCTAAACAAAGAAAAGATCTTTTCTGGAGAAAGCCTTTCAATCAATCATTAGAATCATGTACCGGTTGAGCCATGCGCTTCAAGATGTCTGGTGATTAATTTACCCACATTGGTGTAAGATCTTGTAAGCATTGATTCATGTGATCATTCTGGGAAGACCTTCTATTCATCTATGTGTGCCACTAAATACATTAGATAGTGTCAAAATAAAAGCTTTGTCGATTTTTGTGTGATTTTAGGTTATCTGAGCTAATGGCATCAAACAACAAAGCAAGCAACATAGCTGCAGCAACATCATATCGTGGAGATCGATCAGTTGAAATTCCATTCTCCTGCAACCAACGGCATTGGAACAAATAACGGAAAAAATTTTACAGCATGGAAAAGTCAAAGATGAAAAAACTGAAGCTAAGAATAATGATGTTGATGAGCTTGCTGAACGGGCTAATTTTGCATTAGAAGTATGTTTTGCATTGAAGGACTTGTTTGTTTTTCTTCCATGTTTAAGATTTATATTATAGTTTTTTCTAGTGAGCTATTTTACAATGTTATTTGTCTTTGATTATTTTCTTCACTATATCTTTGAGAACAAATTAATTCTTTTCAGATCAAAGAGGGGTCTAAGATTCACGAAATCATGGATATATACGAACACAGACTTGCAGCTGTTGAGGTATGATCGCGATTGTGATTACAGTGATAATGATTGTGATGATGATAATGATGATGATGATGATTATTATGATCATAATTACGAGGGCGGTGATGATGAGGATAATGGTGATAAGGATGGTGAAAGGATGATGATGATGATGTTCATAATGCTTATGATTATGATGGTGGTGGTAATGATTTAAATGATTATGTTTATGATATTGATGATGACGACGCGATGATGATGATGATGATGATGATGATGATGATGATGATGATGGTGGATGATGGTGGTGATGATGTTGGTGATGATGATGATGATTTATGAGAACAACCTATGGTGGTCATCATCATCAGTCAATATGCATCATCATCACCATCAGATCATGATTAAAGATCATCCTAATGATTTAGTCATGATTGATAGGATGATTATCTACTTTTTCATCAAACAGGCAAGAAAGAATCATGTGCAAGATGTGTTGGATTCAAAGTCGGCATTACTAGTAGATGCTGAACGATTGTTGTCTGAATATCGATGTAGCAGTGCACAATCTGAAGCTGAGGTTTCTTATTTCATATTTCTCTCATCATCTGATAGAGCAACCCATTTATATTGCTTGTTTATTCATAAAAGCATTTCCTCTCATTTATAGTTACTGTGTGGTTGATATCCTTAAAGTTATATTGATTGTTAATCAATTTTTACCTTTCAGTGTTTAAAACTAAGATCATTACTGCTTGAAAGTCAAAGAGCGTTTGATCAAGAGATGGGACAGGTTAATTTTGACTTCTTTTTTTAAAACACATTTTTTAGTGAAATTGCTTGTGAAACTTTTATATATTTTTTAATTATGGGTTCTTTCATGATATTGGGTCCCGGCCAAACGATCAAACATTTTTCTGCAACGTTTTAGGTTTGCTTGCGAAACACAATGTTTGACTGTTTGGCCACAGCACAAAACATTACTCGTGAAACATTTTTGTTTGATACAAGCATATAATGTTTTTTGAAGTTTTCCTAAAACATTGCTGAAGTAATTCTGCTTGTCAAGCAATGCTTTGCAATGTGGCTAAGCCGTAAAACATTGCTTTTAGAGCACAATCTCAGATGTTTGACCACCAATGTTTGATCGTTTGGCGAGGGCCTTCAATTTCAAATACTATAGACTATTAAGGCCTATCATTTTTATGGCTATTATTTATTTTTCGACAGATTGGATTATATATGAAAGAAATACAAAGAATGGAAGCAGAGGTAATACTTCATATATCAGAACTATTTTGACCTGAAGTCATCATTCAATCCATTTTAAATTTATTTGTTCAATTCAGACTTAACAAAGAAATACTAATATTTAACGCCATCAAAAAAAAGCAATGCATCCCTTCCAGTTACGTCTCTATGAAGATTGAATTAGGAATTACTGTATGTTTGTTTTTTTAGATTGCATCTCTGAGCGAAGAAAACAAAACTCTTGAAGTCGTTGCCGAGGAATATGAACAATTGAAAATATCTTATCAAGATCAGGCAGAAAAGTAAATAGATACAGTTCTAAAATCAGATTTTCCACACAAGTGGCATACCAAATAAATGTGATTCGAACCTGGACTGCATGACCAGAGAGCCAACGACGTTTTCACTGAGCTATAGAGTTCAATGAAATCGCCAACTCTCCAAGTCATACAGCCCAAGATTCTCTTCCCGTTGGACTTTCGTGTTTCGACTATATTGAGCCTTCTTCAGTACCATGCATATTTGTATATTTTTGTCATGAATGGCGGACACTAGGATAGATTTTTCAACAAGTTCTTAAATCATACAGAACTTCTAAGTCACACAACAAATGGGAACAAGTAGGGCTTGCTTTAATACCTTCGATACTCTTTGCTGATAATTTGTACATGTTTTTTAGACTATTAACTCTAGAAAGCAATCTATCTGCAGTCGAAGAGGAGCATTCAAATTTATCAGAACTTAATGAGATGCTAAGGAAGCATAATGAAAATCTAAAGTCAAAGTATGACAGGTGAGTTATTGTTGAAATGTTTCACAACGTTTCAAAATGTTTCATAAATGTTTCAAATTATTTCTATATGTTTCGTAAATGTTTCAGAGATGTTTGAATGTTTCACAAATGTTTCGGAAATGTTTTTACAATGTTTAAAAAATGTTTCACAATGTTTCAAAATGTTTCATAAATGTTTCACAAATGTTTTAATGTTCACAAATTTTTCTCAAATGCTTAATGATCACAATTGTTTCACAAAATACGCTTTATACTTTTATTTGAACATTTCTTACATATCAAAGCTTATCTGCTAAATTTTCCAACACATTTTTTTATTCTATTATCTTTTAGTTCTCAACAGCAGCAACGAAAACTCGAAACAGAAAATCAAAACATTTCTTTGAAACTGAAAGACAAAGATCGAAAGTATGAAGGTGAGATTTTCATATTATATTCACAAGCCACAATGGACGAGACTCGAACCCTGGACTACAAAACTGGAGAGTTCAATGACACTTCTACTGAGCTAGAAGCCCAATGAAATTGCTGATGAACTCTCCCATCCATTCAGCCCAAGGCTGTCCTCCCATTTAAAGTAAAAAATATGTACATACGTATATTTGAATATATCTTTGATTTTCCCAGTGACATTGCTATCATTAAGTGTATCAATGTAAACAATCTCAATCCTTGATTGGCTTATCTAATTTCCACGAGAAATCACTGAATCATTATGTGACCTTAGTCCATCTCTAAAGTTTAAACCTGAGGGCAGTTTTTCCATGAACACTCAAATGCCAAACTGATCATCTACAGAAATAGATGGATCTTTAGAGAAGGATGTAATTGCTATATTGATATGTTGATCTTATGATTTCCATTTCTTTCAAGAATTAGCAAAAGAACTTGCTGTTATGGAAAAAACAAAGAGAGAAAAACAAGAACTCGAAACAAAACTAAAAGGCCTTGAGGAAAAGTTGGGAATAGCAGAGAAAGAACGGGACGAGCTTCATGAAAATGTGAGTGGTAACTTGATAATACTGTGAATTAGAGACCCTATAGTAAAAAAATAAGATAATCGATTCACCTCTAAGTTATCGCAACACTCTTGCGAATGTGTGCATGCCCAATTAATAGCTTTGATTTGACAGCTACCACCTTCAAACTTGTTTCTTAGGTGGATGAAATGAAGAACAAAATCAGAGACTTGCAAGAGAAGGAAGAAGAATATGAACAACTCAAAGTTTCATATCAAGAGCTAAATCAAAGGTAATAGCATTATTAATAGAACTTGTGATGTATACATCCATAGATGCATTACTTATTATTAAACAAACAGAACAGTGGATTCGTGGACCCTTTCCATGAGGACCCTGGCTACTCATTGTCTCTGTGGTTAAACAACCTGTTGTTGAAAAAGCAATCGATAAGATAAGCCCCGTTTAATCGACCCAAAATTTTCCCCAGCATTTGCCAACATCGAGTTCTACCCAACAGACTGCCTGTGGCTCGTATCACTGCTCTTCAGTGCAGCTAGCCTGGGTGAAATTTTGATTGAAGCATAGTTAAGTTAAATATGCTTCAAATATTAGGCTGTTAGTGAGATGGCTTTTGGCGTTTCTCGTAGGCAATAATACTGGCTAGAATTAAGGGGTTGTTTAGCCAGTCTAGGAGTTGTTTTCAGTTGTTCTGTTTGCGCCTATATTAACAATTTCCAACGTACATCTTAGGTTGGAAACAGCAAAGAGAGCACTTGAAGTTGCTGAAACAGAGAATAAATCGCTTTCAGATATGGAATCGATGCTTCGAAAACAAGGAGAAAGCCTCAAAGTTAAACATGAAGGGTAAATGATTTAAAAATTCAAATTTTTATGGTATTTTTTATCACCTAGGAGAGTGACAAGACGAGAGAGAGAGGGGGAAATGCAAGGGTGACATTGTTTCGATTTCTCAAGGAAACACAGAATCAACTAGACTTGTGTCTTCTTCATTTGCCTGTTGTAAATAATGTTTAAAATCTTTTATTTGACTGCGTGACATCTATCTATGATAAAGTCACGTTTTTCAGTGTTTGAAGAGGCTTGGGTGTAATTTCAGGGTTTTACAACAATTCAAAGAATCAGAAAAAGAGAAACAGAGTTTAACAATGAAATTGAAAGAGAAAGAAAAGAAACTTGAAGGTTAGTTTATAGTCCCCCCTCCAATTAAATCATCATTGCATGGATTGCACTGCTTCAACACGAAACAAGTTGATTGCTGCCTGAAACGAAACAACAAATATAGAAGGAATCAAGCAGCCCTTTTCCTGACTAAGGCCTTAGCTATCTTATCAAAATCATTTGTATCACATTATAGCGCAATTGAAAAGCAACTTTCTTCCAAGTATCTACTTGGTTTTTTCTTTATGGTCCATAGTCTATTTTGAACCTCCCGTGTCAAATGTTTTAGAGTGTCATTTGAAGACCCATTTACTATAAATAATAATTCACTCTTCATTTCAGTTTTAACCAAATCAGTCACAAGTTTAAAAGAAGATATAAAAGTAAAGGAAAAAGGAAAGTTGGAGCTCGAGCAAAAGTTAAAGAATAACGAAAAACAATTGAAGCAAACAGAAAAAGCAAAATCAGACCTGAATCATAAGGTTCGTAGAATTAATCGTACTTTACTTCATTTTTAGTTCGTTATTGGTGGGAATCTAATCCACTACAATTTACATGTCGTGCCACATTTGCTCATCCTTTTATCATCATTAGCGCTTCTCGTGAAGATTTATCATTCTTCTTAGAAGAAACATTGATATTTTTATGTGATAACGAAGGTGACAAAGGTGATAATATAGTTCAGTTCTTGTTTAAGAAGATTTTAGGCCCTGGCCAAATGATCAAACATTGTTTGTCAAACATTTGACATTTGCTTATCAGAATATGTTTGAAGGTAATGTTAAGTAACTATTGATTTGAACATATTGAAAGTTAGGCACGTTACAAACATTGCTGAACAAGCAGAATCTCTGCAGTGTTGTTTAGAAATTACAGAACACCCTTTGCTTGAAGGAAACCAAAAAAATGTTTGGCGACGAATGTTTAGCGATATTGCCAACCCTAAAACATTTCGCTTGACATGCAAATTTCGAATGTTTGAGAATATTTGATGGTTTGGTCGTTAAAGTCTGAAAGCAATAGAGCTGAAATGACTGAAATTGTGCAGTTGCTAAGAAAATTTGAGTCATCGTGTCATTCCAAACTTTTTTCTTAAAATGCCCAATGTTTGTTCTTGTATGCATTACCTACTCAATATGTCTTTCGTTCTTTCCTTTTTAGGTTTCTTCAATGAAGCTTCTGAACGAAAAATACGAAAAAGAAATTCAACTCAAAGACGAGAAAATCAAAGATTTCAAAACAAAGCTCGAGAAACAATCTCAAATCGCAGCAATGATTCATAATCTAAGCAGTGGACAGGCAGTTTTGTGATTTTTCCTTATATTTATTTTTTATTGTATATATCCATTCATTTTACGGTAACCACAGTATACAGTGTAATCACTATTCTAAAATTCAAATGAAAAAGTCATGAACATTGCTATAACGAGCAATAAACGGTTAAAGACAGCCTTGCTCAAATAGCAATGTGCACACGATAAATTGACGCTACAAAATAATTTAAAAAAAATCTAATGAAATTGAATCGCTATGACAGAAAGCTCGGATTATAAATATAAGTTTTAAGCTTAGCTTCTATAAAAGATCTGGTTTCCATGACGTCATAAGACTGTCATACATTAATGCGTATTAGGAAATCTTACGATTGTGATTGTAAAAGTAGTCGTTAGGGTAGTGTACATACGTAGACAACATACTAAAACTGTAGTTGTAGTAAGTTAAAGTAGTAAATAGTAATCATAAACTGTTCACGTGATATTTCCATTCATTGATGTTCCATTCCACGTGGATGATGACGCAACGAAACAACAACATCAACGATCGACCGCCATTAAAAGAGCGCGCAAAAAAGGTGGAAAGAATCAAGAAAAAACAGGCTCGGTTCTTTAACCCTTGACTGCTTCAAAATGGCTCAAATTCTGGATGGGAAAAAAATTTCAAGGTAATGGATATATAAGCTATCGTAATAGAAGTAATCATAAAGTTTTTCAAAAAAATAGAGCAGTTTTTTTAGGATCTCATGTAACTGGAATCCCACCAGCTGACCAGCACCCTATCCGATGTTCGACTCTAGGTTCTGGTGGTAAACAACATTCTTGCTTAAAACAGTCTTACTAAATTGTTTCCCTTTCCCGAAATCTTTCACATTTTCATCGACCTAAATCTAAATAGTATTTTCTGTTCAAATATCTTCCCTTATGCTGATTAAAGTTTTTCGGTTTTTCAACCAAGTTGAAAAGTTTGACAAAGTGCCAAAAATCTAGCGTGGTTGCTTTTTACAAGCCTTATAACACGTTTCCTCCAGTCCCTAGATTTGAAAAGATGCCTGCATTGGAATTCGCACGTGTATCTTTCTTAGAGGTTACTTTAGTTATCTTAATCTAATTTGAAATAATATCATCCTTCTTTTATCTTATATTTTTTGCTTTTTTAGTGAAGTTCGAGAAGCTATCAAATATCAAATAGAATCAATCAGAGTTGATCATCCAAATTTTAAACCTGGTCTAGCAATTGTGCAAGTACGATATTCATCATTTCTATCAATTTTTGTATTTAAAATTAATTTTAGAATTTCAAGTTATCCTTGACATTGTTTTTTTCCTTTTCTAGGTTGGAAATAGAGCAGACTCAAATGTTTATGTGAATACAAAATGCAAAACTGCAAAAGAGGTTGAAATATTAAATATTTAAAATATGGGCAAATTGAAAATTGACCCTGCTCATGTATGGGGGAGGAAAATTCCCAAGGGGCAATTCACCCCTTGGAATCTTGTACACCCTCAGCTGAAATCTCTATTTTTTCGTAGGAATTTTGTAAGAATCCTTTTGAATAGGAATCTGGTACACTTTTTCAACAAATGAAATGCCCCTTGAAAATTCCTATCTGTGGTGCCACTTCTGCCTTAGAGAGAGGGATAAATCAATCAAATTTAAACATATTTTCTTTTTTCTAGATTGGTAATGGAAGCCAGGCATGTAAAGCTACCAAATACAGTTACACAAACTGAGGTACAAGAAATTATAAGCATATTGCATTTGTTTTCATCATCATTATTATCATTATCATCTTTAATGCTGCATATAATAAAATATGCATTTTAAGTCATGCCTATGAGACTGCAAAAAGATGTTGTGATTCAGGAATCTGGCTCATAGTCCAACATTGTGAGTTCAAATCTTACTGGGGTCACTTTTCCAGGTGCCTACTGTCAATGTTGTCCTCCCAGGGGGCCAGGGGTGTAGATATGGGGGTCATATCAGGGTAAGGCCCCATAGTTATTGAGAGAAAATAGTCGATATTTAAATTTATGTATTTTGGAACCTCTTGGAGCACCACTTTATTTTTCCAGTTCTACACCTCTTAATGAGTGCCCAGAATACTTGTTCTAGAATCTAAGTCTATTGGTACAATCTGCTGGTTCACTACTATGTTAATAACGTGAATGCTTTTCTTTATGTCCTAGGTCATTGCAGCTATCAAAGATCTGAATAACGATGAAAGTATACATGGTATCATTGTACAGTTGCCTCTTGATTGTGAAGAAAACATTGATGCTGATCTCTGCACTAATGCTGTTCTGCCTGAAAAAGATGTTGATGGGTAAGCAATTGAAACAAAGCCACTATTATTCTTTTGAAATTTGTATTTGACACACTTTAATCTTTTAATGAAATGCTAAATATGTGGCACAACCAGTGCAGTTGGGTGAGGGGTATTTTTCAAGCTAGTTTTAAAAAATATACTTTTATTCCAAAGATTGGGGCTTAAAATCAGTAGGTGCATTTTTACCTCCCCACTACTTTTCTCCTTGGTACATCCCTTGTGTTTTGCCCTGGATGCACCCTTAATTTTCTGTTGGCTTGTATTAATTCAGTTTTCTTTAGGCTGGGCTGAAAAATTTAGGGGGTTTTTGTGATTATTTGTGTTAAATTTTGGTTTTTTGTCAGATTTAAACTCCCTATATGACATTGACAAATTTAACCACAATCAGCTGAATTTTCAGCTCATCCTGAATTTCCCATGTAAACAAGCCCTAACTGTGTCTTATTCTTTGGAAGGCTGCATGATATCAATGCTGGACGTCTTTCAAGAGGTCAGCTTAGCAATTGTTTTATTCCTTGCACACCAAGAGGATGCCTAAAGCTTATTCAAAGCACTGGTGTGGATATAACAGGAAAGAATGCTGTCATCATTGGCAGGAGCAAGATTGTGGTAAAATTAATGTTTTTTGATGTTGCTCTCCTTTCTTTATGTATAATGAACTTTTAGTAAGATTGGAGTCTTGTGAAATCATGTAATTATAGCATTCAGTGTCATTGACATTTGCTCAACCTTTTGATTAAGATATTTGTGTTTTCGTTCTTCAAGGGATCTCCTTTAGCAAATCTACTAACTTGGAACCATGCTACTGTTACAACTTGTCATTCAAAAACCCAAGACCTTCCAGAGATAGTAAGCAAAAGCATTCCTCTCATAAACTAAATTTCTACTTGACATCATCAATTTCTGTTGGCATTGTTTTAATGTTGCATAGAAGTAGATTTTACTTCAAGTGGTATTTGTTTTTTGTAGGTTAGAAGAGCAGATATTCTTTTGGTTGCATGTGGAAAGACTGAATTTGTCAAGGTAAAGATTGTTATTTCTACACTAAAGCCTAATGTGCAAATCAGCTGCAAAATTTTCCTATTCTCTGGTCTTTCTTGCTTTCTGCTCTGGTCTCTCTAACTATTTCTCTGTCCATCCATCCACCTGTGTCTGTTTGTCTTTCTGTCTGAATGGTTTGTCTGTCTCAAACTTTGTGTGTCTGACCTGTCCATCTGAGTGTTTGCTGTTTGTTGATTTGACTCCTAAACTCTTGTGGTCTTTCTAAGTGTCTGTCTGACCTACTTTTGTCATCTTGTTTACTCAACGATTTCGCCAGACTCTGTCTGTCTTCTCTTTCAGTCTGGTTCATTGTCTGACTGTCTGTTGTGAATGGTCTCTTTCCTGACGGTTTATCTGTCTGTCGTTTCTACCTGTCAAAGTTAGTCTATGTCTGTCCTGTCTGTCTGATTTTTCTCTCCGCATCTTCGTCTTTCGTTCGACCTTTGGGTCTATCTGTCACGTCTTTAGCAATAAACTTGAAGTTGCCAATCGCAATCCTCGAATTTTCATTAGTTACAGCGATTCAACTGTGATGATTTTGTTTTTCAAGGGTGATTGGATCAAAGAGGGTGCAATTGTTATTGACTGTGGAATCAATGTCATTCCAGGTAGAGTTAATTTTGAATTTAATTCTTCTACGTAACCCAACATTGAACGTATAAAGAGGACAAACCATTAACACACTGCTTAAACAAGCGTTTGTTTGTCAAATATCTTTCTGTCACTAAGACGTGGTTATTATTCACAGATGAAACAAAAAAATCCGGCAGAAGATTGGTTGGTGATGTGGAATACAAAGAAGCAAAGCAAAGAGCATCTTGGATAACACCAGTCCCTGGAGGTAAGCAAAGCAATGGAGCTTGAAAGGAGCAGTACTATAAATTGTTTCACGTGCATTAAACCTTTCACTTTAAGTAGAATTAATAAATCAGCGTTCTTTTGCTTTGACATTTTAGGTGTTGGTCCTATGACTGTTGCGATGTTATTACAAAATACAGTTGAAAGTGCAAAAAGATGCCTCAAGGAAGCATAGGTACCGATGTCCACTTTTTTTATATCCTTTGCATCCTATCTTCTCAAGCTTAAATGGTTCCTTTTGTTTTATCTTTTATGCAGTATTTGCCTTGACACCTTGAAAAGGAGGTCATTCTGAAGCTCTTTGTATTTATAAAGATCAAACATTGTGGGCTAAATATCTGAATTTGCTTTCCAAGCAATGTTTTGCCGTTTGGTCTTGTTGCAAAGCATTGCTTCTAATTTGTCTCGCGCTGCTTTCAAAGTACCTCAAAGACATTTTCTGCTAGTTAAAAGCATAAATGTTTGACGGGCAGTTTTGTAATGTATTATCTTTTGGCCGGGACCTAATAACGGAAGCCTTCTTATAGACCAGAACAAAAAGCTCGCTGTAAGCTGTGTTTGATTAAGCCTAAACATCTAGCTTGCTTTAGAAACACTCAAGCGACAAAGAGCCAACAAGACATTCAATAGTTTTGCGTTTACTACATTCTTTTTTTATAACAACAATTTAATACGAGCCTGAATTTTGCCCGGATTTTAAGACCAAACTACGCCAAGCTGGCCTTTGCATAAGTCCTTAGAATATCGGCTGAAATAAAAGTAAGACCACCAGACTGAATATAGAAAGCAAGAGAACAAAAAAATAGACAAGCGTGCTGCATTTTTACATACACCTACTACCACTCCAGACATTCACTGTAAACATTACAGTCTAAATATCAAGTTAAGAACAGCCAACCTAAATCGAAATTTACTGGTTCTTATGTAGAAGGAGTGTTATGTGTCTAACAGCATATCATTGTTTTTCAGGTTCTATCTAGTGGTATCCTAGTGTTGCTTTAGTCCAAACATGGAAATAGAGAAAACATTCCACTTCACGTTGTATCACGTGCATCGAAGATGAACATAATTAATGTAAATAAAGCAAGGTAAACAAAAACAATCTTTAGTTTTATATTGTCTTAAAGTTCTAACAACAGTTTAGTTCTTTTTATTTAAAAAAGAAATTAAAGGCGTATTTATAAAGAGGAATAAATTTTGGTCCTTGGATACTACGATCAATGAATTTTGAGACATTTTAATTAAAGTAAAATTAACTGATTCACTTCTGATTCAAAATGACCTTGTTTTTAATTAAAATAATTACAAATTATAAAGATATCCAAACTATCACAAGTCAATAAAGAAGCTTAAATTATGTTACAAATGTTAGCTTAGGAAATTTTAGCTTAGGCTCTAGCTTAGCCAGACCATCAACATTGTTTGTCAAACATCTGAATTTGAATCTGAATTTGTCAAAACAAAATGTTTAACAGTTTGGCCACGTCACAAAACATTGTTCGTGAAACATTTTTCATTGTGACAAGCAGAAAATGTTCTTTGAATTGTTTTCAAAAAACATCGCTACGCAATGTTTGATTATAATGCAGTAATTGACAAGCGATGTTTATGACGTGGCCGTTAAACGTTGTATAGCGAATCTCAGTGTTTGATCCTAAATGTTTGATCGTTAGGCCGATTGTAAGGCCCTGGCCTAAACGATCAAACATTGTTGGTCAAACATTTGCGATTTGCAAACCAATTAAAATGCTTGATCGTTTGACCACATCGGAAAACATTGCTTGTCCAACATTTTTTGCTTGACGCCTGCATAGAATGTAGTTTTCAAAACCATTTCTGATCGAATTTGGCTTGTCAAGCAATGTTTTGTGATGTGGCTAAATGGTCATAAATTGCTTGTAAAGCAAAGCAAATCTCACATGTTTGACAAACATTGTTTGATCGTTTGGCCAGGGCTTTAGGCAAAGAAAAGCCTCATACTTTACGCTTGTTCGTTGATGTAGATATGTTGAGTTAAAACAAAGATATCAAACAAACCAGCTTTTTTCTTGGACCAACATTCAGCTCAGCATCATTTCCCACTGACTATTCATTTGCATATTCCAACCGATTTCTTGTTTTTTAATTTATCCCTTGCATAATTAACCAAAAGCGAATCATCGACTTTTGTCGCAATGTAACTTGGGTGTTTTTGAATCGCTTCCCACCAATCATGAAAACCAACAAACGCTTTAGTTCTCGGAATTTGAAAATTGAATAAATGTTCCGCGATGATCATTCGATTAACAAAGGGTGCAAACGCGATGTCCACAATTCCGATATTTTCACCATCAAAATATGGTCCACCTGTTTCCTCCATTTGCTTACTCAACTTTGCAAGTCCATTCAGTAAATTTTTAGTCGCTTGATCGCGAACTTCTTCTTTTCTCATGCAGAAAAATGGCGAAATGATCTTCTTCTCGATAAAATCACACCACATCCTTGCTTTAGCTCTGCCCGCGGGATCTTCAGGAAGCAAATCGAGACCCGCAGGTGACTCATAGACCTCGTCAATGTATTCCACACAGATATTCGATTCATAAATAGTGTGTCCTTGGTCCATCATTGTAGGAACTTGCCCATCTGGGTTGAGTTGTAGAAGCTCTTTCGGTTTGTCCTTCATGTTCACTTCAATTGATTCATAATCGACTCCTTTGTAATGTAATGCAAATGTCGCTCTCTGTGCATATGGGCAAAGTATCGCTGTCCATAATTTCGGTCTAGATGTGTTGTTGTGATCATAATTGTATCTACGTTTTGCTGATTTCGGCATCTGGGTGAAAAATCAGAAAATCGTTTAAAAGTTTTAAAGACTTTTAAGTTAATATAAACCATAATGTTAAAACATTTAATATCCATAAAAAAAACTTAAAACTTGGTTCATAAAAACTTAAAAAGGTTCAACTCTAGTTCGTTGTATCTCTAATTATTGTTTTATATTATCTTTCTTGGAACCTTGATTTTAAATACACGCTTAAAGGTAGAAAACGAAACAAGTTTAAATGAATTCTCTGTAAAACATTAGTATTCAAACACATTTCACGATAAGGAAAATTATAAGGAACTTTCAGCCTTATTTTGTTGAAAAATTAAGTAACTCTAGCAGCCTCGTCTCAGACCAAAAGTGTACGTGTAGTTAAACTGTTTCTATTGACTGCTACTTGAGAACAAGAAATGATGCAAAATAAATACCGTTACCATATTTGATATAAATAATAACCCAATAAATATATTTTGTAAAATTCTTACCTTGATAATACAAGAATTCAGTGCATCTCATATCTTATGGCATTCTTTATTTGCAATAATGAAGCTTGCGAAGGTTTTTGCCCTTTTTGAATCTTTTCACTATTGCATGAATACGAGGCTACTGCTTAGTCATCCTGACGAATTGTGCTCACAATAAAACACGTTTTCATTTCGATTGTTTAAAATTATATTATCAATTGTCTCCTAAGGTAATCTAAAATATGCAAGCATTCTTCTACAAAATTGAAAAAATAAAAACAGTTTTGGTTTTTAAATGACACTATTTCCAAGGCAGTAAAAATAAAAATTTCTTTAACGATTAACACTGTTTTTATGTGTATATTTTTGTTTATATCTATATTTTTGAACTTATATATGCATGGTTTAGTCTATGCTTTAAATATTTACTTTAAATATAACTTAAAATGAAGACATTTAGAAAAATATTTCGTTTGTAAATTTTTAGCACAAAGTTTTAGCAATTTTAATCAAAATTTCTGATAATGCTATTCCAAATGACGGTCTTTGGTCACCCTGTGTATCCGTTTCCTGTTTGGTCCACTCATTTTCCAAGATGGCAGGTGAAAATCAGGTGAGCTGATCTTAAATCAATTTCGATCCACTTTGCAAGAGCAAGCTCTCCTTGCAGCTTGTTAGTTTTCAATCGTTTAAAGATGAAAACTATCTAATTGCATCTTGCTTAAATGTCTTCGCTGAATCAAGTTTTTGAATGTGTGATGTGATAGAATATCAGACTAGACTATGTCTACTATTAGTCAACTATGCAGCTTTTATTTGGACTTTCGAATAGGATTACATTACATATCGCAGCCTACTAGTCTATCTAACTCTTTTTTCGGCAGGGCACAAAATGGAATCTTCAAGCTCTTCCATTAACACTTAAAAGACCTGTACCAAGGTATTCTAATTTATATCTTCAAAATCGAGCAATGTACTTTTGAGGAAGCAAAATGTCGAGTTTTTCATTCCCACAAATCTAATTAATTGATTTCATTTTTTTTTAGTGACATTGAAATTTCAAGATCTCAAAAACCTAAACATGTTAGTCAACTAGCTGATGAGCTGCAATTGCTTCCAGAAGAAGTTAGTAGAAAAATTGGATTTGTCATCATTTTATTTAGGAGCAATCTCTCAGATGTATATTGCCGTAATTGTTGCCTAGATCTCATTTTCTAATCAAGGGTTTTTTTTATTGTTAGATTGACTTTTATGGAAAAACAAAAGCAAAAGTGTCACTCAGTGTATTGAATAGACTGAAGGATGAGCCAGATGGAAAATATGTTGTTGTTGCTGGGTGAGTTCAGCAGGTTTTTTTAAAAATTTTTTCTGCTTAAACTATTGACAGTAGCTGTTGAGACCTGGAGCTTATCCCCCATCCAGAAATATGACTCAGTATCAATAACTATGACTCATGTAATAAGTCTATGCTTAACAAGTCAGTCATGCCATCTCTCTGATTGTTGCATAAATCAAAGAAAAGCATGTTACAGTTACTTGTGATTGGCAGACTCCAAGTGTTTGGGGGGAAAATGGGTATTGTTGCAGTAAGAAGTATTTTTCCTGTATTGTTTTATCCCATTTTCCCTGACTTAGGACTTACTTCCATGGAAACACTGGTTCCCATTAGATCATCAAAGTTATTAAGCATGGTCCTGTCCAAGTCATATCTGCAGATATAGATAACAGAATTATATAAAAGTGATGCCTTCACTTTTTACCTTTACCTGTATTTTCCCCTATTTTGCTGCATCAAATAATAATTCCTTCATGTATTTGATACAGAATAACCCCAACACCACTGGGAGAAGGTAAAAGCACAACAACAGTTGGTTTGTCTCAAGCAATCGGAGCTCATCTGAATAAAAATGTATTTGCATGCTTACGACAGCCATCGCAAGGACCTACATTTGGTATCAAAGGTAGAATATTGCATTTTGTTAACTTATTCGTAGAACTAAGTACCAACAACTCGTATTTTCATATTCCTTTGTTGCTAAAACGAACGGTGCAAAAGGTATTCTTTGGTCTCCAAAACGTAAAATGTTTTCCCGCATTATTTTGAAATAAGGTCCCGTTCACACGAGAACAATAGCGTACCTTTCCAACATTGACTATGGTTCCAAGTCGTTTTGTTCCAAAAAGTGGTACGCTGATGGGTCGCCTTCACACGGGAACGTTTTAGATCGTATCGTACCGTTCCAGAAATCGGGAACGCTGATATATTTAGATTGATGTTGAAAAAACAATCCCATTTCGACTTCACTCTCGGATTGGTGCATTTCGATTTGCATCTGAATACAAATTCCCCCTGAGTCAATTGTTTGGTCTGTTTCTAGCCCTTATACTCTGAGGAGAGGAGTGTCGGATGAAAAAGCTTTGTTGAGCGATTTTGGATCTAAGGTTGACGCAGATAGGCTTTCGACAGAGTCTGAGACGATAGGTCGTGTAAAAGACATATTTCCGTCCTGAATTTCCCGCCTGGATCTATCTATATAGATTTAAAGAGTCTCGTTTATAATTTAGTTTCAAATAACATGTTTCAGTCATAAAACGTTTGTCAAGCATGTGAAATATGCGTATCAAGCAATTTTTAACGTTGGGCCACGTTACAAATTATTGTTTGACAAACAGAATTCGTTATAGCAACATTTGTGAACAACTTCAAAAACATTTTCTGCTTTTCACAAGCAAAAAGTGTTTGAAAAGCAATGTTTTGCGACGTGGCCAAGCGATCAAACATTTTGTTTGAAAAGCAAATTCAGATGTTTGACTAACAGTGTTTGATCGTTCGCATTCGCTGATTTGTTTGTAGGTGGTGCCGCTGGAGGAGGGTATTCTCAAGTTATACCTATGGAAGAGGTATTAAAGTAGATAATTTATTATTTTTCAATATCCTTTTCTTTTGAGTCTCAAATACTAATCTTCTTCTTCTTCAAGTAGTTCTAATTCTTTTTCATTTTTTTTCAAGTTCAATTTGCATCTTACTGGTGATATTCATGCAATCACGGCTGCAAATAATCTTCTTGGTATGGTTATAACTTATAACATATTCTCTGGTTATTATGATCCATCATAATTATCATATTTTGTCATAAATATTCATTCTTTATCATACGTTATAATACTTTATCATCATTTATAATGTGTAACATAGTTTATAAAAATTTATATTGAACTATCGTAATTTACCATAATTATCATAATTGATCATAATTTATGTTAGTTTATCATAATTTATCCATCATAATTATCATAATTATCATAATTGTCATACATAATTATGGGCATTTTCGTTGTACAGCTGCTGCAATTGATGCTAGGATATTTCATGAATCAACTCAATCAGATCAGGTGATTCTATGTTTGTCTTTGTGTCAGAATTCGTTAGTCAAAAGTCTCAAATTCGAAGCAACACTACTTTAATTGAACAATTAGTTTAAGTTTCTCTGTTGTAGGCTTTGTGGAAAAGACTCGTTCCAGAAAAGAATGGAGTCAGATCATTTGCTCCTGTCATGATGAAACGTTTAAAGGTACCAGTCCTTAAATCATTCCAATGTATCTTGACGTTCTTATTGGCTATGCTTGTGTGTGATTGATTTGTTAATATGACACAGTAAATCTTAGTTAGCTCCATGAACCTTTGATTTCAGAAATTGGGAATTGAGAAAACTAATCCAAAAGACTTGACTGAAGAAGAAATTTCGAAATTTGTTCGACTGGATTTTGATATAAGCACAATCACTTGGCAAAGAGGTATTCTGTGATTGCTTGATTTATTAACTGATTGCTTCATTGATTGAATGATCCAGTGATTGATTTATTGATTGATTGATATGATTTATTGATTGACTGTTTGATCGATTGATTGAGTGATTCGTATATTGACTGATTGATTGATGATTAATTGATCGAGTGATTACTTGACTGATTGATCGTTTAATTGACTGATTGATAAATTGATCATTGATTGGTCAAGTGATTAATATAGACTGAAAGACTATAAAATTGATTGAATGATCCAGTGATTGATTTATTGATTGATTGATATGATTTATTGATTGACTGTTTGATCGATTGATTGAGTGATTCATATATTGACTGATTGATTGATGATTAATTAATCGAGTGATTACTTGACTGATTGAGCGTTTAATTGACTGATTGATAAATTGATCAGTGATTGGTCAAGTGATTAATATAGACTGAAAGACTATAAAATTGATTGGTTGATTGATTGATTGATTGATTGATTGATTGATTGATTGATACGTATTGATTCCATCCAGTGAATGTGTGGTGTCAGGAGATTATTGAGGTCTCTAACTTAGAGTTTCACCCCAATAGCATCACAGCCAAGGTCGAGGTCTTGTTAGTGCACTGAATACACCATTTCACCTTCGCCTCAAATGATTATACTTGCTTTATACTTGCTATTTCTACTACATGTTGCTATTATTACTTCGTAGTTATCGACACAAATGACAGATTCCTGCGCAAAATAACAATTGGACAATCTCCAACAGAAAAAGGAAAATCAAGAGAGGTAGCTAAGTGATGATCCTGTAATCTTAAAAATATTTCTCAGCCAAAGATTTCTTTGTGCAAGTGTTAGTCCTGCAACCTTTAATAGTGATACATCTTCCTCTAATGAGTTGCTTTGACATTCTAAATGATTTTTTATTCTAGTGTCAGTTTGATATAACAGTCGCAAGTGAGATCATGGCTATTTTAGCATTAACAACTGACCAGAGAGATATGAGAGAAAGGTACATCTTGTATACGAATTCTTTTATATGTGGCTTGCTTAGTCTCGTGTAGAGCATCGTTTGGTTAAGGTTGGTTTTTTATCCATTCTTTGTAATACCTGCGAGGGACTTGAATCACGTGAATCATGGATGAATCACGTGAATCATGAACTATAGGCGGTAATGTGCCACCTAAAGACGCCCATATTATCATTGCTATTATATTTTAAGTTATGGAACGTTTAAATCTGCTTAACCTGAAATTTTAAGAGTAACATTAGTTTCTCGAGTTAGCTTGCTGTTTGAGTAATTAGAAGCAGTAGACAAATGTAAGGCTTTTATAGGCATTGAAAACAATTTCAGGGAATTTGAGTTTCAAGCATATTCGAGTTAAAAAGTTTTTTCTATCTTCTAAAAAGGTAGAACCCTTTTAACTTTTGATCCTTTGAAAGTTTTTAAATCTATTTGATTTTGTATTATTTAGGCTTGGAAATATTGTTGTTGCAAGCAACATGAAAGGTGAACCGATTACTGCCGATGATTTGGTATGTTTTCCCTTAACTTAAATTTCTAAATTCTAATTGGTTTTAGTACAATTCTTAATGTATTTTTAAGAAGACTGAAAATCGCTTTTTGATTGACCCATGTTATACAACTACTATTTAGGGTATTGGAGGTGCACTGGCGGTATTAATGAAAGATGCAATTCGACCTAATCTAATGCAGACTCTTGAGGTATGGGCATTGTCATCTCTTTAGTCTGTAGTAATGATTATGATTTTCAACGCAACACATGTAAAAGTGTTACCGTTTTTCCTCAATTAAGCGCCCGGACGCTTATTTAAAAGTCTATTTCAAAGAGGAGCAATTATTTGAAAATTTTTGAATAAACTAACGTTGTAATGAAAATTAAGAAAATTAAGTTTTGCAGCAACTGGCAAAAGGTGTCTCTTGATTCCTCCCATCAGGAGCTTATACTAAAGGGATGTCAGAGACCAACCTGATGGGTAGCTTAATCCAGAGTGGTCCCTTAGTCCAGGAAGAGCGCTTGTTTAAGAAAAACGGTGTATCAGTCATTGTTAATCGCCCTGCTTATACTGTCTACTCATTCCAATGAGTTGCCACATATCTGATATCCTGGTTAAATGTGTTTTGTATTAAATCTATCTCTGGTCTCTCTGGTCACAGAATACATTTTTCCTTCAATCTAAAAAGCCTCATCGATTTACTAGGGAACTCCAGTGTTTGTTCATGCTGGTCCGTTCGCTAATATCGCGCATGGCAATTCATCCATATTGGCTGATAGAATCGCTCTGAAACTAGTTGGAAAAGATGGCTTTGTTGGTAAGACTTTTTTTTTGTCGACGTTTAACCCCCGTAATTTTATTTTCCGTAACTGAATAAAAATATACGGCGTCATATTGAAGGGGGGGTCTTGTTGGATTAATACGATATATTTCATCATATTAAGACTTTATGATCCTCGAGGCAATTAACTCCTTGACCCCTAGCTGAAATCTCTATTATTTTCTTAGGAATCTTGTAAGAATCCTTTTGTTTCAATAGGAATCTCGTACGTTTTTTGGCCCACTCGTAGCGGACCTCCTTCAACTCTTCTGTTTCTTTCTGTTTCTTCCTGAACACTGTCTACCTTTCAGGGGGGATGCTCTATATCTCTGTGTATTTTAATTCTTAGTTACTGAATGTGGCTTTGGTGCTGACATTGGAATGGAGAAATTCTTCAACATAAAATGTCGATATAGTGGTGAGAAATCAACGTCATTTCATTTATATCTCTTGTGTTATCATTAGTTAATGTTACATCGTATGAAATTTTAAAATAACACCTGTTCTTATCTTCTTTTATTAGAAGATATTAATTTTAAGTTCTTTAATAAATGTATCGAGTTCTGATTTCTCAAAGGTCTGTTACCAACGTGTGTTGTTCTGGTTGCCACTGTTAGAGCATTGAAGATGCACGGAGGTGGACCAAAGGTAGGCGAAATTATATTCTTACGTTGTTTGTTTTTATTTTCCACGCTCTAATTAAGAAATTTTATATTCAGAATTTTAAATTTAGAATATTTGGTTTGCTTCCATGTTTAGGTTGTTGCAGGCAGCCTCTTCCTGGCGTATACTCATCCGAGGTTCGTAATTCTTTAAAAAATTTTTGAAGCTAAAGTAAACAATAGTTTCATAGTCCGTTACTAGCCTAGTGCTACTCAGTTGGATTAACACTTTACCCGTGGTCTTTTGCTTAAAGAAGGGTATCACACAGTGCACTCACAACTATCGACCAGGTAACCATTTATAGATCTGGTTAGAGAGAGGCAAATTTGTATTAACAACTTGCCCAAGGTTGCTATCTCTGCACAGCGCTGGAAAAACCGTGGCTTAAACACACAACTTTTTGGTTGTGAAACATTAGGTTGTGAGACCACCTAATGTTTCCTTTGAATCAAAAGTCAAAATGTTTGAAGGCCCTGACCAAATCATCGGCTCAGCTTGTCTAGATATTGATTAATCTGTTCACATTTGTTTTTCAGAATGTAGAGCTCGTCAGTCAAGGTTTTTGTAACTTGAAGAAACAAATTGAAAACACAAAACTGTTTGGTGTTCCTGTGGTTGTCGCAATCAATCGATTCAAGTAAGTATCCATATTTTCAGTTAGATAAATTTTATACGAAATCGTTAAATATGTGACATGTGAAACACGAACTCCGAGCATTATGGTAGTTCTTTCTTACCATTTAGGTTGCGTTCTTTTGGGACCTTTTCTTTTTCTGGAGATTTCCGAGAGATGCAAAGCCCATTCTTCTGGACAACTCTCGGTAAAATCGGGAACCTTTGAAGGCTCCAGACTCCCCTGACTCCAGAGCTGGAGCTGGAAAATCTCGCAGACTTCGTAAAGAAATCGTTTCCAAATCAACTTCTCTAAAGTACCCCGCTTTTCAAAAACATGCGTTTTGGCGACTGGTATCTGTAGCCTCTTAAGTTTACTTTTTTCGGTTTGTCTGTCTTTCTACTTTGTCTCAAGAGTAGGGAAACTAAACAGTATAGTTGTTTGAGCTCATACAACGAGTTTTCAATGAATTCTCTTGAATTTAGTGTGAACTTCATGAACCCTTTTGTCATTTCTTTTATTGTAGCATATTTCTTGACTTATTGTTTGCCTTTGGCCGTTTTGATTGAGTTAATCTTTTTCAGGACTGACACAGATGCTGAGGTTGAAATTATTCAAAAATTAAGCAAAGAAGCTGGTGCATTTGATGCTGTTGCTTGCTCACACTGGGAAAATGGAGGTTTATATTTATTTATCTACATTTGAGATTATATAATAAAATTTTTCCACAAGTTTCATACCATAATTGCTGGAATTCAAGACCTAGATCAGAGACCCAACGACGATTTTCCAATGACGATTTTCCATCTATTTCTTATAGCTCAACGAATGGTGGACCTTTGGAGAAGGATATTAAGAAATAGACTTGGAGCAAGTCTAATGTCGCGTAACTCCCAATCCATTCAACCCAAGACTGTGTTTTGATTTTTCGCTGTGTTGGGCTGTGTGCCACTGGTGCTATCCTAGTTTTAGCCATTCATTAGATATATATTTGAATATGTATGGAACTGAAGAAGTCTTAACATGGCTGAAACACAAAGCCAGATGGGAGGAAAGCCTTTGGCTGTATGACTTGGAGAGATACTGGAAGATTCATTCGGTTTTACAACTCAGTCAAATTTTCGTTGGCTCTCTGATCATGCAATCCAAGTTTGAATCCCATCAACTGTGGTATTCCACTTGCGGGAAATTCTATCCCGAGTGTTTACCATTCATGAGAAATTAAAATAAAGAAAATCATTTTTGAGTCACGATTGTATGTTATGGAACGAATACAATATGTGAAATTATGATTATTATTCTAGGTGCCGGTGCTGTAGAACTTGCCAGAGCTGTCGATTCAGCATCTCAGACAAAAATTGATTTTTCATTTCTCTATGACCTCAAGGTATTCCCACCTTAATAATTAATTTTCTACCTTGTAGTTATATCGTCTAGTTCAGAGGCTTGCACCTCGGGTAGGAAAGACAGGAAGAATTAGAAACTGTATCATTGCCTGTTCTTCGAGTGCTTTTTCCTTCGTATAGATATACTGATATATTACTGAGTTTTTTCTGTTCATATGTAGCTGCCAATCGAAGAGAAGATCGAAATAATTGCAAAGAAGATATATGGAGCCGATGGTATCGAATTAAGTGAAGAGGCAAAGGAAAGAATCGATCGATACAAGAAACAGGTTAATTTTAGGGTGATTTAGACGTCCTTGGTTTTCCTAAGATTTTTTCACTGCTCGATTATAGGAGACGGAGCTCTTCCGAAACGTTGCCTGGTGATTAATATCATAAGGCCTGATGAGCGGTGATAATCAGGCCTAATATTGAGCCAGAAGTAGGCTTGAAAAGTGCTAATATTTTTTTTCCCTGTTTTGAGCTCCGTTGTGCGTTAGTTGTGCCCTGGGTTATCAAGTTTCATCTTTGAACTGTGATTTTCTCAACTCAAATTTATACAAAGCTATGTTAAAGAGCCGAAGAATTGTTCAAACTCTCACTTTATAACGTTAACATCCATGAGAATCCAAGGACCAAACGTGTTTTTCAAACTGACACTTTATACATGATATACGAGTCCTTCTACCTTTTAATTTGGTATTAAGAGATAAACCTATAAATTTGCATCTTTAATTATGTTTCAGGGGTTCAATGATCTACCAATTTGCATGGCAAAAACACATTTATCATTGTCACATAATCCAGAACTAAAAGGTGTCCCAAAAGGTAACTAAAAGCTTACAAATGCATTGTATATTGCATTATTCTGTTTTCTTTATGCCCACTACTATACTCATACTATAGTCATTTCTTTATTAGTTACCTATTTATTTATGTCCTTACCTATTTTTATCTAAGGTTTTACGTTGCCGATTCGAGATGTTAGAGCAAGCGTTGGAGCAGGATTCCTCTACCCTCTTGTTGGAACAGTGAGTTAATCAATTTCTCGAATTTTTCTTTTTTGATGCAAAGCCTTTACTTTCTGTTTGTCCCTGTTTGCCCAAAGGACAGGCTTACAATTATTTGAAAATATTCTTGGAAAAGCTGCTTAATAGCATCTGTTTCTGTAGATCCTTGAGCAACTAGGGCATATACAAACGATCAAACATTGTTTCTGAAACGTTTTGCCTGTGCCATACAAAAAATGTTTTTGAACTTGCCCAGAAAGCTCTGCTTGTCCAGCAATTTTTATAATAACGTCCAGACGTTGCCTGAGAAACTAAAGGAAAATGTTTGACAAACAATGTTTGGTCATTAGACAAGGGCTTAAGATGCCTCTAGATCTATGAAACGCAGCAGTCAGAAAACGATTGAAAATTTACACATTTTAAGATCAAGGAACGACTTGCTTCGATCTTCCCATCTTAAATAGCTTTCAGACCCTCAACATTTTGCCTGTAGTATGTGTTCCCATTTGTTAGGGGCAATTTACTCGATTGAAATCCCGTACACCATTGGTGGAAATCCTATTGTTTTCATGGAAATCCTTTAGAACGGAAATCTGGTAGACTTATTTGAAGAACGAAATGCCCCTCGCCCATTTGCTGCATTCTTTCTGTTATTTCTGTTCTTTTTTCTAGATGAGCACCATGCCTGGACTTCCCACAAGACCTTGCTTCTTTGATATAGACATTGATCCCGATACGGAAGAAGTTATTGGACTTATGTAAAAATCAACCATAATTATCATTAACATTATAGAGTATTTGCATGATAATTATTTTGTACTAATAGATTCAACTTTATAGATGAAATTGAACAAGGATAATACCAGATTGTCCTATCATACATAGAACCTTTTTCTTGTTTGTATGTTTTCTTTCTGCTCGCTTTGTAACACGCTCGCTTATAGCGCACTCTCGGATATAGCGAACATGGGGAGGGTGGGGGTACTCTTCCAATTGAGTAACTTTTTCAGCGACAATTTTCATCCCTACATTTTGATTTGTTTTTCATGAAGAACCTCTACACATGGGTAGTGGAATATATACAAACTTTCATTTGCTTTCGAAGGTCGGATAGTTTATTGGTAACTCAGTAACTTCTACAGCGACAGTTTCCTTACACATGGGTTTTTTTCATAAACAATCTCTACCATATAGGACATGCATTGCTTTTAAAAGCAACTAATTCTTTTTTATTTAGAGTCGATTTTATGGTGCTAATCGGGTAAATGCATTAGTTTTAAGTGCTAAGGTATTTTCGCTACATTTAGAGCTGCCTCGGGTGTTAAATTTGGTCCACATAAAAGTAGAGATATGGCTGCAAATGGGTGGAAATTTTCTTTGTTTTTTTGTGCTATATGGGCCCACAAGAGTAACAGAATTTATCGGTAGACATTGGTGGGTTTGGAAAGCCGGAGCCACAAGTCAAAAGAAAATGCCCTTTTTCTAAGGTTCTTTGCGTATAAAGTTGGTATTATCCCCGGTATCAACCATTGGAAAACCCAGACATAATTTCTTATCATAATAAATAAGAAGGTGGAAGGATTTCAAGCATGCGCTCTACGCTGCTAGTTGCTTCAATTTGGCTGCTAACAATGAAGGATTTTGATTGGTTAGATTTCTGTGGTAAGCATTCTGATTGGTTGAATTTTGATTTGGCGGTTAAATTGCTCGACTGCATTGTCACTTCGTTTCGTTTTAGTTAGTTCTGCTCTGTCATCGACATTTGGTTTCTTGCAAAATATGGTACATTATAGCTGCTGAAAAACTTAAGAATATAATCAAAGATACAGTCAAAGTAGCGGAGGAAACTTGGAAATACGTTCAAAGACATGGCTGAAGTTTTGCAGGTATATTTCTTCGTTTTCTCTGTCCATTTCTCCCTCGTCGTTCCAACAAGCTCTTCTCGTAAACTTAGGCCATCTTTGCACGCTTTTTTTCACAGGCTCATCCAGATCCACTGAATAAATCATCGCTAAACTAAAAAGGGCTACAAATTTAATTAAGTCCCCATATGAAGATCTATGATGAAAAAGAAAGTTTTAGCTGCTGGAATTATGAAAATAAAAGTTCCCTAGCTTTTTTGGCGCGCTTTTTCTGCCCGTTTTACTTAGGCCCTTATGCCAGGGCTTGTCGGACTCCGTTGAAATTTTAAAAAATTCCCAAAACCAGAGTCATTAGTCTTGCAGCTGTATTGCTGCGTTGTTTGGAATAATCGTATCGTATGATGCCAAATTTCGACTTCTTCAAGTTTTTTGCCTTCAACCAACGAGGATGAAGGGCGTGCCTTCAGGGGGCTTGTTGCATGAGCACGTGGCCGACAAATGCCGAGGTCCTTGAGTGGCCTCTAGGTCATCGCCGTGGGGTGGGGCTCTGGTATGGTAGTGATTTGCTGGTCTTACATTGCAAAAGTTTAGGTAGACAAAGTTTCAGAAGCAGCAATGAGGCGTTTCATGGAGAAATGGTTTGTAAATCGCAAGCCATTCAAACAAATAAACCATATGGATGGACAGTGCATGACCATGCCCATGGAGGTCTTGAAACGCTGAGATAAACAGCAAATAGGATCACAAAGGGAAGCGTAGGAGGTCAAGGGTAAACATTTTTTATGATTTTTATGAACAGTTGGGAGCAATAACTTGGTCAATTTGCAACTAGGCACCCAAGAGTAGTTGATGGATTGACATCTTCTTTTGAACTGAAAAAAACCCTGGGTAACGTCTGTGCAGTACAGTGGAGGGATATCATCAGTATGGCAGAGGATGTTCAGTACATACTGACTGTAAGTTACTGATGATATCCCTCCACTGTACTGAATATCCTCCACATTACTGATGATATCCATCCACTGAACTACACAGACAATTACCCTGCTGGATGGAGAACTTCTTCTAAACTGATAAAGATGTAAACATATATTGGTTTCTTTTCAGCCAATTGATTCAAATGCAATGCCTGATCAACATGGCAGCCCTGGTAAGAAAAAGAACACAAAAGGAAAACGTTTATCAGTTGAAAGAATCTACCAAAAGAAAACACAAAGAGAACATATCTTACTTCGTCCTGATGCGTACATTGGATCCGTTGAATCAGAAACAAAAAGCATGTGGATATGGGATGACAAAACACAATCCATCATCATGAAAGAAATTACATTCTGTCCTGGGCTTTATAAAATCTTTGATGAAATCCTTGGTGAGTTTCAATTATTAATTGTAAAGCCCTTGCTATTTCATCCAACAATGCTCTACTTTTAATAAAAATACTACATTAAATACTTTTAATAAATGTCAAGAGCATTCTGCCACCTTGTGTTGAGAAATTTTGAGCCTTGTCGAGAGCTGTGAAGCAAACCTTGATCAAATATGTCAAAAACAGGCCATAAAAATGACTGCAATGGAAACTATACCCAGATATGGATCAAGTGGACCAATCTGCAATATCAAGATGGTTTGGTATTGTGTTTTGCAAACCATCTCACAGGACACAGCAGGACGACCAACAGATTAGATAACGCTAAAGCCAGTTGTTTTGACCTGTCTATTCTGATATTTAGACTGAAGACTGCAGTACTTATATTGATTTTTTAATGTATTTTCCTTGTAGTAAATGCAGCAGATAACAAGCAGCGTGACCCTTCAATGAATACTATCAAAATCACAATTGATGTGTAAGTCTTACTGTTACCTATCCTTTGGTTAGTTTGAAGAATGAAGGGTGTGTCTTTTTGGAACCTTTTTCTGCCTCCTTTTTTTCTTGAAGGGTCATTCTTTTAACAACTCTTGGAAAAATTGGAGGCTTAACAGGCTCCAAACTCTCCTGATTCAAGAGCTGGAAGATTTTGCAGACATTACAAAGAACTTGTTTCATATTCAATCTCTCCAAAGTCTTCTGTTGTTCAATAAAGCGTGTTTTTGGGGGAATCCCAAATCAGAAAAGCCTGAAACTCTACTTCTTTTCCATGACAACTTCTTAACACTATGCAGTTATTGAATGATTGCAATGTTAATGCTTGAACATATACAGACCAAAAAGCATCAAGTACAGACAAAACTGCAAACGTAGTGTCCATACAGGAAGCTGAGGTTCAAGTATTTTCCTGCATTGATCAAGCAATACTTCAATAAAAGCTATCTAGGTGTTTGAAAATTATATCAAATATTTTAAAACTTTGATTGAGAATGTTTTCAAAGCAATGCTAGTCAATGCGGCTTGAAAAATACGGCTTTTACAGACTGATGAAGAACCTATCAGATTGCAGCGTTGCTGGACTGAACACCATATTTCTGAACACCAGTTAATAAGAATTAATTTTGCTCTTTTTGTTTTAGTGATAAAAATGTAATCAGCATTTGGAACAATGGCAGAGGTATCCCAATAGAGATGCACAAAGAACAGAACGTTTATGTACCTACATTGATATTTGGGCATTTGCTGACGTCAAGTAATTATGATGATACACAGAAGAAAGTTACCGGTGGAAGAAATGGTTTTGGAGCTAAACTTTGTAATATTTACAGCACCAAATTTATTGTTGAAACTGCATGTGGTGAAAATGCAAAGAGATTTAAACAGGTAGGTCTGAATTGATTTCTTTTAGCTACTTACAAATTTTTAATAAGAGTCCTAGTTTTGATCCTCAGTCCTAACTCTAGACAAACAAAGAATTCTGACAGTCCCTATCACTTCATCGTTTCCATGCTGCTTTCTCTTTATTTTCATTTCACTTTAAGTTCAATACCATTTGCTAAAGTCACTTATCCCTATTCTTTTGCCCCCAGCTTTAGGGTCACAAGCAAGATCTTTCCTGTTTGTCCAGTTAATTTCCCAAGTCTCGAGGTTGTGCTGTGGCAGATCCTTGTAACGTTTTCTCTTGCCAGTTTTAGAAGTATCTCATCTGTCATTCGAACAAGATGTCCCCTGCCCATCCCTGTTAATTTTCTAAACTTTATTTAGGGATTTGAGTGGCAAATGTTTAAAACCATAGCATATATCTGATTGCTAAGAAATAAGCTAAACTGAGAATGGGATGCAATCTCAAGGGGCTCCCGATGGGGAGTTAAAGCAAGGGCACTCAGAGTAAACCTTTGGTAAATGCATTATTTTTCTTTCAAGGTTTGGAAAGGCAACATGACAAAAGCAGAGGATGCTAAGATACAAGATTTTCGTGGCACTGATTTCACATGCATTACTTTCCAACCGGATCTGCCGAAATTCCACATGGAAAAGCTCAGTGATGACATGGTTGCTTTATTGAAAAGAAGAGCTTATGATATTGCTGGATGTTCAAGAGGAGTGACTGTTCTACTCAATGGAGAAAAACTTCGGGTAAGTTCTTTGCATTAGATCTATCTGCACTGCAGCCTTCATCAATTATCGGTAATGATTTTAATGGAGCTTTGATTATCTGGATGTTAGTTTGAATCAAAATGGAAATGGGGTGGCTAAGGGTGTGATCTTGGGATCTTTTTCTGCGTTTTTTTTACTTTGGAGACTTCTGGGAGATATAAAAGCCCGTTCTTTTGGAAAACTGTCAGCAAATATCAGAGACAAGGCTCCAAACTCTTCAGACTTTAGAGCTGGGAGATTTCACAGACAGTCTTGGTTTGTTTAACTATATGGTCTGCTGGTGCTCCAGTTCATAATTGCTTGTTACTCTCTCCACTGATCAGCAAAGGAATACAGATGATCCGATCATTCTCATACAATTTCTGGAAAGCAGACCCAAAACCTCAATTGCCATTTTTATAATTGTAAAGCAGATAAAAAAACTCAGTATACAATATTTTTGTCTTTTTTGCCAGGTGAAAAGCTTCAAGGAATATGTCGATCTTTATTTGAAAGGAATGAAAAAGCGTGATGATGATGATGATTCACAAATGCCTAAAGTTGTGCATGAAATTTGTAACAATAGATGGGAAGTTTGTGTGACAGTTAGTGAAAATGGATTTCAACAATCAAGTTTCGTCAATAGTATTGCTACAACTAAGGTTTGTATTTTTGAAGTTATTGGGTTTTTGCTATGTTGAAGTTGTATAAAAAAAACAGAAACATCGTGCAAAGCATGCTACTTAAGGTTTTTTGTCTGATGCTGTTCACTGTATGAAGAGGGTAATAAAGGATATTTTATGAAACGTAACTGAAAGGTGAAAAGGGGCGGTAAAAGGCATTCGTAAAACGTGATTGACCTTAATTTATAACGTGAAAAGTGAAACGTCGTATTTTTTAACGTGAAAAAGAATGGCAAACATTTCTGTCACCGTTAATCATGATCTGACCCCTTTTATCAACCTCTAAAAAAATTAGAAATAGGACCCTTCAGTTAATTATGTTGGTCTTCTCCCAGCTTTCTCATTTTTGTATTCAAATGCAATACAAATCATTGGTAGGTCTTTAAATTGAAAACAGACCACTTAATTTACTGCAGTATTAAAGAAGAGGTTCATGCCTTGAAAGACAGTTAGACATGAAAGAGATAGATACTATTATAAAACAAGAATGATTTGAACACAGAAACAAGACTGGTATATGCCTAACTTTAACAGAAGATGAAGGTGCTGTGGCGTTGTGTTCAAATCTACCTTAAAGTCCATCATTGTGTTCTAATTCATCATGGCTGAAAGTTCGGCTAGTTCAGCGTTTGAGCCACAGCTATATGGTAACTTCACACCCACGGTTTAGGTCTTGATTTGTTAACCTTTTGCAGAGATCCTAGCGATTGGCGCTAAATACACCAATTCAGCTTCACCACCTGCATCTTTTAAAACAATAACAATTTTGATTAAACTTATATATACAGTAGTAGTCTTGTTTTCTTGCTTTTCTTGGCGCATTCCTTTGAAAGTCATGTTCTTTAAATTCTTCAGGGTGGATCTCATGTGAACTATCTTGTGGATCAAATAGCTTCGAAGATGATGACAACAGTCAAAAGAAAAGCTGGAAAAGAACTGAATATTAAAGCATTTCAAATCAAAAATCATCTTTGGGTTTTTGTCAATTGTTTAATTGAAAACCCAACGTTTGATTCGCAAACCAAAGAGAACATGACGTTAAATCAGAAATCATTTGGATCAAAATGTGAACTAAGTGAAAAATTCATCAAATCGGTAAGTTCTTGATTGATTCATTGATTCAGTGATTCATTGATTGACTGATTGCTTGATTTGACCGTTTGATTGAAATGGTTTACTTCACTAATTGATTGATTGGTTAATTGGTTAATTGATTTGTTCTTATTCAGCAGACTTCAATGTTTTCTGGTTCAAATATTCAATGATTCAGACTAAGATTAAGCCTCATTGGCACTAAAAAGTAGCTGAACAAGACCATTATTCGACAATACCTTCCACAAATGACTGCATTCTACCCTAATGTCTGTTTTCCAATAGTATTATTTGCTGTCTTGCCTGCTTAATTTAGTAAAACTACTAATTTAGTGCAATCTTTCACAGGTCCAGTCTTGTGGAGTGTTGGAAAACATAATGAACTGGGTGAAATTCAAAACTCAAGAGAAACTGAATGCCAAATGCTCTGGCTCAAAGAAAACTAAACTCAAAGGAATCGCTAAATTGGATGATGCCAACGACGCGGGAAGTGCAAAGTCACGTGATTGTACCCTGATTCTAACTGAGGGAGATTCAGCCAAAACATTGGCTGTTAGTGGAATAGGCATTGTGGGAAGAGATAAATATGGGGTGTTCCCCCTACGTGGAAAGCTCCTTAATGTAAGGGATGCGTCTAGCAAACAGGTTGGTAAAAGAATTTTTCTTTATGAAGTTTTTCAGTTTTCTGACTGGTATATCTTATTCCCTTTCCCTTTTTGAGCTGCTTAGATTTTCGCGAAGACAAAGCTTCTGTGCAAAATTTAAAGAATGTCCTTTTTCTCGTCGAGCAGTGCAGGAAGATTACAGATATACTATGCGAAAATGTAAAATGCACAAGGCTTATCTTCACTTGGCTTAATCCAGCTGGCTCGTGGTGTCAGAAGCTCAGCTAAGTCGAGGTTCGAGCTCCAGTTACGGTAGCCTCACAGCAAGGATCAAAGTCTCGATTGTTAACCTGCTACTGCGATCCTGAGCGCCTGGCGCTAAATAAACCATTTCATCTTACATGTTCGCACAGAATTGAGCAGAAATGTTATCTGCCTTTTACTTGTTGTTTGAAGATTAGGATTAGAGACACTAAGTTGTAGTTCAGCATGTGTGCCAAAATTTCTGGGAAAAGCCTTGAAGTTCTAGCTCTTTTTTACTTGAAGAATATGTCATGTAAAACGTCAGTTTTGAGATTGCGTTCTTTTTTTTCGTTTTGATGATTTTTATTTTAATTAACGATAACGATGATTTTTCTTCTTTTAAAGATAATGGAAAATGCAGAAGTGAACAACATAGTGAAGATCGTTGGTCTCCAATACAAGAAGAAATACAAAACAGTAGATGACTTGAAGTCATTAAGATATGGTCGTATTATGATAATGACGGATCAGGATCAAGATGGATCCCACATCAAAGGATTGCTCATTAATTTCTTCCACAGTAATTGGCCTGATATCCTTCAATTACCCTTTCTGGAAGAATTTATCACACCGATTGTCAAGGTACATAAACTCATTGATAACTCTGCATTACTACAAGGACTCATATATTTCTGTCCCTCGAGGACACTAGGTAACTACTGCCTCGACAGTCTGTCCCTCGAGGACACTAGGTAACTACTGCCTTGGCAGTCTGTCCCTCGAGGACACTAGGTAACTACTGCCTTGGTAGTCTGTCCCTCGAGGACACTAGGTAACTACTGCCTCGGCAGTCTGTCCCTCGAGGACACTAGGTAACTACTGCCTCGGCAGTCTGTCCCTCGACGACACTAGGTAACTACTGCCTTGGCAGTCTGTCCCTCGAGGACACTAGGTAACTAATGCCTCGGCAGTCTGTCCCTCGAGGACACTAGGTAACTACTGCCCTGGCAGTCTGTCCCTCGAGGACACTAGGTAACTACTGCCCTGGCAGTCTGTCCCTCGAGGACACTAGGTAACTACTGCCTCGGCAGTCTGTCCCTCGAGGACACTAGGTAACTACTGCCTTGGCAGTCTGTCCTTCGAGGACACTAGGTAACTACTGCCTCGGCAGTCTGTCCCTCGAAGACACTAGGTAACTACTGCCTTGACAGTCTGTCCCTCGAGGACACTAGGTAACTACTGCCTCGGCAGTCTGTCCCTCAAGGACACTAGGTAACTACTGCCTTGGCAGTTTGTCCCTCAAGGACACTAGGTAACTACTGCCTCGGCAGTCTGTCCCTCGAGGACACTAGGTAACTACTGCCTTGGCAGTCTGTCCCTCGAGGACACTAGGTAACTACTGCCTCGGCAGTCTGTCCCTCGAGGACACTAGGTAACTACTGCCTCGGCAGTCTGCCCCTCGAGGACACTAGGTAACTACTGCCTTGGCAGTCTGTCCCTCGACGACACTAGGTAACTACTGCCTTGACAGTCTGTCCCTCGAGGACACTAGGTAACTACTGCCTCGGCAGTCTGTCCCTCGAGGACACTAGGTAACTACTGCCTCGGCAGTCTGTCCCTCGAAGACACTAGGTAACTACTGCCTTGACGGTCTGTCCCTCGAGGACACTAGGTAACTACTGCCTCGGCAGTCTGTCCCTCAAGGACACTAGGTAACTACTGCCTTGGCAGTTTGTCCCTCAAGGACACTGGGTAACTACTGCCTCGGCAGTCTGTCCCTCGAGGACACTAGGTAACTACTGCCTTGGCAGTCTGTCCCTCGAGGACACTAGGTAACTACTGCCTCGGCAGTCTGTCCCTCGAGGACACTAGGTAACTACTGCCTCGGCAGTCTGTCCCTCAAGGACACTAGGTAACTACTGCCTTGGCAGTCTGTCCCTCGACGACACTAGGTAACTACTGCCTTGACAGTCTGTCCCTCGAGGACACTAGGTAACTACTGCCTCGGCAGTCTGTCCCTCGAGGACACTAGGTAACTACTGCCTCGGCAGTCTGTCCCTCGAAGACACTAGGTAACTACTGCCTTGACAGTCTGTCCCTCGAGGACACTAGGTAACTACTGCCTCGGCAGTCTGTCCCTCGAGGACACTAGGTAACTACTGCCTTGCCAGTCTGTCCCTCAAGGACACTAGGTAACTACTGCCTTGGCAGTCTGTCCCTCGAGGACACTAGGTAACTACTGCCTCGACAGTCTGTCCCTCGAGGACACTAGGTAACTACTGCCTTGGCAGTCTGTCCCTCGAGGACACTAGGTAACTACTGCCTTCGCAGTCTGTCCCTCGAGGACACTAGGTAACTACTGCCTTGACAGTCTGTCCCTCGAGGACACTAGGTAACTACTGCCTTGACAGTCTGTCCCTCGAGGACACTACGTAACTACTGCCTTGACAGTCTGTCCCTCGAGGACACTAGGTAACTACTGCCTTGGCAGTCTGTCCTTCGAGGACACTAGGTAACTACTGCCTCGGCAGTCTGTCCCTCGAGGACACTAGGTAACTACTGCCTCAGCATTCTGTCCCTTGAGGACACTAGGTAACTACTGCCTTGGCAGTCTGTCCCTCGAGGACACTAGGTAACTACTGCCTCGACAGTCTGTCCCTCGAGGACACTAGGTAACTACTGCCTTGGCAGTCTGTCCCTCGAGGACACTAGGTAACTACTGCCTTGGCAGTCTGTCCCTCGAGGACACTAGGTAACTACTGCCTCAACAGTCTGTCCCTCGAGGACACTAGGTAACTGCTGCCCTGGCAGTCTGTCCCTCGAGGACACTAGGTAACTACTGCCTTGGCAGTCTGTCCCTCAAGGACACTAGGTAACTACTGCCTTGGCAGTCTGTCCCTCGAGGACACTAGGTAACTACTGCCTCGACAGTCTGTCCCTCGAGGACACTAGGTAACTACTGCCTTGGCAGTCTGTCCCTCGAGGACACTAGGTAACTACTGCCTTCGCAGTCTGTCCCTCGAGGACACTAGGTAACTACTGCCTTGACAGTCTGTCCCTCGAGGACACTAGGTAACTACTGCCTTGGCAGTCTGTCCCTCGAGGACACTACGTAACTACTGCCTTGACAGTCTGTCCCTCGATTACACTAGGTAACTACTGCCTTGGCAGTCTGTCCCTCGAGGACACTAGGTAACTACTGCCTCGACAATCTGTCCCTCGAGGACACTAGGTAACTACTGCCTTGGCAGTCTGTCCCTCGAGGACACTAGGTAACTACTGCCTTGGCAGTCTGTCCCTCGAGGACACTAGGTAACTACTGCCTCGACAGTCTGTCCCTCGAGGACACTAGGTAACTACTGCCTTGGCAGTCTGTCCCTCGACGACACTAGGAAACTACTGCCTCGGCAGTCTGTCCCTCGAAGACACTAGGTAACTACTGCCTTGATAGTCTGTCCCTCGAGGACACTAGGTAACTACTGCCTCGGCAGTCTGTCCCTCGAGGACACTAGGTAACTACTGCCTTGGCAGTCTGTCCTTCGAGGACACTAGGTAACTACTGCCTAGACAGTCTGTCCCTCGAGGACACTTGGTAACTACTGCCTCGGCAGTCTGTCCCTCGAGGACACTAGGTAACTACTGCCTTGGCAGTCTGTCCCTCGAGGACACTAGGTAACTACTGCCTTGACAGTCTGTCCCTCGAGGACACTAGGTAACTACTGCCTTGGCAGTCTGTCCCTCGAGGACACTACGTAACTACTGCCTCGGCAGTCTGTCCCTCGAAGACACTAGGTAACTACTGCCTTGACAGTCTGTCCCTCGAGGACACTAGGTAACTACTGCCTTGGCAGTCTGTCCCTCGAGGGCACTTGGTAACTACTGCCTTGGCAGTCTGTCCCTCGAGGAGACTAAGTAACTGCTGCCTTGGCAGTCTGTCCCTCGAGGACACTAGGTAACTACTGCCTTGGCAGTCTGTCCCTCGAGGACACTAGGTAACTACTGCGTCAGCAGTCTGTCCTAGTGAAGACGGTGCTTTATAATGACATTGAACCGTGTTGAGATGCATAAACGTTGTGGCTGAGGAATTTCGATATAGAACATGTAAAATTTGAAGATAACAATCTTTTTCTTTTTGCATTTCTAGGTCTCCAAAGGCAATCAGTCGCTTTCATTTTTCAGTTTACCAGAACTGGAAGAATGGAAACAAAAAACAAACAACATAAAATCATGGAAGGTAAAATACTACAAAGGGTTGGGTACGAGTACAAGCAAAGAAGCGAAGGAATACTTCACCGATATGAAGAGGCATCGTATCAAGTTTAATTACGATGGACCAGCATGTGATCAGGCAATTAAGATGGCATTCAGCAAGAAGATGGTTAATAACAGAAAAGAGTGGTTATCACATGGTATGCACGAGAGAAAAACAAGAAGAGAAATGGGAATGCCTGAGATGTACCTATATGGAAAGGACACCAAGGCTGTGACGTACTCCGAATTTGTCAATAAAGAATTGATATTGTTTTCAAATACTGATAATGAAAGATCGATTCCTTCCTTAGTTGATGGTTTGTAACTCTTGTTAATCTCTAACTTCTTCAGACTTTTTCCATATAATCATACTTGAACAAACGTACAAGCTTTTCCCATCTGACAGTCCTCGTATAAAAGTCAGAAACAGAATTGACTAAGATGAAATAGAAACCCTGGTGCGGATTAAGCTGCATCAAACAGAAAAGGAAGGCTAGGTTGGTATTCTGTTTTGAACACCAATCAGCTTATAGGATACAGCAAAATAACCAATAGAATTAGTACGTGGCGCAATTGAGAATTAGTTGAAGAGTTCAAGTGAGAAATCGACTTCTTTCTATCAACATAAATCCGGATAAAAAACCTTGCTGACTATTCTTTCGTTGTAGCAGCCATTTCAATTTATTGGAGAGATTGCTGAAATTCGTTCTTTACATTTTCGTTATTTTTTCCCCATTGATTACAAAAGTACTATGTTATTCTCCATTTCTTGGGGATCACACCCCCACCCCCTAATATCAACTGCTGCTCTCCCATTTATGTGTCTTTCACACTTGATCTACACTTGATCATTTTTAAGAACTTAGCAGAATTATCACTGTTTTTCTCCATATATACATTTTCTTATTACTTTTACTCATAGGATTGAAACCCGGTCAACGAAAAGTGTTGTTCACCTGTTTGAAGAGAAATGACAAACGCGAAATCAAAGTTGCTCAACTTGCTGGATCTGTAGCTGAACTTTCTGCGTATCACCATGGCGAGGTTTGTGTTCAAATACACTCATTCATGCAATGTGCCACACTGTACTGCCTCTGCTTATCATAATGAGCTTTGATGTCTCTCGGGGCAACATTTCAGGAGAGCTCCGTCTCCCACCATATGTAATATTCTGAGCTTATCATATATTTAGACTCTAGCTTCCTAGAAGGTTAGGTTAGTGTTTATCCCATCTTTAAGATCTTACCAACGCAATAAATCTCTTGTTAATAAATAATATAACTTATTGTACAAAAGCTATGAAATTGGTATTGCGCCCTCTGCGTTAATCAGGTTATCCCTTTGGTTAATCAGGTTATCCATAAACTTGAAATATGTACTGCATCACTGTAGGCCAGGTATTGTTTGATGAGCAAAAATATGAGTAAATCTTACGTCTTCATGGATGCTCTTTCTGAATAACACTAGATCAGGAGTAGTTTGAAAAATTGGAGGAAACAAAATTCTCATCCCTGATGATGGAAGACGGAGCTATACTGAAACAGGCTTGACGTGAGAAGCGGTGATTCTCAAGCGTTTAATCATATGTGAAAAATTAATAAGCATCCATCTTTATTTGGCACTGAAAAGTATTCTGCCCTGTGCTGTGCAATGCTATAATGCATCTGCAGTCTTGATCGTGTCATGCCTTTCCTTACCTGAAAGACGTGGCAATAGTTTCAACTAAAGTAGCACATGACACATGATTGCTGTCTTCGTGAGGAATTGGGCCTCTGTGCTTCACACACTGGGGGTGAATAGTCCGTCCAAGGCTAATCTAAGCAGTATGACCTCAGTCCTTCCTCTCGATATGTTCACACCTCATGATATCTTTTGCCTTTTGCCTGGAATTACTGAGATCTGGGGACTCTTCTCACTCTTCTGGCAAGTTTGACCTTCGTTGGAATGGAACCCATAATCATAGCTTTTACAGGTCCGACTTGTCCAACCCGCTGCCACTCTACTAATAGTTGATGATGAAATGTTGCTTTGATTTTAGGTGAGCTTGATGGGAACAATCATAAACCTCGCTCAGAACTATTTGGGATCAAACAACATCAATCTACTACAACCAATTGGTCAATTTGGTACTCGTATTAATGGCGGCAAAGATTCGGCCAGCCCTCGTTACATATTCACAATGTTAAGTCCACTTACACGTTTGATATTCCCTGAGCAAGATGATGCTATACTGAATTATCAACAAGATGATGGAGTTAAGATTGAACCTGAGTGGTACTGCCCTATTTTGCCAATGGTACTCGTTAATGGAGCAGAAGGTATCGGCACTGGATGGTCGACCAAAATACCTAATTACAATCCAAGAGAATTAGCTGAAAATATCAAGAAAATCATTGCTGGAGAATCTATTGAACCAATGGTATGTCTTCATCTTTAATTTATTGGTTTCTTTGTTTATAACTTTCTTCCGTGGGTTGGGAGCTAGGGGGCGGCTTTTCAAAAGAACCATCAACCTAGATTCTTCATCGTGTCCTGTTCAATTTCAGCCTGAAGGAGGCGAAGAGCCCGAAAATGTCACAAAACCCTTCTGACAATGACCACGATATGTCTCTGTGAATTTCGGTGTTTAGAGGGAGCTTAAAAAAGCTTTCTTGCAGAGGGAAGACAAAGCGCCAGTTTTGAATCAGATAATTTTTTTGGAATTGGCTACTTATTGCATGACGCAGTAGGTCCCAGTTTTAAAGAAACAGCAGTTCTAAGCTGCAGTTTCTTATATGTTTGTTTCTTAGAAGTGGGGACTTACTGTACCTGGATGTTTAGCTTTATATCATCCAGTATTAGACCCTATGCAAATCCCAAGTGTTTAAACGATGATGTTTGATCTTTCTGCCGCCACACTAATCCAAGCAACTTTGACAAAAAGCTACCTTACTCTATCTATATAAAATATTTAAACAAGAGATTCAAAAATATAGACTCATCATTGAACGTTTCGATCTTATGATCTTCTTCAGCAAACTGTTCTTTACAATAATTGGGGGCCTACTTATATACCTAGATTACAATAGGGTAACAAAGAAATAAAAACCTAATTAGGGAACCTGCCTAATACAATACAATAAAATCAAATAAGTCTAAAGGGAGGGCCGAGGAGGAAAAGACAATAGCGTTAGAAGACAAAGAGGTTTTAGGAGAAGCAGAATAATTAGCGTCGAGGTTGACTAATCCAAGCAATTTAGCCTATAAGGTCAATGAAACGCATACCGAGAGTAGTTAATGCACAGACTCTATGGTAATTTGCTTGCTGATCGCCTGCTATCGTTTATTTTTCCCTAGATGCCATGGTATAAGAACTTCACTGGAACAATCGACCAAGTAGAACCAACGAAATTTATCTCAAGTGGCCAATTTGAAGTTATTGATTCAAATACGTTGGAAATTTCTGAATTGCCTGTTAAGACATGGACTTCAACTTATAAAGAAAATGTTCTTGAACCATACTTACATGGAACTGACAAGATCAAGTCCTGCATAACGTGAGTTGAGACAAAGTGTCCCAAATATTTAGCAAGGATTATAGATCAGCGCAGACATCGTAGGCCATATTTACAACTTTTTTTCGTCTGCACTCCTCAGAGTATAAACAACAGAAACAGATGGAAACGCTTGATAAAGGCGGTATTTATGCCCAGATGCGAATCGAAATGCACCAATTAGAAAAGTGATGCCTAATCGGCATTGTGTTTTAGCACCAATCAGCTTGAAAGATACAGTGGGTAGAGCAACAGAATTGATTCTTTGAAGGGTCCAAATGAGAACACGAACTTTTTATGTCCACTTAGAACCGGTCTTTTGGTTTGCTGTGGACAGATTCCAAAACTCCTATAGTTAAACCAAGATCTTACTCTGCAAATCATTAGAACATGAGTTCTTGATCTTGATTGCTCGATATTGGTCAATATAAGTCTGGCAAAGAGATGAATTTTTTAAAATTGATTATATTTGATTAATGTAAATACTTTCATGATCAAGACGTGTATGTTATTTTTTATGTATTTTCCTCTCTTTATAGTGACTATAGAGACTGCAGTACAGATAAAACAGTGAAGTTCACTGTGGTAATGGAAGAAAATGAATTAGCAAGTGCTGAACAAGAAGGATTCGCAAAAAGATTCAAATTGGAATCAGCAATCAACACATCAAGCATGGTTAGTACTTTGTATATGATTGTACATCAACTATATTCGGTATGTAATCGGCATATTAGATACAGTGATGGGTCGTTGATTATAGGAGATCTAATGCAAGTAGTGTTGATGACTGGTCACGGTGTTTGACGCACGATCGGTAGGTCGTTGGTTCATATCTTGTCGGGCATGCTTGCTTGAATACTTGCTTGCATGCATGCTTGCTTTATTGTTTGCTTTCTTGTAATAATGCTATCTTCCTTGCTTGATTGCTTGCTTGCATGCTTGCTTGTTTGTTGCTATCTTGCTTGCTTGTGAAAGTGCTGTGGCGTTGTGGTGTAATCCAGCTGACTCGTGGTGTCAGAAGCTCAGTCTGGTCAGAGTTGCTTTGCTTTGTTTGCTTGCTTGCATGACTGCTTGCTTGCTTCTTTGCAATAATGATATCTTCCTTGCTTGATTGCTATCTTGCTTGCTTGCCTGTTTACTTGCTCGCTTGTTTGATTGCTTCCTTGCAATAATGCTATCTTCATTGCTTGATTGCTTTCTTCTTGTTTGCTATACACTAAAGTAAAAACTGTTACTTATTACTTGAGATATCAAATTCATTCACTTGTTGTTAATATTCTCTACACAGGTTTTATTCGATAATGCTGGCGTGCTGAAGAAATACGATGATGTCGAATCGATTCTTAAAGAATTCTATGAAGTGCGATTGAAGAAATACTACGAAAGAAAGGATTATTTGAAAGGGAAACTTGAAGCAGAATGTTCCAAATTGGAGAATCAAGCCAGATTTATATTGGAAAAAATTGAAGGAAAAATCTCGATTGGTAAGACATCTTGTTTATTTTATTTCATCCTGAATGTTTGTGATTTTATTTGCATTTCGAAGCTCTTTTAAGATCTGTCGTTGTCTACGTTTGAAGGTGTATTTGGGTCATGGTCTTATCAAGCTACAGCTAGATCATTGTGTCCAAATCTCAGCGTGGTCGGGGTTCGAATCCAGTCACGGTTGCGTCACAATCAGGTTCAAGCTCTCCTTAGATGATCTATTTTAAGATCCTTTCAACTGGTGAGAAATGATCAATGATGCCGAAGATGGGAAAGGACCAATGGCTAGGTTGACCTTCTGTACCCATAAACCATTAGATTTTTGGCATTCTTTATTCATTTATACTAAAATGCAGTGAACTTAAAAAATGATTTTCATTCTAGAAAACCGAAGCAAACGTGATGTGGTAGCAGCTCTGGTAGAGCGAAGTTTCTTATCAGATCCAGTGAAAACATGGAAGAACAGTCTACTGGCAAACAAATTGGATGATGATAGTGAAACTGAAAGTGTTGCTTCCAGTGAAGAAACAGGGCCGGATTTCAATTATATTTTAAATATGAATTTATGGAGTCTTTCAAGAGAGAAGAAGGAAGAGCTTTTGGCTTTGAGAGATGCCAAGGTGATTATTATGGTTATTGTTATTTTGTATCATTCTAAGAGATGTCTATGTGAATTGGTCTGTGAGCTGAAAGGTGTGATCTGAATAGCCTCAATAATTTCAAATTATGTACAATGTCACTACTTGTATTTAGGTGTCTGGTAGTAATATTTGGAAACTTGGAATCATGATCCTATTAACAGATCATAAAATGATCTCAAGTAACCAATTAAAGTGTTATATAGCATCAGTAAAGAGTAAGAAAAGTTTTTGACGCTTGCTAAAATTGCCTGTACAGGTATAATATGTCCAGCCCACACTGCCTTCGTGTACCACTTAATGACATGGAGCTTTAAGTCAGTAAATGTCGACTTTCTTAAGTATTTTTTGCTTATTTTATGTCTTAGAAAGACGAATTGTTCACGCTGATGAAGAAGTCTCCAGAAGATCTTTGGATTGAAGATTTGGATGCTTTCTTATTGGAGCTTGATGTAAGTTTTTTTTGATAATTTAGATTTTCTCGTCGTTAATGAGTATTATTATGGCTATGTATTATGTTGCAATGTTACTGCTATATTTGTGATAGGGTGTTTTTTGAGAATGGATATTCAATTGACTGGGGGGAGGGCTTTTATGAAATAATTTCTTTAAAAGGGGGGGTTTAATTAGAAAAGGTGTTAAAAATACTCTGGGCTTCTTTTTAGAGAAATGCAGTATACCTTTGTTTGCAAAAAAGCAGTTTTGAAATGTTGTTTTGAATTTCAGAAAGTTGAAGAGAAAGAACGAGAGGAGGACATGTTGATGGCGCAAGCAACCTCAAAAGCAAAATCAATGAACCAAAGAGCCATGAAGAAACCAAAGAGAAATGCACCAGCTAAGAAAGAGAAAACAACGAAAGAAAAAGTCGTTAAAGATAATAATGATATCACAGAGATGATGAAGAAGAATTCGAATAAAAATGAAGAAAAGAAGAAAACTCAGGAATCATCATCTTCCAACAGAAGTATTGTTATTGAAGATGATGCAAGCAGTACTACGTCATCAACTATGATGTCATTGGCTGAGCGGCTCGCTGCTAAAAAGGTAACTATGCTAGAGAGTTCCTCCTTTGCATTTGCATTATTAACATCATCGTTATTGCTGCAACTGCTTTTATTATTTATATTCTTATTATTATAGCTATTATATTATCAATATAAAATAAGAAAACCAAGAAAGTCTAAATAAATCTTCTCACTTTTAGCCATTTTTTATTCATGCTTTTTGAGGGTTTTGCAGGTATACATATTATAACAAAACAACTGTATAATTTTGTCGTCCTTCACGCATTGGTGATTCTTTCGTTACAAAGATTTCACAAGTCGATTCACAAAATGCTGAAATTATTGTTTTTGTTATCAGAATATTTTGATGCCTTGCATGGGTTTATCTTAAGCAAAGTGACAAAGTGAAGATCTCAAGTTTCTGTGCTGGGACTAACCTGCAAGATAAACCCAAGGAGTCTTGTTGCAAAAAAAGAAAGTTCGTCACTTATGTCGTTCATAATTTCACTGTCTAGTTCCATTATTTTATCTTGATGTTATTTATCTTCTTCCTTTATCAGACCCATCTAGCAAAGTACAATCCTTGCTGAACTTTGATATTTCAAAGAAGAGAAAACCTACAAAGAAATTGACAGTTCCTTTATCTGATGACGAAGATGAAGACGACATTAGAGATTTCACGGACGATGATGAAGATGATGATTTCGTCCCTAAGAAGAAGAAAAAGACAGCAAAAGCATTGGACAGTGAGGATGATGATTATAATAGTGAAACAGAAAAGACGAAGGAATTGATCAAGAAACTAACCCCTATTAAGCAGAAGAAGGGGTCGTCAGAGAGTAGTAGTGATGCATCGACAAAGCCAACAATTTCAAAAAGAAATCTACTATCAGACGACTTAGTCATTGATGATGATAAATCTTCACCGCCAGCTAAGAAAGAAACCAAAAAGCCTGCAGCGAAAAAGCAACCTGCAGCCAAAGGCCGTGCAAAGAAGGCCACTAAAGATTCAAATCAATTGACTTTGTTTGCTGCAACAAAAACTAAAGCCACGGACAAGAAGAAATCGGCGTTTTCAGTCTCAAGTGATGATGATGATGATTATGATGTTGGGAAAGCTGAGAAAGGAACCACCTTCAAAAGCAGAATGGTAAGATTGAACTTGGTTTTCGACGTTACCATACTACTTTGTGTAAATACCACCGGGTGTTTATTGTATTTTCAAACTGTAAGGTCCTAACCAAACGATCAAACATTGTTGGTCAAACATTTGCGATTTGCTTTACAGCAAATGTTTGACTGTTTGGCCATCTTGCAAAACATTTCTTTAGCAATAAGTATAATTTCCTTAAGCAATGGCTTTTCGCAAGCAAAAATAATTGATAAGCAATGCTTTACCACGTTGCCAAATTGTCAAACATTGTGTTTGGCAAGCAAATCTCAAATGTTTGACAAACAATGTTTGATTGTTTGGTCAGGGCGTGACCGCTTTCTATATAAGGCAATGTCACGTGATCCATTGTTATTATTATGGGGATTTTTTGTATCAAATTGTAGCTTATACATATAGGCTTAAAGTCAGCCAGGCTTGGAAGCTTACATCCATCACACAACAGAACAGTTACAAAAAAAGCTTGAGGGGGTGGATTTCCCCCCCCCCCGGGTAGGATTAGGGTTAAAAGGAAGCACTCTTGGATATAGTGACGCACACGCATGTTGGACTTGATTATGATGAATTTAATCTGCCTTCTTAAAGCCTTGGTTCTCAACTGGGACTTAATCTATTCAGATGTGTTTTCTGATAATACTTTTAAGCCTAGCAACCACGTCTGGTATGCAGCTGATTCACACCAGATTCATCATCATCTTCAAAATGGAAGTAATTTCGAGTAACTCGAATGAACATAACATCTTCAACGACGATGTTACATAATATGTTACAGTCCTTTGTTTTTGTTCCCAAGTTTTCCTGTTTTATAAACTTCCGATTTTTCGAAAAGGTTCCGTCTTTCCAGTTCTACGCTCTTATATCATCGCAAACCGGGGAGGTACATGTTTTATGGTTTGACGGGGATGCGCCGCATAGGTGTAACAAACCCACCCATTTATATTTTTCACACAGACCCTGTATTGTGGGTAATATTAATCCGAATATCAGACGGACAAGATATAATGGGCCTAACTTTTACTTGCAATAGCACAACGAACATCTATGCCTCGACATCAACACTGTTCTGACTCAAGCAAACTGAACTTTTCGAGCTTTTAACAATTTCCCGCCCTTGTGTATGGGATTTTCGTCCAAATGATACCCATGCTAAGAGAACTTCAGGACCAAAAACATACTCATAGTAACGGCCCATTCCCGTACCAAAATTATATTACCAACGGGCAATTCACTCCTTCGAATCTCGTACACCCTTTGCTGGGATTGCTTCATAGAAATCCCTTGGAAATCCTTTTGTTTCAAGGGGAATCTTGTTCGTCTTTTCGAGGAGTGAAATAACTGGTCCATTTGCTATATGTATGTCTGCTTGTGTTGCAAAAAGGCAGGCATGTTGATACTTTTATTTATTTTTGAAAGCAGGAAGTTTTGAATGAAAATTAAGATTTTTTTTCTCTTTTAGAAACCAAAAGCAACTAAGAAAGTTGCGCCAGCTGCGAAACCTGCTCCTGCGAAAAAAGCAGCGAAAAAGAAAGCCTCGATTTCAAGTGATGAAGATGAACCTGTTGTTGCCAAGAAAGCCTCGAAACCAAGTAACCCGGCAACCAAAGCGAAGAAACCATTCAGCTATGATGATGATGATGAAATTGAAGATTCTTTTGATGCAGAAGATCAACCTGAAATCCCTGCGAAAACAGATCGAATCGTCAGAGAACGAAAGGGCAAAGCGAAATATCGATTCGACGAATCAGATGATGATGACGATAATAATGATGATGATCATGATGACGAGACAATCAACATTGACGATGATGATGATGATGACAGTGATTTTTCATTCTAACGCCCTAATTCTTAACTTTAATGAACATTTTTTATTTTATTGTTAATAAGAATATTTTACTCTTAAATCTTGAACTACTTTTACCCTTCAATCCGTTCGATTTCTTTTCCTTGTTCCCTTGTATATACACAATAAATTAATTTTCCTTTCCTTGACTACAAAATCTTGCAATGATCATCATTGTTCGTACAAACATAATAAGATAACAAAAAATAAAGACCTAAATAAAATAATTGGATTTGTCTTCTGCATAATCCACAATCCAATTACACAAACAATTCCTTTAGTTTTCTTTAGTCAATTAACTTTGTTCTACTTATTATACATTCTCAGCTTGTCTTTATTGTCTTTCCTGTCTTTTATATAAAACATTTTGTAAATAAGTAAAAATCTTCGTTATGTTGGAAATAATAGTTAGTTTTTATCCTCTTTTAACTCTGTTTTTGTTCATTTTTATCAACTCGAAACTAGAATTGTGTGCTATATTTTTATCTGCTATTTTTACTGCTAAAACTATTTTTCCAAAAAATAGAAGAGTTAATAAAGCAGATCCAGTCTAGGAAACTATTTAAAGGACTTGTATTTCGCAAGTTTTTCCAAATTCCCTGCAAAACTTGAAATTTCATTTTTTTTTTGTCGAGTTCCTCAAAAGAGTTTGGTTCCACCATTCCCCGAAGTTGTTACATAAGTTAATATTTCGAAATAAAAATTTATGAATGGGTTTATCAATGAAATTTTCTTTGTCTGGGAGTCTATTTTGCTATTTTGTTGAAAAATATAAAAAATCTCCTATCTTGGCAAAAATCAATGGTTTTTCTTGGAGGAATAAAGACACGTTTTGTTGACACTTCAGCTGCCCCTTTGTGTTGCTGCGGAGCGTCAATCACTGCTCTTTTCAAATTCACGACATAATCAATTGTTAGGAAAAGATGGCGGGCGGTTCTCTTCAAATGCAGTCACGAATTTCATCATTTATAGTTCTTTTCGTCTTTTTTAGCTTTATCTGTGAACATGTTCTTATGAGACCATGTGTTATGGAAGATTTTGGTCATCTTCTCATGCCTTGTAACGCGAACAGGACAAGATCAATCGTGCCTTTCTTGACCAAAAAATGGTGAGTTGTTTTGCTTATTTGCCTTGATTCATGTGCCCTGACTAAACTGCGTTTGTTCTTTGTAATCAAATTATAAATGCTGCGCTAATTCATTATATGAATACTGTATGATGTGATTTTCATCGACTTTCGACCAAACCTAACTATTTAAAATCAGGAAACTCAAAACTATGGAAGGAACCTTTTGGGCTTTTTGCAGTCTTTTGTTTTAAAAAGAAGGAAATATTGTACAAATTTGCTCGTGCTTTTTCGACTCAGATTTGTCATAACTTATCTAATTGTAATATATATCCGTTTTAAATCAGTTATCTGCAATAAAATCTGATTTTCCGATCTTAAAACAGTGTGATTGTAAATAATCAGGCACGATATTCCGGTTCACGTTGAGCATTTTGCAGGAGATTTCACTTCGTAATGACTGGTGTTTTTGTTTAGATTTGAAAAACCTGTTGAAAGTTGAAATGAATCCTAATAAGTCTATATAAATAGTTGTTTTATTTGATTACGCAAAGATTTGATTATTCATTGTTAGGTTTGCTGGTAAACTGGTAGTAAACTAAACTCAAATTTTCGACAATAAGTGTTTTCCAAAGATTGATAAAAATTGAAAACGATATTGAATCACTCTTAGCAAACACTGCTAGGTACATATTTATTCGAGGGGCATTCGACGCTTCAAAAAGTTTTCGAGATTTTCACTAAAACAAAAGGATTTCCAAAGGATTTCTGGAAAATCAATGGGAATCAATAGGTTTTCGTCCAGCAGTGTACGAGATTTCTAAGGAGTCAATCTCACCTCGTAATTAATTCCCTCATTTTTACTCAAAATTGTGTGAAATCCCCACATGGTATACATAAATTTGGCCGTCTTTCCCATCCTACACAAAAATGAATTAAAAACATTCTTTTACCAAGAAACTTAGAGCCGAAACCATTACACAGTCTGACATGAAACCACTTTCATTGTTCTCTTGTAACGCTCTAGTGATTGAGGTTTTCTAATGATATCCCAAACACATTTATTTACTGTTTCAACATTGTTTGACGTCATTCGGGAATTCAAAAGAAAATCTATGTTTAAAAAAATCCTTTCTTTTACAAAACAGTAATTCTAAATCCTGACAACAAAATTCCTCTCACAGTATTTAGAATCGAAAAGTTTCTGTGAACTAAAGAACGATTAAACGATTCAAACGATCTGCTCGCCACACCCTAATTCAAACGTTGCCACAAAAACGGCGTACAACATTTTGGTAAAGATTTTTAAGGTTTTTAGAGATCTTTCACGAGAAAAGAATTTCAATGATGTGCTAGTTGTTAACATTAACGATCTGAATGATCCGTTTGATTTATTGATTCAATGATTCATTGATTGGCTTGTAATTGCATTGATTGATTGGTTGGTTGGTTGGTTTACTGATTGGCTTGATTCTTTGATCCATTGATTCACTGATTCATCCATCGCTGGTGGATTGACAGGCTCAATTGATCAAGTGATCAATTGATTTGTTGATTAGCTTGATTGTTTGATCCAATGATCAACTTATCCATTGATTGCTTAATTTTGAGTTGGTTGGTTGACTGATCGTTTGATCTTCTAATACTTGGTGTGATGGACAGATTGCCTGATCGATTGATTGCTTGATAAACTGATTCCTTGATTCATTGATTTCTTGCTTCATTGATTGACAAGTATTCATAATTACTCATAAACTTATACAATTATTATCTTTGTAGTGATCCAACGAAAAATGGTTCGTATTTCCCTCAACCTGTTGAGAATCTGCCGTGCGATTGCAGTCCTGGTCAAGGAATAAAGATCGAGTCAACCAGCAGTATCTTCAAATGGAAATGCGAAGCATGTAAACCCGGAAATTACAGCTCAGGGGGTTGGTTGATTGACACTTGGGAGCGATGGAATGGATCGATGAAAATTCCTGGAAGTGGATATCGTTTTACCCCGTACTGCACAAGTATTACCAGTGGAGAATCTTGCCCTGGTTGGCAACCGTCAGGTAACGCAAGTGTTGATTTTTTGTCATTTTCTTTCTCTTTCTGTTTCTATCGTCATCGACAAGTACAGTGAGTTATCTTGGTCATGAGACCCTCCTCTTTAGGAATTTTTTTCGTAAAAGCTAAATTGCGAGAAGTAGCGGAAACATCCAGCAAATACATTAAAAAGCTTTATTCGTCTGATAACTTCAGAGTATAAACGTCAGAAACATACCGAAACAGCTGAAAAGGCGGAATTTATACCCAGATGCGGATCGAAATGCGCTAATCAGAAAGTGAAGCTGAATTGGCATTGTCTTCAGCTATAACTCGATTGGTTACCTCTGTATTTTCGGTCATGATCAGTTGTATCGGCCTATTTCCGACTTTGGTACTCTTAGTGCCAGACGAAAACCTTTCATTATGTTTCCAAATGATTTTTTAAAAAATTTTTTGATGTTTTTGCTCTCCTTTTCAGATGATTTCGCTTATCTTGTATCAAATAAGTTTGTGAATGCGACAAACCCAACAACGTGCTACCATAAGAAAACAATGCAGACATACGTGACATTTTACAAGAAAGGTTTAAAAAGCAATTGGATCAATTTTCGTTATAAAGTCGATGGAATGCCATGTCCGAAAAGATACAAGTCAAGAAGCTCATGTCGAAAGGGCCTAAGATTCTACATCGATGACCAACTGGTTTTACATTCTGATTCTCAATTTACTTGGAGAGTTTTCAAATATAATGTTACCCAAGTGAGTTTTCATCTTTTTTGGGTCTTGTCAACTTTCGATACGATCAGTGGTGATTTCTAGGGGGGGAGCTAAGGGGAGGGCGCGGAATGAGCTTCAAAATTTCGCGAATTAGCAGTCGACAACTAGCGCTAACTGTGCGCAATGTCTACATAAGCCTTGCTTTAAGAGTGTTTGAAAAACGTTATTGTAGTATTTTTATTCATTGGAATAAGGAAATCTTAGTTAATTTCATCCTAGGACCTAACTTTGATTTATGGGAAAAGAAAAACGTCTTCTTGGGAAACGGATTTTCACATTTCAAAATACAGTATTGACCTTTAATTAAACCCTGATCTTTTTTTCAGGGAACACACGTGTTCAGATGGACTCACGTAAGTGGTTGTTCGAAAAGAGATGGCTATCTTGATGTCGGCTACGTCACCCATGTTTCCTTCGTAAGTTTGCATAATTTATCCGCATTATTCCTGTTGCATATATCATGCAGCTAGCGTATGTTAATTTATTCACATTATTCAATTTGCATATTTTATGCAGTTTGCATATATCATCATTAATTTATTCAAATTATTCCTGTTACATAAATTATTCAGTCTACATAGATTATTGATGCATCATTATAAAGGATTATTTTCCGCTTATCTTAGATTGGTGCTCAGAAGCCTCCAACCAGTTGCAAGCCTTGCCCTCCCGGCACTTATTCGGACAAATCAGGCAGCACAGAATGCATCAAATGTCCATACGGACAGTATCAGAATAAATCTGGACAATCGTCTTGTCTGAAGTGTCCGGCAGGGTATTTCTCTCATGAAGCAGATAAGGGTTGCTTTCCACGAAGAAAATGTCAGTTTGCCGATTACAGGGTTAGCCTCGAGCCAGTTTCAAAATGTAAAATGGAGAACGGAAAACTTGTGAGAAATGCTCGTTTATTTGTTCCAAATTGGCCAGGTACGCTATGAAGTTCTCAGAACTGTTTTGTTACCATGTTTATCTATTAACTGCCAATTTAAGCCCCCTCCTTTCTCTCTATTGAACCCTCACTTTTAAGCCCCCTCTCTATTGACCCCCAACTTTTAAGCCCCCCTCTGTATTGAACCCCCAATTTTAAGCCCTCTGTCTCTATTGAACATCATCTTTTAAGCCCTCTTTTTATTGAACCCCCACTTTCAAACCCTCTCTCTCAATTAAACCCCCACTTTTAAGTCCTCTGTCTCTATTAAGCCCCTCCTTTTAAGAGTCTCTTTGTATTAAATCCTTACTTGTAAGCCCCCTTTCTCTCTAATGAACCCCACTTTTAAGCCCCTCTCTACTATCTCTTTCCATTTCAGCCCCTCTGTTAACCTCCTTCATGTTTCAGTGAGGTCAGTTGAATGGTGAAAAGCAGCATGCGTATCTGGTTATTATCAACCCCCTCTAAAGCCTTTTACTCTTCTAGGAATGAACGTTGGTCCATGCATCCCTGATGCAAAACTAATTGATGAGAAGCTAGCAAAGAGAGCGTGTTATTGTCAACCAGGCTATCGACTAGTTCAGGTGCATGGAAATGACGGTCCGGACACGTACGAATGTGTCTCATGTCCAACTGGGTTAGTTTCAAACGGGAATTCAACTCATTGTACTTCATGTCCGGGTGGTAATGCAGCGGTTCCTGGTCTGTTTTATGATGAGTGGGTCGATGGACCACTTCCTAAAGAATTCAAAACTGAATGTGCTGGTGAAGCTTGTTCCAAGGTGAGGATTCTTTTTTGAATCCACTTTTCCTTTGTCAATGGTGCTTTTCCCCAACGTCATAAGAATTCTTCGTATTTACTTTAGCAAGTTGCATAACGCAGTTTAGACCCCTTTAGTTCAAGATCTAAGGGCCCCCGACCAAAATGGGCCCCCGACAACTGTTTCGTATTGTGTCATTTTTGGTCATAATATGATAAAAGGCTTCCTCGGGCCATCCTATAAACACAGTTACTTCCTGGCTACACGCAACTTCCATTTTTCAAGGAGTGCACGTTTTAATAAATTGTCCCATTACTCCGACCCTCCTCCCCCCGATAGAGCTCACTTCCCTTCGCCGTCCTTGCATAAGGCCCCACCCTTCTAATTTTCAAAGGGACCTAAGCGTTTCCGTTATGCCACTGGCTATGGCCAAGTGGTCAGGGATTCTTGTTCAAACATTTCTCAGATCCTTTCTCGAACCTTGTTTTAGAAGCTACTACTTCCACAGGACATTAGGCCTTTGAGCAAATTCGCTTTCGCGTGTGCTGCATGTAGAGATATATTAGGGATGTTAGAATAACGAGATGTTTCTCATTTTTCGCAGAGTGGAGGTTGGGTTCCTAATGGAGACAGCCTCGCTACGAATCGAGTCCCTGGCAACTTTGAGACGTACATTGAGCTTGGAAACCTGCAGATAAATTACTACAAAGCTTATATTCGTTTCCAGTGCTCTGTTGATTGTCGTATCAACCCAACGACCAATAATTTCGCATCTGCTAATGATTGCCAACTGCGTTTTTCAATTGTCAGAGATAATTCGATAGTTGTAAGAGAAGCTGATTGTGTCAAATATGGAAGAGATCATCTAAGAAATGGAAGTGTCATGTCTCATTATTACAGTTTATCAATTCCTGGCAACTACACAATGAGGTAATACATCCATCTCCATCGTTATCATGATGAGCATCATCATCATTGTTCATCATCGTCATCATCATCATCATCAGCATCATCATTCAGCATTGTTCACCATGAGCACCATTATTATCATACTTAATCATTATCTTCATTGCCGCTGTCGTCGTTGTTGTAGTTTGCATAATAATAATATCATCATCATCAACATAATCAACTATCATCTTCATTGTCATCAACATCATAATCACCATGATAATCATCATTATTGTTATCATAATCATCCATTATCATCGTGATCATCATTATCTTAGGCATCCATCATAATTGTTTTCATCGTCATCATCGTGATCATAATCATCATCATCATCATCATTACCATCATCTTCATCATCGTCATCGTCACTATCATCATCACCATCATCATCACCATCATCACAATCAACATTTTCATAATCATCAACATCATCATCATCACCATCTTCTCCATCATCATCATTTAAATCATCATCGTCGTCGTAATTATAATCATCATCATTATTTCTGTCAGTTTAACTTTCAGACTAATTGATTCCCAATTTTTCTTTTCCAGATGGTTGTTTGTTCAAAACGACAATGAAAAATCGAACATTTTGAGCTATGAAGCAAGAATCCACTCAATTGGTGTTCTCGGTGTTGCAGGTGGCAAAGCACCAAAATGTCTGAGTTGCATGGCTGGCTCAATGGTCAAAGGATCATCATGTGTCAAATGTCCAATTGGGCAATTCAGTGCTGATGGAAAAACATGCAAAAAATGTCCTGAAAACTACTTTCAAGATGAGGTGAATAAAAATGAAATTTTTTAACTGATAGCTTCCCAACATTTGGGGGGGGGGCGATTGAATCTCTCTCACCCCACCCCCAGTGTTTGCGAATAAATAGTGGTGATCCAGTCTTATTCGCAATCAATCTGTAAGGGTGGGTTCATTTCCCATCGAAGTCAATTTTGGCATGAAAAATGAGGGGAGTAGCATGCAAAATGAATCATGAAGTGTGGTCACATCGGGAGGAAGGACAGTGCTCGCACTGCTTAGATAAGCTCTTGGCTATTTAGTGGTCGCCCTTTGCTAAGCCAAAAACCTATTCCTCGCGAATATATCAAGCCCATCAATCAATCAATCAACCAAACAATATCTCTAAAGAGACCCTTAAAATTCAGCTGAACTGGATAAAGCCATCCTCTTATCCTATCCTTCTACACAATGTGAACCATAAATTCAGCCAATCAATGCCAGGATTTATTAGCTTTGGAGTAGTATCTTAGGGCAAAAAAGTTCCAATCAGCTGTAATATTGCTCATAATCCAAATCTGCATTACCAGACAAATAATTTAAACCTTTCCAAGTTTGAATTGCTTTGACTGTTTTTCTTAGATTGGAAGTTCGAAATGCATACCATGTGGAGCAAATACGAAATCAAATGCCGATAGAACAGGATGTTTGATCAACGACTGTAAATTTGAAGCAGCACCTGGAGTCATGTACGATCTAATGCCATTAGCGAATGATGGAGGGCCTATGACGCAAGTACAACAGCCGTCTAAAACACCAGGCCACCCATGGTATAGAAAGTATTATTATGTGAACTTGTGCACTTTGAATCATGATAATACTTCATGTACTGATCTGAAATCAAGGCGAACTGAAAGTGGACTTTACATCAGAGAGTCGGTATGATGATTATGATTATGATCATGTTTATGATTTCCTTCATGTTATTAATTTTATTCTTAACCTCAGAAGAATCCATTATTAAGCCCTGGCCAAACGATCAAACATTGTTGGTCAAACATCTGAGATTTGCTTTACAAACAGCAATGTTTTGCTTAATTAGGAGACATGTCACAAGTGACATCGTTCGTATTTGGCGTGGCTTCCAAGGTGGCTAAACATGTGAGTGACAAAGGAGCAACATGTCTCCCGAGTCGCGGAGACAGGAAATGTTTCTGTTGTCTCCCAGAAATATTTTCGTGTCCCTTGCTACAGATTTTGTCATGCGCTACAAAGTTTCTGATGTGGCTAAACTGGGAGACATGAAAGGGACTTGTCACGCGCCACAATATCGAGTGAAACACTCGTTTAGCAAGGCCTTTAGACTATACTTATGTATTTTAGAATTAATTTACTCTTATTGTTAATGGTTTATTTTGCTTTATATTTTAATTTAACGGCCCAAGAAATCATAAGCTCTGCTTCTCTTGGGTCGTGTAGTATACAATATTATGCACCTTGTAATTAGGGTTGTATGCTATGAAAAAAGTTGAATTGAATTGAATTGAATAGGGCCTAAACTATAATCTGATTCTTGTTTTCAAGGTTATTCTCAAAACCATGGCCTGCAAGCGTTGGTCACTTTCATCAAGATACTCCTACAGTCTCGGTCGTGTTATTGGTTTTAAGCAAATAGCGAATGTCCGTGAAGGCCTTACTGTGGAACTAACAGATGGTTATAACTGCTATAACAGATTTGCACAGAAAATGCAACAAGCAAAGACTATTATTCAAATGAAATGTGATGCCAATGCTGGGCTTGGTGCGCCAATGCCGGCTAAGAATGAATCAGGTATTTTATATTTTGCTGTCATTATACTAATCGCCATTTCACAAGACAATGGTGGCTCTATTTCAGTATCTTCATAGCTTAAAATCCTAAACAGTGATGGCACTGGAGGGAGCAGGGGGCTTTAGTCCCTTCTCGGAATTTGCCGGAAATTTTCGGCTATGTTCGAAAGAAATTTAGTGAAAAATACCTTTAAAATGACCTTTATAATGACATATTCTAGCCTCACTGTCGGAAGATTCTTAGCGTATGTGGTGTAAAAATACGAACACTACACGACTCTGGAGATTAAAGTATAACAGCAGAAAGAAAAATAATATATTAACAGCGGGATTACATAAAGTATAAGACATTGATTACATAAAAAGGAGTAATAAGAAATTGTAAGATAAAACTGTTCAGATAGCAACACTTATAAGCTGGTCATTTGACGAACAGAGAGAATAAGTAAAGATATAGGAAGTGTTCTACTAAAGTTTCTAAAGATTATCATTTTTTATCTCTCTATATCTCATAAGGATCGGAGGATCGGTCAGTCTACGTTAGGAAGATCAGCGGTTTATCCCAAGAGAAATTATTACGATTCATGTCAAGTATCTGAGATAGAAGGATTCTGATTTTCTCTGTAAATTTTCTTAATTCTAACTCAAGATTTTTCACTTTCATAGGTGTAGAAGTTAGGTCTTGTGTGTTCCATTTGGTCTGGCCATCTCTCTACGCATGCCCAATATGCAAAAACTTTGATTTCAAAGAAGTGCATACTGATTGTGTCAAGGAGTGAAGAATGTCACATATCTTCCTCAGGGAACTTGCAGAAACACTACAAGAGTTCAAAAACAATATACGAAATATTTTGTACCTTGCTATACGAATACGGTTGGTTTTCTTTTTAATATACTACTAGGTTTTACGTAGGTTCTATTTAGCCCCCCTCTCGTTTTAGCCCCCCCCCCTCTCCAATAACCCCTCTCAAAACCCATCATTTACAAAAAACAGTTGAATCCTGGTAAAACGAATCCTTAGAGAACAAGGTTTTCCTCATGTCGAGAGCTATTTTAAATTTATATTTAGCCCCCCACACGTTTTGTCCCCTTCTCCTGTAAGCCCCACCCTCAGTATCTGTGATTTTGCAGACAGCTAAAACAGGTTGTACCTAGTACATTTGACGCCTCCATAGAGCAGGCACCTCTCTACAACTGTCAAAAACATTGGTCCTACAGGTATTAGATTTAAAATTCAACAACGAATAGCCGACAACATTACTAGAAAATACAGTACAATGAATGACATAAGATGCCTCCTTACAGCTGACACATGTCTACAACGAACAGTAGGATTGATCCGACAAGTGCCCGTTATATTGATGTTCCACTGTACTGCACTTCTTCTACTGTTTCAAATGATCTGACATCGTTTGATCTTTTGTAGGTTGAATCACGAAAACCTAAACGTGTTGCTCATACTGGCTTGATTGTAATAATCATAGTGTTTATATTAGTGGCCATCGGCCTCATTGCTACTGTGATTGTGTTATTACGAAAGAACAGTATGTATAGACAACAGTTATTCTCACCTGGTGGTACACACATGAATAAACTTAGAGATACAGATGATGATCTTCATGAACTTATCGACGATTAACCAGACAGGTTTGTTGTTTTATATTGTCCTTATTTCTCAAATCTATGACGTCATTGTTCCCTACTACTTTGATTAAGCACCTGGGCGTTTATTAAATTTTAAAACTTTTTAAGGAAAATGTTTATTGGGGGTCATGTAAAAGAGGGGGGCATTTATTTCCAAATCAATTTTTGGTATCAAGACTTTTAATTACGAACGGTCTAGAAGCTGTTTTGATGTTTGTTTGAGTTTGAAGAGAGGGCAGTCCTGTTTTCTAACTTCTTCCATAGTAATCCTAATTTTAAAGATGATGCCTTCCTGGACGGTCATGATGAAGGGTTAAGATCTTCTTAGTTTCTTTTCCATAATTCTGTTCAGTTTATAGACATAGGTGTAATTATTTATATCCAAATTCCTCGATCGCATTCATTTAGGCCTGGCAAATCGATAAAACATTGTTTATCAAACATTCTAAATTTATTTTTAGGACAATGTTTGAGCATTTGGCCACAAAAAATGCTTGACAAGCATGATTTGATGAAGCAATGTTTTTGAAAAAGTTAAAAAATGTATCTGTTTGATGCAAGGAATGAATGTTTGACGAACATTTTATCTTTTGGCAAGGACCTTAAAGCTAAGTAGATTTTTAAATGTTTTGTCCCCTTCCTTCTAGGTATCAATGATTGTTATAGAGCGACTCAAAATTGACAGATCGTAATCAGAAAGACTTCAAAATACAAGATTTGCTCTCTGAATTAACTTGCTCTGCCTCGTTTTGAACAGTAGGCTTTTCGATTTGAAATTTCATTTCAGTTTGTGACTGTTTGCTTTGTTTTTGCTTTCGTTTTTTTTTCCATTTATTTCACACTGAACTGACAAGATTAAACCAGCTTTATTTCAACCAGTTTAAATTTTAACCAGTCAAATCAATTGGTTGGATGAGCCAATCATAACATAGCATTGATTATCTACAATGCCTGCCAAAGTCTTGGAACACTTGGACAAATTTCACTCCATTGGCAGCATTAGAAACCCCTCCCCCCTCAAACAATATTGATTTCCTGCAGTTTGGAATACCCCACGACAACATGCAATGTGTTCCAAGGACTTCGGCAGGCATTGTAGTAGAATCTAAACTGTCTTAACTTGTAGTGTGAATGCATTAGGCCGTGGTATAGTTGCCAAACATTGTTTTTCAAGCATTTGAAATTTGCTTGTCAAACAAACTGTTTACTTTTGGGCAGCTTTGCAAAACAGTGCTCGTAAAACATTGTTTGCTTATGTCAAGCCGAAATGTTTTTCAACCGTTTATTTAGACATGTCAAGCAATTGATACAGAGAAAAGGCCACGAACTGCAGACTGTCCCGTCGGATCTTTCGATTCTTGCGGCGAATAAAGTAAAATAAAAGTGAGGCAGTAACGCTGCAAAGCGACGAGAAGACGAAGCAAAAAAATACGAATTTTTTTATACTAATATTTCGCCCCGGCATTCAGGGCTTCATCAGAGTAATGAACGAATAAAATATTTTACATAGATTCAAATTTGGTGGTTGATTGTGATTGGTGGAGCTCAGTTGGTGGTGTGTAGGTGACAATACACTTTTTTGATAATCAACTGTTCAATAAGCAACTAGGGTTGAGATTTTGTTCAAAATTTAGGTTGAGATAGCTTTCTTTATACAGTACATCATTGCAAACTTGTCAATTACATTGAAAAGCAAGAAAAGAGCCAAAAAAGTGTTTTAGGGGGTACCAGTCATTCTGTGAGGGCTGAAAGACTAGATACTTTAAGCAACTTTGAGGGCTGGACCAAAAGTCCAGTTGCTTATTTGAAAATATCTGTGATTTTCTTTGCAAAGCGAATTGTTTCTTGATATTTGGCAGCGTGTTTTTGTGTCGGGGAGGGGGCGTTTTGGGGGCTTAGCGGTCAGGTCGGGGTCCTGAATCCATTGAACTATGCATGAATCTAATTACAGGTATTAGCATCTTGGTTCCTTGTGGTCTTTGTGCCTACAAGCAGAAACGCATGCGCACTAGGATGCCAAATATTTGATCGAAGAAAGCGGAATGTGCGAATTTTGACCAGGAAAAGTTGTACAAAAATGTGCTTATGAAAAGGAAGTTCAAGTAATAGAGCAGAATTTAGGCATTTAACTAACTGACACTACGCTTTATGCAATAAAATTTAACACTGGTGTAGAAGAAATGTGAGTCTGTTACATGCTTCTCAATGTGGCCTACTTCACTTCACTGACTGAGATGTCCATCCAGCGAGTGTTGTCGCCGTAAATTCGTACAAATTGTTGATCAAATCTTGCCACTAAATTAAATTGAGTGTAATCTTTTTAACTTCAAGAATATTACCAAACATTGCTCGGGGACTAGAAGCATTCGATTCACCAGGGATGTAGTTTTACACTACAAAACTTGTGATTGATACAGTTTCTGCAAATCCGTCGACTAAAATTGAAAACGTTTTTTCAAAGTCTGATGTTCAGTTCAAGCAGCAAAGTGGAGTTCCTCGGTGAGTTGAGTATTTTATTTTGTTTTGCGAAATATGCAGATTTTGTAGTTTATTAGGAATTTTATGTTAACAACATTTTAAATGGATTTTTAAGTAGGTATAGAGTCCTGTACGTAGTGATTTGATTCCACTGCTGTCTGATTTTGGTCATAAGATCTCAGCGAAACCCATCTAAACAATCTTTAATCCGCATAATTAATTGATTTTCATTGAAACAGACAGTCATGTTGTGGGATATCTTGTCTGAAACCCACAAATTTATTTATCAATGTCAGATACATTGTTTTGATCAAAATCAGAAGGGTTGAGCTTGATTTGGCAGTCTGGGAAGAAAAGGTTTTCTCTTCCTGGATTTATTCTGATTGATGATTGTTATCCTGGTTGTTGAATGGTTGGTCTATCTATTCCTGCAGCCAATATCTTGTTCATGTGGTGAATGATGAGTGGGAGCATTCCTCTCTCTGTGAGTGGGAGGCCAGAAATTATACAAAGCACCTCGAATTGTCTTTTGACAATGACATTGTGACATTGTATTACAGATGTTTTCTTAGCCTTGTTTACACAATGAAAACTTACTCCAGTTAAACTTTTCAACATTACGTCACATGCAGAGGAGGCAGGGGGCTGGGAGGGCATTGGGGGGCTGGGGGGCAGCAGCCTCCTAAGCTTGAAACCAATGTCTCTGGTGCCCTTTTGTAAAGGTGCAGTGAGGATTAGATCTATTCCAGCCAGCTTATAGTGTTGCAAGTGTTCACTGCCATGGAGAAGGGTTCCAGTTTTATGCAGATAAGCTAGGGAGAACCCCCAGCCTTGTAGCATCTCATCCAGGGTCAAGGTTTGCTAATTTTTCTACTTGGAGAAAGTGGCATAGCCAGACATCTAACATGGGAGAGGCAAAAGGGTGTGGTCTATGGAAAATAGGGTGTGGTTTTCAGAATAAATAATCAAGTCATACCCTGCTTCACATTTACTTTGGACAAAATCCATCTTGGTGATCGTCAGGGGTGTAGAGCTGGGGGGAGCTGGGGGAGCTGAGCCCCCTAGTTATTGAAGAAAAAGGTAATTTTTCATATTTTGGTATTGTTCTTCAACGAAATTCACAGCAGAGCCCCCCTAGTTATTTTCCAGCTCTACACGACTGGCGATCATTGCAGGCAACTGGTTTGGGGTGATATGGTTTGAAAAATCAGTCAAGAATAAGACCAGACTTAAATCAGAACTCTGTGTTCTTATCACAAGATGCGATGATGTAATGAATCAGTCTTACTCACTTTTACTTTTGCTGTATTTTTAGTACATGGAAATCAGAAGAAGAATAGCTTCAACTGGAGGTGATTCCCATTTCAAAATGGAGAGAAAGGTTATTGAAATTATTCTCATTTCTTCGAAATACTTACTATGGGAAAGTGTTTAGTTTTGTCCTTGGTTATCATAATTTTACATTATTATTTAAATTATTTTAGAATGATATTCGTGTTAAACTTGAGTTCCAAGGAGAAAGGAGGTTTGTTTATAAATTTAATTTTCATAAATTAAAAGAAGTTTTCAATTCTATGCTTACTGGAGCCTTAGTGGTTGTTATGGAAAATATTCTGTTGCTTTGTCCCTTGAATCACTCAAGAGTTCTGCATTGTTATTGTTATTGGTATCATTATCTACATTAATTATCAATTACCCATCATCATTATCATCATTATCTTAATAACCATCCTCAACATCATCATTATGGTAATCATGATCATAATCATGATCATCAGAATCATTCACATCAGCATCAACGCCATCATTGTCAAAATCACAAACATTGTCCTTGCAATTATCAGCATCTTCATGATCAAAGTCATCATTGTCATCATGATCATGATGATCATCATCGTTATCATAATAATAATTATCATCATCATCATCATTATCATTATCATTACTATCATCATCCTCATTATTATCTTCATCAGCAACATGATCATCTTCCTTATCATCATCATCATCATCATCATCATCATTATTGTCCTCATAATCATCATCATTATTATCATCATCAACATCATCTTCATTATCATCATCATTACTATCATCATCCTCATTATCGTCTTCTTCATCAGCAACATGATCATCTTTGTTATCATCATCATCATCATCATCATCATTGTCCTCATAATCATCATCATCATTATTATCATCAACATCATCTTCATTATCATCATCATTATTATAATCATCCTCATTATCATCTTCACCAGCAACATGATCATCTTCGTTATCATAATCATCATCATCATCATTGTCCTCATAATCATCATCATTATTATCATCATCAACATCATCTTCATTATCATCATCATTATCATCAGCATCATCATCACCATTGACATCCTCATCATCATCATCATGAACAAGTTTCTCAAACTCTCACGATCTCTCACAGTCTCTGTTTATCACAGGGTTGTTCTGGTGTCTCGTCCTGTTATGCTGGATAAATTACAAGCAAAAATCAAAGCAACCTTTGGAAGAAGATTGACTGTTAATTATGTTAATAATGCGGTAATTATCACAACATGATCTTTTTCATTTCTATTCATTAATCTTTTTATACCCAGAAAATCTGTCTCTGCGTCTTCGTTATCAAGCCTTGTTTCTTTATATTTTCTAGATTTTTATTCCAATCGAACATCAAGCAGATCTTGATAAAGCAGTTGCACTTTTAGACCAAAGTTCGTTATTGAACAGTTTGAGGTTATTTCTTACTGATGATTATGATGATGATGATGACAACGAGGTTTGGTGCCATCTCCTTTGGACTGTCCTCTGCATTCGTTTCATCCACGTACTTATACCGACCCTGAAAGTTACCCATATAATGTAAGTACGCAGTTCTTTAAGATGTCTTTATGTCTTATTTCAGTGAAGTCAATTAATGCAAAGAGCTTTTATGTATTCATTTCTAAGTGCTGTTCCTCCCAATTTTTACATCTTTGTCATTTTCAGGGAAAGAGCAGACCGCTTCCTGTCAGGTACGTAGTCCTCATGAGTCTGATATCAATTTAATATACTATACTTTTATACTTTAAATTGCGAAAAGCAGCGGAAACATCTCTGGACATATTATAAAGCTTGTTTCGTCTTACACTCCTCGGTGTATAAATGTCGGAAACAGATCAAAAGAAATAGTCCGAATCTTCCCGTTGAATCCCGCTATCTGATTTGCGTTAAGACACAATGACAACTCAGTTTCACTTTCTAATTGCTGCATTTCGATCCGCTTCTGGGTATAAATCCGCCTTAGTCAATTCTTTCGGTCTGGTCTGTTTCTGACGTTTATACTCTGATGAGTGTCAGGCAAAAAACCTTTTTAAGTATGCCAAAAGATGATTCCGCTGTTTATCGTAATTTTTAAATTTTGTACCACTCAAAAGCTGTCTTTGTGTTGTGTCCGAATGCCTTTTAAATTTCTGCTCGGATTAATTTCACAAAGGAGCAAGGTCGACTGTTTGTTTTTGTGCATGGATTCCATATTTGTACTTTCTTTGATAAATTGCTTGAAGCACAAACTAGTAAACCCTAGGAAAAAATGCTATTATATCTTTTTCTCAATTGCTCTTCTGTTCTAATATTTTATTGATTTTCTTTTAGATCAAAATCGAATCCTGAGGAACTCCCCTTTGGATCCCCAGAATCACCAAATTTGGCATCATCACGTTCATACTCAATGTTCATTTCAACCAATGGCAGGGACACACCTTCTCCGCCCCCAGGATATCACCCTGAACCTAACTTCACGCATAATCATCAATCGTTTCATCTTGTCAAGGTAAATACTTCATATAGATCGTCTTAAAAGGCATTGATTCTTAAAACAAAATGGCTGATTGATATCCGATGAATGCAGTACCTTGAAGAGTTTTTTGTTGAACTTTGAAGAAAAATTTTTTTTGATTTCTAAACTTTTGTTTCAGGGTGAAGGTGAATTCATTCCGGAAGATCTTCATCACAATATTGCTGACGTAAGCATTTCGTTAATTATCATCATCATCACCATCATCATCATCATCATCATCACCACCACCATCATCACTATCACACTTATCATACCACCATTATCACCATTATGATAATCATCATCATCATCATCATCATTATTATCATCATCAGCTTGTCATCACAGCATTTTTTTACGATGGATCATGATTGCAATGCCTGCTTCAGTTGAAGCTTGAGAACAGATTGATTTTTTGGGGTAATGTTTATCTACTGAAAGCTATTTTGTGTCCTAGTGGTAGAGTGCTTGCCCACGAGTCACAAGGTCTTAGGTTCAAGCCTAGCCCGAGTCAAACCATTGACGTAGTAATGATACTCAATACCTCTTAAGAGAAGGAGTGAGGGTAAGTGGACTTTGGATCAGGGATAGGAATGGTCCCACCTATTTCTTCACGCTAAGTAGCTATCGGAAAAGAAGTCTATGGGTCGCCTCTGAGTGCAGTTGGCCCACTTACCTGTCTGCTGAATTCTGGTTTTTCAGCGATAATTCCAAATATCTTTAGCCTTGTGAGATAGATTCATTCCTGTGTTTTGATATTCCATTGCTTAATGTTCGATTCTTTTGTCTTCCAGAATACAAACTACTTCGATCCACTGGGCCAGAATGAAGTGAGATCTCCATTTATCGTTATTATTATTGCTATCGTTATTTTCAAAGTTATCTCCATCGTATTCTACTCGTCCTTATAAGCACTTCCATCGTCGTTACTGCTATTGTAATAACTTAAGAGAGGATCATAAGGGAGTCAGAACATCACATATCCCCAACCATTGTTGTAATCATTTCTGTTATTGCCTGTATGCTTTCTCCCTTTTATCCCAGAGTTTCACAAACCATATCCCGTGTTCCCTTTCTTTTTCCCAGAATTATCCTTTATCCCTTTGATTCTTATGGAAATATCTTGTACACCTAATGCCCTAATGAGGCCTCTAAATAAACAAAAATGTTTCAGGTGCGACTTTCCCTGAGAAGAAGTAAAGACAGTTTATTTGGCTCGACGTCAGCATTGTCTGATAGCCCACAGACAATGGCAAGGTAATGTCGATTTTAAAATGATGATAATTTTGTAATATCATCCCTCGATCCCTGTCTCAAGGTCGTTTATTATTTTTGAATTCGGTTTTCTATCCAAGAGCTTTCGTTGGACGTGGGCAAATGAACTGGCCATTTCACTAAACATTTCCTAAACATTTGCAGTGTCTTTTTCAAGTGATTATTTTGGTGCAAAATTAGAGATTTTTCAGTGAAAGATTGAGGCATTTTCGCGTATATAGCATGTGCATGTGTGTATCGGATAAATGCTCCGTGTTCGTCCGCCAGAGTTGCCAAATGAACTGAACATACCACTGAACAAATTTTGTTCATCATACATTTTTGTCTCCAATTAAAAATTCAATGAACAATGCTCAGTGATTGAACAAGGTGACCAAGTGAGCTGGATTTTTCACTGTGCTCCAATTTCGAACGATGTTCAGTGAAGTGTTCAGTTCATTTGTCCGGGGGCCTAATGCTAATAGGAGATCTAATACCTCTATTTGCAGTGTTGAAAACGCATATGCCCTATACAAAGGAAGACGACGACCAGCCAGTGCACTAATTCTTGACAGCACAGAAAATGATTATGGTATGTGCAAGTGTTATATTTTTATCAATAGCAGTATTCTTTATATGTTTTCCAATTCCTTTGCAATTGACTCACTGATTGAGGGATTTTATAATGTATGAGTCAGCTGTTTGGCTGATTGATTAACTTAATTTCACATTAACTTGACTTATGGTACATATGTTCTCTGGACTTAAGGCACTTAGACATATCGAAGGTATTTTCGAAGGCATCAGCCTGGTGTCAGTGAGGTGCCTAAAAGGGTAATCGATTTTTGATGCGTTCTTTTAGTTTTTAGCTACTTGCTTCGATCTTTATTGTCTTTCACTTTTAACTACTAGCTCACAAGCACTAAATCAGTAATCTTGCTTCGTGAAAATTCGTTCTTTGCAGAAAGTTACAAACACGGAAAACAGTTTTTTAGTCGATTATTCTTTCATCCATAATCAAGCTCAAAAATTCGCTCTATATTATCTGATAAGGCGTATTCGTTGCTCTTAAACGCAGGTTTTCCTGTCACTAGATTTATATTCCCCTCGAGCTTTTGAAAATGATCTAAATGATAATTATCTCTCTTGTTTTCTTCATTAGAAAGTTATGACAGTATAAAATCTGGGACATACCCAAGACGAAGACATACATCAGAAATGTCATTAAATAATGTCGATTTAAAAGATGGTACGTCTTTGATTAGAACTTTCTGTTCATCCTTCTGATGCATATGGCATGTTTTTAAGGCAACTAACAAACGTTAACTGTAGCAATTTCAGACCCTAACTCACTATATTATAGACTGAAATTATCTATATCTCCCATAGATTACATAACATTTCAAAGGTCGCACAAGGCAACAAGAGATATGTTTCATCCTGTTGTCAAATCAGATTCAATCCACAGTTGGGGAAATAGCAGTAGCAGTAGTGGCCTCGTTCCTGATTTTGATCCAACACGAGACATGGTTGATAAAACATCCGAGCGATTCAAAAGTTTATCAACCAATAATAAAGGTTTATTTTATTTCTTTTCCTGCAAAATGATTTGATGTGTTTGTTCATTTTTATTTCAAGGAGACAGCCTACTTAAATAAAAAACTGAATAACTGACTAACTAGCTAACTAGCTTGATGAAAAACTAACTGTCTAACTAGACAACCAACTAGGTATCTAGCAAATTAACTAACTAACCAGTTTACTAACTACCGAGCTAACTAATTAACAAACTTTTTTGCTAACTAGCTAACTAACTAACTAGCTAAACTAACTAACTAACCAATAGACTAACTAACTAACTACCTAATTAACTAACAAACTAACTAACTAACCAATAGACTAACTAACTATCTACCTAACTAACTAACAAACTAACTAACTAACTGACTAACCAGCAGACTAACTAACTAACTAACTAACTAAGCAGCATAGTAACTAACTAGCTAACTAACAAACCATTTGACAAAAGCTTTGTTCTTTCGTTTATAGAACAATCACTACCAATGAACTGGAAGAAACTACGAATGATTGGAGCGGGGGCTTATGGGCAGGTTTGTAACGTGTTTATCAAAATCACTTTTACAGCCTTTAAACATCTGATTTTAAATGAATGATTAATGTTGCATTTTTCTAGGATTTTTTAGAGTTTAATCTTTGAAAAATTATAATTTTTCTTGCAACGAATTGTGAAGTTTTTATATGGATGTTTAACCCCAATGAAATTACTGAAATAATTTGTTTTAATTAAAGGTATTTTTATGTTTGGACTGTGACAGTGGTAAAGAAATTGCAATGAAAACTGTTGAACAAACACATAGCAATGCTGCTACTCAAAAGGTAAATAGTATTATTTTATCTGCTTTCTAAGGAGACACTAACTCATTCGACTATTGAGTATCATCTGTGACTAACTAGATAACTAACTAATTCACGAAATAACTAACCAGCTTGCTAACTGACTGACTGACTGACTGACTGACTGACTGACTGACTGACTGACTGACTGGCTGACTGACTGACTGACTGACTGACTGACTGACTGACTGACTGACTGACTGACTGACTGACTGACTGACTGACTGACTGACTGACTGACTGACTGACTGACTGACTGACTGACTGACTGACTGACTGACTGACTGACTGACTGACTGACTGACTGACTGACTGACTGACTGACTGACTGACTGACTGACTGACTGACTGACTGACTGACTGACTGACTGACCGTCTCTCTAGCTAACTAATTAACTACAAACTAACTAACTAACTAACTAACTAACTAACTATCTACCCCATTTACTAACTGACTAACGAGCTTATTGACTGCCTAACTAGCTAACTAACTAATTTGCTATCTAATTAACTGACTTTCTAACGAAAAGTACTAACTTTCTAAGTAACTGACTGACTAGCTAGCTAACTGAATAACTAATTAATCAATGCTATCCTCTTCTGTTTTTCAGGAAGTCAAAGCTCTTGAAGCCGAAATACAGTTGATAAGAAACTTAAAACATGAAAGAGTTGTCACGTATTACGGAACTGCTCATGACATGGACTCAATCTGTATTTTCATGGAATATTTACCTGGTGTAAGCACACTTTAATTCCTTTTTTCCTTTAAGACTTGTCAAACCTGCATTCCTCTTTAATATTGTTGATCACCAAAAGATATTGCTGCGTAGATAGATCTACCATGAGGGAAGAGCTGTTCAAGCGTTATCTGAATGCTAGAAAGTGCAAATATAGTAGCTATTACAAAATACGATTTCATCATACAAACCAGGGAGATTGCCTGGAGCAAATCGAGTGTTCCTTTAAAAGATGTCAAATCTGATCTTCAAATCACATCAGGTTTATTATATTTTTGAATATTTATCTTTGATGTTTTTAGGGTTCAATACATGATAAACTGCATCGCGAGGGACCAATGCCTGAAAATCAAATCAGAAAATATACGAGACAAATTCTAGAAGGAGTTGCATATCTTCATCAAAACATGGTTATTCACAGAGATATAAAAGGTAATATTTGTAATTAAGGTTTTATTTATAATTAAGAATTTTGCTAGCACTATATGTCCATCATGTCTGCTTTCATTGGAAGCAACTGTGCTAAAGATATTCGTGCCAGATATTTGTCTGTCTTTAGAAAATGCTTCAAAGGTCCCTTGGCGTCATGATGTAATCCAGCATGTTGTCAGGAGCTATGTGTGATCGAGTTCGAGCCCCGGCCACGGTAGCGTCTCCCCAAGGACGAGCTCTCGTTAGTTCATCTACTTCAAAGTTCCTAGTGACTGACGCTAAGTGCACAATTTCACCTTGTACTTAATTTTCACCTTCATTTGCGTGGTATTCATTTATTGTGTCTACGGTTGTTTATTTCAGGTGCGAATATTTTAATCGATTCTTCTGACAATATCAAATTAACTGATTTTGGAGCATCCAAAAGATTACAGGTTTGTTCAAATAACTTTAAACTTCACTATTGGACATTGATTGCAAAGTGGTATACCACTGAGCACTTGTTGAAATTTCGGTACAGATGATGCAGTTTAGCGGACACCTTCGAAAACGCAACGAAAACAAGCAGCAAACAACGTTATTGATTTGAATGGATATCCTATACTTCCAAAACCTTAAAACTATCCCTAACCCTAACCTTAACCCTAACCCTACATTAACCCTAACCCTACATTGACCCTAACCCTAAAACTCTACCTACCCTAACCCCAGCCCAAAAACCCTATGGTAACTGTAAACCCTAAAACTTACCCTAACCCTTCCCTATCCTATCCTATTACAGCCTTGATCTCCCTGTGAAAAATGTCCGCTAAACTGTATTCTAGCCGGAATGTATTCCCTATGTTGAAGATTCTGCTGTAGATGACCTGTTCGAGAGGGAAACATGTATAGAGCAGGCTTGCTTCTATCTTGAAAGATGCTCACGGTTTCTGATTCTAGGCAGTCAAGTCATCCAGATGTTTGTTTGCAATTAATTTCACATTCAAATTGAAGTTTTCACGGAAATTTGAGTCATAATGCATCATATTTCTACTTTAGACCATTCGAACGTTAACTGGTTTCAAATCGATTCATGGGACGCCATATTGGATGAGCCCCGAAGTGATAAATGGAGAAGGATATGGAAGGAAGGCTGATGTATGGTACGTTTAAAGTTGCCCACTTTTATAAGATTAACTGCGTCTTTCTTGTAAGAAACTAGGCAAGTATCTTTGTGACACCCAGACTAGGACGGAAGGGGATCAAGAGACCACGGGCATTCGAATACGATCAATCAGTTAGGTTTCAAATATCGTTTAGATAGAGTTGTGACATTGAAACTTTGAATGTTTAAGAAACTCTAAGAAACTTTCAGTACTCGGCCAGTTTTTTTGTTTCTTGTTAGAAAAGTACGTTTTAACTTCAATGCAGTATAGCCTTTTTAATGAGAATGCCGCTATATTTATTGGTAGTATGAATTTCTAAACTAACTGCCTTGGAGCACTAGCACCATTTTCCCTTCATTTATAGTAGCTGAAACCCCTGCCTCCCCCCGCAAACAATATTGGTTTGTGACTGTGACGAGTATCCCACAAGGACCCGTAATGCATTTTATTAAAGTTCAGACTGTAGACGAACAGAACAATATTGTTTCAGGGGAAAGGTATTGGTTATCTGTATTCTCTAGCACGAAAGGGAAGACGAGTGAAATTTTCAACATTTATGGGGTTGTTCCAACGAATTTTTGCAGGCATAATAGCTTTAACACTCGTTTTTGTAGAATATTTCTTTCAAATACTCGAAGTCACTTCATGATTTGGTCTAACAACATTGATTTTGTTTCTAGGAGCGTCGGCTGCACAGTTGTCGAGATGCTTACGACAAAACCCCCCTGGTCAGAATACGAACCAATGGCTGCTCTTTTTAAGATAGCAACACAACCAACAGACCCCGTCTTTCAGGATCATCGTCATTACAAGAATTCGTCAGGGCCTGTCTACAAAGGTACGCTTTATTTATTACCGTTCATGTTGTCATTTTACGCTCCTCACGTTTTGCGGCCGTTTCTGTTTCGTTACACGATTTTCGGTTGTTTCCTCGCCCAGCTGTTGGCTTCCCTTCATTTAATTTATCACTGTTAACTATTGAATTAACAGTAAAATTTTGAATTTACCACAGTTAACTGATGGGTTCGCAGCAGTAAACTCTTGAGATTACCACAGTAAACTCGGATTAACTCTAAGGTTTACAACAGTAGATTCTTCACAGTAAACTCTTGTATTTACTACAATAAAACTCTATAGTATATCCAAGTTGAGTTTGAGTTTACCACTGTAAACTCGTGGGTTTGTCACAGTAAACTCTGATAAACTCTAAGGTTTACCACAGTAAATTCTTCATAGTAAACTCTTGCATTTACCACAGTAGATTCTTTAGCCTATCCCACTTAACTCTTGAGTTTACTACCGGTAACTCGTGGTTTTTGACAATAAAATCTTGACTTTGCCATGGTAAACTCTGGTAAACTCTAAGGTTACCGCAGTAAGTTCTTCACAGTAAACTCTTCCGTTTACCACAGGAAAACTTTTGAGCGTATCAAATTTGATTCTTGATTTTGTCGCTGTAGAATCGCTCTTTAAATCAAGATCTTATTTACCCGAATAACTGCATCAATAAATTCCTCATATAAAATCAGCCTTGTTAACTAAAAAATCTTCTACTCTCCTTGATTCTCGTTAACACACAAAACTCCCTCAATAACCCAAAAGCTGTTTAACTTAAACAACGGTCGACCTGTGGACAATACGTTGTTCTGATCACCAAAACGTTGTAAACTCAATAAACTGCCCTGCGTTTTCCTCTGTTCTGGTAGTTATTAAAAATTCCAATAATTAATTTATTAAATCACCAACTATCTACTCTACTGTTTTAATCATGGACGAAAACTCCCTCAAGGACTAAAAACTTCCTTAATCCGGACTTTCGTAGCATCCACAGATATCAAATAAAATTCCATAATCAAAAACTATGCTAACCCGATCAACTCGCTACACCCTTTGATTCTGATCAGAACACAAAATTCATTTTAATAAAAAGTCTAAACCACACACATTAGCCTGAACAATCGCATTCTCTCTGTTCTCATAACCATAATTAAATTCTGTCGGCAGCTCAAACCTCAATAGTTGAAATAGGTTTTCTTGAGCTATAACTTTGTCTGGTGTAAGGCTAAACTGTATGAAGTTGCCCCGTCTCTAATGGGAGAATCGCCTTCTTATTGTAGGGACTCAAAGGCAAGGCCATCTGCGGTTGAGTTACTGTATTATAAATTTGTTTCAAAAATTCCATCGTAGTCATATCAATTGATCAATTGTACAATTTAATTAGTTAATAAGATGTCTGTTCTTGTGATTGCCAAAGTGTTACCATACACCAAAACAACTTGAAAAGATGTTTGCAAGGTTTTAGTCCCATATGGTCCCATCAGTAAACCGGGGACGTAAGCAGACGTTCGACTTAGAGAACAGTTCGGCGTAATAGTTTTCCTCCTGCTCAGCGAAAATAGGGATCTAATGTTGCCTTGTGTAAAGCGTTTAAATCTTGTCTAGTACAGTGATGCCTTTTATTGCCTGTAGGAGCATTGGGGTATAGTCTAATCACAGTATCTACGAAGAATTTAGACTTATTACACCAGTCACTGTCTTTGCAAAAGGCAGACTGTTTGCTCTGAGGACCAGTTCTGTTTGGGAGGTTGGTCGTTAAGATGGCAGAAGTCACTAGGATTGGCTATAGACTGATTCCATGAGTCACAGTTTTCGCTCCTTAGGCCCATCTGATTACAATAGGTCGCTCAGAACTACATTAGGCTACTCTGGGCATTAGGCAATCTAATTCAATTTTTGTAAGTAAATAGTTGTTGCTGTTGCAAAGACTGCTTGGGCTGTTTGCGAAGAGTGGGACTTATGAGTCTAGACTGGCTATAAGTCTGGGAAACTTTTGCCTAATCATTAACGTTACATACACGAGTCTCGTTATGATTTTCTAATTGCATGCAATGGAGGTTGGACATTTAATTTTCTTTTTTTAGTTTTATATCATCATGTGACTTTTCTTTATCTCTTTTATTAAAAACGAGTTTTTAATAAAATAGATACAAATGTATTTTTAACACAAGTTTCGTGTTGGCAATGGATCGACAGTGGAGAACTTTTTCATTTCTTATTGTCATTGGCTTCCCCCTTTTTAATTAATCATGTGCTTTTGATTTTCGTTTATTATTTAATGTGTACATATGTAAATTTTATTATTTTTATCAGTCATTAGAAAATCGATATTTCTTGTAAAGTATTAATGAATTTTTCATTTGCTTTAATTTCTGTTGAGTTGATTTATGTGTGAAATTCACAAAACATATAGACAGTTTCCTTCCTCCATTTTTAATGCAACTTCATTTCCGAATACTGTATCTTGATGTGCAAGATCCTTGTTTCATTAAGGCGTTTTGCAGCTGTCTACATCAAAACCGGTAAGCCGGTTCGTTTTTTCACTTGAACTCTTCATTTAATTCTATTGGTCTTTCAGCTATATCCCGTCAGCTGATTGGTGTTCAAAACACAATACCAATTAAGCTTCTCTTTTCTGATTGGTGCATTTCGTTCCGCATCTTGGTAAACAACGGCCTGTATGTAACATACCGCCTCAGTCGAGTGCCTTGGCTTGCTTCTGATGCTTGTACTCCGAGGAGTGTCAGGTAAAACATTTTCTAGTTTGTTCTAAGATTGTTCCTCTTTTCTTCGAAACCCTGAAAAATTTGTTATCGTATAGACTGATAATTCATTTTGTGAAGTATACTTATGAGGAACCCACTGGGCGGAACCTCTCTTATGAAAGATCACGATTGGCTGGTGTTCACATTTTTGCTATTTTTGTTCTGTCTTAAATTTTATAACCTTTTTCATAAGAGTTCTGCTTATCTATGTACATGGAGAAGAAAAATTCAGTATTTTTGGATGTAAGGTTCAGAAGTTACTAAGTTACTAAGCTGCTTCTTGAAGTCTTAGAGTAGAAAGCACCAACAAAGAAGAATTTTTTTCAAATGCAGTGGTTATATAGTTAGAAAACGTTAAAAAACGTTGAAAAAGTTTATAAGGTTACAAAAGCAAAGTTTGTAAAAAGTTCATGGTTAATACTAGAAGTCGAGTTTTGAATGTCAAAAATAAGGTCTATTTCCCATATGATCTGCGAGCAATGAATCTTCTGCGAGAATACCTTCTACGGGAATAGTGTCTTCTGCGGGCAATGAATCTCCTGCGAGAATACCTTCTGCGGGAATAGTGTCTTCTGCGGGCAATGAATCTTCTGCGAGAATACCTTCTGCGGGAAAAGTATCTTCTGCGGGCAATGTATCTTCTGCGGGCATTGTATCTTCTGCGGCCGATGTATCTTCTGCGGGCAATGTATCTTCTGCGGGCATTGTATCTTCTGCGGCCGATGTACCTTCTGCGGGCAATGTACCTTCTGCGGGCAATGTATCTTCGGCGTGCATTGTATCTTCTGCGGCCGATGTACCTTCTGCGGGCAATGTATCTTCTGCGGGAATAGTACCTTCTTCTTGCATAATGTGGTTCGTTAGCCGTTTGAATTGCTGAAAAGACATAAACTACAGTAAAGACTGAACTTCAATAGATCAGTGACGGGCGTGTGCCATTAATAAAATTTTGACCCCAAAATTTATGAAAATTATAAAAAGTATGCCCCAAAGTTCACAAAGAAATATGAATATAAAACATGGAAATACTCAAAAGCCCTTTTTTAGAATTATACAGCTGAAATTTATTTGGCAGTTATTGTGAATTTATCAAAAAATGATCACCTCAGCAAAATGATACACCCAAGTTTGTAATTTTAGCAAATTTGATACCCCAAAATTTATTTTCCACTCTTAAAAAGGTACCCCAAAAATGGCACATCCCGTACCCATACATATGGGAGTTACCCACTAATCCACGGCCCTATGGCATTGTGACCCTATGGCCCTATGGCCCTAAATCGCCATTCGGCAAAATATTTCGTTCTCCATGGTACCCGCACTAAATTCGTGCAAATTTCTGTGAAAACTTATACGAAACTTCACGAAATGGAAGTTCATAGTGATTCGTTATAACAAAAATTCACTACAAAATACAGTATATAGCAAGTAGTGCAGGCGGTCGTGGGACTGTGGGGCCGTGGTGGGTTAGTAGAAGCCTCCTTTTTTCAGTCACTACGGAATTCCTTTCCTTGTTATTTCCAAACGCGTTATGAATGGTCGAGATAAATATTGGACTTTGAGATTTACTTTGTATTTTCATGGATTATGTGGTATCATAAGATACAGTGGCTAGTTCCTTTGCTTCTTTTTATGCGTCACAAATTCCGAGGACTTAATGGAAATGTGGTTTTGGACGAAGTGTGCTGCCGAGATTTTCCATCCGAGTGCATTGCCCCCATGATTGCCCCTCGAACAATCCTGTCCCAATTGAGCCTGGAAGTGAACACGACCATTGCGCAAGCAAGCTAAGCCTAGTGTTTCCGTAATTATCGGCGACTAACCCTTTTGAGCGGCACATACCCTTCCACGTTATACATGCTATGTGCCCCCCTGGTACAGCGTAAAATTAAGTAGGATCTGATTTAGTATTGCATTTAAATAATTTGAAATATGACCAATAAGTTACAGTGGGTGATTCCATTTTAGAAAGAAAAATTCTGCATGTAACCAAAGGTTGAAACAGTTGACTGAGGCTCTTATCTATAATTTGCAAAGTTTTAATTCAAAACATGTGACCAAATTTGGTAAGATATGGTCACAAGTCAAAGTCACTGGAGACTGGTGATGATTTTGCGTGCCACAGCGTTCTGTATTAGGCAATTTTGGGCGTGGGTTTGACTTCTAATATCATCATCTTATGGGTGTATTTCGATCCGCATCTGGGTATAAATTCCGCCTTAGTCGTCTCTTTCCGTCTGTTTCTGACGATTACACTCTGAGGACTAAGGAGTGTCAGATGAAAAGTATGTCCGGAGATTTTTTCTGTTTCTCGCAATTTTGAATTTTTTTGTGAATTGGCACCCGTTTGTTGAAAATCAAAACTTCCCCCTGATTCTTGCGCTGGGAGTAGGCAAGATCCATTTTTTTAGCTGAACACGAAATCTTACTTTTGGTAGAAAGCAAAAATGAAAAAAGGCGATATTTCTTTTCAAATGCAGCGGTTATAAAGCTATAAAAGATTTATAAAAGCGAAAAGTTGTAAAAAGTTTATGGTTATGATAGGCAAGAAGTTCAGCTTTAAAAATCAAAAGTAAGGTCTATTTTCCATACGATCTTCTGCGAGAGTATCTTCTGCGGGCATAAGATCTTCTGCGATAATATGATCTTCTGCGGGCATAATATCTTCTGCGGGCAATATATCTTCTGCGATAATATGATCTTCTGCGGGTATAATATCTTCTACGGGCAATATATCTTCTGCGGGAATAGTATCTTCTGCGAGCATTGTATCTTCTGCGGCCGATGTACCTTCTGCGTGCGATGTACCTTCTGCGGGAATAGTATCTTCTGCGGGCATTGTATCTTCTGCGGCCGATGTACCTTCTGCGTGCGATGTACCTTCTGCGGGAATAGTATCTTCTGCGAGCATTGTATCTTCTGCGGCCGATGTACCTTCTGCGTGCGATGTACCTTCTGCGGGAATAGTATCTTCTGCGGGCATTGTATCTTCTGCGGCCGATGTACCTTCTGCGTGCGATATACCTTCTGCGGGAATAGTATCTTCTGCGGGCATTGTATCTTCTGCGGCCGATGTACCTTCTGCGTGCGATGTATCTTCTGCGGGAATAGTATCTTCTGCGGGCAATGTACCTCCTCCGGGAATAGTATCTTCTGCGGGTATAGTATCTTCTGCGGGCAATGTATCTTCTGCGGGAATAGTATCTTCTGCGGGAATAGTACCTTGTTCTTGCATAACGCGGTTCGTTAGCTGTTTGAGTTGCTGAAACAGAAATAACTACAGTAAATTCCTTGACTTTGTTTCGAAGACTGAAGAGCTCAATATAGTAGCTAGGTTTTTAGCCCTTTCATATTTTGTCCACTCAAGCCTGATCAAATAGAATCATCAAGATAGGAAACTAATTTGCCCGTTGCTTGTTGAAATTTCTTTAATCTAAGAATGCGTTCTTTTGGAGCGAAGCAAAAGTTTGATTCGACAAAGTACCGTTCTTTTCAGTGCATTGGCAAAGCTGCTTCGCTTCTTCCTGGCCGAAGTACCTAACCCCCTGGAAGACGTCATTCCACATTTTTCATTAATGTAACTTTCAATCTTTAGAGGTGATCATATCATACATTTGTTTGTTAAGTGAGTGAGGTACTTACTACCTTTCATATCGCTTGCTTTATCTTCGTTCTTTACGGCAGCAACATCTTGTTCATTTGGTTGATCGTCAACTGATGCTTTTTTCGAGACATCTTCTTCCGGGGCATCTTCGGAGGCAGCTTCCGGGGCATCTTCTGAAGCACCTTCCAGGGCATCTTCCGGGGCAGCTTCCGGGGCATCTTCCGAAGCAACTCCCAGGGCATCTTCCGAGGCATCTTTGAGCAATGCCTTGCTATCTTCATTTCTTATGTTGGCAGCTTGGGAAAAAACAAAAACAAAATCATTCTTGTGATTTAGATGAAAAACGGAGCCATCTTTAAAAATAGAGTGCCCCGTATAGCGGACAGCTATGGACAATCCAGCTAGCGACAAGCGAGCGACAGTTGGAGATGACATTAGAAAAGGGAAAAAAATACCTTGCCGATATGGAAAGACTCGGAAAACGAATCGTTTCCGAGAAATAAATTTGGACCAATAATTCTTACGCTCTGTAATATGACCTGCAACTTGGAACACGGAAATAATTTGGGCCACAGTGACGCTTGTCATCAGTAATATGACCCACCTCGCGATACTTTAGCCTGTTACAACAAAATGAAAAGCATTCTATGATCCGTTCTCTAGATCAGGCTAGCGTTGAAATTACATTTCAATCCCGTTTTAACGGACTCCTGATTTAACGGCATTCTCGGTAAAACGAACTACATGTCTGGTCCCTCCGAACCTCAATAAAGAACCCTGTTGTACCATTTCTCTCGGTTTAACAAACTCCTGACTAACTCCCGAAATTACGTATCAGACGTTTGGTTCCTTCAAGGCTATCAGGGTAGTTTTCTGGGAGTTTTTTGTCGCTGTATAGTCAGCAGCAAAACCATCCCTACATTAATAATAACAAGCGGTTTCCCTCCTTTTCCCGCCACTCACACCCAACGTAACAACGCAGAGAAGTACAAGCTTCCTAGACATGTACCAGGCGCTTGCTCTGTGGCAAACAACAAATGACTGCAGTAAGTGAATTTACATAACATACCATTGACAAAGCAAATTGCAAGGCCCAAGATTAGAAGAACGACGAGACTCTTCATCTTTGCAGCTTTGCTTCAGCCAAAGTTTCTTCGACTGTTCAGCAACGAGGAACAGGAATACTGAACGACTGATTCTTGGTGTGGGTGAGGTTGAGTGATTTTTCCCTTTTTTAGTTGCCATGGAATTCCTTTGTTTTAGTAAATACAGTTCTAGACAGTGGTGAGGAATTTGCGGGAATTTGATATTGTAATATGATGCTAATCGTTGTGAAGTTTAATGGATACTGTTAAAGCCATTGAGTCATTCATACTGCTGACTCAGTACAGTATACAGTACACAGCCATTTGATTGGATAGAGTTTTAACTGATCACATGAAAATCCTTTCTAGCATTTTGAGATAGTTCTTTTTTGGGCGCTACTCACTCACTCGCTGGTGGTTAGACTGGGGTGCGACGCTGAGATTTTTCTATCCGACCCACCTTTAATAGTTTATTTTAGGTCCTTTTTAATGATTTTTACCCCCTTTTCAGAGGTTTCAGGCACATTGTAGGGACATTGTGTCAATGCTAATGTAGTTTTTGGCTGCTAACCAACGCTTTAGGGCACATACCCGTCCCAGTTTTGTGTCAATGCGAATGATGTGATTCACATACTTCGACGAAAACGACATTTTTTTTTTGAGAAAACTCACGCTAACAAAAAAAAATTTTTTATTCAATTGCAAAGATTATGAAAAATTCATTGATTATAATAAATAAACACACAAGTCCAGCTTGCAATCCCAAGTAAGCACCGTTTATTTTCCGTACGGTTTGACATAACTGTATCTTCTTCTGCGGGCAATGAATCTTTTGCGGGCAATGTATCTTCTGCGTGCAATGTATCTTCTGCGTGCGTTGTATCTTCTGCGGGCAAAGTATCTTCTGCGGGCATTAAATCTTCTGCGGGCAATGTATCTTCTGCGGGCAATGTATCTTCTGCGGGCAATGAATCTTCTGCGGGCAATGTATCTTCTGCGGGCAATATATCTTCTGCGGGCCTTGTATCGTCCATAATAATAGATCTTCCTATGACGTGGGTCGTTTTCGGTCTGGGTTGCTGAAAGAAAAGAAAACGATTTACAGTTAAATGTTGTTCGGATTTCACTCATATTGAACTCGAAGGTATATAGCTACCCTATATGTGCAACGCTCACTGTACATTTGTAAATTGTGCTTTTATAGCCGAGACAAACATCCCCGGGAGAAAGATTTCTTCCTTTTTGGTAATCAGTATATCATGTGAATCTTTAAAGGGTGCAAGTTTGCAAGGTATTTGTATCACATACTTAAAAACAAATGGCTGAGACGCACTTAGTCCAAAAATTTTGTGCAGTGTACCAATGTGATTGAGGACGTTTAGAGGCCTGAGCATTGGATCTTACGACGCAAAATCCCATGAAAGTCTTTGATTTTGTATTGCGTGCCAGTTAGCTATGGGTATCAGGGTTGACAGTATGAAAGAAACATATCTAATATCAAAATCTGAGACAAATGACCCCCTGGATCTTTACGATTTTATATCATGTATCAATGAAGTTCAGAGCCTTTACAGGGGAGGTTTTGAAAAATTGTCTATCAAACAGATTAGGTATTACCTTGGGTATCGCTGGGTTCGTCTTCATCCTCTACAGCAGCAGCATCTTGCTCATCTGATTGATCAGCAACTGGTGCATCCTCTGAGGCATCTTCTGAGGCATCTTCTGAAGCATCTGTGGCATCTTGTGGCGCATCTTCAATCTTCGCCTTGCTGTCTTCATTTTCGGTATTGGCAGCTTATAAAATCATGGAAATTTGGAATTAGCTTTATCGCAATAATCATGTTCTTTCTCAAAATTGCTCTAGTTGCAGTAATGATAGATAACGTATCCCAAGTCATGCAGTGCTTGTGTTTCCTATCAGAGATATTTTTCTTATGTATAGAACATCGAGAGATGCCCCCCCTGGAAAACTTTATCTCGTGCTGTCTTTGATTGGCTCACATCCTATCGAAGAGGGTGGGAATGTTCACGAAATGAGAATGAAGTCTGATTAGTTTCGCAGTTCCCGAACCAAAGCATTCATTCATATCTTTCATTAGATATTTTAAATACCTTATCAACGGGACCCAGAGCATCCCATCTTAGCATTGTAGCCCCAAGCTCGTATCTTTCAAAGAAGAAACGTTTTTGAAAAATCATAGCACTGCAAGCATTTTCGTTTTCGTCTTGTACTCTTCAGTGTGTAAAAATCATCAATAAATTGGCCGAAACAGTTCGAGTTGCTGCTGAATAAGGACCCAAAGGTGGATCGAAAATTAGCCAATCAAAAAGAGGCCCGCTGAATTTCATTGTGCAATAAACACCAATCAGCGCACAGAAAACAGCGAAAGAACCAATAGAATTAGGCGAAGAATCCAAGCGAGTGAACAAGGTAGAATGTAGACTTATTACCTGAGTTCCAGTTATCGCTCGTCAAACAGAGGCTAACGAAAACCGAGATTGTCAAAACTGTTAGTTTGATCGTCCAGCAGTTGAACTCAATAGCAATAACTACGACTCAGGTAATAAGTCTATGTAGAATGAACAGTACTCACCACTGACAAAGCAGATAGCTAGGCCCAAGATAAGAAGAACGACGAGACTCTTCATGTTTGCTTCAGCCAAGTTCCTTCAGAAGATCTGCAGCGACGAAGACAAGTGACTGATTCTCGGTGAGTGACGCTTCTCTTTTATTCCCCTCTTGTTGTAATTAAATGTCACTCTTTAAGATTTATATACCTAATCAATTCAGCATCAATTGCCACTTTGGCAATTTGTTACTCCGTGGTTACATTAAATTACCTGTTTATTTATCATTATATTTAGTATCTTTAATGATAGGCATCTAGAGAACGACGAAAAATAAATGTTTATGCTTGTAATTTTTTCAAATTAGCATTTAAGCACATGTATCTAGTAATGTAACAGTCGTGTTGCAATTTTTAATGATTTTCTCACTTTTAATTATTAATTGCAAGCGGAAAAATCCTGTGTAACTCAATTTTGTTTTGAGAGAACACGAATTTTGCCATTTGTTTTGAGGCACACGAATTTCGCCATTTCCACTTTGGCCGTAGCAAATGGATCAAACATTGTTTGTCAAACATTTGAAGTTTGCTTGTAAAACAATGCTTCAATGTTTGGCACGTTACAACGTCACAAAACATTGCCCGAGAAGTAAAAGAAGTAATATTTGTTGCTACCCAGGGTAGTTTGTTGCGCAGTGTTTTTGAAATAGTTCAAAAACCTTTTTTGTTTGAAGCAAGCAAAAATGTTGCGAGGCAATGTTTTATGACGTCGCCGAACAAGCAAATTTCAAATGTTTGCTAAACAATGTTTGATCGTTTGGCAAGGGCCTCACGTTTTGAATGTTTTTATATGTAATACTTTTTGTGTTTGCCTATATCTATTTATCTTTTTTACTTACAAATGTTCGCCTAACCTGTTGCGTTTGTCGTCCACGCGTACAAAAACACAAGCAGACATTTCACATTTAAGCACTGCTTTTGAAAGGCTTGAAAAGGTTGTTGCAAAGACTTGAATCTTGAAAGAATAAATGATTTTAATAACAGAAAGCTTGCCTTCTATTGATTTCAGTAACACGAGTTTGTTCGGCTTCGCATCACTAAGGATTCCCATTCCCTAATTTTTACAATAATTGTCATAGAGACATGCAGAATTTGTTTAGTGGTTCATTTGGTAGCGTTGTCTTACGTCCTAAGTTTTGGTTTGTTTCTTTGCTGGCTTATAGCAACCTAGATTTATTACACGAGTCGTAGTTTTAGCAATTGAGTCTATGCTGGACGCTCAAACTACTCAATGCGCCAAAATTTAGCGCATGCGCACGAAATAGCTTTTCCCACAATAGTCTGATTGTTAGGAAGAAATACTGTTACTACAAAGAAGATGTCTTACATAATTGATTCAGTGTGTGAGTCGGAAGCTGGCGGGATATCCAAGCGTAAGCATATGGTCTGGGGGCCGGATAGTCCCTCCCCCTTGGATTGCCGAAGATTCACGGGAGAATAGTGATTTCCTGTAACGGGAACCACCGTAAGATGCGACGCCTCAGCCACAGTGTCTCGGCATTGTGGATGCAAATGGGGAGCATTCATCTCCAGCACTGAGAGATGTTTTTGCTTTTCTCTTTCTTAAAGACGTTGCACCGTCACTATGGTGACCTAGACTTACTACATGAGTCGTAGTTGTCGCTATTGAGTCTGTGGTGGCAAGATAACAGCTGTATTGTTGTTGTTGTTGTTGTTGTTGTTGTTGTTTGCCAAGAGCGGGATTCAGAGAATAAGTCAAATGGCAACGTCACAAGACTTTATCTTAGACTTGCTACACAAGTCCCTTGCTTTCGCTCACATTGAATTGCATTGAATAGTAGTAGGTGGTGCGTCCAGCAATTCAATTCAATAGCTATAACTAATACCTATAGCTCGTGTAATCAGTCTAGTTTTATCTGTTTTATCCTAGACTTCCAACAGAACAATTCTTCGCTTCACAGCTACAGCAACAACAGCAACTCATTTATGCTGCAAGCAGCAACAACTTATTATAGGATTGCCTTTGACTAGGTACCGTTGAACAATGAGAAGATTGCAAATGTAAGCTTCTGAATCATGTACAGTTGACATCCGCTATCTCGACTGCCCGCTATCTCGAACATTCGCTATCTCGAACGATATTCCATTTCCCCTCGTTTTGATATAAGGGTTTGTATAGAAAAATCATCCGCTATCTCGAACCCCGCTATCTCGAACATTCGCTATCTCGAACCATTTTCTATTTCCCATGGAGGAAAACCTGCTCTTTATCTCGAACTTTGCCAAATTTTTTGCTGAACTGGATAAAGAGAGACAGGCTGAAAATATGTATAAGTTCGCCTAGCGGAGCAGGAATGGCAGCAGCTAGGTGATATGCTGCCCATGTATACAATAGATGAAGCTGTTCTCTTTTGAGATGTGCTGCATCGCCATTATCTCAATCTCAACAATAGTAGAGATAAAAGCAGATGAGCATTGACTCCTATGTAAAAAATACCAGACTTGTTTGACGAAATTTGGGATCAGTAACCCTGCATGTTAATAGAGGTTCCTTTTCTGACGTAAAAACTAAAATTTTTTATGTTCATATAGGGCATCCGTTATTTCAAACATTCGCTATCTCGAACAAATTCCAGTTTCCCTTGAGAGTTCGAGATAGCGGATGTCAACTGTGTATTGAAGTTAGTCCCTTGCAAAAACATCAAGAAATGGATGTCAAATATTTGTAATTTGCGTCTCAAGAAATATGTTTGACCGTTTCGCCATGTCGCAACACTCTTTCCTTACATCAAGCAAAAATTGTTTTTGAACTAGCTATTTCAAAAACCTTGCGAAAGAAATTTAGCTTAATTCTGCTTGTCAAGCAATAGTTTTTTACGTGGCCAAACCTTCAAACGTTGCTATTAAGCAAAGCTATCAAACGTTTGACCAACAATGTTTGATCGATTAGGCAGGCTTTTTGGGAGATCATGCTTAATGCTTACAATGGTTACAAGAAGAAAGTTTTAGTAAAATTTCAATATCTTATTTATTATGATTTAGCTCACAGAGGCATTTATAAAACTTTATCATTTTAGGACACTTCAACTCGACAGCATAAGCAAGCAAAAATCTGCAAAACAAGTGCAGAAAAAGCTATTTTGGTAAGTCAAAACGTAAACTCGTTTTCTCATTTCGCCCACCCTCGCCATTACTCTATATTGATATAAAAATTAAATTATCATTTTGGTTAACAAATTACTAAATTTAACTTTGATTAACTTCGTTAGTGTTTTTATATCAAACCGAATGATGTGAATGCCAAAACGCGTGGCTTATTAAAGGAATGAAAGGAAACTGCTAATAGAATGAATACAAAATTATACAAATGGGAATGTGTTAACAAAACTACGACGAGGTCCCTCCATTAAGTGTATGACATACTATGCGCTAACACTTGGGGTTCTTCTCGTAAACTAACTAACTAACTACCTCACTTACTAACAAACTAACTATCTAACTAACTGGCTGACTAACTTACTAACAAACTAGCTATCTAACTAACTGGCTGACTAACTAACTAACTAACTAACTAACTAGCTAACTGACTAACTAACTATCTAACTAATTAACTAACTAACTGACTAACTAACTATCTAACTAATTAACTAACTAACTAATTAACTAACTAACAAACAAACAAACTAACTAACTAACTAACTAACTAATTAACTAACTAACTAACTAACTAACTAACTAATTAACTAACTAGCTAACTAACTAACTAACTAACTAACTAACTAACTAACTAACTAACTAACTAACTAACTAACTAACTAACTGACTAACTAATTAACTAACTAACTAATTAACTAACTAACTAACTAACTAACTAACTAACAAAGAAACTAACTAACTAACTAACTAACTAACTAACTAGCTAACTAACTAACTAACTTACTAAACAACTAACGTAGGAACCATCTAACTCACTAAAAAACCCTTATTGGAAATAGACTGGAAAGATCAGTGTGGACATTCTAGATTGTAAAATCTAATTGTCAGAGCAATAGGAGAGAAATGGTTGGGGTGGGGTAGCCCAGATAATTAACTTTGAAGGAACCTTTGGGCGGATACTGTATGGGACATAAGTGGAGGCTCGCTTGTAAATTCGAGTTATTTGTTATGAAAGATTTTTTTTCTTAGTGATAGAGATTCTTAAAATCTTTACAACATCTTAGGAGAATCAATATTTAGCTATTGAAGTAAAATACCAAATGTCGTTTCCTTATATCAGAACCTTACACACCCCGAAGCTGGTTCTAAAATTAAATTCATTGTTGTTTATTAGTGAATGAAGTCTTGAGGAATTTAATATATATTGAAAATGGGAGGGGCCTAGAGCGTTAAAAATTTCATGGTAAAATGAAATAGCTAAAAGAGAGTTTTCGAAGATTTTGTTAACGCCCCCTGTTCTCCTCAGACACAGAATATAGAACCTCAATGGATGATTGTAAGCGATGGGCGATTCACTTCTAGGAAGCCTCGTACATCCTTGCTAGGAACCTATTGTTTTCACAGAAATCCCCTTGAAATCCTTTTGTTTTAGTAAAAATCTCGTACGCATTATGAGGAATGAAGTGCCCTTCGATTGCAAGGGCTTCACTTTTAGTTAGCCTCGTTAAACGAGTACCTTCATTACATCAGTTCGTACACAAGTAGTACCATCAGTCATCCTCGATCAAGACCCCACCTCTTGAATAGGACCCCAGCTAAGAATTCGTTCCTTCGAATAAGCCCCCCATCGGAAGCTATTCGAAGGCCTTGTGCATTTGTTTTTGCCTATAATGATAATGCATCTTTCAACTAATTAGAACAGTGAAAAAGCTAGTATTGACAGGTTTTACTATCAATTCAATCATTTGCTGTTGGCAAGCAGCTTATTTTGATTATGCAATGCAGATAAGTTATCTTTTTCTCTCTTCTATTCTATCAAAATACACACTGGAGCTATTGGTCTTAAAAATAAGCCCCCCCTTGAATAAGCCCCTACCAAAAAATTCGTTTTTGAAAATGGATCCCCGGGATCGTATTCGAGGAGTTATTAATAGGTTTATGAAGATCCTTGGAACTCTGTAGAATTCGGAGAAGATTATTATAGGTAATCCTTGTGGAGGAGAAACGATGCATTACAGAAACCAATAGAAGACTAGAGGCAATTAAAATAAAAAAAGATACAAATGAATATGGATAAACAATAAGAAGGTAATCTTAATTTATCGTATCTGGAATTAATAGCAAAAGCCAAGGCAACAAATTAATTAGTCTCATTAAAGTTAGCTTTTATTAAAAATTTGAAGTAGATATGAATGAGCATGCAACCTAATGATTTGTATAAATAAATGTAGCTCTATCTAAAAAATTCAAAGCACTCTGAGTTTCCCTGATAGCTCTAGCGGAAAACATCAGTAACTGTTAATAACTCGAATCAAAGACATGTATGGCCATAATGGTTTATATAAACGCAGCAAAGAAATTAGCTTATAAGATATTGTCATCAAGTGAATGAAAATAGAACATTTAATATTTATAATGATTAATCGGGAGAGATCAGTAACTTTTAATACCAAATTTAAAAGACAAGAATATTCGATTGCCTTCCTCAATTTTCACTAACTGTCTATCATTATAGGAAATCACCAAGAAGAAAAATACCTCAAAATGGGTATAAAAAGGCATCGTCCTCATACCTTTGGCATCATTTCTTGGCATCAAGGCTTGGTCTGTCTGCAGCTGAAAAGAAAAGAGGAGTTTGAAGTAAGTTTTCGGTTTTTTATTTTTATTTCTTCAATCCTTCTTTGATTGTATTTATCTGTTAGCTTTGTACATGCATTATCAGATTACGCAGTACATGCAATGCCAGAGCCATGCCAATATGTGCATTACTTGAACTGGTACTATGAACTGGTGTAGATAGTTGAACCTGATACCTCGATTACTGCTTGACCTGACTCGAGTTGCTCGACATCTCCTATATTTTTCTGTTTCCTGTGATTATTTTGAATTTCTTTTTGAATGATTACACACAGAACTCAACAACGGCACTTGTCTAAATGTTGATACTTTTTATTTTTAGATATGAAGGCACTTTTGCTTCTTGCCATCTTTGGCTTCGCAGTCTGCTTTGTCAGCTGTAAGTAACATTTCGTATTTAAATCTTCGCTGCTGATTTAATTTCAAAGACGTAACAGTCAAACGCCAAAGGGGGGCATACTCGCCTAATTTAGCTGAAGTAAAGTCGATGAAGTGCCCCTATTTTGAATGGAAACGCCCCTTCTTTGAAGCCTAAGAAACCCTCTTTTCCGTCCCGAAAGTCATCTTTGGGCCTTTGGGGCACGTTTAAGCTTTTCTATCCCGGGGCGGTTCGGTGAAAACCTACCAGCTTCGAACTGGGGTTGACCGCTGGCACAAACAGCACAAAAATATTGAAATCAGCAATGATGCCTTAGTAAAGACCTTAATTTAACTCATCTCATTTTGCCCCTTCGCCAACTTTTGAGAAGCTTTGTACGTATCTACGTTTTGAAAGCCAAAGTTGTTAAAACTGTTGATTTGAAATGCAAGATATTAATGTTGGGTCTTTTTCATTTTAAGGTGAATCAACTGAAACTGAAAACAGCCAAGTTGAAACCCAAGCTGATAAACCAGCTGAGGATAGCCAATCTGACGCTCAATCTGAAGTCCAGTCTGCAGATGAAGCTGACGATGATAAATCTGATGACGAAGATCAATCTGAAACCGATGATGAACCAATCGCCGAATTAGATGAAGAACTGGATGAAGACAGCGAAGAAGATAATGACCCATATGTCCGACCAATATCTTGCAACTCTAAATCTTACCGTACACCTGGATGCTATTATGGCCGCCGCAGATACGCCAAGAAGCTCTATGGCCGCCGCAGATATGCCAAGAAGCTCTATGGCCGCCGCAGATACGCCAAGAAGTACTATGGCCGCCGAAGATACGCCAAGAAGTACTATGGCCGGCGAAGATACGCCAAGAAGTACTATGGCCGCCGCAGATACGCCAAGAAGTACAATGGCCGCCGAAGATACGCCAAGAAGTATTCAGGCAAAAAATATTACGGCAAATAGAACTCGAACCCCGAGAAATAACGACTTATATGTACTTTATGATGCTGTATGTCGAGCTAGTCTTGAATTGTAAGCTTTTTGCAAATTTATCTATTATGAGTTAAGCAAATTTAGATTTTCGCTCTCTTTTATCTCTTTCTGTAATCTTCAGTGGTCTCAATGCGAACTCTTGCTAACCCTTGCAAATAAGAAAAAATTCTGAATTGCTGAAGTGGCGAGGTAAAGACCAGCATAGGCCTGCTCCGTAAATCTCCATAAAATCTCAGTTAATCTTTCTAAATATCCTTAAACTCCTGTGCTCCGTTCAGTCCTTATTTGCGCAAATCCAAGCCATTTCTTAAAAAACTTGGCAATAAGTACCCAATAATGGGCGGGGCCCAGTGACAAGAAAATGTCCCCTCAACAAAAACTTCTATGTGAGTGTTGTGAATTTGAAGTTTTTTCGGAGATTTTACAGAGATTTCTTGCAAGGCAACAGAGAGAACTATATTGCAAAATTTTTAAATCGTATAACGCGAAGGAGAAGCATTTAAAAGTTCAAGGGTACACAGTGTTTTATTTCTACAAAAACAGTATTTCCACTTCAACCAAAAGCTGCATTTATTATCACTGTAGAATTATGATTATAAAGATTTGAAATGTGAATTCAGAACCCTTGATTTTGTCAAAAGCAATAACCCAGCCGATCCTGGCAAATCACCAATCCCAACTCCTGGACGGTGTGGGCCTATGTCAAGAAAAAGGACGCTTCTCACCATTTCTAGCAATACCTCAAATTTGTGGAACCAATTTCAGCGCGGTTTATCCCTGAAGCAACTCCAAATGAAGCGAGAAAATGCCTTGCGCTGAAAACTTAAAATGCGTTTACCGATTTGCATCATAAAATTGACTCTGTTAGCGGTCACCCCGTGTAACGTGTGTGCAGTACCGTGGGGATGCGCAGTACCGTGGGGATGTTCAGTACATGTGGGAGGCATCCCTGAGTACCGTGGGGATGTTCAGTACCGTGGGGAGGCATCCTGAGTACCGTGGGGCGACATCTTGAGTACCGTGGGGGATGTTCAGTACCGTGGGGGGATACCATGATTTCTGTGGGGAGGCATCATGAGTACCGTGGGGGATGTTCAGTACCGTGGGGAGGCATCTTGAGTACAGTGGGGGATATCATGATGTCTGTGGGGAGGCATCCGTGAGTACCGTGGCGGATATTCAGTACCGTGGGGGATACCTTGAGTACCGTGGGGGATGTTCAGTACCGTGGGGAGGCATCTTGAGTACCGTGGAGGGATATCATGATGTCTGTGGGGAGGCATCATGAGTACCGTGGGGGATGTTCAGTACCGTGGGGGGATATCATGAGTACAGTGGGGAGGCATCTCTGAGTACCGTGGGGGTTGCTCAGTACCGTGGGGAAGCATCATGAGTACCGTGGGGATGTTCAGTACCGTGGGAGGCATCTCTGAGTACCGTGGCGGATGTTCAGTACGGTGGGGTTGATCAACTGTAATCAATCTTCGAATCACTTTTTCCGTTGTTATTTTTATAACTTATCGTGCGGGATTAGTACATCGTTTCTTAGTCAACACAACGGGAAAGCAGACTACTATGAATGTCAAGTTCACAATTGCGTGAGATAATCTGATGTATTTCACAACACAGCGAAGTTTTGTTCTGTAGTTGATATTTCTAAATTCTAGAACCTGTTTAGGACAACTGTTCCTTACAAAAGTGTGTTGTACTGACCAAATGAGAGAATGAATTAAGATCTCGATGGATGGGCTGTAATAAAAATTTTTGCAGCATGCTCCTAGAAGGGCAGGCAGCCCGTGCTCAGCGTTTGATACCTTCTTGCAACATACGAAACAGGTCGATGTGGACGACGGACCAAATAAAAAGAATTGCTGACTTCCTACAAATTATTGTAACAATTTGACAAGAGTTTATGAAAGGGGCCACGTTTTCCTATACCCGCAACTCATTTTAAAATAGCTCGAATTATCTCACGCAAAGTACTCTCGTGAATTTGACAGTTATTTTGGACTGATTTTCCGTTCGATTCACTAAGAAATGACAAGCTTAACCCGCTATGTTTTTAATATACACGTATTTTTTTATAAGAAACTAAAAAATTGATCCAGTACTAAAAGTTTCTTAAAATTTTCAGATTTTGAGTACTGAAAGTTTCTTACGAGTTTCTTAAATATCCATATTTGGCAACATAGTTATTCTACTGTATCTTAATGATGTTCCAAACCCATTTATCGATCGTGTTTGCATGCATATGGGTTCCTTTTTGTCTTCTTGTCACAGAAATGCTTTATCGTAGAGAAAACACGGAAAATAAAGAAAATTTTCTCTGTTTGAGGTGAAACGGTTCCTACGCTATAAAATTCCACTACTGGAGTTTCTTAACGCTTTGGCCATTCGAGAGTCTGGGTTTCTTATAAAGAGTTTCTTATAAAAAAATACGTGTATCTTCCTTTATTTTTTCTATTATTATCCCAACGATTCTTGTGAACTTGACATTCATAGTAGTCTGGTTTTCCGTTGTGTTGACTAAGAAACGATGTACTAATCCCGCACGATAAGTTATAAAAATAACAACGGAAAAAGTGATTCGAAGATTGATTACAGTTGATCAACCCCACCGTACTGAACATCCGCCACGGTACTCAGAGATGCCTCCCACGGTACTGAACATCCCCACGGTACTCATGATGCCTCCCCACGGTACTGAGCAACCCCACGGTACTCAGAGATGCCTCCCCACTGTACTCATGATATCCCCCACGGTACTGAACATCCCCCACGGTACTCATGATGCCTCCCCACAGACATCATGGTATCCCTCCACGGTACTCAAGATGCCTCCCCACGGTACTGAACATCCCCCACGGTACTCAAGGTATCCCCCCATGGTACTGAATATCCGCCACGGTACTCACGGATGCCTCCCCACAGACATCATGATATCCCCCACTGTACTCAAGATGCCTCCCCACGGTACTGAACATCCCCCACGGTACTCATGATGCCTCCCCACAGAAATCATGGTATCCCCCCACGGTACTGAACATCCCCCACGGTACTCAAGATGTCGCCCCACGGTACTCAGGATGCCTCCCACGGTACTGAACATCCCCACGGTACTCAGGGATGCCTCCCACATGTACTGAACATCCCCACGGTACTGCGCATCCCCACGGTACTGCACACACGTTACACGGGGTGGTTAAATAGCCTAACATGTCCACAAATGGATAAAATTCTGATATAAGCTGTACTAGAAATTAACTGTATTACATTGCTATCAGCAAAATGAAAAAAAATCACAAAATGCTCGCTTTTTCTTATGTTTTGGTAATATCTAAAATATAGTTAATTATAAACCAAAGAAAAAGAGACAAATCTTTAGAAGTTTTTTCGCTTTTTCTCGCGAAATTTGATACTTTTGTTCCACTTGTGTGAGGAATTTCTGTTTATTGTTGAAAAACAATAGATTAGTCACCAGATCCCTTGATCGAACAACAAACAAACTTGAGCGTGGAATGTGGAGAGGGAAGGAGCCAAGTTGGTCAAGGACAGAGTTTTGAAGGGGAAGGGAAATTTAAACGATCAGCTAACGACTAATGAAAAAGGTTAAGATCGCAGAAGAGTATTTGCAGCTTTTTGAATTGAAGAACTAGATGCAGAGTCTCCTGAAAAGATAAGCCGGTCTCCTCGCATGCAACAAAGGATTGCAAAAGCTTTGTTTCCAAGAACGCTTTAGGCCCACGGAGAGTTTCCAATCCTATCACGCGAAGTCGACTCACTTTTGTACAAGACAATGTTTGCGGTTTGTTTTCGCTGGTCAATGTCACATTCGCTTAATTTTATTTCGGTGTTTCTAACTCTCTTTGATGGAGAATCGTTTGATTAATTTTGGAGAAAGTGTCAATGATCAATATAACTTTGAAATGTTCGCGGGAAAATGGAGTCAGTTTTGTGTCAAGAAAGACCTCACGTTTTGCGGTGAAACCTTTTGAATTTATCAAGCAAATCAGAAAAGATCAGAAGATTAAAATAATTGCAATTATCTACGTTGAATAAGGAGCAACAAGAGTTTAAACATGGAAGACGATTTGAAGAGAGAAGCTGACCAACCAACAGTTTCCCCTGGAAAGCAAAAAGATGCCCCTGTTTTGTCAACTAAACTCGCTGCCTCTGTTGATAGACTGAGCAAGCCAAAATTCCAGAAACCCTCTGTTAATCGTGCATCATTCAGAAATCAAACTAGTCCAGGCAGAAAGAAGAGTGAAACTGAAATGAAATATTATTCATCAGAGAAAACTTTGCTTAGTTCTGCTTCCAGGGAAATGTTAAACAGTGAAGAAAGGCTTAGCTCAGAGACTGGTGATCAAGTAATGACAAATGTCACCGAATGGCAGCAAGGGCAGTTGCTTGATGTTCCAAGAAGATCAACAAATTTATCTCGAGATCTTGCCTCTTCTGTTGAGAGACTAAGTCGGCCAAAATCAAGGAAAAAATCTGTAAATAAAAACAGGTTTAGTTTGAATCTTGATGAGCAAAGAAAATTTCTTGAGGAGGTATTAGAATCTGGATTACCAGAGAAAGATATTGCTATGTCACCTTCGTCATCAGTTGAAAGTATTTGCAGTGTCAATAGCAGGACAAGTTTTGGTTCAAAGTCATCTGTGAGTGGAAACGCAGCTTCAACAAAAGGTATAAGAAAACAGAATGGTGGCAGAAACGAGAGATATTCCAACATAGATAGGTCAGTTACTATTGGAAGGAAAAAAGCAAGAAGCGAGAGGATGCTGGCATCAGTAGACAACCTAAACAACAGTATGCATGTCAGAAATTTCGCAGCAGTGAAATTGTCTAGCTGTAATAAACCTGGAAACTTATCAATATCCAAGAAAGCTGTTTCGATGTCAAATGTTGGTTCAAGGCTAGCGTCACCAACTATCAGCAGTTCCATGAAATTCCGAGTGGGATCTGATGTGAAGTTAAATGCTGAGAAATCTCCAAGTGTTACTTCTCTTGCGTCATCTGGAAAAACAAAAACTAAAAATGCTCAGAGAAAGTATCAATCAACGTTGAATGTTCATTCCAAAGACCAGGATGATTCAGTCAGCAAGAGAATGAAAACTTTAGCTGGTATGTTGTTTTTATTTGTTTCTAGTCAACTCCCCCCTCTACCAATTTTCCCCATTGCCAACTCGTCCCACTTCTAGGTCAACTCGCCCCACTTTCAAAGTCAACACGCTCCCACTGAGCTATAAATGTTTAAAGTCACACTGATAGATTCACTCAATTTTGTTGGTTTCTGTCATTTATGTAATGGTGGGGCGAGTTGACTTGACAGATGGGATGAGTTCAGGGCCGTCGCTATGGGGGGGTGTGGGGGGTGTGACACCCCCCCCGGGCAAGTCTTCTGTCGGCAAATTTGAGAAGAACGGGATCAACTTATACAGTGTATACAAGAATCAAACTGGCAAATGATTACAATGTTGTTGTTCAACAGCTGAAAAGGTTGTGTTTCACGGCATTTTAGAGTTCAAAGTTCCAAAATTTTTCCGGGGGAGTATGCCCCCGGACCCCTCTTGCATGTGGGTCCCCCATTTCTATATGATGTTCTATGATTCAAGCATAATATTCTTGGCCTGACGGTTGTGTGCAAAGCATGGGAAACAAAAAGAAATTCGTCAAGGAAAGAGCAACAGCCAAGCCACACCCATCTCTAAAAGGCCACGCCCATTTTGTCGGCAAAATGCCGAGCTACACCCCCCCGGTCGTTGAGTCCTAGCGACGGCCCTGGATGAGTTATGCAAACATGTGGGGCCACATGACTTGAAAGAAGACCATGTTAAGGTGGGGGAGTTGGTAGTGGGGCCAGTTGACCTGCTACCTTTTTATTCATATGTTTGCATTGGAAATTTGGATAAACAGGAGAAACTTCTTCATATATCATAATAGGGCATATGATATTGGGCCCCTTGTACCCTACGATCTTTCTGCTGTTTATTACAGTTTTAAAGTTCTTTACAACTTAAAAAGTTTTTATAGGAAAAGAAAGTGCTGTTGATTAGCAAGCTGCATTCTTTGCTGTGTGCAGAAAAAATACCCCCTGTTTGAATTAGTCTGAAACGGCAATAGGGTCTTCATCAAGTAGAAATCCAGTTTTAACAAATCTAGCTCTAGCATTCTATTTAAGCTTCATACTAGAAGGTGGTGTTCAAAAGGGCATCTTTCTCTTCACTCTGTTAGAAAAAGATTGTTTCTAGCAAAAAGGGATGTGCCCCCCTAGAGTTTTGCTCCTATTGCAGATGCTTTATATTCAGCAAATTGCACATTTAAGAAATACCGCAAACCACTCAGAACTCATGTGAACAATTTCTAGGTAAACAGGTCTGTGCTTAAAATAGAATATTTCGTATAGAGATTTCTAAAGTTTGAATGAGTTATCAGTTATGTTTTGGTAACAATTTGAATCTACCTCCAAAGCCTTGAGACTAACAGAAGGTTCTTTTACTTCAACAATGTTGCCCTTGGTTACATAACTAACATAACTACATCAGATTTATATCCAATATCAAAGATTAAAGAAACACAAGCACCTCCTATTTTGATATCTTTTAACCACAAACTGGGTAGAAATCTATGATCCATGAGAAGAATAAGCTAGAATAATTCTAAAAATAATAAATAATTTCCCATGCTTTAATTCACTGCACTGTTACGTTCCTTGGGTCATCTTTCTGTGATGATAAGTATACCTCTCTACTGTAAAGTGGAAAAAACTTGGAACTTTAAAAGATTTTTCAGGCTGATGCTCCTTAGAGTTTAAACATCAGAAACAGGCCAAAACAATTGACTAAGGCAGAATATAAACCCAGATGCAGATGTCTTAGTCAATTGCTTTGACCTGTTCCTGAAATTCCTACTCTGTTTCAAACATGAAAAGCTTTTGGTATGACCAAATATGTTTGGTAGAACTCTGTTCAAAAGCTTTCTATGGGTGAGAATCTAACAATTCACCATTGTAGAGTTTCCAAATTAAATATTAAAACCCCAAAGTTTGCTACACCCCCTTTTCCCCATACTGTTTGCTGCAACCTGCCCCCATTTACACTGTCAGTATTCCTTTGCTATTTGGGTACTGTAAATGGGGCAATGAGCATTTCTTGAGCATTGATGCTTCAGCAACTGAACTATATGGCTTTTCAAACAACTTTTTATATCTCGAATATTGAGTGCCGAATGCCTATTGTTAAGTTATTTATTGCTGAGATTGTAAATTTTTCAGAAACTCAAAGACGAAGCCAGAAGAAAGCATTTACAAGATGGATGAATGCGTATTTAGAACAGCATGACCCTACGATGAAAATTTTAGATTTGTTTGAAGATCTAAAAGATGGGACGAAACTTATCAAATTACTTGAAATTCTCTTTGCAGAAAAACTGGTAAACGGCCTTAGTTTTTATCTTGTTCACACCCTCATTGTGTAGACTTGACTTGATGTGATGTGAAATGACATGATGTGGGGTGACGTTACGTGACGTGACGTGACTTACTTGTATTGACTTGACTCAACTTGACTTGACTCGACCTGACTCGACGCAACTCGACTTGACTCTACTCAACTTAGCATATCCCAGGGCAATTCACTCATTGGAATCTCGTACACGGAATTTCTATTGTTTTCATGGTAATCCCTTGGAAATCCTTTTGTTTCAACCGGAATCTCGTAGGCCCCTTCAAGGCATGAATTGAACATCACAGTTAATTTCAACTTGGGCCAGCTCAAATCAGCTTGACTTAACGTTACTCTACATGACTTGAATTGACTTGGCTTGATTAATAAACTTGCATTTCAAAATTCTCATAAAAAATTATTTCCCTTAGCCTATTGAGAAAGGAAAAAGAAAAATCAATCATCTTTGTAACATTGATACAGTGCTAAGGAGTCTTGAAGCAAAAAAGGTGATTGTCTTCGTACAGTATTTGCTTTAATTTCTCATTCAATCGTAAGCCAAATTCTTTATTTCAAACGTGAATTTAAAACCTGTTTTTAATGTCTGATTTTCGTTTTATCCAGATAAAGTTGGTTAATATTCACAAGGAAGGCATCTACGAGGGCAATCCTTCCATGATTTTGGCATTAATTTGGTCTATCATCCTCAATTTTCAAGTAAGAAGTTGTTGAGTTACTGTTTTCTTAAAACTTATGACTTATACTGAGGATTACGTAGATGCTACGATGATTTGCCCCATCCAATTGAATTTATTAAGTGCGGTATAGTCCCATTGGGCCCCGCACAGACGATCAGAAATTGTTTGTCAAAGATTAGAAATTTGCTTGTCAAGAAAAATGTTTGACCATTTGACAATGGCTCAAAATCATTGCTTGTCAAAAACTTGTTGGTGGTTTTTCTCTTGCATTAACCAAAACGAGTTGTTGAAAGTAATATGTACTTGTTAAGTACTTGATATGATACGACTCCACTGTAATTGACTATCAAAGAACTTCTAATCATGAAATCAGAGTAACTTTATAATTATTTTCTTATTGTTGATATATTCAGATGATGTTATTTGTTTTTAGGTGAAACTTTCCTGTAATCTGATTCCAAGACAAGAAGCAACGAAGCAAAAGACATCATCAATAAAACAGAAGTTTCTATCATTATGTCAGGAAGCCATTCACAAAGTTACAGGGTAATTTTTTATTTGTCACTTATACACTTACAACGTTAATATTCTCATGTTAAATAATAAGATAATATATGTCTTTTTCCGACGAACAAAACTTTTGTTGACCAGAAGAAATAATTGAAATATCCAACAGAAGAAGATTCTAGATCATTCACTTACTATAAATTTTATTGTTTTATTTCATAGAGGAGAAAAAATTATAAAGGATTTTGGTGGAAGTTTAAAAGATGGTCAGGCAATAAATTTACTAATTCATGCATTCAGGTAAAGATTCTTATCAAAACATTGAAATTATCAGCTTTATTGATTTCAGACTCATTAAGTCATAATTCTTAATTTACATCTTTGGGTGGTGGTGTGGCCAAGTGATCAAAGCATTCGGCTCACGATCGTGAGGTCCTAGGTTCGAATTTCGTCGGGAACACTAAAAACAAGCCTACAGTCAATTCAGCTGTCCATCCTTCCGAGGTCGGTAAATGCGTACCCAGGGCTGGGTATCCGTTCTAGAGTATCAGTCTGGGGGCACATGCTGCAGTATTTGCCAGAACCCCTGACCTTTGTTAACAAATAAAGATTGCTTGCTTGCTTGCTTTATCGATTGTATTGTGCTTGCAAGACAAATATTTTTTATACAAAAACGAACAAATGAACTTGTAATTGAAAATTGAATTTCTCTCCGATGTCATGGTTTTCCCTTGAATTGATATTTACTGAAAATTTAAGGTTAAAGATGACATAAATTTATTGATATTTCGTTCCTTTTAGGCCAGATTTGGTTGATTTTTCACACGCTATGTCTCAAGACAAGAAAGACAGTTTGAAAAATGCTTTCTTAATTGCTGAAAAGAAACTTGGTGTACCAAATATCATTGAACCTAAAGGTAACTTAATAATCTCTTTTGTAGTAATATACTTTAATTTTGTTTCACAATAGACCCACCACCCTGATCAAAACTACTAGATACTGAGTACTGCTTCGGTCTCTAGCCCTTATCATGGTGTATATTGGTTGTTCACGATAGAATGGACATTCAAAAAAGCACTGGCGAAATAACGTTCCAATGTGTCGAAACTGTTCATGTAACATGTCATGAACTGTAAAAACTGCAAAAAGGACAGAAGAAGCCAAAAAGAAACAGAAAATCCAGAAAAACATAACATTCAAAATAGGATTGGCTTTTAAGCTGATCTTTTTATCGAAAAAGCAGATATCTGTAGCACTAGGGTGGCATTCTTTCCAAGGCCAAGTGGCCCGTCACCGAGAGGTGGCCGCTAGTCTGAGGTTTAACAATACTATGTAAAGGCGTTTGGGACTGAAGATTTGTGGCCATTATAGGGAGGTGGCCGCTATTAGGTTCGACTGTATTTTCTTCTCTGGATTTCAGTCGATTTCAGTTTAATTATAAAAAATTCTCTCTTTGACTGTAACATGCCTGTAATTTGAAATATACAATGACAAATTTATTGTAATTTTTCGCATTTGCAGACTTGCATTCAGAAAACCCTGATGAGAAATCGGTGATGACTTATGTGGCATTGTTATGGCAGAGTCTTGTTAGTACGCAAACAGAAAATCGAACTAAAACATCGAGCTTCAAAAATGTTGTAGAAATGGCCAAAAGGAGGAGGTTGTCAGTTCAAATTGAGCAAAGAAATGAGTAAGTACAATAGGTCTAATTTTTAGAGAGAGTTCACTGACTGACTTATTGATCAACCAACTAACTACCTAACTATCTGGTTAGCTCAATAACTAACTAATTAACTAACTAACTAACTAACTAACTAACTAACTAACTAACTAACTAACTAACTAGCTAACTAACCACTAACTAACTAACTATATAACTAACTAACTAACTGAATAACTAACTGGATAACTAACGACCCACCAACCAACTAACTAACTAACTAACTAACCGACCAACCAACTAACTTACTAACTAACTTACTAACTAATTAACTAATTAACTAACTAACTAACTAGCTACCTACCTAACTAACAAACTAATTAACTAACCAACTTATCAACTAATTAACTAACTAATTAACTAACTAGCTTACTAACTAACTAACTAACTAACCAACTGAATAACTAACTAACTAACTAACTAACTAACTAACTAACTAACTAACTAACTAACTAACTAGCTAACTAACTAAGTAACTAAGTAACTAACTAAGTAACTAACCAACTAACCAGCTAACTAACTAATTAACTAACCAACTAACTAATTAACTAACTAACTAACTGACTAACTAATTAACTAACTAACTAACTGACTAACTAATTAACTAACTAATTAACTGACTAACTAATTAATTTGCTAACTGTTGCCCTACTAACTTGAACAAGCTTCATGAATTTAATTTCTTTCAACAGATGCTCAGACACAGATAGTGACTCTTCGATTGAGAATTCTGCCAATGATTACTGGGATGCTATGGTACTGCATATTAAACAGATATTCTACTTCTCTTCTGCACCTTGATTGCATTTCAATAATTTCAAACAGTAATGTTTCTTATACTCTTTATCCCTAGTTGTATCCATGAATTAGTTTTAATTTTTGATAGCAAATTAAACATAAGGCATTGATATATTTTATACATTTCTAGATACTAAGACTTGGACGCAGCAGTGTGGTATGGAATTTCAATTCAATAGAAAACTGGTTGAACGATGCTGTTGAATACCTTAATTATTGCAGCGAATGCATCAAAGATATGCCAGGCGATGCAGACTCAGGAAGGGACAAAATCAACATTATATATGTGGTAATTAATTTAATTTGTCCTTGTCTGATATTAAAATAAATGGAAGTAGTCTCTTTGTCTCAATAATTGGAAAGCTTGGCTCGACTTGACTTGACTTGACTTGACTTGACTTGACTTGACTTGACCTGACTTCTTTACTTTCCTTTACTTTTCTTTACTTTACTTTATTTTTTTACTTTATTTTACTTTTCTAAATTTGCCTTTAAATTACTTAACTTGGCTTGACTTGAAGAGAAGTGACTTGACTTAACCACAGAATTGACTGGACTTGACTTGACCCCACTTAGTGTAACTCAACTTGCCTTCAGCTTTTCTTGATGTAACTCGACCTGACTTGATTTGATTTGGCTTGACTTGACTTGACTTGACCTGACTTGACTTGACTTGACTTGACTTGACTTGACTTGACTTGACTTGACTTGACTTGACTTGACTTGACTTGACTTGACTTGACTTAACTTGACTTGACTTGACTTGACTTGACTTGACTTGACTTTTAAAGAATAATTTATTTATCCTTATTTACAAACAGAATGTTCAGACTTTGCTGGAAATTTCAAAGAGACAATTCACCCAAGTATCCTGGATGAAAGAACACTGCAAAGATCTGGAACAAGAAGAAAGTGAAATTATCAGAGTTGTAAGAAGATGGAATTTCATTCGTACAAAACTTAATGTTTTTACTCAGAAATTAAAGGGCCTAAATGGTGAACGAGAAAACAACTTGAAGATAATGCATTTGAAATCATGGCTGACTGAAGCTGAAAATTTTCTGAAGTCTCATTGCAGAGAAGAACGAACAAACCAGGAAATTATGAAGATTAAGGTGAGTGAAGATGTTCTAATTGTTAAGACAGTTATAAGACAAAGCTAAGCAAGAGGACAAATAATACGGGAAGGGAAGACAAGCTTCGAGCTCTTCAAAGCTAAGGTTGATAGAAATACAAACAAGGAGGCTCTACTAGTTATTCTTTCACTCAAGATGTCAGTGAAATGTTGGCACATATTGCATTACCAATCCATAAATAAGAACCAGCTGTTGGAGACCCAATAGACTCTAAACTCTTGAAATGTAACGTAAAAGAACTTAAAATATTCGAACCTTGTTCATAATGACTTGATGATTACAGGAATCAATTCCTGCATGTTAGCTGGTGAATCTTCTACAATCATAGATTGCGAATATGCCTCGCTCAGCCCTTTGCCATTCGGACAAGAAGTCAGAAAACTGTAAAATGATGTGCAAAGGGTCCGATTAAATTGTGTTCAATTTGAGGAGAAAGAAAGAGACTAAGTAACTGTGTAAAAAGATTGTCGTTGACTAAACTTAGAAGGTAGCTTTATCCTATTTATCTATCTATTTGATTTAGCTGTTTTAATAAAGATGTTTGAATTGTTTACATAGGCCTTTTTCAAAGATGCCTCATCACAGAAATCACTTCTCGAAGATATCAAAGCATCAAACCAAACTGGGAACTTAGGTTATCAAACTGAAGAGATCGAGAAGATGGAAACAAAATTAAATGAACTTCTGCAGGATGTAAACACTGAAATATCGAGATTGAAATACAATGCTTACGAGAAACGAATAGTGAATTTATTGGATAATGCGGAGAGAAAACTTCACAGTTGTGATGAGAAGTTATCTAATGGAGAACAAGGGAAGATGTTGCTTGCAAAATTAAAGGTTTGAAGTGATCGATTTTCTGCCATTTTGCTTTCTATTTTTATAAATAATTCTACCCCTGGAAGACATATAGCTGCAAATTGAAAACAACGTCACATATAACGTTTAGCAAACTACTACTCATAAGGAGTAAATATGTAAAGTATTCTGTGTTTATCTGGTCAGAAGATGCTTACGATTTAAAATTTTTGACCTCGTGGTATATTAATTGCAATGTTTAATATATATGGCAGTTTATTGGTATGGAACGAGTACTGAAATAAAAAAGTATGCTTTTGAATCATAAAATGTATGCCTAACTGAATATCTTTGTTACAGAAATGGTTCATTGAGAAGAAATTCAGTGTGAGATTCCAGACGAAATTCAAAAGACTACTTGAATGTTCAAACGAATACCAGGCCATGGTTGACGAGAAAAAGAGAAACGAGTTGGAAGAATTTCTAAAGAAATCTGAAGATAGATTCAAAAAATGTTTAGATGATTTTGAGCAATTTGAAAGTTCTGTTTTGAGTGTTGATGGTTTCATTAAAGATCATAAATGCGGAGTTCAAAGTTTAGAAGATTGGTTAAGAAAAGCTGAAGAAATTATTACAACAGAACCAAAATGGAAAGTCCAAGTAAGCTATTTTATTGTTCTGTTCTTTTCCAGATTGTGCTCTCAGCATTAGACATGATAATCCCCGCTTATCATGACACAATCCTATCATATTTATCAGAGCGACGTTTCGGGATAGCTCCGTCTCTCATCATCGGGGAATGAGAAATGTGGTTCTTCTCCTATTTATTGTGTGTCAGAAACAGCCTTGACAAGTGCGAATGAATTTGCTCAACATTGCGCTTATTCTTTTATGCATTTCCATGGGATTCTTGCGTCTTATATCCGTACCTAATTTTGCTTTTGGCCGTGAATGATACAACGTAAATAGCCATATAGCTAATGCAATCAGCAAGCAAGCATATTTGTTTGGTAATGTAAACGTTAGGTTCGTATTATAGCAACATTACTGGCGATATGGCCCCGCAGCTTTCGCCACAAGACACTAATATTCTGGAATAAACACTCTGCGTATTCATTTACCGACCTCAGAGGGATGAAAAGTTGAATGGACTTTAGTTTTTTAAGATCTTTTATGGCCTTGTGGATTCTAAAATGCAAAGAAAAGTTGTAAGAGATGACGAGGACGTCAAAAGGTTTTGGAGCACCCGATTGATTATTGAGCTTTATCAAGCTTCAAAACTCTTGTCACTGCGATATTTTTGTTGACTTCGATCCTACAAATCCTTTTTTTAACATATTGCATTAGATGTTTGCTTATTTATACTTTGTTTTTGCTTCTTATGTTTCTTATTTATTTACACACATTGTTTTTTTAGGATTTACTGAAGGACGTTGAAGTGCAAAAGGCCAGCCTCCTATCATTACAAACCAACCTTTCTTCCATGTCAGAGCGCCTCAGTCCAGTTATTTACAGCAACCTTGAGGTGCCTCTCAATCGAATAGAACAGAGATTCCAGCTCGTGAACCTCTATTTCAAACAGTGTGATGGTGATCAGCAATATAATGAAATGCTTTATGAATTCGTCAGTAATACTTTGTCATGTGCAAAGCACTTAATTGAAGTTTGTGCTCAGAAGAACAAAGATATGAAAATTAAACCAGCGAGAGACGAAATCAAAAAGGAAAGCAAATCAGTCAAGGTAGCACTTTCTTCTCTTTTTCTTGCTGCATATAAGAAATAATTCTTTGTAGCTTCTGGAGATGAATGCATTAAGTCTAGAGAAACCTTCTCTTCCTTGCAAGGCAAAGAATGCAACAAAGCCAAAAAACTTACTGCACTAGTTAAACTGAATATGAATATGCCTTTGCTTTTCTATCATCGTTGTTGCGACTACATGTTTTGTGATTCGAGCCTGGAACCTTTTGGCCAATGTTCTTCTGAAGGTGCTATGGCGTCGTGGCCTAATCTAGCTGTCTCGTGGTGCCGGTAGCCCCAGCTACAGTAGCGTCACAGCCAGGTTCGAGGCTTCGATAAGTTTACCTACTACTGAGATACTTACGACTGACGCTAAACACACCATTTCACTACCTTCCACTTCATGTTCTAAACAGTACTATTTGTAGTCTACTTGATTCGAAGCTACGCCAACCAACTATGCAGCTGCAATAAACGTCGCAGTGTATCGTAAACCATATCTGAGGCCAGTTCCAAGGAACAGAACATGTAACCCAAAGATCATGAGCTATCTGACTTCGCAACCTCATTAAATTGTATGTTGTATAGCCAACTATATTTATGGCCTATTACGTAAACGTTTTTGAGGCCCATGTGAAATCAAAAGTTTGAAAACAACATGGTTTATGGAATTGAGGGATTTCTAGAATTTATATTTAAATAATGTTTTTACTTTCTTATTTAAGGATTGTACAAGTTCCCTTCTTGAGTTCCATCACGGTCTAAGATTGCAATCAAAAATCATCAATGGACGACTGGAATCAGCACTGACGAAAGAAGAGAATTTATCATCAATTAATGAGAAATTAACTTCAGTTATTCATTTGGTAGAAGAATCCATCTCATCGTCACAGAGTTTGTTATCAAGACTAAACGAGGCTGAAGCTATCCTCAGCAAACGTAATGTTGTGGTCAAAGATGAAGAAGACTGGGTACGAATGGTCAAGGCGTTATTAAATGAAAACAAGTTTGAGAGCTTTAGCCAATTCGAGGATCACTACAAAAAACTAACAGTAAGTTTTTTTTAGATATTTATAGTTCGTCATACAAATAATCTACTCTTGGTAATTAATCCATAAGTCATTCATTTGAACTAATATGTCTCCATAAGTTCAACGGTCTTAAGTGTTAAATACACTGAGACCAAAATTCCACAAGTGGCATACCATTATAGATGGGATTCGAACCAGGACTGTATGACCAGAGGGCCAACGACGTTTCCACTGAGCTCAACTATATGTTTTTTTACGTAGGATCTCTTTAAGCTAGGATTATAATAGGGTTTATAAATCTTAAGTGCAGCATCCTTCTTGGTCAATTGCCTTGTACATGCTTTAACTTGTACATGCTTGCTTGGGTGCTGTACTAATGTCTTACTATACATGATCGCTTTTCTGACTCAACCCGGAAATATCGTTATTTTCTTCAAGTGGCATACCACAATAGCCTGGATTCTTTTCCATAATAGATGAGATTAGAACCTGGACTCGCATCCCATCGACTGTTGTATGCCATTTGTGGACAAATCTATCCTTGTGTTCGCCATCCATGACAGATGTATTTTTTCTTTGCTTAGGCGATCGTTTCCAACAGCCAGTCGCATTATGAAAAAATCAATCAAGCATCTGCCTCGTTATCAGCCCTGCATAATGTTGTGTCTATCTTGGATTTATCAAGCATGAAAGATGAGATCGAAAGTCTAACGCAATCTTCAAATGAGATCAAGATCAAACTCGGTTCACAAATGCAACATTTTACAACATTATATAAATTATGGGGAAAATTCGAAGTTTTTGCGAGACATGCGGAAGAAATGTTTCAGGAACCTGTAGAGGTAAAACGGATTTTCGTAAATTATTTTTCTCTCACTTGTATGTCCTTCCGCACTGTATTATGCATTGCGTTGAAGTCTTCGCCAGTCCAACTGATCTCAGAGATTTCTTATCTCTACCATTCATTTGATTTACTGATTTCCATTTGCTTCAATTTATGGTTACCAAATTCAATTCAAATGAAAATCAAGCAGCCTTCTAAACTCATTGTTTTACCGAATATATTTGAGTGATGTGAAAGGCAATGTGGAGATCTAGACTTTTAGGTGTATTGTTAGCCTCTCCTTGTCCACCCAGGCCAAGCGTTCGTTGTCCCCATCGCCTTTGTTTTGACCTAATTTCCAGCCCTTCATTTTTGAGTTCCTGTTAGATTTTTCTCTGTTTTGTTCTTAGCCTTGTTTAAAGGCATTCATCTAAGTACGTGTCATTTGTTTGAAAACTCAGTTTTTGTACCAGGGTTTCATTAGTAGCAGTAAAAATAATGCGTATTCTTATTTACAGGATTTGGTAGAATACTTTGAAGAAATCGACTCAACTTTCAAAGATTTTCTACAAGCAAAATCAGCCTTGTTTGCCATCATAACTCAACCCTCACTGATTCAGCAACTTTCGTTAAAATTCGACAAATTATACCAGCAGTTTGACAACGCAAGAGGATCGTGTACTCAATCTATTTACAAGAAATGTTTGTTGTTGATTGAGCAATTGGAAATGAACCTTGCTTTTGCACAGAAGGAAATAAGAAGTATCGGTGAAGCTTTGTATAGTAAAACGAGCAGCCCTCATGATTTGATGGAAAAAGTTAAGGTTAGTAGTTTAGGTTAATTTTTCATGAAATAGTGGGTTGCATATAACAGAGAAATGCTGAGGTCAGGCAGTATTGTTAGATTGTTGTAGAAAATCTGCTAACGTTGCTAAGTTGCTGATACAGTGTTGTTTACCAATTTGATACCATGTTGCTAAACGTTTCTACAATATTGCCTTTTAAAAGTAAAGTGTTGCTGCAATGTTGCCTCCATGTTGCTGCAGTGTTGCCTCGATGTTGCAGCAATGTTGCTTTGTTATTGCTGCAATTTTGCCTCGTTATTGTTGCAATGTTGCCTTGATATTGCTGCAACGTTGCCTTGTTGTTGCTGCAATTATGCCTTAATCTTGCTTCAATATTGCCTTGATATTGCGGCAACGTTGCCTTGTTGTTGCTGCAGTGTCGTCTTAATTTTGCTGCAATGTTGCTTCGATGTTGTTGCAATGTTGCCTTGTTGTTGCTGCAATGTTGCCTTGATGTTGCTGAAATTTGTCTCGATGTTGCTATTTTGTAGATAAAGATTGTTTGCTACCATCTCTGCTGCTCAGTGCCCCTGTCCCCTGGTAATATCTCTCCCAAAAGCACCAAAAAAATACCACACTACAGCAATGAATTAAATTGTTGGACAAAGACCGAATAATGTTATGTTTTATTTGCAGATGCTGTTAAACTCGGATAACTACTGTAGTTGCTCAAAAGATTTGGATTCTTTAAAAAGTCTATCAGAAACATTAGAATCATTAAAATACCCTGACGGAAGTTTCAAAGAGAAACTTGAACAACTAAAAACAATTTGGACATGCAGACAGAGTGAATTAAACGAGCTTGAAGAACAGATAGAACCTGAATTGAATATTCAAAATGATTATTATGAATTATTGGAATCATTGGTGGAATGGATTGATACAATGGAGGATTTGATACAATCAGCTAAAAATGCTGATAATTATGAGTTGTTTAAAGAAGCTGTCGATTGCTTTCAGGTATGTTAAATTTCGGTTCCTGTTTGAATTTCTTTTCAATTTTTATAGCAGGTCAAGATGAGGCAGTATAGAGCTGATGTGGACCTGCAACGTTCTACTTCTTCTACTAATGTCCAATGCTGAAAACTTTTACTTTTTTCACGTACTTTGCTCTGAAGCTAAGTGCATTTTCAAATTAGATAATTGGGTTAATCTATCATTTCCTTGACTTTCAGGAACTGACAGAAGAGCTCGACATTTGCAACGAGAATGCAAGCAAACTATCTTCGACAGTTGAATCTTTGTCAGCAAATTGGACAATCCCTGATTTGAAAGAAGATTTTGAAACACTGAAAAACAGATTCGATATGATTAAAGTAACGATATCAGAAGTTAAATCATCACTCCCATCCATGCATGAATGTTATCAATATCAAACTGGTTTATTGGAATCTCTCACTTGGGTGCAAGAAGTACTTGTTGTTCTAGAAGCGGAGTATTTGATTGATGATATGGAGCAGATTGGGGATGAGTTGGATAAACATAAGGTGAAGCTGCAACTATGTATTAACTTAAATTGGCTAAGTTAAAGGCACACTGTCCTAATACACTGTCATGATTTAACCTGCGTCCTCAATATAACGTAGAAAAAATGGCTAATCTTTTAGGCGTTAAATAAACGGAGTCATGTCATCATGAATTTCGATGTATGTACATTGAAATTACAGGAGCCTGACCAAGTCTATTCTTTTTCTCATTCGTTCTGTTTACCCAGTCAATGCTATGAAAGTTTGCCCTTAAGGCCCCCTTGTTTACATAAAAGCAGTAAAAAATTTTTTTATTTTTCCACATTGCTCCATCTTCCTTTTTCTATTTTTCCATATTTCATTTTTCTCTTTAAATCCACTAGAAGTTGAAATCCTCAAAACAGTAAGAACCTCGTAGAGCTAACATAGCAGTATGCATCTTTCTGTCAGGGCTTCTGATTAGCATATTAACAACAGCAACAACTTTACTTCATGAATAATGTTGGTTTTGTAAAGTAGGTTTTTCTCTTGAAAGAATTGTCGATTAAAAGAGAAACACTCTACTGAGCACAGATAATTTTGCTCTTATCCAAATGAACACTCTTGTCTTCGTTTCAAATGGTTTTCTAGTTACTAATAATAATAAAAGGCATTTATATTGCGCCATATATCCACACGGCCCAAAGGCGCATAGTTCACTTGCTTCAAGCCGATTTTTAAGCTTTACATCTTCAAAGGAATGGATATTTTAACTCAAGCTTATTATCTTTCAACAGGAAATCGAAGTGAAGGTCGAAGAACATAAACCTGGAATTGACGAAACTTTGAAGAAAGGAGTCCAACTCTCAAATGGTGATCGTTTTGTTCCTGATATAATAGTCGATCAAATTGAAACTCTTGAAAGATTGTGGGCACGTGTAAAAGAATTAGTAATGGAGAAAAGGAAAGATCTTGAAGATTATTCAGAACAGTGGAAGAATTACATCAAGGAGTTAGAGAATATAATGGGAAAATTAGAAGAAAATGAATCATTCCTGAATCAGAATGTTGACCATACGAGTGTTGGAAGTGAAGAAAATGCCAAGGAAAAAATACAGAAGTATAAGGTTAGTTTTCGTGTTTACATTATACATCATTGTGTACTATCCCCTTCCTTTTTGCTATGAACTCTATGAACTCACTTAGATCGGTCAGTGAATTTGTATCGAGAGGAAAATTTCATAGTGTGTGGGATGCTGAATGGATGGTCTTCAGAGTTGACAAAGCATTTCAGCAATAGATCAGTAACTAAGTTTTGCAGTTTACTGATTCTTAGATATGTCCCTTCTCCTTGAAATTTTGATGTTTATTTATGAATGCAAAATTTCTATTGTGCTCAAATATGTATTATTGGTCGCTAATAGGATTCGTTATAAATCCCTGGGTAAAAGTCAGAGTGCATTAGGTCAAATAGCATGAAGAGGTCGAATAGTCAGGCAAAAAAACACTTTGTCTAGGAATGATATAGTTGGAAAGGGGTAGTTGTGGGTCTTGCAGACTGGACAGGACCAGATTTGACAGGACTTTTATTCCATGAGCTCTTTCGTCAAGCAGAAGACCTCCATGGATGGAGTGCATTGTGCATTCATGGATGTAGAGGCTATGTATTGATGATTATGAGTAATGGATAAGATTGTAGGAGTATGATTGCCATACCCATAGACTGGGTAGTCTTTTGATTGAAGTGATAGTTGTATGCTACCTTTTTGGTTATATATGAATCATCTCTCCCCCTTTTTCAAAATTCCAACAATTTGATCAAATCGATGTTGGTTGCAGCTACAATGTTGGACAAAATATTTGGAAACAGGCCTCTATTCCAAGGAATACGGCATATTCTATCGTTTTTCCACTTTGATAATGCTTTCCCCTTTACCCCCAAAACAATGTTGGTAGCCAAGCAAGACAACTTTTATTCGAAACAACATTTCTACAGTGGAGAAGGGGGGATTCATAGATAATAGCAAAACTATTAAGGCTGTTGTAGTATATTTTGTCTAAAATGTTACTATTGAGGTTTCCATGCAAAAGCATGATTGTTGTTTTATTACATTTGCGAGTATTTTATTTCTAGCGTCAACATATAAATGATTTATGTTTCTGATAGGAAATTGAAGAAAAGATTGACGCTGATCTTGAAGCTGAAGACATTTTATTTGATTTTGCTGAGAAATTCAGAGATCACTTATCCCAATCTGGAAATGAAAAGCTAATGGAAGAAAGAATTAATTTTGATACTTTAAAACAAGCTGTCAAAATGGAAGTTGACCAAAGAATCGACACTTTGACAACAGAGATAAATCGATGGAAGAGTTATAATGAAAAAAGAACGAATTTCAGTGAATGGTTGAAACTTGTGGAGAATAAACTTGAAAGTATTTCAGTGGTTGCTGTTGATTTGGAAACACCAGAGAAATTTCAGGTAGGGATTCAAGATAAGATTGAATTTGATATATTTTAATTTGAAGTAAAGCGTAGAATTCCAGTATGTTTTTACGAGAAAATATGACCGTATGCACACCAATGCTGTATCAAATAAGCTACAGTCTTTGCCAAAAAGTTTGGGACACTTTTTTTTAAAGACGATGTTATCCCTTTAAAGATGCCATACCCCCTGGTTCAATATTGTCAGTTGCCCTAACATTGAATCAAGGGGGAGGGTAATAAAGTAACACTTACTAATAGTAAAGTGTCCCCAGTATTTTTGGCAAAGATTGTACCTGGTCCCTTGTCCTTGAAAGCCAAGCAATACCAATTGCCTACATTGCCCATCTAACACGCTGAAGAACCATCATAGCCTTGCAACACCAGACATATGGTGCACCAAAGAGAAAGGATTCCCCCCACTAGGGGGATATGTTTGCCCAAAATCACTGGAGAGAGTAAAATACCCGAGTCAAATATTTTGGCTTGAAAGATCACCAATTCTGGTCGTACCTGACACTATAATTTTCCACTTCTCTCATGTACGAGAGAGGCTACCACAGCCCACCGTTACTTGCCTATTTTTGAACTTGTAGTTTATTTGAAATATTTTATATACATTATATATTACTATCTGAATTTATATATTGTTTCTTAAATATTTTTACTCTTAGGAATTGATCGAAGAGATCGTGACTGAGCATAAATCCCTTGAAATCCTCAATATCCTTTCATCTGATCTGGCATCTTCAACGCAAGAACAAAAAGCAGTAGACTTGCGGAACAACATTTGTAATTTCAATGATCGCTGGGATCGACTTTATGAGCAAGCAAAATCTAATGAATCACATTCAAGAAAAATTCTAAGTCCATGGTTTACATACAAAGAAAAGGTTCAAGGAATGGAGAAATGGCTTCAAGATGTCGAGAATAAACTTGATGTCCAGCTCAAAGTTTTTAAATGTCCAAAAGAATTGAAGGCTATACTCGATGAAGAGAAGGTATGGGTTTTTATAGTTCTACTCTGCAATTTTCGATACATTTTATCCTGATGTTTTCTGTTCTTTTATTTGCCAATCTCTGAACCCATGTATTGGTGAGAACCGAATTTCCTGTAACAAGTATATAAGTATATTTTATGCCATAAATAGGTAGTATTGAATAAATTTTAGAAGTACAATAGCAAAGCTAGTAGCAATGTCATGTAACTGAGTGGTTTTTCTTTCTTTGTCCAATAAGGATTGTTATTAGTAGAATAGGGTATTAATAGATTCACAAAACGTGCAGAGTTACAAGTCGATAGTAAGTTTTGATTGCAGAAGTTCTCACCGCCCCTCGTGTTCTACTTTAGAGTAAGATTCAGCTTGCGTACATTAGTGAATTTTATCTTTATTTATTGGTACACCTACTTGTATTAGTACACACTTTTTGTATTAGTTTGACTGCTAAATTCTGTTCTTACGACTCCAGATGCTCGAAACTGTGTCTAATTGAACAGAGTAATAGATCAATAAATCGTTAGCTGTCTGCTACCCTATTCTTTGGCTACCCTAAGACTCAAAGCTACCCAATTTGTTCTTTTGATGATAGAATTTGCTTGTTGTTCTTTCTACAGGAGAAGCTCAATGATGTGAATAATAAACGACCTTCTCTCGAAGACTTAATTTGGAAAGGATCTCTGCTACCAAATAAATACAAGTTTGCAGTTAGAAATGATGTCAGGTCAGAGTTACAACAGCTTGATGAAAGATGGTCGAAGGCAAAGAAAACCATAAACGAACGAGTGGATCACATGACTATCCTGTACTCTGATTGGTGTAAATGTGACAGTACATTGGCTTCACTAAATGACTGGGTAAACGAGAAAATGGCGATTGTCAAGAATGAACAGAAATTAGAATTTCGAAGTGGTGTCCACTTGAAGAACTTTCTTGAGAGTTACAAGGTAAAATACATGTTCGTTTGTTATTAAATGGTGATGTCTTGTAAATGCCAATGATGGTGATATTTTAGTGGTTTTAGTTTTATTGCTGACGTTGATAATGTTGCTGCTGCTGATGATGATAATGATGGTGATGATGATTTATGATTATGGTTATAATGACTATGATTATGAGAATGATTATCAATGATAGGATTATTTTCATGATTATGGTTTTGATTATTTTGATTATAATTGTGATTGTGATTATGATTGTAATTATGATTGTGGTTGTTGTGATTGTGATTATGATTGTGATTGTGATTGTGATTGTGATTGTGATTACGATTATTATTGTGATTGTGATTGTGATTAAGATTGTGATTGTGATTATGATTATTATTGTAATTGTGATTGTGATTGTATGCAACTTGGATTATGCTGATGACAATACTAATGATTATTATGATGACGATTATGATTATAATGATAAATAGCGTTGACCAAGAATTCTCTTCAATAACTTTTCCTCTCTCCTAGGAAACCTCTGAAGAGTTAAATTCCAAGAAGGAAGCATTCACGGTAGTCATTGATGAACTGCAACATCTCCAGTCAACAAGTAGCTTGATAGAAACTAATTCTAACGACAAATGCATCAACCGTTTACAAGAGCATCTTGATAATTTATCCCAAATTCTACCAAAAGGATTGAAATTGTTGAACATGACATCAAAGCATGGGAAGCTTATGTTGTCAAAGTTGAAGAAATGCAAGAATGGATAAGTGGGAAAAAGGAAATTATGGAATTAGAAAAACCTAAAGACAGAGAGTCCAGAGAGGAACAGAAAATTTTGCTTGAAGTAAGTGAAGAATGCGTTTAGTTCTATTATCGAATTCTGCATTAACGCTCTCCCGTAATGTGAGCCTAGCAGATTAATTTTTATGAACCTTGTACATTGATTTTCTGTCTGGAATTAATCATCTTTACCATGTCTTTACTTTTAAATTTTCTTATAGACTTTGCAGCAAGAATTGACATTGAAAAAGAATGAATTTGAATCATTAGTGCATGAAGGATGGAAAAGTTTCGCAACATCATCAGAAGCTGGCCAAAATGATGAAGTTGCTGAAGGACTAAAAAATATGACTGGTAATGTTCTATAAATAACAAGATAGTTTTGTGTCAATTTTTGTAAAAGCAGCGGTGGTGATTTCTAAGTAAATGAAAAAGGGGGATAACCTCATAAAATAATGGCGTGACTCTTTGCGACCAAAAATTCTAAGAAGTAGTGCTTTGGTCAGAATTGGCATTTTCTTCTAAAAACAAATTCTACTTCGAGTATTTAACAAAGTTTTTGGTCGTTACAGAAATATTCATTATCTTTGCATTTTTGTACTTAATTTATTCTTTTTTCTTCACTTGTTGATTGCTTATTGATCTTTCTACTTAGTATATTAATTGTTTGTGTATTTTTCTCAGATGCTTGGGATGAAATATCAAGATGGGCAGCGGGAAGATATCAACTGTTAGTTCTGTCAACTCATTACCAAGAATCATCAGAGCATTTGGTTGAATACCTGACTAACATTGAAAGGAAAATCTCACAAGCAGGAGATGACATTCCAGATTCTATTGTCGAAAAGATCAAATCTCAATCTTCAAAAGCAAAGGTTTGTATTATCCAGGCATCATTTAATACCGATTAGATGTCGAATACTCATCTGCACTCATGGCTGCTACACTCATTTCCTTGGTGCAGATTTAAATCGCTTAGTAAGATGAAAGACTTTCCCTAAGCTCGAGCAATCTTAGAGAAGGAGGCCCTTTCCAAACATTCAAGCATTGTTGTTTAAACATCTGAGATTTGTTTTAAAGCAATGTTTGACCGTTTGGCTAACATTGCTTGATAAGAAGAATTTGCTCAGCCTAGTTTCCGAAAAATTTCAAAACATACGTATGCGTAGACGATCAAACATGTTGCTTGACAAGCAAGTTTCTAACGTTTGACAAACAATGTTTGAACGTTTGACCAGGGCCTTAGGTTCGTTAAGAGAGGCTAACCTTCAAAGACCTTCATTAAGCAGCTTAAACATGACACAGGTCCCTGAAGCAAAGAGCTTTGTCTCTAATGTAGTTTGAATTTATTTTCAGGAAATGATAGAAAATTGGCACGAAGAATATCAGCAACTAGATGTTTCTATCCAAGATGGTAGACTTGTCTTATCACAAGGTTCAGATACACCTCAGCTGTCGTTTGAAGAACAGTTAGGATGTCTAGGTAGAAAATGGACTAAGATTGTTGACAATGTGGAAAGTCGTAAAACTGAAGCTGAGAATATTGCTAAGAATTGGTGGGATTTTTCAAAGTCGAAATTAAGAATGATGAAATGGATGGAAAGAAAGGAATATGATTTAGAAAGAGAATCAAATGGTGGTGGAGATTTAGAAAATGCTGTTTTGTTGGAGAAGAAATTTAAGGTATGGTTTTATAATTTTAATTAATGATGGAAACATTTTTGGCCAAGACAATTTGTTGTAATGAAAAGTATGACCTTGACTGATTAGATTGTATTCCCTTTAAGGATATGATGGATAGAATCAACTCCCGAAAAGCCGATATCAATGCTCTGTTTGAAAAAGCACGCAACATCACTGGAGACAGCGATTCAGATGTAGATTCATCAGTGTTACTTGAGGAACTTAGTGAGAGATTTTCACATTTGCAGTCATTAGCGCATGCTAAGCATGATCAGTTTATGGCGTTGATCAACCGCTGGAGAAAAATGACAGAACGAAGGAAAAAGATGATCGGTCTTCTCAAAAGAACAAAGTTTATTATTCCGAAGAAGATAATAAAAACCTCAGAAGACGCGAGAAAACAGATTGACGAGCTACAGGTATGGGAGTCGATCACTATAGTCGTTTAACTGATCACAGTAATCATTTAATTGATCACTGTAATCATTTAACTGATCACTGTAATCATTTAATTGATCATTATCATTCAATGGATCACTGTAATCATTCAATTGATCACTGTAATCATTATGGAAATTAATCACCGTAATGATTTAATGGATCACTGTAATCAGTTAATTGATCACTGTTTTTTTAAACAGAAAACAGCTCTAGATATCGAAGAGTTGCAGTCAGACGATCATCCGGAGGTGGAACTGCAGAAAGATAGCGGACCTGTTTTACCAGGGTTTAACATTGCAGAAGAAGAATTGGAATTTTCAAACATTGAAAAACAATTTCAAGAAGCAGTGGCTGAGTTCAGAGAAAAATCTGAAACATTAGAAAATGTCGCAGTGAAATTGGAATCAATAGAAAAGAAAAGGAATGCTTTGATGAATGGGCAAAAGAAGTCAAAGAGAGAATTCAACAAGGGGATGATATTGATGATGAAATTAAGGTATTAATATCTTCAAAGTTTTGTACGTTCTTCTTGAGATGATGAGTTATTAACGTCTCCTAGACGGACCTAGCATACAATTAAATAGGGTGCACCTATCTCCCAATATCCAAGATCAGAGGTGTTTAGTGTAAACAGCAGCTTTCACAATGAACTGAAGCTAAAAGTGAAGATTTATGAAAAGTCAATGCTGAGTATAATCCCTCCATTTTGGTATTTGTTTACACGTGCCCGTTTTATCTAAACCTAATGTGTCTCAGCTTTTGCGCTGATGCAAGGTGTGAGTTGTCGAATATTTAGATGGTTTTTTAATGCTTCAAATAAGTATATAGCTATCTTCCCTTGAACATAAACTGTATGGAACTGTGTGAATTGTTGCACGAATTGTTTCACAAATTGTTGCGCGAATCGTTGCATGTTTTGTTGCACCAAAATTTTCTTTTCACTTGTTCGTAAAATTTATTGAGTGTACTGCCATTATCTTGAACTGTACTGCAGAGTTCTGAAATTGAAGCTCTATTAATTTCGTTCTCTTAGATGGAACTAAACAGAAAAATGCAGTCAATCAAGAAAGTCGATAATGAGGCCGCAACATTGCTTGAAAATCGACCAAAATCAGTTGAAATCGATGCAGATGCTGTTGAAGGAATGCTGTCAAAAATGCATCAAGAAATGAAAGATATTGCCGAACTTACAGACATAAAAACCGATGATGAGGATGCAAAATTGAGGATGAATGAATTAGTGGAGATGATTAATAATACTGAAGTATCATTGGAATCTTGTGGTTATCAGAGCAGTGACTCGGTTGAAAATGCTAAAAGAAAACTTGACAATATTCAGGTAAAATTGATTATAAAATTAAACGTCTTTGTATTATAAAAAGCATGATGCAAGAATGTGTGGTTTGGATCAAAAAAGCTATTTATTTTATTATTAGTGCTTTCCTTTTGAGTTAAACGTTCAAATCTACAGCTATTTTGATGCAAATGATGGGACAACATTGTTTTTATGGGACACCATTGTGCTTACTGTTGGAAGGTAGCTGAACGCCAAATCGAGGAGCTGGCTGCGTTTCATAAGAACATGCAGTTACATCTATTTACATCTACTTACATCCATATTACATAGTTTGAAGCTTCTGCGCACTCTCTCCAACATATGGGCAGCTTGAAGCACGAAGATGATTTACCCCAATCAAAGTACCGATCATAAGCTCCCAAATTTTGCAGTCGTATTTAGCTGACTTTCCAGTCCAGCCTGTCACCCTGTCGTAATCCTCTTTCAGAAGGCAGGCAACATTTGGTACATGAAGATAGATGTAGGTTTCTCTGTATTTTTTTTATTATTATTTTTCTGTTGTCTCTTTGCAGAACTTGTACAGTGACTTCCAGCGGACGATTAATGAATTTATAGAGCTGAAAGAATCACAAGAGAGTTCCAAATCATTGCAATCAAACATAATAGAAATAGACGACAAGATAGACTCATTGTCTACACTTTTTAATCGATCATCCAAGCAACTCGAGGGCTTCATTACTAAGATGGGCAAATTTGAAGAGAGTATTGATGATTGGAGCCAATTTTTGGAACAAGCCAGAACTGAACTTGCAGCCTGTCAAAAATCTTTTGAAAATCTACAGGAATTGGATGAGAACTACGAAAGGCTTCAGGTAGGTTGGATAGTGAAGGTGTTCTTTTGGACCGGCCTAAAGGCCTGACCCAAAGGCGATCAAACATTGTTGATGAAACGTTTGAAATTTGCTTTTTTAAGCAAAATATTTGGCCATATGGCAAATTGCCAAAGGCATTTGGACACTGCGAAGTATTATTCCCGAAATCAAATGCTTGTGACAAGCTTTAGAACTACAGGCAATTCTCCTTATGTAAAAGGGTTAACAATTGCTGAAGCAAATCTCAAAGGTCTAACCAACAATGTTTGGCCCTCTGGCTTTGGCCCTCTGCGTTTGAGTTTTGCTCTAATGTTTGAATAGAGCAAGTGCTATTCCACTTAAGTTTTAATAGACATTTGATTTGATGATTTCATTGATTATAGGGACTGATTGATGATATGGAGCTGAATGATCGAATGATTGGCGATGTTTATGATTGTGGTGATGAACTGTTGCAAATCACTTCTGGAGATACAAAGGTAAAATATCCTTCTGATTTTGGGCTTGTGTGATATTTGTCTGAAAATGTTACCCAGAGCTGTGATACATTTCGGTATGCAAGACCCTGACCAAAGGATCAAGCATTGTTGGTCATGCGTTTGAGATTTGCTGTACAAGCGATATTTGCCGTTTGTCCCTGTGGCTAATCATTGTCTGGCAAGTAGAACTGTTAGCAACGTTTGCTGCTTGTTATAAGCAAGAACGGTTTCATGTGATTTTTTGTGATGTGGTCAAACTGTTGTGTGAGGAGCAAATTTCAAATGTTTGACAAACAATTTTCATCAGTTTGCAAGAACCAAGGTCTGTCACAAACCTAGCAGTAACTCACGGAAAAACTCGCCTAATTTGCACGTATATGAAATAAGCCTACCGGTAACTAGCTTTGGTAAGTTTACCTGACAAAGATAACATTGTGAAGTGCTTTTGTATCTTAAGCTTTTTCAGCCTTACTTGTTCTGATCGATCGATATTACGTACGTTAACTTACGTATGGTGATACAAAGATTAACTTTGCTGCATTGCAATATCTGATGCTAGTGCCTACTTTAACCTACTGTAGCATCTGGCATCTGTGTTGTTTGTAGCATCTGGTCGTTTTGAAGTTTGTATATTGGTACTGGAACCTAATTGTGATCTTTATTGATATCTCTGGCTCGCAGCAGCCTTATAAAGTAATCATTTTAATGCTTATAGATATTTCAGGAATAATTTTTCATCTTTTTTTTAGAATTTGCTCGAGGTGAAACTCGCAGAGCTTGAGAACGAGTGGGCAGAATTTTGTGAAAATGCTTCAAGCTTGAAAAAAATTTAGAAGAAACTGTTTTGAAATGGAAAGACTTTGAAAATGACTGTGAAAGAATGGTAGCATTTTACAAAGGAAATGTCAACACTCTTCAGTCTGACTTAGAAAAGGGATTGAATTTGAACTCAATGATGTCAAATTTGCAGAAATTGAAGGTATTAGGAATATCTTAACTGTTATAATGATCTTATTTCACATTGTTTTCAGTATTATTACTGCATGATGTTTTCCACAAAGTGTTTGTTTTGGTAGAAGCATTCGTAGTACCTCTTGTACCATTGTAAAGAAATGTTATCACGTAGCAGAACGGTCAAACATTGCTTGTAAAGGTTAAGACCCTGGCCAAACGATCAAACATTGTTTGTCAAACATTTGAACTTTGCTTGTCAAGCAAAATGTTTGATCGTTTGGCCATGTCGCAGAACATCACTTCTCAAACATCATGTTTAACTCATTTTTTCAACAAGTTTAACTCATTTTTGCTTGTCAAGCAATGTTTGTTACGTGGACAAGCGGTCAAACATTTCATGTAAAGCAAATCTTAAATGTTTGACCAACAATGTTTGATCGTTTTGCAAGGACCTAATGGTGATTGTTTTTGCGAAGGTTTGCTCTGTTTTGCATAAAATGATATAAGTGTGATTAATACACTATTTATTTGTAGATTCGTAGCTATGCTGATTGGTAACCTTCTCTTTTCTGATTTTTAGTCCATCAAAGAAATCACAGCAGCAAAGAAATCAAAAATCACGGATCTAAACAAAAAGTGCTTACAGATCTTAAAAGATGTACCCAACGACACCAATCTTGAATCAAAATTGCAAACTGTTAGTAAACTTGCTGAAACTCTGGATGATTTGCTGTTGAACAGAGAAAAGACGATTCTAAAAGCAATCAAACAGAATGGTGATTTAGAACTTGAAATGAAATCATTATGCGAATCACACCAAAGAATCAAGTCAACGCTAGAAATGGATTGCAGCATTGTGACACCAGGAGTTGATGGTGTGAAAATTGCAGCAGCGAATGTCGAGGTCTGTACCATATTTTTCGATTTGCCCAAACATTTTGCCTCTTTAGAAGTAATTTGTTAATTCGGTTTGATGAATTAATCTTAGAGCTAACATAAAAACCTAACTGAATTGGGTTGAGTTAAAGTATAAACTCTCATAGTTGGGGTGTAAGGCCCTGACCAAACGATCAAACATTGTTGGTCAAGCATCTGAGATTTCCCTGAAAAGCAATTTTAGATCTTTTCTCACGCCACAAAACATTGCTTTGCAAGCAAAATGTGCTCAGCAATGTTTTTTAAAAAGCAAAAAAGGTTTGACGAGCAATGTTTTGTGATGTGGCCAGACGGTCAAACATTGTATTTGACAAGCAAAGTTCAAGCGTTTGATAAACAATGTTTAATCGTTTGACCAGGGCCTAAGAAGATTTGGCTGCTGTGTAACTATTCTAATGAAAGCCAATGCTAATAAAGCTACAGTATACTTTGTACAAATCGCAAAACTGAAACTATCGTTTGTCCATTGTAAGGATAGTGTCCAAGTATGACTTTTTAGATATGAGAATTCAACGTCTGTTTTCCCCTCACAGGATCTAATGAACGACTACCTGTCTCACTCTTCAAAACTCATCAAAATTGAAGAATTACGAGGATTATTGCTGCCAGTTCTGAACGAAGAAAGTCGGAAAAAAATTTCAGAACAAGTTGATTCCCTCGAGCAACAGTGGCAGTTGCTAGGTGATAAGATATCTGAAAAGGAGGCTGAAATGAAATGGCTGTCTGCTGAAGTTGTTAACGTTGTAGAGCTGATTGATGAGTGCAATGAGAGGCTGAAAGCATCTGAATCAGAATTGAATGATATTTCGGTTGAAACAATTGTTGATTCATCGGCATTCGAAGTTATCCAACAGCAGATCAATGTAAGTTATCAAACTTAGTATTTTTCTGATTAATATAGGCCCACACCTGGGTTTTGTATATTGTCGTAGTTTATTTTTGTTTCATTCTTTTTCATACGTTTCGTATTGTTTGGCCCTGGTCCAACGATCAAACATTATCTGTCAATTATTTGAAATTTAATTGTGAAACACATTGTTTACCGTTTTACCGCATTACAATACATTGCTCATGAAACATGTTTGCAACAGGCATAAAATCCTGTGTTTGAAATCTTGCAAAAACATTAGTAAACCAGTTATGCTTGACAAGCAATTTTTTGTGACATGGCAAAACAATCAAACATTGTTTGCCAAACACTTGAGACTTGTTTTATAAGTAATATTTGATCTTTTGGTCAGCTCATGGAATGCTATGTTGTTGGAAGACTTCAAAAATATTTTAAACTTGTATCAACCAAACATGGAATGCAAAACAAAATTGCTTTTATCTTTAGAACTTTTCTGCTTAGGCCATGATTAAAACTTAAACTCGCTTCCTTACTCATTTCTGTCTAGTCATATCATTGGAAGAACCATGGTTCAGTTCATTTAGAGCCCGGTTCTATTAGTAAGCTTTAGCTCTGTTTGAAGTGGTTTTTGTATTGAGTGATGCATGCTCTTTGGCTACATCGCATTTTTGAAGCCTTGAAGCCAACATGGCGATGGATTTACATGGCAAATTTCTGAACCAAGTGAGCTTGAAGTAATTCCGAATTAGAGGCAATCCTGCATTCACTGCAGACCCAATAGTGTGATAATTTTCAATCTTTTTCTACTGTATACCTTTGCATTTGCAGCTTATGAAAGACGACCTCAGTGCAGTCGGTCACGCATTGCTTCTCATCAAAGAAGATATTAATACCATCTCTGCAAAATCACCAAACATCGTTACTAGATTTCTTACGAATCTCCATTCAGAGGCTTCTTCATTTCGTGAAGAATTATCGCAGATATTGAGCAAACTGTTTATTCAAATTGAAGAGAAAATCACTGGTGATCAAGCTGGTTTTGAAGCTCATTTGCATGGATGTTACGAGTGGCTGAAAGAGTTACGATCGATTTTAGAAAATCAGGATGATGCTTCTTTCTCTATTGATGAAGAACAACGAAAAATTAAGGTATGATTCACTAAATAATACATAAGAGGCTGCTGCAAGATGGCCGCTGCTCTGTCCTTTGTCTTTAAGGATATTTTAAAGGAATTCTGAGAAAGATTTCCTTAGTTACAGCAGCTAAGCACAGAAAATGTTGAGATCGTTGCATTCCCGTAACTAAGGGAATTAATCCCAGAATTCCTTTCGAAATTGCTAAATAAAAAACAGAGGACTGTCAGACACGGCAACCAACTTTTGAGGAAGCTTTGTCTTGGGAAGTCTCGTTTGTAATTATATGATAAAAGGTGACTCAGCTCAACTCGGCTAGCTGAGCAAACTCGCTTTCCTTACACGGGTCAATTTGATTTGCCGAGCCAGCCCGCCTCATGTTGTCGCAAACTGATTTTAACAGACCTGTCTACTGAATGCTGAGTAAGAGAGAACTTAGCAAATTGACTCAACCCAGGCAGCTCACCTTGGATAACCAGGCCCTGAATCTCAAAGGCAAATGATATTTCATTATTTACTTAGGCCATCAAAGATGAATTGGAAATCAAGGAAGGAGCGATCAAGAGTCTTCTTGAAAAATCTCAAACGTCAAATGGTGAGGAGCTTCAGTTATTACAAAAGAACATCACCGAAGAACTTGAAACTGTCAAAAGTTTAATATCTCAAAAGGAAGACAAGATAGAGGTTCTGAAACAACAAAGTGAACTTTGTAGCAAAGATATTGAAGAGTTCATGAATTGGTTGAAAGAAACGGTGTCACAATTACCTGACATGCGATTAGAATCACTTGAAAACACGCTAGAAGGAACAACGAAGATTATCGAAGCAATTGACAGTCAAGGTCCTTGGTTACAGTCGATTATACAAAATGTTGATTCGATGTTAAAAGATCTTCCAGAAGATGAAAGAATAAGATTTGCAGCACAACTTGAGGAGCTAAAGATTTCGTACGTGGAGATAAGAAAACAGACGCAATGCCATGTGGATGAGTTACAGAAAACATCATTGGAGAAAAGAAAGGTATTGAATATTATATCATGTTTATAGTTATTGTTTTTAATGGCAGAAGAAGAAAATTCGAGTGGCCACATTTCAAGAAAAGATGAAAGAGATCGATAGGACCCGGACTGTGCTCCAACCTGCGCTCTTGCGAGTTTTAAAGGCATGGATGTAGCTTATTAGATTTTGGCTTTTCGTCTTTTAATATGTTGTTATTCACTGTTTTAGGTTTCTGAAGACGTAGAAAATTGTATTTCTTGGCTGGAAAACGCTGAGAATGTTTTCAACCGAGATTTAACCCAAATAACCGAAGAGGATGCCATGATGGAAGCTTTTGGAAAACACGAACGAATCTACAAGGAGATGGACCAACGCAAAGACCGAATAGAGGCTGTGTTAAAACGAGGTAATGATATGCTCGCCTCGATTTGTGAAGAGGATAAAGAAGCATTGAAAGAGAGGCTTGATTTGTTGGACAGAAGATGGAGCTGTTTGGGTCAAAGAGCATCTTCCGCTGAGTTGAATTTCGATAATTTTATTGCTGATCAAGAAACATTTTATGAAGATTTAGAAGGATTTGTTGAATGGCTTCAAAGAGTTGGGATGGAAGTTTCAGGAGATATAGACAACGAGGATGCAAGTAAGCAATTGTCAACTCACAGAGTTATATGCAGTGATATTAAGATGCATGAGAAAATGATGCAGAAATTGGTATGTAGCGGAAGGAAGATTCTAGATGGATTGCCACCCGGTAGAAAGAGTTCATTTCAAGAGCAACTGCAAAGAATTATAAGTGGATGGGATGATTTAGTTGATGAGGCTGTCAAGAAAGAGGAAGAATTATGTGTTGTTTGTAATGTTACTGATGGATTCTCAGAATTATCGAAGAAAGTAAGGAAATTTGGTGTTAGTCAGGATTCAAAAGAAACAAGTATGCTACGAGAAGCTGATGATATTATGGAAAAGCTTGTGGAAGTTAGAAATGAAGTCGCTGTTGCGCAGTCTGATTTGGATGTCAAGCAGCAAATGGAACGACATCTTGAAGTCTGTTTACGAGCAGACGCGCAGATGGAGAAAATCGAGAAACTTGCTGGGAGAGTTGAAGCTATGTCACTTGAGGAAGAACAGAAGAGTAAACTGGAAGCAAAAATAGGTTTACTTCAGTCGATCTGGAATGAATTAGGCGATAAATTAAATAGCCGAAGAAATGATTTAGAAAGAGCTTTAGAAGTAGAACAAAAAGTGGAAAAAATGAAACAGAGATCTAATGATTTGAGCTTGGAAGATAGCAGTTTTGATGATTTGTCTAAAGAAGACCTGGAAGCACGAATCCTAGTTTGCAGAAATTTATCGATGACGTTTCTGAACTGAGAAACGATGTCTGTTCGACAAGCAGTGATAACAGCCTCGTACCAGAACTTGATGGCCTCGTTGAGAAAGCTAGGGTCTGCTTAGACTGTGCAGATAGAAATCTGGAGAAGTTAGAGAAAGTCGATGAACTTAAGTTAGAAATTAATGGATTTTTGCTTCAGGTTTCCACGTTTCTCGAAGGACCGGGTGAAGAGTTTGATAATTATGATGAAGATAGTGATAATGATAGAGATGAAAAACAAGAGGATTTTCTCCTGAAGAATGCGAACCGTTTATAAGTCTCTCAGAAGATCTATTGCGTAGAATTGACGACAATTCGAGTAGTGATCTTTTGCCATATCGAAAGAGTATTGAAGACTTTGAAGCACGGCTGAAAAGGAGGAAAGAGAACACATACAGCAAATTGAAAAACAAGAGAAACTGAAGAACTGGAAAGAAAAGCTGAAAAGTCAACAAGGTAGGATTGATCAAGATTTCAAAGACATTGAAGCGAAGATCTCGTTTGAAAATATTTCTCAAAATCCTGCTGAGATAAATAATGAAATTGAGATTTTAGCAGGGAAGATACTTAGACTTGAAGAAGAGATTGAATCTGAAGAAAGTGAGATGGAAGCAGTTGAGCTGATTAGCAAGAAGAAAGAGCAACTCAATGAACTTAATGGCCTAGTAGAACAAGTTCTGTTGGTTGATAAGAAATTGAGTGATATCTCACAGAAATGTTCAATTGCTGAGTCTGAACTGTCTTCATTTGGAAAGAGAAAAACACCTGAGTTGTTAGAGCTATGTGATGATGTGGAAAGGAAAATGCAAGATCTAAAAACTGAGGAAAAGAATTGAAGTTTGCGAGTGCAAGCATTGAGCAGTTGGGGAATGTTAGTTTGAATGATGAGTTGAGAAGAAAAGTTGATTCACAAGCGGAGGAGATTCAGAAACGAACTGAAGCACTGGATACAAAGATAAGCCGTGTAAGAGAAGGTGTTGCGATATTCAACAGGATAATTACACAAACTGATTCAATCAAGAAACAACTACAGTCGCTTGAGAATGTGAAGAAGCATGAAGGGATGAGTCTTGATGAATCTCAGACTTGGGTTGAAGCAAAGCTAGATGAAGTCAATCACCTACGGAATTCATTAACTGCTCTCACTGAAGATTGTGATTCAGTTGCAGATTGTATTGGGAGTGAATATGCGTCGGAGTTCATTAACGATATCAAGGAATACGATAGAATTATTAAGAATCATGAAGAAGCAATCAAAGAAATACAGGTTGATGTAAGTAAAGGCAAGGATGATAAGTTATCAATGCAAAGAATTTTTAATGAATTGGATGGTTTTATTGGTCAATATGGCTGCTTTGAAAGCTGTGAATCAATAGATGATATTATAGAAAACTGTGATAAATACAGGCAAAATATTGATTTCGAGATTGAGAAGCTCAGAGCCATAGAAGCAGTTGAAAACATACAGAAAGTTAGTGAAATTGATGCAGATGAGCTTTTGAAAGCTAAAGAGAGGTATATAGAAAAACTTGAAACTTCCAAAGTCAGTATTCTTTCTAAGAAAGATGATGCTATAGTTTTCTTAGAAGCGTTAAACCGTATTGAGAAGGAACACGACTTTGAAGAACCATCTGACAGTGGAAATTTTGACTCTTTCGCTGATGCTGAACAAGCAATTCAAGGATGCAAAGAGAATTGTTTAGAGGTAGAAAATATTATTGCAACGGCTGCAGATAGCTTTGGGAAGATTTCTGATTGGCTAGGAGCGGAAAAGCAGCAAGAATACAGGGACAAGATAGCGAAGATTCGTGAGTGCTTAGCTGAGCGAAAAGACTCTTTGGAAGTGTTGACGAAAGCTGAAGTTGAAGGGAAGAAGGACAGAGAAAAATTTAATTCAGAGTTGCAAAAGATGACGAGAACGTTGACGGATATGAAGAAAGAATTGAACGTGAACTTGAAAGATTGTAAGGATGTTGAGGACCATGAAAATTGTATGCAAAATGCCTCAGAGCTTTTGGAGAAAAACAGGAAAGCACTGCTTGAATTCACCGCTGATTTCCAGGATGCCATTATGAAGCTGCCACGTAGTGAAAGAGAGGCCATACGGCATAATATAAAGGAATGCAAGAGCATAGAATCAGAATTAGATCAAGAATTAGCCAATAAGAGACTAGAACTGCAAAATGCTTTGGAGCAAAGTGAAAAAATAAGTGGCCTCGTTTCTGATTTGAATAAATGGATCGAAAACGTTGAAGTGGTGATTGATGGGATATCTGAATTGAAAATCAACCAAGAAATGAATGAGTTGTCCAAAATAGAAAATGAATCGATTGAAAAAGAAAATGACATAAATCAAATTGTTGAAATTCTGCTGAACCAAGGTAAGATTTTTGTATGATGTTGTTTATTATTTCATATTTTACGAAAGATACTTCTGATTAGGGCATATGGGCATTTCTAATAACAATTTTGTAATATCCTAAATATCGTGGTTGTCAATGCATATTTATCACATTTCTCCCCTGACTTCGCTGTTTCTAAGAACGCCAATGCAACGAATAAATGTTATCTATCGTATCTTTGCCAATGGCCTAATTCCCAGCTATGTCTTACATTCTAAAAACATTCTAAGTTTATTAGTTCTATGCTCTTAGGATATTCCTATAACTGAATTGAAATGGCTGGTTCTTATGATTTTTTGTATTTTTGCAGGGACCAAAATGGTTGCTGGCTTTGAGCAATCCAATATTGCTGTAGAAGACCTGATGGCGAAACTAAGAAATCTTCGTTCAAAGATCGATAACAGAAAAGTCAAACTTAACAGCTTACGGCATGAAATGAATTTACAGAGCTCCAAGTGTTCTGAAAAGCTTGATGAAATCGAGGCTGATATTCATGGCGTAAACGAGGCTGCAGAAGTGATTACAAAGGAGATTTGTCATCTGAGGAACAAATTGTTGAACTGGATCTTTTGAGAAAGAGGCTTAGCAGAAGTGCGTCAGAACGTATTGGAAACTGGTGAGTTTATTGATTCTTTATTGGTTGATGAAACCGAGGATCAGAGAGAGCGCCTCGCTTTGATGTCAGGTAAGCTTGAAAATAACGTGAGATTATTGGATGAGAAAATTGAATGGGTAAAGAAACTTACGGACGAAAAACAAAGATTCCAAAATGCCTTTGAAAAGGCAAAGAATTTTGTTGAGTTGAAGAAAGGACAGATTAAGCACGTGGATAAAAACACGATAGAGAGGCAGCTAAGTGAGGTGAATAAATGTTGCCTTGAAATTGAGAATGAGGCACGAGAATTGATGTCGCCAATCAGAAGAGCTTCTGAGATGAAGGGAGCTTTGATGGAAAAGAAAAACTTGATTTTGAAAGTGATGTCGATGAGATGAAAAGAACTTGGAAGGAATTTGAAAATGAAGCAAAACGACTGCAGAAAAATGTCGCAGAAATGTATTCAGAGAAGATAGAAATTATTGAGGGTTTAGAGACTGTTATTAGGACATTGAAGGAGTTTGAAACAATCGTTGAAAATTTAAGAATCACCGATCAAATGTCATTTATTGAAGCTAACGAGATTTTTGCTGATATGGAGGAGAACTTTGAAAACAAGAAGTTAGAAATAGCCACGACTATAGAGAATGCTAATGAATATTGCATAAAATGCCCTGTTGATGACAAGTCAGAGATATCAACACTGTTAAATGAAGTTAAGGCATTGAATGATCAGATCAAATCACTCTTGATTGAGAAGAGATTTTCATTAGAATCACTGATTAAGCGATTTACATCGTTTGTTAGAAAGTCCGAAGAAAAGAATGATTTCATAGAAGCTTTATCAAAACACGTGGAAGAGCTCATTGCAGGTGAAGGTGGAGTTAAAGCTATAGTTGATGAGTTGGAAAAGATCATGAACACGACGAATGAAGTCAAAATAGAAGTTCAGAGTATTGTCGATAATTTTGTCATCATCAGCAAAGAACTACCTGAAAGTGAATCTGAGCAATGTGAAGCTTTAAGAAATGAGCTGGAAAAGAATGTTGAAAGTCTACAGAAGATTACTGCAATGAATATGGAGCATTTTGTAGATTTAATGCGGAAAAAAGAGGCCGTTTTGTCAAATTTTGAAGCGTATGATGAAGGGTTAATGAGGCTAGAGAAATCTCTCGGAATCGGGGAAGAAAAGACAGACATCACCGAGATAGGCCAGTTGGATGAGGATCTAACTAAGGAGCTTGAAACTCTGTCGAATGAATTTGATTTGAACATTGCTGAAGCTAAATTGGCGACATCTGAATTGAGGACAAGTGACAAAGATGAAATATGTCAAAGAATTGCTGAATTACTTGCAAGGAAGTCTAAGATTGAAGAGCAGGTTCGTAAACACGATGATGAGATTCATGAAGCTAAAAGTTTTGCAAAGGACGATATTGAAGTTGAGGATCAAGTCACTGTTGCCGAAGTGAGGATGGTGCAATCTGGGATAGAGGATTCTAATCTTCCTTTAGAAGAAAAATATTTGGACAAATCTCTTCCTATTTTGGAATCAGTTGATCAGACAGATTGCCTTGTAATCCCTGAAAACCAAGATGGAGTTAACGTGTTTGAGGTTGATACTGAAGAGGCTAGCCTCGTTTCTGCTTCAGAAGAAGAGGCCAGCTATATTCCTGCAACTGCTATGCTTGATTCAACCCTGCCTGATGATTATCTTGTCATAGATATTCAAGATTCTACAAATGATTTAGATGAACTGCGAGAGCAAATAAAAAGACATGTTATTTCGATTGAGCAAGTTGATGACCTGAATAATACGATCAGTGATGAGGAAAGTCTTGAGAACTGTATTTCAACGATCTCAAAATGTCTACAAATGGTCAACTGTGTTCTAAACGACATTCCAAATATTTGTAATCAGTTAGAAATATGCAGTGAAGGGAATGATGAGACAGAAATCGCAAAGTTGTCTGATGAAGTGAAGCGTCTTGAATGCACATGCAAAATGGCGAGGGATAACTTAATGAAGAAGGATAAGTTATTTGATGGTTTGAATTTCGAATCAAAGGAATATGGAAGAATGATCGAGGAGGCCCTGGAAAGATTATCAGACTACGAATCCATCAGTATATCAGATTTAGACTTGCAGCAAATTGATTTATACAAAGCAACGATGGAGAAAAATGTTGAGTTAATTGATTCGATTCAAATGTTTGTTGCTGAGGAGAAAGCAAGCGGTGAAGAATTTGAAGCATTACCTATTCACGAAAAGACAGTTCTTGCGGAAAGAAAATAAACTGAAAGAGAGGTTACATGAAGCTAAAGAGAGGCTAGAAAAAGATGGGGTTGTTGTGGAGAAAATTGCTGTGTTAGCTGATATGGATGAGTTAAGAAATGAGATTGAAATGCATCGTGGCGTGTTAGAAGATTTAAAGAAATGCAAAATTACAAATGATGTTTTGGAAAAGATTGAGCAAACTGAAGAACGAATTAAAGAGCTGGAAGAAAAGGCCAAGATCTTACAAGTTGCTGTCATGGAAACAAGCTTGTTGTCAGATGAAGAACAGAGAATTATATCGCAGAAAGCAGAAATGATGTCATCTGATATATCACGTGATTTTGGCACGATAAAGGATGATGTTGTTAAGCTTAGAGTTCTTAATGAAGAAGTTCTGAAAATTCAAGAAAAATTAAAGGAGTTTGCGTCACTAGTTAAAGAAACTGATGATAACTGTGGGAAAATGTCACAGGAAGAAAGCCTCCAAGATTGTATTTGTTTACTGATTAACTCAATTCATGATATAAACAGTGTTGTTGAGAGCATTCCTGAAGTTTCTGAAGAAATCGTGAAATTTTCAACTGAGCTTGATCCTGAGCAATTGGCTGAAATAAGGCAGCAAGTTGAAGACCTTGAATTGAAGTGTTCTGATATGCAAATGAAATTGACAGGAAAGAAGGAAGAAACTGAAGAAGCTAGTCAACTAATTGAAGATTTAAGAGACAGTCTTGAGAGAGCCAAGGTTGAAACTGGCAGTACTGAGAGTAAAATTGAAGAGTTAGGTGCAGATAATGAGCTCGGAGATATGCATGAGATATTGTTAAAGGATGAAGCTAGAATGAAAGAAGCTCTTCTTAGTCTTGAAGGGAAGAAGAAGAAGATTTTGGAGATTTCTGGAAGCTTAATTTCGGATCACAGCACGGAAAGTTTGTTCGAGGAAGTTGATGGTTTCTGCCTTTCAGCTGATAAGTCATTGCAAAATATTGAAAAAGTGAAGGAATTTGCAGTTATAGTAAATGATTTTGAAGAGAATTTCAAGTTGTTGGAGGATGAGGTCAGCGAAGTTCTAAGCAAGGCTACACCTGATGAAATTGGTGATGTTCTGCAACAGGTCGAAGAATACAGAAATCAACTGGGTTTGATGAGTCAAAAGTTGGTTTCTTATCAACAGAGGTTAATACTGGAAGTTTCATGGATTCTTTACGTCAGCAGAAGATCAAATAGGAAGATGCTACGAGAAAATTGATAAAGTTACTGCAACTATGAATGAAGCGATGCAACAATTCCAAGAAGGATGAAGAAAAGATTGATTATGTAAAGAAGAGAATTGATAAACTTGAAGGTAATATACAAGACATTGATGTCGGAGATTCAAATCTATCATATTATGAAAGCATAGATTCGATGAAATCTTCTGTAAACAAGGAAATTAAAGAAATTGAACGTTTCATGACAATGTTAGCAGATGTTGACGAAAGACTATCAAGCATTAAGAGTGAAGCTTTTAGAAAGCAAACTCAAGAAGTAAGATCTCATGTTGATGAAATGATCAGAAAATGCAAAGAAAACAAGAAAATTATGTCTGAAAAACTTGACAAAGCTTCAGAGATTGAATCAGTAATTTCAGACAAGAAAACTATAATCAGAAATTTAATATCTAGGGTTCGATCTGCAGCTGATTTTGACATGGGTGAACTGGATTATAAAAAGAGGAGATTCTTGATTTCGTTAAAGAGAAGAATGATGCACTTGAATCTTTGAAAGATGAATATAACGGGTTTGTGAACGGTGTTGAAGAGCTGTTACGATCTGTTCCTGAGGCGGAGAGATCTGACCTGGAAAGTCTTGTGAAGGAGCTTCAGCATGAAATGAAAACAACGGAAGAAAAAGTCGAGATTTGTTCAAATCAAGCTAGAAAATTCTCTGAGATTGCTACTAAAATTGACGAATTACAAAACAGTGAAGACAAAGTCAGGGAAATATTGGTTGGTTTGGAGAAAAATAGGGGAGGAAGTACTCTAGACATAGAGGACAGCATTGGAGAACTGAAGAGGGGAATTGGTGAGGTCAAGATGGAGGTTGAAGCTCTGAAGGGTTTGAAATTCAATCTGAGGATACCTGATGATATCGTGAAAGATTTCGAAGCAGCTTTTGAAAGATTGTGCCAATCAGCTGAGCAGGCGAATGCTTTGAATCAAGAGTATAATAATGTGAAAGTAATTTTGGAAGAAATACAAAAGCGTGTTGGTAATGTAATACCAAGCATAGCGGCTAATGTTTCTGTGCAGCAGAGAATTGATACTGAAAGTCGAATTGAAAACTGCTTGGATCTTATTCAAAACTCGATCAATGAAAATGAAGGATTAGTTTCTGAACTTGAAGAAATTGAGAGTCGATTGCAGAATATAGCGGATAAAATTCCAGAAGATGATTATTTCAGAATTTCAAATCAGATCAAAGAAGCTCGATCAAGATGCAAGGATGATAGGACTGACTTGTTGTCGTTGGAGAAATTTTATAATGATATGAAAGAACATGTTGATGGGTTCATCAAGAAAGCTCATGAGTGTAACGCGCATCTGCAACAATACGTGGGAAGAGACATCATGCTGACGCCTAAAGAGCTTCTAAAAGCAGCTTTAGATGAAATATTAAAAGATCAACAATTGTTAGAGACAAACAAGTCTGATATTGTTGAGAATTTTGCTACGTTGGAGCCATTCATTGGCAGAACACAGTTACAAGAAATCAAAGAAGCTATAGAATTAATCAGGGATCTTAAAGAACAGTTTGAAGTGAAAAATGATATGATTGAATCCCAGAGAATTGAATTCAGCACGAAAATTTCTCTACTCAACGCCACTGATGAGTTTCTGAATGATAGTGTTGATTTAGTGGAAGATGAAAATTTTGTTTTCTGTGATTTAGACAGCGATAATATGAGAAAGAAGGAAAATCGTATGAAAAATGATATTGAAAATCTTGCTTCTAAGATTGGGTACTTGGAGACAAAAATAAAGGAAAATGAATCGTTTTTCTCTCAAGACGAAAAACAAGAGTTTTCTAACGCTATCGATTCAGTTGAGACTTGTATAAACAAAGCCAAAGAAAAATTAGCATCATTTAGAAACTGTGTTGAAGTTGCCAACAAGGTAAAGCAGTTTTTAGAAACTAGAAAAGACAGCAGTAAAGGAATTGATACAGATTTGAAAGACCCTAGCATTCCACTTGACGAAAAGATCTCATACTTAAAAGAAAAACTAAGGCAGTTTGAATCTGAGGAAAAGGATGCTTCACAACTTCAGACCAGATTGAAACAGAATTTCGAGATTATTTCACCGAATCTGCGTGACAATCTTGATCTGGAATTGAAGCAGTTTTTGTCAGTGAATAACCTGAAGAAAGAAGATCTATCTGAATGTTTAGCTGAATGTCAAACAGCTCAAGAAGAAATCAGAACTTGTAAACAGGATATTTCTAATGTGCTTCATGGTTTATCTGCTTGTGAACAGCAGATAGAGGATGCCAGTTTCATAGAAAATTCCGCAAATGACCCAGCCGTTATTGAGCGTCAGAAGACCATTGCTGAAGATATCAAACGATTATGTGAGAATCTGAATGAAAGGATCGAATCAGCTGCTGAATATCTGACTGAAGATGAGGCTGTTAGTTTGAAACAACAAGCTGAGGATATAAGAAAAAGAGCAGATGGTGTTTATCGAAAGTTGAATGAATCAGAAACTATTTTAGGCGATTTAAAGACGCATTTAATGAATTAGATGAGTTGCTACCACTGTTTCAAGAAGAACTTGTCAATATTCAAGGTATGTATTAAATTTTAAAACCAGTAATCTTTGAACTTACTTTTGAATGCGCTTTTCGCTCATAAAGCACGTTGATATGTATTTATAGCCATATATTAAGGCTTTTTATACGTCACTTTACTGAGGTTCTACACGTCCTAAGACTGACAAAAACCTCGCACTTCTTCATATAAAGTTACTAATTTGTGCTCATTTTGTTATGTGTTTTGACAAACAAGCCTATCTCCATTCATAGGTAGCTGCCCTACTTTCTGGCACGAGGTTTCTTTCAACAGGGGAGAGAGAAAACCTTTGCTAAAAAGCCCCTCCCCCCAATATGACGTCTTTCTGGGGCTCTTTCCGTCTTTCCTTCTTTACTTCCTTTTCTCCCTTCGAAAATTATGGACCACGGAACCATGGACCATGGAACTATGGAACTAATAAAGAACACAAAGAAGGAACATCTTGGAGGAGAGTATAGATATCCAAGATTGCCTTAGTGAACATTTATCTAAATGAACTCCCTTTGATGTTTCGTGTACACTTATTTGGAAGCAGTCTTATGAAAATGCTTTTTGCTTTTGTATAAAAAGTCGCTATTCTACCAGCAAATGTTGATTTTTTAAAAATATTAGTATGCTTTTTCCCACAGAAGACCTCAGTGATAAAGTACCCGGTATGAGCCTTGATGAAAGAAGTGCATGGCTGAAAAGCAACATGGAAAGCGTTCAGCTTTTATTAGCAGATTTACAGCAACACCAGGTAACGTTATCGAATTTTAATAACTTAAAGAGTCTTTCGAAGTGCATTGGCTATGAAGAAAACATCGAAGGACTCAAGGCTCTTTCTCAAAAAATAATCGAGACTTTGAATAATGAAAGCGAGAAGCAAGAAAAGCTGGTAGAGTTATTTACTCAGCATGAGAATGAGCTAGGCCAACTTGACGCAATATTGAATAAAGCAGCCTCGTTTGAAAGCCAGATTTCTGAGACTGAGAGCATCCAAGGCTCACTAAAAGCTATTGAAAATGATTTGTCTGAAATTAGCGAAATTGAAGAACGTTTGGAAAGAATTCAAAACTTTGCTGTTGATATCCCACCGGTTGAAAGCGCTAAAATCGAGAGTAGGATTATTGAGTTGAAAAAGAAACTGAATGCTAAGAAAGAGGGTTTAATTGTTAGTCAAGAAGCTTTGAAGAATATAGAATATATGACTGACAAAGCAGAGAGTTCAAGGATTGAGTTAGAGGCGTTAAATTCAAGGTTGGCGGAATGTATGATGTTGAAGTGTGAATGAAAGGGTTGGAGTTATAGATGGGATAATTGAAGATATTGATGCTTGTCTGGTATCTACTGAAGAGTTATTAGCATCAGCAATTGAAAGAAACACCAAAGTGGATTCCATTCAGAGTACTGCTGATTTAGATACCCTTGAAAATGTAATTGATCAGATGAACGAAATGAAGAAGCAAACTGAGCAGACTAAGATAGAAATCACGAGGACAAATGCAAAGTTTCAGGACCTGAAGACGGAGGCTGCTAACCTTGAGTCGTTAATCGTCAAACTAGATGAAGACTTAAAATCTGATGGAGAATCATTTGAGAGTTTGATTAAAATCATAGGAGATAAAGCTAAGGTCGTTTCAGATGTTTTAGACAAGGCAGAACATCTAAGTCAAGATCTAGAAAAAATTAGCAAAGGATCTGAACCAAGATGAAATTGAAGATCTTGATGACAAACTTGAAAATGTCAAGAATATCTGCGCTGGAAAAGTGAAACTTTGGAAAGAAAGATCTTAGAATTTGAGAAACAGCAATATAATGTTAATGAATTGTTGGGAAAGCTTGATGATATGTCAGCAAAGATTGTTAGCTTAGATAAGGTATATTCAGGGACATCGGAGGTTGGTGATAGATTGAGAGATTGTGCCAAAAGCATCGATGAACTGAAAGAATTAGAATGCTCTATAGAAAACACAGTTGCTGATTGTGAAGACGTCATTAACAATATTCCTGAACTGGAACGATTGAAAATACGAAACATGGAAAATGATGTTAGGAAAGGTTATCTGATGCAGTTACAGAGAAGGAAAATAATTTGAAACTTCTTAATCAGGAATTTGCCATTGTTGACAAGTTAGGCCGCATCGAAGATGAAATCGATGGGATTTCGAGATGTCTTGAGGCTGCAAAGAACGGAGAATCGATGGCTAGCGTGGAGAAGGCATTTAACAAGATCGAGGACAAACGTGGACTTTGTAAAGGAATTCTGGAAAGCTTGGAAAATGAATACAACAATGCGAAAGGACACTTATCAGATGATGTTTGTAAGAAATTTGAAGAGAATCTGGACAATGTGAAGGAGCGGCTATGTGAAACAGACGACATTGTAAATACTGTGAATAAAAGTTTCGTCGATGAATCTGAAAGAGTTAAAACTCTGAAGATTATTAAGGGAAAACATGATGAAATGGTAAAGCAGACCAAAGATCTAGTTGGTGCTGCAGAAAGTGACCCTAATCTCAGAAATGCCGTTACGTCATTGAAAGAGCATCTAGCTAAAGTAGAGTGCTTGCAAAACGAAATTCAAAACTTGAAAGACGGTCTCAAGGGTGTTAATTTTGCTGTGGTGGGCAAAGAGCTTCGAGACGTCATGCAGGCCGAAGATGAAGGTGAAACGATAAACAAAGAAAGCATACGTTTGCTGGAAAGTTCTTTGAATAACGCAATGACAACTAAAAAAGCGGTGGATGAGTTTTTGGATAGATGTAAAGTTTTAGCTGGGAAGTTAACTATGATTGAGGATAACGAAGTTGGTAACCTTGATGTGGCTGGTTTGAAAAGCTGTCTCCATTCACATGAAACGAACCTCGAAAATATCAAAGATATCGAGATTGAATATAATCAACTTCTTGCGGAATATGAAACGTTTGCGATGGTACCAGCAGTCCAGCGAGAGGAAATCAAGACTTGCTTTGAAGAACTAAAACAGAAGATTGATCGTGAAAGAAAAGGAGCTGAGAATGTCATCACTGATGTCGAGAAACGAATTGCTGTTGCTGAGAAACTGGATGATCTCAAGGTGGAGATTGATGAGCTTGAATCAGATTCAGTTGCTATTTCGAATGAAGATATAATTGGTGTTCTACTTGAAAGAAGAGAAAAGTGCAATGAGATTCGATTGAAACTTGATAATTGCAAGGAAATGATAAACAATGAAGTCTCCTGGTCAGATGGAATACTCGAAGAGACTTTGAACAATTTATCAGAGAAGTTATCCGTGAGGAATGAGAAAATCAGTGAAGAAGCAAGCAATTTAATGCTCGTCTTAGGCCAGAAATGCTCACAGTTGTCAAACAGTGTTGACGTTTTGAAAGACAGTTGTTATAGCCCAGAGGGTGATTTAGATGAGGTAGTCGGTCTGCTTAAAGAAAAGAAATCGCAGACAGATAATGTTAAGAAGAGTTACTGGAAGTTAGAGACAAGCTAACAACACTGTCTGATGTTTTTGAGTTTGGAGAGGTGGTTGTACAGGACGAAGAGTTGAGAGGCTATGAACAGATATTGATTGAAATTGGTGAAGAGACAGAGAGAGCTTTAGATGGTTTTACGTCTCTTAAAAATGATGTTTTCAGTTATGAGGATGATTTAACGAAACTATCACTGCAATTAGAGGAGCTAAGGAGATCAAAATAGAAGAAAATGAAGATTTAGGCCTTGTAGAATCGATATCAAATGCAGGTGAAAATCTATCAGCTCTGCGTAAGATTGAAGATGTTTTCAAAATAGTTGCTGAAGATGGGGATGAGTTTATTGGGAAATTACCTGAGAAAGAAAAACAAGATGTATTGGAGATGAAAACTGAGTTTGAGGAAGAGCTAAGATCATCAATCGAGCAAGCTGAAAGTGAATTGAATTGTTTGGAATCTCTTCAGCAGAATTATCAGAAGACGGTTGATAGGATTATTGAGTTGAATGGTAAGATCGACGAAGCTGTCAGAGAGCTTTCGAGTAGTACTACCAAAAGAAATATTGATGAACAGTTGAGTATCTTAAGGGAGAATTTATCGCAGTTTGATGCTGTCGATCTGCAAATTCAAGAGTTGAGAGTGACTGTCATGATAAGCTAAGTCAACTGCCAGAAAACGACGCCATTAAACTGGATGATTTGGTCACAAAGTTGAATCAAAAGCTAGAAGATGCAGTTGAAAGCTTTGGTGAGCAACACAAAGTTCTGTGTGACAACAAAAAGGTAATATCAAAGTTGAATGCAGATGTTGAGACGTTTGTCAGCCAGTTGGCAAGCATTGAGGATCTAGAGAGCTCGGAGAATGGAAATTTCAGTCTTGAAAGAATGCAAGAACATTTAACGAAAAAGGCTGTAAAATTGAATGCTATCAAAGGGCAGTTAGATGAGATTTTCAGAGGTGAGGCAATATTTCATGGAGATATCGCAGATTTAGATGGAAATATTTTCAATAAGAAAGAATTACTCGAGAAGAAAATTGATGAAATGATGGAAATCTGTGATAACAAGAAGGAGATTTTTGCTAGTAAAATCGAAGAACAGAACAAGTTGTCAGGATTTCTTGATGATGTTGTCAAATCGATTAATGTTATTCAAGATGAAATGAAAAGCAATGATGAAGATAAGTATTCAGAAGAAAAGCTTGCAAGTGTTGAAAAATGCAGACAGGACATTGAGAAGACCAGAAGAGAATTAAAGGAAAAACTATCTGATGTAAAGGATTCTATTAATTCATTGCCTAAACAAGACAGAGAATTGATTTGGGGAGCCATTGATTCTGTGTTCAAGAAAATAAACAATGTAGAAAATGATGCTTTGTCAACAGTTGAAACTAATAAGATGATAAAAGATAACATGGAAAATATTTCAGAGAGAATTGCGAATAACAGAAAACTTTTAGAGACGAATGCTTGTAATTTTATGGAGGGCAAACTTGACAGCTTCGAAGATATACAAACGAACTTGAAAGGATTGGAAAACGCTTTATTGAGAGCAAGACAAGAGTATGAAGTCTTAAGGAAAGAAATCAACGATATTAGTGATTCAGTGAAAGACAGTAATGAACTTGATGAAAACTTGTTTTTATTTGAGCAAGAAGTTATCAAAAATGAGGAATTGCTAGCTGCAGAGAAAGATAAGATCAGCAAATTGGAAAAAGCTTTCCTTCAGAATTTCAATGAAAACCATGGTGCTTTGATGCAGCTGAAGGAGGCAGAAGTGGAACCTAGAGAGTTTACAAGCTTAGAGGAAGCTAGACGTAATTGTCTTGTGGATTTAGAGAAGGTTAAAGAAAATGACTTGTACAGCAATGGAGAATTAATGAAGAATTTGGAAGAAATAATGGATGATCTGCCAAAACAGGAACGTGACAAAGCAAGGAATATAATTGCAGAAATGAAGGATGGGATCGTTGCGAAGGCGAATGAAATTGAGACGAAGCTCAAAGATTTGGATTATGTGAAGCAACAGATGTCTGAAATCCAGGCTAGAATTAAAGTTAACTTAACGTGGATTGCAATTGCAAATAAAGCAGTTAGGAATAATAATAATGATGCTCTGTGCATTGAAGATCTCGTTAGTGAAAGAAACAGTTTGAATTCTCAAATAGACAGTCTTGATAATGAAGTGAATGTTTTAATACGCATTGGGTCTTCATTGTGTGAGAAATTACCGAAAGATGAACAGTTAATGTTATTGGAAGACCTAGGCCAGCTGGAATCTAACTGGAGCGATGTGAAGATGGAATTGTCAGACAAAATGAACCAGCTAGATGCCTCGATATCAGAAAGAGATTGTATCATAATGGATATTGCGAGGTGTTTGTCAAAGATTGATGATGTTGAAGAAGATCTTGTACAGAAGCTGACGTCTTCTGTATCAACCTTAGAGCAAAAGCTCGGACTTTTGAAGGAAACAAATAATATTCTAGAAGAACTGAAAGCAGAGATAGTTTCACTGAATGGCAAAAAGACAGATGTTTTGACGAAATTAACGAATAAAGAGAAAAAGACTATTGAGTCGGATGTGAGGTCTATTCATGAAAAAGTCAAGAACTTGAATGTTACAGTCAATAAATTAAATGGCGATTATGAGTATTGTAAAGCAAGGTTTAATGAGATTAAAACGTTGATATCTGATCTTGAGATGAGAAATAGCGATCATCGCGCGATGATTAGAGAAATAATGACGATGGATGGGACAGTTAAAGAGGCAGTAAGGTTAATGGAAAAGATCACTAAGGATGTGGAAATCGATAAATATTTGCTTGTCAAGACTATCAAGGAGTTTGATAATGTTCATGGCTTAAAAATCATCGATGTCTTTGTCTTAGAAGACAGTGCTAAAAAGTTAGACATTGGGTTCAAAGACATTAAGATACGTCTAGTAGACGAGTCTTTGAGGATAGGTGAAATATCAACTAAGACGAGACAGCTGGACCAAGGTTTGCTCAAAATTGAATCTGAATTCGAGTTCATAACCAGTTGCGTTGATGCAGAAGAACCTCAAGGGATCAAGAAAGCGATTGATCTGTTGATTTTGAAGAAGATTCATTTGAGACTGAGATTGAAGCGTCAGAACTATTCAAACTGGATAAAGTTGCGTTCAATGCGAGGTTAGATGATGTCAAAACAAGGCACCGAATGCTCGAAGAAAAACTGCAAGATAACCTCACGAATAAGAGGTCAGAATTACTGATGGAGGCTAATGAACTTGATATTAGTTTAAGCGATTTCCAAAAGAGGTTTGATGAGAGCCGAAGCGAGGCTCTAGACGAAGGGAGTTTGACTGACAGGCTGGAACGTGTGTCGCGCATGCTTAGTGAGCTCGTTGAGTTGAAAGGTGAGCTGTCTCAGGCTCTGCCTAGAGTTTTTAAGGTTCAAGTTGATGAAAATAAGCCTAAGATTGAAAGTGCAAGTTTGAATTTGCAAGAAGAATTGATTCATTACATATCGAAATTGGGGTTGATGAGAACATCTTTAGAAAATGCGATAATGGAGCAAAATGATTTGGAATCATGCTTAAATGCCCTGAAAAACAGAAGTGAGGAAATTAAAGAACCTTTTAAACCATTCTTCAGATAATATGAGCTTGAAAGAGCGTTTTACTGAAATTCGTGATGCAAAAATGAAGTTAGATTCAATCGAACTGGATTGTGGGAAATTACTGAGCACTATTGTTTATCTGTCAGACGACATCAATCAACGTGGAAAACATTTGATAAAAGAATCAGCTAAGAATTTGATTGGTCAATTGAGAACAATGCTTAAAATGGTTGGAAATGACATGTGCTTGTTCGAAGAAATCGAATCTGGTATCGAATGTTTAACTGGGAATCATGATGTAATGATGCTAAGAGATAAACTCGATGCCTTTAGAAACTCAGATTCATCAAAGATTCCGACTGCAATTTCTAAGTATATTGATGAGTTATGCGAAAAGCAGCAGTATTATCAAAATTTAGTGAGTAACCTGACTAGGCCAGTGGAAAAACTATCAAACAGCGGCATTAACTATAGGAAACAGTTAAAAGAAATCGAGAATGTCATGCTTAATAATGAAATATTCCTGTCCGATATTGACAAGCAGATTCAAGTGCTAAGAGAACTGCAGCACGAAGTTGTAAACGAATTCAAAGAGAAACTGGTTGAAGGATTACATAAACTCGAACAAGTGGATATTGTAGGTGATCCTGATTATGAAATCTCGAACTTGATCAATCTTTTTGATAACATATCTGATTTTTTGTTGATAATGAAAGAGATGGATTGCTAAAGAGGATTGAGGCATTGAAGAGGAGATTAATCAATCAAGAAATAGTTTATGAATCTAAATTACAGGATCTACAAACCGAGCAGCTATTTGACGAAAGATTCTGGGAAGATGAACAAGTGGAACCTAAATCTGGTTCGGAAGAAGATAATAACCAACAAAAGGTTGGATTAAGAGAGGTGAAATAATTTCTCCAACATCTGACTCAAATCTGGCAGACGAAAGCGAAGAACAAGAGACAAGTGAAAGAAATGAAATTACGTCTCCGGTATCTACTAACTCAATCTTAGAAGACGAAAACGAAGATCAAGAGGCGAGTGGAAGAAACGAAATAATCTCCCCAACATCAAGCAACTCAGTCAGCACTCTTGCTCGTCGTAAATCATCTGACTTTACTGTTGATTCTGACTTGTATTCAAACTCAGTAATAAGTGAAACATTCCATGGTTCTGATGACAATTCTGAGGATCTTGGTATTATTGAAGAAGATTCGATTATACACAGTTTGATGAGAGATGCTTCGAAAGAATTAAGTCTTGTTGATCAACTACTTGCATCACTGAAGCTGAGCATCACTCTATTGCATCACTGGAGACCTCATTAGATACACTACAGGTAAGCGTTGCATTTATAATGCCATTTGCAATACTCATAATACGTAAAGAAGCATCAACAGAACTTGTTATCTAAATTTGCCTGGGGACTTGACAACCTTGGAAAGGACGTGACGTTTTTTTAGTCGATTTTTAACTCCAAATTTCCTGGGTTTATTTTATTCAGGTCTTTTAAAATTCTCTAAGTTCTAACAAAGTTTCCCTGGTTGGGTCCCAGAGTTACAATTCCGTATTATTTCATTCCATATTATTTCAGAATGTCGAGCAAGGGTTTGGCAGAATACACTCAATACTATCATCAATTGACCAATGCTCTCAATCATCACCATATGTAAAATATGGACCAGCTATAAAGACCATAAAAGACCATCTCCAGTCTGCATTACATGAAGTATCTCAACGAAAAGAGGCGGCAAATAAATCAGTTGCTGACGCAATCGAACTTGAAGAGAAAATGAGCAACTTTGAAACTTCACTTGAAATGCTGCAAGGAAAGCTATTGATGGAGAAAGATACTTTGGAGCTGCAGGTAAATGTTAAAGATGGCTGCTTTCTGAATCCCTGAGAATCAAGCACAGGTTATTTTCTGCTCTGACGTGACACCGCTGTCGCTTTTCTCTGCCATGCAATTAGCTAACAGCTGAACTGAAATCGCTTTGTTGCGGCATTTTTCTTATTTGGAAATGATCTTCAGCTAACATCTGCCCTTTGCAGGAATATTTTTTCTGATATTGAGCAACCAAGTTTGGATTGGTGTTCATTAACTAAAGTTGACGATGCATTTAGCATTAGAAAGCAACAATAACTCGTTCGTTGATCCTCAATGTCTCGAAAACCCAGTGGAAATGGAAGTATGTCCATTTAGGGAGATAGCAAGGTTTTCATAAGTTATAACAATGCCTTATTTTTTCTCTGAGCCTCGATAATCTTAGAAATTCTAGGATCTTAATTAAGTATTCTTAAATTTTTGCAGTTCCGGGCTTCAATATTCTTATAAAAGTGTGATGCCTGCCAGGGGAGACAGAAAAATTTGAGATACCGAGGCTCAACTGTGTCCCTTTTAACAAAACCTTGAAGCTCTACACAATAAAACAAATTGACAATAAATTGACATACTGTAATTCTTCCCCTAAAATGTCCTTGAATTTTAGGGACAAGCTGTGCTCTTACTGATTTAGGATCAGTGTTCTGCTGCATCTTTAAATCGCCTCTAAAGTCAAATAAAGGTCATTGAAAGCGCATTTCTTGAAACACTTTAGGCTTATTCAATTTTTAGAGGGCCTTAGTATTATTCGCGTTTTTCTTTCACTATATACAGGCTGATTTGCTGACTTTGAAGAAAGAAATAATAGAATGCGTCGATTCTGAGAAGGGAACCTTGACGCAAAAGACGAAACTTCAGAATATTGTTTCAGCATGTGATACGCTCTTTATTGGCTTGCTTGACAGGGAATCTCTTTATGATGTAGAGGCTGTGCTCAATCAAACTCAGAAAGAGGCAGATATTCAAGATGGACCAACTAGTCGCGTGAGTTTGACTTTATCAATTTTGCTTCACAAACAATGTTTTTGAACGTGGCCAAAGGGTCAAACATTTGTTAGGAGTTTTGGGATCTGTCCACATCAAAACCAAAAGGCCAGTTCTGTGTAGACAGAAAGAGTTCGTTTTCTCACTTGGACTCTTCAATTAATTCTATTGATCTTTCCCCCTGTATCCCGCAAGCTGATTGGTGTTTAAACATGACTTCGCTTTCTGATTGGTGCATCTCGATCTGCATCAGGGTATAAATTGTGCCTTAGTCGATTCTTTCGGTCTGTTTTTACCTTTATATTCTGAGTAGTGTCAGACGAAAAAAGCTTTTAGTATGTCAAAATATGTTCCGCTGTTTCTCGCAATTTTGAATTTTGTACCATTCAAAAACCATTGTATTAGGATGGGCCTAAGAAGCAATAACTGCGACTCATGTTATAAATGTATGAACTGACGAAAAACTCTGAATTATTGCTTAAAGCCTTGACGCAATCGGGGGAATAGTCGGCATCTCCGACAATCATCACGGCAATTTTTTCGCCGAAATTTTCTGTGATCGCTAGGCGCCGATTTCAGTTGAAATGATAGCGCATTCTGAATTTCTGAACTAAAGACTTTAGTTAGGCTTGCTTAGTTCATTCAGCTGCTGTGATGTCGATTGGGACGCAGGTGTTGATGTTGTTCTTTTGAGGTCACTTGCTCATTACATATTCCACCTCTATAAGTTCATGATTGTCTATAAAAGCAGATACCGAGGTGTTTGCTTCTACACTTCTCGTTTCATCTCATTCACAAAACATCTCTATTCTGAGTTGAATCTTGGTGAGTTATTTTTGTGATTTTTGAGTATGTCAATATAATTATCACGATTGATCAAGACCACGTTTTTAGGATCTAATCTAACGCTTGGTATTCTATAACGATTATAGGACCATAATCGTAGACATCAAAGTAGCTAGGATTTCGATTACTGCAGATGATTATCAAGTTTAATGCATGCAACTTTAACAGAATAAAATCAAATAAATGCTTTAAAACTACCTGGTACATATTGATAATGATTCAACATTATTTTTTAGATTTGATATAAACATTTTAATGATTAAACAGTAATTCTATACATAATATCCTCAATTTTCTCGATTCAACGTTTTACTTTATATTTCAAAGATTTTATTCTGTTTCAAGATAAACCATTATTAGCTAACCTTAGTTTGTTCTTGCTTATTTCCCTATAATTTTCGCTGTTTATCGATATCCTCCTCTGTGAGAAATTTTAATTTGCCATGTCTATTTCCAGTAAAAATGTTTCAGTTACTGTTTACTTTTTGGTCCAAATTTTAGTTCGCAGTAACGTTATAAGTGTCAGAATCATTAACGATAAAATGAAGTTGAAATTTTGCTACTGGGGTCCGGGTCGTGTCGTTTTCTTTGACCGTTTAACGGTTAAATCAGTGTCAGGAAAAAATCTCGGTCACACGGTCATGGACCGGAGGAGGGTCAGTTGGAACAAAAGAGAACCTCATGCTACGACCAAGTTCGGCCTGTTTTTCATTGTAAAACGAGGAAGGTTGGCAACTAGGCATATATTTGTCTAGAGGAAAGTTAAGTACTTTTCTGGAATCTGGTTAAAATCATCACCTGATACATCAGAATTTAGGTGTAGAAAAAAACTAAAAAAGATAAGCAGAAAACTTGGTGTTTAATTGTAGTAATTGCGTTAATCAGAAAATTTTTGCTGAATTTGAAGATTTCGACTGATTCTATTTGGCAAAACCTCCGTTTTAAAACACGTGTAATTATGCAAATATTTAAGGTTTTATTATATATAATATATAACATTGTATATAATATTTATACTAGAAGACTATTTAAAAAACACGTAATGATTATAAAAAGTTTTGAAGCTAATATCTGGAAGATTATCAAAAAATTATTTTCTGAAACATTCGATTAGCAAATTGCAGCTGTACATCCTGTTTTCTGAGCAACTATATGCGCATATTTTATTGTAACCAAGCAACCGGGTTCTTTGCCGTAGCGAAATATGGCGGTACTCAGCACAAACAATCTTTGACAATGATAATGATGTTACAATAATAATTAAATCTATGTTGTTTGTATGACATTTATTTTTGTTGACGATAACATCATAGGGATAAAATGTTGCCCTCTGAGAAGCAGCTGAAAGACTTTGCGATCTTGCAGAAAAGTATCGCTTAAATGTGGCTTAAATCTCACTAAGTACTCGCGATAGCCTCTTTAATTGGCCTACATTCTAGGGAGATGTCTTAGCTTGCTAAAGCAGTTTGAATATCGCAATTTTTGTGTCGTTAGTTCAAAGCTGTGACTGTGCACCGTATGTATGTTTACAGTTGCCAGAGAGACACAATAACAACAGGTGAAAACATTGCACCTGCGCGTGACACATGAGAGAAATTTTCATGTTCGGCAAACCTCCCTTCGAATACAGGTCAAGTTACCCCCGGAAATGCAAATGAACAGCACTGCTTGTACATTCGATCTACGATCCTGCTTCATGAATGGAATCTTCAAATTCTATCGATTCTAAAAACATATCTGTCTCAAATAATGCTTTTGGATTAACTCTTTTTCTCTTTTCTTGAACAGGTCTCAGAGCAGCAAATCGAAAACCAAGAAGAAGATATAGCAGCTGACATTCAAGAGGGACAGTCTCTGGTTCGTGATCCAGATTCACAGAAAAAAGCAGATTCAAAATCGATGATGCCATTAGTAGCAGTTAGAGACTTCGCTAAACTCGTTTCTGATTGGAAGAAATGGATGTCAGATGCGACATCAGACCTGCAATTGTTATATGATCGTTCTATTTCATCAAAGAATGCAGATGATGTCACAGCAGGGATAATGGTAATAAATGTTTTCTACATATTAATAATAGTTTTTCAAAATGAACAAGATACGCAGTATTATTACGTTTTGGGAGCATTTTAATCACAATTTCTTTAGATATGGCATTTTCATTTCATACGGCATTCGTCAGCATGTTGATATCATATTGTATTCGTCAGCATGTTCATTTCTTTTTGTATTCGTCATCAGATTTGTTTCATACTGCATTCGTCACCATGTTCATTTCATACTGTATTCGTCAGCATGTTCATTTCATTCTGCATTCGTCAGTATATTTGTTTCATACTGCTTTTGTCAGCATGTCCATTTCACACTTTTGCTGCTAATTTTAGCTGCCACTAATCATTCCTCCATTCGATTTGATTTTCAGAATATGCAAAAACAACTGCAGCTGAAAAAGGCTGATTTTGAAATTGTTTGCTCCCAATTCCACACCCACGCAAGGCAATTGCACCCAGCGGAGGCTGATGCATATGAAAGAGAGATTAAGCAAGTAGATTGCATGTCAGCTGCCTTAGAAAAAGACATCAATAATGGCTTGGAATATGGAGAGAGAATAACTCGTTTGATGATCGAATGTGATGCTTTGCTTGAAATTAGTGAAAATATGGTTCAGAAATCAAACAGAAATGCTGAATTGAAAACGGTGAGTACCAAAGCCTGTCTATATTTCATCGCCCTCTAAAACTTGGTATTATCTCCTGAAAGACGTTTTCACACACTTTTCTTGTAATACTCAGTGATGATACTCAGAGAGTTTCTTACAGCTTTCACCAATCTCGAGTACTCAAACTTTCTGAAAACGAGTCTTGAAGTTTTGTTAATATAGGAAATTAACTGTAGTTTCATTTTGCTGCATATCGTGCTACGTTTCGTATTCCTCGCTCAGATGTCCTGCCAGAGTCGTTTGCGACGTCTGAAACAATCACTGATTTTGGCTCGAGCTAATAAGATCTTGGCACGACCCTGCTGGCCATGTCGCACGACAGTGACTCGACGGCTCGACGCTCCCACTGCGTTGACTAAGACATGGAGCCAATGTCGTGCCAGAATTTATCAAGTGTGAACTTAACCCTAGCAGTTGTGGCCAAGAAATAACGGAGACAATGGGCACGGCACGAAGTCTGAATCGTCTTGCCATGTGTCGTGATTGTGCCGTGCGACTCTGCCGGGACGTCTGAAGTAGGCCTTAGTGTCACAAGAGAAAACTGTTTGGTTTGCATTAGGCAAGTTTAATACACTAATCTCTTGATGCAAAGACTTGTCAATATCAGAATAAAAAAACCTGGATGAAATTCAATTGCAAGTTGCGAATGCGAAGCTCCACGAAAAATCTTACTGTTCAAATTTTCGCACTGATAAGAACGTTGCTTCTTTAGGCCTGGGTGTTCCAGAAAACTGTGTGTTTATTTTTGTCTCTGAATCTTGATACTATCTCTTATTGGAAAACTTGTTTAAACTCGTTCAACTTTCCAACAGGCGACTAAGGATAATTTAGAAAAAGTGGAGAAGGCGGTGGAGGAAATTGAAGATCTTCTTGGATTATCAGGTAAAGATACTCGCCATTTTGAAACAGCATACAAAGCCTTGAACGAGAGATGGGATAAACTGCAGATAAGTTTATTGGAAGCAAGTTTTCTGGATTCGACTGACAACGAAAAGTCTCTGAATTCAAACAATGCGACGATCCTATGCACTGAAGAATCAGGGTCTGCGGAAAGTAAAGAAAAGCCGAGAGTGGAATTGACTGGGGTTCATGGAATAGAACATGAGGATATTATTCAGCCAGAGAAAATCAATGATGATGAGGCAGGAATAGATTTTGATGCTCTTGATTTAAATGGGATGCCTAAAAGCGATGACCTACGAGTATTGGATTCAACGAAACACGAAAGTAGCAATCGTTTTGATAACGATTTTGAAATGTATGACATAACATGCGTCGATGATGCAAAATATGTTCAAGAATTCGCAGATAAAATCAAGGAGCTAGACAAGTTAATCGAAAGTGAAAAAGATGAAGATAATTCAACGAAAAAGAAGATCACAAGAGATGAATCACCAAGGTTGAAACTGAACATTTTATCAAGCACGCCAAAGATTGATCAAGATCGAATCAAATACAAACCACGGATTGAAGAGCCTGATGATCCGTGCTCATCTTCGATTGGTTCGATGATCTCGGATTCAAGCGGAGTTTATTCGTTTGATCATGATGAAAATCACAGCCCAGCTGCTATTGAAGCGCTTATCAACTCACTAACAAATAGAGTTCTTATGAGTAGAGCATGCGTGAACCAAAAAGAGGCTACAACTGTAAAAGAGGCCGATGATATTTTAGATAGAATTGATTATTTCAGGCCAGGTGAAAGTGTTCTTAGTGAAATCAGCGGTAGAGATGCTGTTGATCAAGCAAGCGATGCTGACAGAGAACATGGAGTGAAATTAGCTGACGATGACGTCATGCTTGATTCATCACACTCCTCCACAGTGGTCTCCACAATCATGAAAGAACGTTCTGGGACATCGGATACAACTTTTCTTGATGACGTCAGTGATGAAACAATAACATTAGGTTCAGTAAGTACCAGTGAAAAAGGAAGACCAAGTAATGAAATTATTAGTTTGCAACCGCTCATTCTCTGCCCGTTGACAAAAGAAGACATTATGGATAGCAAAATCGACGTTGATGAAATTGGTTTCACTGGGCCTAAGGGAAGTATGGTGTCCACACAAGATACAGACAATGTCTTGTCGTGTGATATCGTATCAGAAGACAGAACACGCAAACAAGGACGACCTTCTTTTATACCAAGTCTGATTTCACAAGAATCTGAGGAGTTAGATTATTTCGAGCTTTGTCGTAAACTGGAAGCCTCGTGTTCAGAAGATGAGAGCATCAAAGTAGATAACGGCCTCGATCTGGAGTCAAAATCAGACTTATTTTTGCCTCATATTGATGTAACGCCGCCAACACCACGTAGACAGTCGATTGGCTCAGTTCATTCAGGTTCGGTTTACTCCTCAAGTTATAAAGACCTTACAGAAGACATTCCGGATGTTACCGCTACAACAACAAGCCCCAATACAGAACAGCTGAATACTAGAAGTAATAACAGCATGATCAATGGTTTTATTCATCCAAAGCCTCATATAAGTAGATCAATATCCCTCACAGCACCTGACATCAATGTAATCCCCCCAACTCCAAGAAGACAATCCTTAGATATTCCTCTGCCGTTTATCAATGTCATCCCTCCCACCCCGAGAAAACTCTCACTTTCTTCAGTCTCAGACGACAAAGCCTCGTCCAGGCCTGACAGCGTGCATGAGTGGGTTTCATCGAAGTCACCCCCCGTAATGCCACGTGTATGGAACTGGATCGAGGCCTCGCAGTTCAATGCTACTGATGACTCTCTTGACGGAGGTAATGTAGATGATGGTGATGTGCAAATACAGTGTGATTGGCAGTTGGAGATTCAAGCCAAAGAAAGGGAGGGACAGATTGATGATTACTGGAAAACGGACAAAGTCGATAACGAAATTAGTATGTATAGACCAGCCAACGTGGGTCAGGATAACATCGCTGAAGCAAAAAGGGGAGGCGAGATTGAGGCGTCATCGAGTAAAGAAGGAAAAGACGATTACCAATGCCCTGTCATCAGCGTTAGCGATTTGAGCAATAATGGAAATAATCGCTCCATTCTTAGTGAGGTTGACGATCAAAGCAATGCGTCCAAGATAAGAGATGCTGGCGATTATAGCGATGGTGAAGCTGAAGAAGTAAATCGGAAGATAAGCATAACAACCTTTAGAGGCAGCGATAAAAGTAGCCTTAGAAGTGCTGACACTGTATCATCCATGGCTGGTTCGTTATCGCTCAGCGAACATGGTGAAACCAACGATAAAGGCAAATATGAGGGCGATATTAGGGTTAAGTCTTTGGATGAAACACGTAATATGCGCGATAATAGTGAGAACGAGTTCGATGATGGAGATAAAGCGAAGAAAGAAGAACAGGAAGCACAGAGACGGAAGGAGGGCGTTGCTGGCGGGATTGATCAGAATATGGCGGAAGAGAATAATGACGAAGAAATGGTGTTGGCATCGGTAGATGTCGGCGAATCGAATATCGCAAGAATCGACGAAGACACGATGGGTTCGATGCCTTCAGTTTTAGAAGAAATTATCAGAAGTAAGGCCGAAATGACACTTGAATCCACATTGGATGACGATAGGGACTTTGAGCAACCTTCAGATGGCATCTTAGCTGATAACATATACTCGCTGAACCTTCAAGATTCTGGGAAAGGTAGGAGGGACACCCAACAAGACATAAAAGACAAAATTCATTGCCAGTTAAAGGACGTTGGCGCACATCAGTTAGCATTACGTCAGAGACGAGACAGCGGTACGGCTGAAGAAATCAATTTTGGAGCTGTCAGTCTAGAAGATCTCATTGATGCAGAAACACATGAAGCAGTGGCTGCTGGGATGGATGAATTCTATACGAGGATTCAAAACTGCCTCGAATCAATGAAGAATATTAATGAGTTATCAGCAAAGAATGACGAGGAAATAGAAAAGGGACAACAAGAGTTAGCCAATCAAATGCGGGTAAGGTTGCTTAGTAACACATTCACTTCTCACCCCCCCCGGTTTCTTTGTGTTTACCATTTAAACTCAGTTCGATTTGTCGAACATACCTACATCCAGTTTTTTTGTAACCTTTTTATTGGTAGGAATTCTAGCCAGTCCCCGTTATCATCACCGAAATTCTAGTCATCTTATCAAAACTGAACAAAATTTTGTCAGAGTTGTGGAAAATTGCCAATTTTGATCTTTTTTGACAAATTTGCTGCATTCTCCAAAATCTAGGGTCTTTTGCCCCCCTCGCCCCCTAGTAACTGCAAGTGGTTCTAACTATAATGCGACTCAAGGGAAAACAAGGAAAAGCGTTTTATTATCATTCCTATATAGCCTTAACGAATCTTTTGTTTAGAAACTTTGATACCTATCGGTTTCATATACTTACGCTTAACTTTATTTGGTTTATTGATTGAATATCTGTTGTTTTCAGGCTTTGTTCAGCGTACTTGGTGGTCAACAGTCTGAGATTGACTCGCTGAATCATCTTGGAAAGCAAATCATTGAATGTAACGATAGCAAGATACGTCAGATCGTACAAACACATCTTGATGGAATCAATGAAAGCTGGGTACGAGTCAAAGACAGAATGTTTCTCGAACAATCGATGTTTGCATCCGAACCAGCAGACACTTCGAAAGATGAATCTTCTCTGGAATTCGATACTTCCTTCCCAGAAATACCTGAAGCAAGCTCATTGGTTAGTGTAAGTCACGTGGAAGAGCCAGAATACGTCAAGGATGATCATCTGAATTATCAAGTGATTTTTTCGGACATGTTTGATTGGTTGGTGAAATGTGAGGAGAATTTGAGACATCCATTGCCGAAATCTATTACAGTTGATCAGCTTGGAAGGATATCAATCAAACACATGGTATGTTCTGATTTGATTCAGCTTATTGAAACATTGAATTAGTGAGCGATAGATCGACTAATCACTGATTTCTGTGACTAGGTGATTGATAACGCCTACTTTGCCGGGAGGAGGGCTTTCCATTCCCTCCCTCCAGGGGGGGGGGTGGAAAACACCAGTGGTAGGATTAGAGTTGTAGAGTTTGGATAATAATTTGGGTAATATTCAGTTATTTGTCTTTTGCAGCGAATGGCATTTGAAATCTGTTCCCATGTACCGAAAATGCACGATTTGAAACTGCTTTTAAACCAGCTAACCAAGAAAGGCACTTCACAGACCATGCAAGATCAACAAAGTCATTTAGAAGCATTGTGGAATCATCTTTGCAGAAAATTCGAACAGAGGTCGTTCTTGATAAAGAGGCTGGGTAATAATGCCGTCAGTTTGATTGAAGAGGGAATTCTTGAAGATGAAGTTTCAAATTATCGGGAATCGTTTTTTGTTTGGTTGAAGAAATTGAAAGAAGCTGTTGTGAAGGCATCATTAATGCCGAATGTTCTTGATTGTAAACAAAACATCGATAAACAAAGTCTCAGGCTTCTTGTAATGGTAAGTCACATTAGGTTCCCTACATTTCACCTTTTCTAAGAGCAACAGCAACTGTTCTCAGGAATGCTAGCGTTGAAAAATTTAGCCTAGTATTTTACTAAAATTTCGAGAGACAACTCTGCCCCTTAAGAGGTTAACACTATGCCATGTAACCTTCAAAATCGCAATGAACAACGGAAAAGTGGGGCATACTAAAAATCTTTTTTCTTCTAACACTCCTCAGAATATAAATGTCAGAAACAGACCGAAACAATAAACTAAGGCGGATTTTATACCCATATGCGGATCGAAATGCACCAATCAGAAATTATGCCATGTCTTATTTCGTATGAATGAATTTCAACGGGTTTGATAGTACGAAACACAACGCTGATTTTAGACTAAATTCCTGCGTCGCATTATGTCACATTGCGTCGCCGCGTCTTTCCTTCTGTACATGGTTGAAAGTAGCTATATTTAATATTTGGTAGTATCACTGTTAGGCCATAATTGATAGCTCTGTGAAAATGATCCGTTGATTTCGGCAACGATAATGAAAAAGAAACTGCTGCACTTGGCAGCGAATTGCTGAGTCAGCTATTGGACTGTTTTTACGTCAGAATAATGAGCTCTTCGTTAACAGGCTCAAATCCTTGATCTTCTAGCTTATTCTAAGGTTTTAATCCTATGTGGGGCTTTCCTATTTCCAAGCACGTATGGGGTAAAATTGTGCTGCCTTGCGGTGCACCTAGAGAAAACAAGACAACCTTTTAGTTTTTTATTATTTTCTTTTAGAACATCGAAGATCAGCTATCGTTAATGGAAGCGTTGTTTGCGGCAATCAAGAAAAAATCTCCCTCGAATTTACCCGTTGGTAACATTCGACAACTTCAAAACATACTGAAACAGTTCAACCAAGTCACATCAAAAATCGCTGCCGAATATCCTGACTTCCTCATCCGGGGACATAAAGAAGATTATGAAGTCCCGGATGATATGAGTGAAATATCACGTGCTTCTCTCACTCCGACTGTCCCGGATGTTGCTTACAGAAAACGTCACGTCGCGAAAGTGGAAAGAGACTTTGCGCTTGAATATTTCAAAATGGAATTGAATGCTTTTGGTGAATATCTGTCAGAACATAAAGCAGTTGTCGATAGAAAAATAATGGTGTTCACTATCCCAAGTCAACTGAAAGATGCAAAAACATTGCTTAAGGAATACCAGGTATGTTATTTTGATGATTTTTGTGGTTTGTTCGATTTAGGACCGATTCTCAGAAAAATTGCTAGAGCAAGTTTGAATTGTTTTTATGGGGAGATATTTTTTCATCACTACGAAGTTTATAGCTAGGAGAATGTTGTCGATTCAAGGCCCTGATGAAAATGTTTTATGGTGTGGCAAAACGTTCAAACATTGTTGGTCAAACATTTGGGATTCGCTCTGAAAGCAATGTCTGGCCGTTTCGTCATGTCTCGAAACATTGTTTGATAAGTAGAATTTGCTTAGCAATGTTTTTTTAAGTTCAAAACATTTTCTGCTTGCCACAAGTAGTTCGATAAACAATGTTTTCGGAGTTGGCCAAACAAGCAAACATTTTGCAAGATAAGTAAATCTCAAATGTTTGACCAACAATGTTTGATTGTTTGGCCAGGGTTTTAGGGTTCTCAATGAAACGAACCCCTTTATCCATGTCGTTTATGATTTCGAGTTTTTGGCTTTGGTGTTTCAAGATTTAAGGCTGTATTCTTTTTTCAAAAGTGATACGGCAACTTGCTGGATGCCTTTTGTGGCATCAATAGCGAATTGCATTAGTTTAATCAACCAATCAACAATAGCACTAATTTGATTAGATTACCTTCCGAAGCAACCATTCTTTTCTGACTTTATCGATTTTAAAAAGCAAGACAGAGGCCCGATATGCAGGGACTTTCTTTTGGAACCGTTTTCTTTGTCTTCCTTTTTCTTGTCTCCTAACTCAAGAGCTGGAAGATTTCGCAGATTTCGCAGAGAAGTTATTTCCAAGTCAACTTCTCTTAAGTCTTCTCTTAAATTTTCCGTTTTCAATAAAGTGCGTTTTTTGGCATCTGGAATCGGAAACCTTCGAAGTCGTCTACTTTTTTCTGAATTCGGAAGAAATAAAAAGTCCGAAAAGAACACAGCCGAAATGTCTCTGTTATTCCAAATAATTGGACAGATTGGACAGACCTTTACTTAGCCAGTGGAAAAAATCAAAAGCATTACTAATTTAAAGTGTTCTTTAGCATAGAGAACCATTCTTTATTAAGAACGTAGTGGTTCTTTTTGACAGGCTGCAAAACGTATTATTTTTGGTATAATTTTGACGTCTTTTGTCCTTACTCTAATAAGGGTGCTTTCTCTTGGAACCTTTTTATGTCTCTTCTTTTTATGTTTTTTTTCTCGAGATACCGAGAGATCGAAAGCCAATGCTTTCATTTAGAATTCTTCCAAATTCTGATAGCTTCAAATAGGTTCTATCTTGTTAAAAAAAGTTTTCTTTTTTGCAGAAACTTGCCCATGACTTGAAAAGCAGGCAACTGCCATTGCAATTTGTATATGAGCAGCTGACGTCATCATCAAGGACTCCTTTGCGAAGTGAGACAGTACAACAGTACAACACGAAAATCCAAAATGCAGAAAATATTTACAAAACGATTCGAAGAAAAGTCAATACTTTGACAAATATTGTTCTATTATGGCAGTCATTTATAACCAGATGTGACTATTTGGTTTCTTGGGTTGATAAAATGTCTAATATGTCTGTCCTCGCTTTGATGGAAACGAAAGAATTCGACCAAGAGAGCCTCGTTGTGAAATTCATGAGATTCAGCGAACTTGAGAAAAGAGCGCATGAAAAACAGAAGCTCAAAGACAGGATCGATAACGAGGCTTTTGATCTCGTTCAAGTGACCCAGAATCAGTTTATTATTGCCAAGCAGAGGTTTCTGAATGAGAAATGGATCGAACTGCGTGATGGGATACGTAATGAGCTGACCAGGCTTGACAAGGCATGTAAAATCTGGCGAGAATTTCTGTCGACGTTTGAAGAACTTGATCAGTTGTTGCAGAAATGTTTGGTTTCTATACAAGATGAGAATCACAATTTTAATTCAGCAACGTCAATCAATGATGAACTAAACATGATTCAGGTACTTTTGAGAATTTCAAAAGCTTTCTTAGATTATCTTTCTTAGAATTTCTTAGATCTATTTATCTATCTTTTAAGTGTTCCTAGACTTTAGGCAGGCATTGTAGTTTATTTTGTTAATTTAGAACCCATTTTGTTGTTTCTGATGTTTAAGTTTTAGCTTTATTCATTGGATATTCAGGTCATTTATCTATTTATACATCAAATTCTTGAACTGCTACCGTTCTTTTTGTAGACCTTTGCAGACCAGCTGTCCGACAAGAACCCAGAAAGACACACGTTGCATGCCTATGTTCAGAACCTGAAAACCAACACACGAGGCAGTCAGATATCTGCAGAACATGATTTAGAACGCTTCGAACAAGAGTGGGCTGAATGCGAGACTAAATTGAAAACGAGGATTGAATTCTTGACTATTCTGCAGTCTAACCTTGAATTACAAGAATTGAAGAAAACAGCTTCTGAGTTTGAGATGAAATTGGAATGCTTGGAAATTGATTTAGAAAGACATTCTTTGCCTGGCTCAATAAAGAATATTGAAAATGTTGAAGCAGAACTTGATTATTGTAAGGTAAGAAACAGGGATATGATGGTGTACTGTCTATAGGATTTGATGACTTTTTGAAAGTACCAGGTGAAAAGCTTCAAATATCAATGTTTTTGACATGTTTGTTAGGGTGTGTTCTTTTGAAGCGAATCAGAGGTTTGCTTCGCTTTTTGATTCCACAAGACCTGGAACCGAAGCAAAACAAAAAGAACTCACTGATTCGGTCTTTCAAGCAAATTTCAAGTTTCCATCAAGTATCTACCCTCTTTCAAGTAGCTGTCGCAGCAAACTTTGAAAATCTAAGCAGTAAATCAAAATTTTAATTCAACACCTGACAAATTTTGATCCAAATCTTGAAAAGTTTACCTCGCCTCCTCTCCCGTCATTTTGGCGCGAAAATCAGACTTGACCCAGTCCTCCAGTCACGCACCAAGAAACAACAACGAAAAACCGAATCTGTTCCAAAAAACAAAGAAAATTTTTTTGCTTCGCTAAGCAATAAAAGCGAATTGCTACGAAAGCAGTTCGCTTGATTCGGTCGGGAAAAGCGAAGTAACTTCGCTACTGCAATGAAAAGAACGGTACAATGTCGAATCAATCTTTTGCTTCGCTCCAAAAGAACTCACCCTTAAAATGTTCCAAATTTTTAGTTTTAATGTCAATTTTTGACTGAACTGACACCTAAATATTATTTTTTTTCAAGGAGACTTTAGCTGCTGTCGGAGACTGTCGAAAACTGAACAGAAGTCTACAAGGTATCGAAAACAGAAGGAAAACAAATTTAAAGAGAAATTCTTATGGTAAAGCCAGCCAATGCAAGAAAGCGTTTGAAGAGTTTGAAAAATCATTCAAAAATCATAACAACGCAGTTGAAGAGATAGCCAATCAGACGAGAGTATTTCATGAGCTATCACGTGATCTGAATGAAACTTTAGATAAAGTAGATCAAAGCATAAACTCAATTAGCCAATCAGATTTTGGTGACGACATGCATGAAGTAAATCGATTGCTACAAAGATCAAAGAATCAGCTCAGCCAATCAAAAGAGTCCGTTGCGAAATTGAACCAATCAGCGCTGCTGCTGTCATGTCATAAGATGGTAGCCAAACTGGAACTATCTGACACCGCACGAAGAATTACTCAAAGACACAATAAGCTATCTCGACAAGTTGCGAATGATTTAAGCAATTTTTCAAGCGTCTTTGAATTACTGGCAACATTTTCAATTGAATGTCAGACTATTGAGGAAGTTATTCTAAGGGGTGAACGTTTCTTTGAACTATCTTCAGTAACTGAATTGAGCTCCCGTGTTATTAATGACAAGCTCAACGGGTTGCAGGTAATTGATATCTTTATTTTTCAAGTACTAATATTCATTGCTTCAAATTTTAGTAAACATTGATTGCATAGATATATCCTAAAACTGTGCTTTCCGAAAAGCTTGCCGTACCGGAATTGAGTCCCTAGAGTTTGGGGATGGAGCCCTCCCGGGTGGGGGGGGGGGAGGTTCTCGATATAATTTTGATACGAGTATGCGCTGCCTATATGGGTAGCATTTTGGTCCCGAAACTCTATAAGCATGGGTATGAGGGTGTGATTGAGCAAGACCCTATATAACAGGGTAGGGTCGATATCGCGTCGCAGATGTTCGTAGTGCAATTGCAAGTAATAATAAATGCGTAGAAAGTCATTGCTCTCATATTCCGCTTGCTATTTACTTAGCAAACTGTTTTCGTCTAACGCTTTTCTTCCCAATTCTGCAGGTTTATGCCGTGAATAAGTGCTTTATTTTCGTCAAGCATCTAACATATTTCATTTTTCATTCAGATTTTGCAGAATGAGCTAGCTGAGTGCAAACACAAAACCCAGCAGTTGAAACGACAATCTGATGAATGTGCAAGTGAAGTCTTTATACAGACAGAAACACAACGAAACATCATCCAACGCCTCAGAGATTTCGAAAATCGATTAACCTCGCTTCGAAGGTTATACAATGAGAAGAATCGTTTGCTTTCTGATTGTTTTTGTCAGTTGTCTCGTTATGAACAAGTTCAGAGGGAACTAGAGGCTTGGGTTCATGGGAAAGAGGCTGAATGCTCGTCTATCTCGCATAACATGCAAACAAGGTCGTATGAAACTCAACACAAGCAACTTGAAAGATGCAAGGTGAGGTGATAGTCTTATGGTTTAGGCCAGTTGCACGTTCTCCACTAAAAGCCTTGGTGTCCTTAAGAGAAGTTTCCTTTGCTGTTTATTTTGGCATTGTACTGCTTCCATTTAATGCAACAAATGAGGATTCCCTGATACTCAAATTGAGGATTCCCTCACTCAGTGTGTCCACCATCTTCCAGAAAATTGTTGCGCCGATCCAGACCTCTTTGAAAAGGTCTACTGTAGATTGTCTGTTATTTCGTGTCTGTTTTATTATATGGTGCAACAGCTATAGATATGCGGTATGCTTCGTGATTGTTATTTTCATGATGCTTTACGCGGTTCCTAGTTCAACATTGCCCCTTGTTCATCAACAAGCGTCATTACTACTAGTACAATAGTTCTGTATTTATGTAAATCTAACCATTACTGTTCTGTTTTTTTTAAGAAACTCAAAGATGATTTGGATGTTTATCAGACGTGTATAACATCAAGCAGAGAATTAGCTGACAAAATAAAACGATTGATGGGTGGAAATTGCATATTTCCTCGTTCAGAAATTGAGTTACAATCCAGATTCGACTCACTGGTGTCGAGAACGGATTCCTTTCTTGAAAAGTAAGTATTACACCTTAGGGTTAGTAATATTATGACATTTCTAGCTGAGACTTGATGTATTGCCTGGCTCCTATTTGTGCTTGTGAACCAATCAGAGGAAATCTTCTCCAGAACCCAGAGCAACTTACTATTTTAATCAATAAACCTAACCGCTGCATGGGTCCAAACCAACTACTCAGCTCATTAACTAACTCTGAACAGAGCTTTCTGAACAGTGCACTCAATGCATTGAATTTGAAGCTTATAGATGAATTACTATATTTTTTCAAGGTTACATCGAGATGTAGATCAGTGGTCTGATGTCAAAAGACTTCTCGAGTTGACCTCTCTTTGGTTGAATAGTATTCACAGAAACGAGACTGACTGGAAAGTCTATCCATTAAATCAGCAAATTCTAAAAACTGAGGTATTTTCAAATTTTTCCCTTGTCAAAATTACGTAGCGAAATTTAAAGTAGTAGTATTGCGCCTGTTCTCTCTATAAAGCCCCCCCTCTCTATTACGCCCCACTCTTTTTAATCCCCTCTCTTTGTTAATGCTCCTCTCTCCATTAAGCCCCCCCTCTGTCTGTTTAGCTCCCTCTCTATTAAGGCCCTCTCTTTTTAGCTCCAACATTCTCTAATACGTCCTCTTATTCTCTAGAAATGCACCACCCTAAACAATTTGCAGAATTAAGCGAGCACCCTTGGCTGAATAGAGTTTTATGGTACTTTAGTCACTCGATGTATTCTTTGCAAATCAGTTCAATGATGCAATATATTTCTTTTTTCCAAAGCAATTAATCGAAGTGTCTGAAGAACGTCTTAGCAACTTAGAAGGTATTCTGTACAGCAGACAGCACCCTGTTCGAGAAAGAGGCTGCGTAACAAACCAAGGAATGCTAACTGAAGTCCAGACGATGACATCCAACGTGGAAAAGAGGCTCAAAGAATTAATAAGTCACGTGAGGATGCTGAAGAAATTGCAGCATGATTTGAAGTATTTTCACGATGAAGTTCAGAACATTTCTAATGACATTAGCCACTTGACTGACCAGTTGAATGCACGAGAAAGAGACAGAGTTGAAAACGAGGATGCTTTTGGACAGATTGAAGTAAGTACAAAAGTACAGTAAGTTCCTTTTGTCAATTTAAACGAGGCTACCGCTAAACCGAGAATACTCAAACCGAGCGTGCAGCGTGGGGCAGCGTTGTGTTTCTTATGATGTTTTGCTCCCATGGAAAAAACTTAGTGAAAACTACGAGACTCATTTTTTGATCTTATGTTTTGATTGAATTGTTTACTGTTCAGGCTGTGGTTTTCGAAAGCAAAATCTCGATTAAACAACTATAACTTGTGATTATCTCCAATTTCAAAACTACTATTTCCTTTGATAACAATCATCATTTTCTTCCAGGAGAAAGTAGAAGCTACAGAAACAAGGCTGAACTCCGTTCGCCATCTTGCTGAGCAACTAGATTCCAGTCCTTTCCTCAACAACAGCTATAATATAGAGTTGGAACTCGCCTTGACAACCATCAATGAGCGTTGGCGAAAACTGTTGTTGTTGTTGAATCGAGTGAAGAAAAGCACAGACGAGGTTTCTTCAAAATGGCAGCAATTCAAGAAGCTTTCTAATGAGTTAATGGATGTCAGTTTCGAAATGAAAGCGAAATTGAACCAGAAAGTTCCCATTTTGGCATCTTCGAGTATAGAAAGACTACGAGAGCAGTTTGATCATGTTATTGTAAGTTGGTTTTACCCCCGGGTTTCTAAGGATCATTTTGTTACGTTCACTGTAAACATTCGTCTACCATGGGTGTCTTCACAAAATCATAGAAATGAAATAACCACAGTTGATGGGATTTGAACCCAGACTTCACGGTCAGGAAGCTGATGGGCATTCCAGTGAGCTAAGTAGGTCTATAAAATGTCCGACAAACTCTCTACACGATTGTTTGAGGTATCAGTGGTTTTCTTACACTTAGCTCTAAAACTCTCTCAAAGTCACAATTCACAAGGCAATCCTCTGACTTTGTGGGTCTAAATCCCATTAAATGCCTCTATTAGTACAATCTATCCGCTTATAGACTTATACTTTATAAGTAAGATACCTTAATCACTACAAATTTCATTCTAGGATTGCCAAAAAAGAATTGAAAAATATAAACCAGCATATCTGACCCTCTGCAAAGCTGGAAGAAGCATATTACAGAGATCACATGGTACAAGAGCACAGGATGTTTCCAAAGTCATGCAAGATCTTGATGCCACGTGGTCAGACATTCTTGATGAGGGTGCAATCAAAGTGCGAGAATTGAGGAGTTTGCTAGAGTGCTGGGAACAATACACTGAAACAATGGAGAATATGATGGGCTGGCTTCGTGATGTGGAGAAAATTGTTAAAAGACCGCTGACAGAATGCACCGTTGAGCATTTGGAAGAACAGCTTCATAAGTGTCAAGTAAGAAAATAATTCTCTCACTGAAATTTCTCTTGTGATTAGAAGATAAGAATCTACGAGAGTTCTTGATTTTATTGTGTTTCATGGTGATTTTATTTCATCGTTTGTAATTAAACTCTGGTTAAACAGAAAAGTAGCTCAGAGCAATGATAGAGCAAGCAAAAAAATCTTGAACACCAGACTACGCCATCTTTAGAACATAGGTGTACCCTTATAACTCTACCCACGTCAGAAAGTTGAGCAACTGAATCAATGTTATAGGATTGTGGGAAGAGATTCGGGTGAAATGCGCTTTTAGGGACATAAAATTTCGACGCAATTTTGGGAATATCTAAGGACGACCTTAATTTGATTTTAGGGACGATTAGGGGATGTAGTGGAACACTGACACTAAATCAGTAAGATCACAGCTTGTCCCGTCCCTAAATTTTAAGGACGGTATAGGGAAAGAATAGGGTCAATTTATGGTCAGTTTGGGGCCAGAGTTGATTTAGGGTCGATTTGTTTTTCTGTGTACATCTAAGATTCATTTGAGCAAAAGCAGCTTCAACGACATTGTTTTATTTTAATTTTGCTTATTCCCTTTAGTGCCTTTGAATATACTTTGAGTAAATTTATGGTACTAAATTATAATCATATTTTTACAGGGCATTCGTCGTGAAATTGAGGCAAAGAAACCTGAAATAGAAGTTTTGAAAAGCCGTGGTGATTCTCTGTCGAAATCTGTGACGAAAGCAGACCAAGAAACCATCAGCAGACAGTTGAAAATTTTGTCTCAGCTTTGTGAAGAAGTTTCTTTCCAAACAAAAGTCAGATTAAGAAGTCTTATTGAATTGCTTGAAAATCTGGAAAAGTTTAATCAAGTCTGGAAATCGCTGGATGCTTGGTTGTTGTTCAGTGAGAATTCGTTATTGCAACAAGTGAAGGCTGCAGGTAGCCCTAAACGTCAGAAAGATCGAATTCAAAAGGTTTGTTCGTTTAAGAGATATCTTGTCGAATAACGAATTATTTTAGATTGATTTAAACATGACTTTAGAATTTAGGACAGGGGTGACTAGCTTGTTATAGCCCTACTCAATTTGGTGTAGGTTAACTAATCAAGATCTCCACCCTGGCTGTGACTCATCCTCGCTGAGCTTCTGACACCACGAGCCAGCTGGATAAGGCCACGACGGCAGAACAACTTGCATGCGATTCAAGCTTTACTTAAATGCTCTTTTGGGTATCGTAAGCAAATACTAGCCCTTCATAAAACGCCTACTGCATCGTTTATTACGTTATAATCTTCTAACTTTGGTAGTATGTTGCACTATGGACCTAATATAGCCCACCTTGCATAGCCTTACTTAATCTTTGCTGAAGTGAATTGTGGGTTGAGCCTAACTTCAGTGAAACATTCTGGTACAAACATCACATATCTATTCTTAAACTCGAATTGATTTTTCCTTATGTTTTATCACCAATATTGGACTTTTATGAGCTTATCTAAAGTGGCTGCAAGCTAAAGTCATTATTGAGATGAGAACTCCATTTCTCACTGAATATTTACCGAGGAGAGAGTGCCGAGGAAATTATCTCTAGTTTTCTTTGAAACTACCTGTTGAAATTGAACTTTAATTTCCATATTCTTTTATATGCTTCTTGTTACAGATATTCTCAACTGAGCTTGAGAAATACGAGCAGCAGCGAAAACGACTTCAAGGATTCGCAGTACAGATAGTGAGCACGTGTCCCAGCGCTCCATTCTCTGAACACGTCAGACTAAAACAACAAGATATCAATCGAAGACTTGAAGAACTTTGTAAAGACCTGGGAATGAGTTATCAACAAGCAGAAGAGACGCTGTTTAGTTTGCAACTGCTTGAAGCTATGCTGACACGTTTGAATCATTGGCTTCTCACAGTTGAAGAAAAAGCGCATGCTTTATCTGGTGTTTCCGCTGACAGTGAAACAGAAAAACATCGACTTATTGACATCAAAGTAAGTAATGGAATTTTGTTGCGTTTCTCTCTTTAAGCCTATGATATGCTATAAGACTTCAATCTCTTTGGTTATGCAGTACAAAATATTTAACATATTTCACTGAGATTGTAGTTCAAGGAAAAAATCAAATATTAAGCTACTTTTTAAGCCTCAACTCCTGCCAAAAGTAGCTGGAACGCCCTAGATCTTTTGTGTGAATAATACTGGAACTCGCAGAAAATCAAGCATATTCAAGAGAAAAACCCACCCACCCTTAAACAACGTTGACACTATTGCGTGCTATGAGCTGGTTAAATTTTTTGTCTTAAACAATATTGTTAAAGGAGGAGGAGGTTGGAGATAAGACAATAGCAGCCACAGAAATAGAATTTTGGCTTTATAGACGTTCCAGCACTTTTGGCAGGCATTATAGTACAACAAACAAGTTATCAAACAAACTAGTAGAATATTTGTTCGTTTGGCATTTTCTTCCCTATGAGGGAATTTTTGAGAGTTGAGATTCGCCAAGCAAGGCCATGTATGTCTTCTTAGGACTTTTTACTTTGCAAATACCCAGAAAACTGTAGCTATGTGCTGTGCACTATCTTGTGCAATGCCTTAGAAGGAGTTTTCTTTTTGCAAAATGGTTTCCTATGACCCTATATGAACATTTTACACGAGTTGTAGTTATTGCTATTATTTGAATAGATTGGGCTCTCAAACTGCCAGTTTCAATAATCTCTATTTTGTGTTTGTCTCGGTTTCATAAGAGATAACTTGGGCTCTTGTAATAGGTCTTCGTGTTACCGACACATTGTATGAATTGTATCGAATGTGTTGTTTTTGCTGAGCTTAACTATATAACAATTCTTCGTAGGTTCTCGAAGCTGAGATTCGATCAAGGGAAGTCGATGTGGCGTCTGTTTTACGACTTTGCAAGGTAAAATTTCTTTTGAATCTCTATAAGGATGATACCACGAGGAGCAATAGATCATGACTACCTCGAGGTAATATACATACAGTAACGACATTTGATCGAGATTGTGGTCCACTTCTGCTGTTTTAATCTTCTTTATGTCCATTTAATTTTATCTCTCTCTGTTTTCAGCGACTGCAAAACTCTACCCGTGCGTGCCCGATGGAAGATGACCTACGTAAATTGTTATCTGTGAAAGAAAGTTTCGAATCACGTTGGTATAAGATTCAGCATCATTTGCAATCATTGATTAAAGAGATTGAAGATAGAACGACTCGATCGTCTGAATGGTGGAATGAACATAGAAAACTGAGTGAAACGTTAAGCAACATCAGCCAGGATTTGAATAGCTACAGCATATCTCCGAGTAGAGCTGGTTCGACACAGAATAAATTACACGAAATAGAGGTAAGTTTTACCATCTTGAATTAGCCTGGCATTCTAAATCTATGTAGAACAGTCTGTCAGGCCCCCTTACTATTCAGTCTCTCTCTATGAGGCCCCTGTCTCTATTATCCTACTCTATAACCCCCTTTGTTAAGCACTTTTCTATCAAGCCCCCTTTTCTATTGATCCCCCCTTTTCCATTAGCCTACCCTCTCTGTTACACCTTTTTCTCTAAAACCATCTTTTAATTGAGTCCCCTGTATTTTAAGCCCCTTCTTTATCAAGCTCCTCTCCAAAATCTCCCAAAATCTCCTAAAAATTAAGTAGGTTACCATTGAACCTGTCGATTGTTCATTTATTTGTTTGTAGGATTATGCTGCAAAACTCCCTGAAGCCAAAGCATCATTAGAACGTCTGAGAAGCAGATCACCTCAGCAAACACATGACAAAATCTTATCGCCACGAGAAAAAAGTTTTGCTGACATAACCGGGCGATTGGAAAATGATTACGACAAGATAAAGTTTAAGATTGATCAACAGAGGAATTCGTTGAATAAATCTATAATAGATGAACAAAATATTAAAGCAATGCAAAGTGAAATTGATCAATGGTTAACTGATATTGAAATCAAATTAATCAATCTGCAACCATATGCATCAGATGATCCAAACTGGCAGCAAATAAGTGCTATTCAGGTATGAATGCCTAAAGCTATTTCTTACCTATAACATACCATTTAATATGTTTTGCTTGTAAAAACTACGGAAAAGCCAATGGGCATTTCACTCGCCGAAAAAGCGTACGAGATTCATATTGAAACAAACTTATTCTTACAAGATTCCTACGGAAACACTAAAAATTCCAGCTGAGGCTGTACGAGATTCCCCCTCGAGAAGGAGTGAATTGCTCCTCGGAAAAAGCAATGAAATACAAGTTTTTTTGTTCAGAAGTAAGAGACCAAACAACGCCCGCCAAAATCTTGAGTTTTATTCGGATGGCCTCGATTTTTCTGGAAAATTGCTTTTTCAGTAAAAGTTGAAGAGTGCCCTCCTAATATTGGTTTTATTTTTGAAGAGTTCTTAAATTCAGGGGGCTTTCAGGAAGCTGAAGTTCACATTATACTGATGGCTGACTTTTTATCTTAGGACCAGGAGGGTTTTGGTTTATCTCGGGTGTGTTCTGTCAGACACAGTACAGCTTGGACGTATTATTTTGAAACTCATCTGAAGGAACCTTTAAAACCAAATCTCCAAAATATGTTTTATACAGAAATGGCGTACTTATATTAGGTTCTTATTTGCCTTATAATTGAGTTTTATGTTTTTTCTAGAATGTTCTTGATGACCTACGCAAACGAGAAGACCAAGTAAAGACTGTTATTGATGAGAGTCGCAAAGTCTCAGCTGGGTTGAGTACTGTTCATTCTGGATGGGCACAAGAACTCATGTCCAGATATCAACAGGTATATTTTGCAAAAATATGTTGTTTATTACTGGCCTATTTGAAGCTCTCAGGGGCTGATAACTGGAACAAAATTTTCATTAACACTTGTTTTAATTTTTAGGCCATTGAGAACTGTACGTCTTGGATTTTGGATTTGTCAGTGCCAAGACTGGAGCCAAGTCCTCCAGAATCATTCTCCCATTTGTAGAGGCAATGGCAACGTCCTTCTTAAAGGTATTAGTCTTGAAATGTTTCTTACGTAGGCACACTACTTCAAAAAGTGTTTTAAAGCTGGTGTGTGCTTCAATTTTTCATAGTTTCTGAGTCTTATTATTTATGTCCTCTTCTTCCAGCTTTCTTCTTTTTCATCTATGACGCCTTGTATTTCTTCTTCCTGTTGTCCATCTCATGTTTTTTGCTCTCCCCCTTCTTGTTTGGCTTCTTCTTCCTCGTCTTCTTCTTTTCCTTCATTTTCTTCTTCTTCTTGTTTTTTCTCTTGCTTGTTATTATTTTCTGTCCTTCATTCTTATTGTACTTCATTTTCTTCTCCTTCTTGGTCTTACTATCCTCTTCATTTTTGGTTTCTTCTCCTTCTTCTTCTTGTCTTTTCACTTGCTTTTTATTATTTTTTGTTCTTCATTCTTACTGTGCTTCATCTTCTTCTCCTTTTTGGTCTTATCCTCTTCCTTTTTGGCTCCTTCTTCTTCTTACCTTTTCTCTAGCTTGCTATTATTTTTTGTTCTTCATTCTTACTGTGCTTCATCTTCTTCTCCTTTTTGGTCTTACCCTTTTCCTTTTTGGCTCCTTCTTCTTCTTACCTTTTCTCTAGCTTGTTATTATTTTTTGTTCTTCATTCTTACCGTGCTTCATCTTCTTCTCCTTTTTGGTCTTATCCTCTTCCTTTTTGGCTCCTTCTTCTTCTTATCTTTTCTTCAGCTTGTTATTATTTTTGCTCTTCATTCTTATTCTACTTCGTCTCCTTCTCTTTCATAGTTTCAACCTCTTTCTTCTTCAACTTCTTCTACTTCTACTTCTTTTCCTATTCATGAAATAACCATTAACGTAAATTGTGTTCAAGATATCAATTTTTCAACTTTTTGTTGATAGATTTGCATGAAACGTTGCAGTTTCGAAGATTGAAGATTGATTAGTCATTAATACCGTATTGTTCTCCTATACGAAGACGTTAATTCTTGGCCATAATGCCATGGAGAAGAAACTTTTAATATACACAGTATTGTAAATATTTCAGCATCATCATTTTAAAAGTAGTTTAAGGCAACAAATATAACCATTATTCATATCTGCGTAACGCTTGATTTTGGAGCAACTTTATGTTGTTTGAACGGGGACCCACTTGCAAAACTTCAGAAATTGTGATGAAATTATTGATTTAAGAATTATGCTGTTGGATGCTCTCGCTGAATTCTTTGGGTTATTTTCTTGAAATTTGTCTGATATTCTTAAACCTTCAAGGGAATTTCTAGGTTTTGTTCCTTTTTTAATACTATAAAGAATGTTATGATCTTCTAGAAGGTTTGAGATGCTTTGTGCAGATGCTCTGAGTTTTAATCATTTTAAGGAACTTAATTTTCATTTAAAAATTCATGATTCAACTTCAAACAAAGACATTTTGTAATTTCTCTTCGTTTTGCAAGTGATACAATCCTCTATAACATTGTTTTTATTTCATATAATTCATTTATATAACCACTGAACAATCTGTTTTTAAACTCATTATCTGTACATGGTTCTTTATAACGCTTGTAGCATAATCATATTTATAATCCCTTATTGTAACATAAACTTATCGTATATACATTGAAAACTCCTGCTCTTTTTCGATCATTTATTTACGCTTTTGTTATTATGCCTAATAGTACATCTGTAAATGCTAGATTCATTTGATTATGACGTCATATTATGTATTAATCAGGAAATGATTTTAGGTGTACAATTTTAGGGAAATATAAATTGATTTAAAATTATTGCAATGTAAATTTATGAATATCAGATCTCTGGGAAATAATTGAAAACAAGCTAGCCTTGAAATTATTTGCTGGTCTGTTTTTGTTTTCTTCTGCGTGCATCTGCATCTCTTTGAGAAAAGCAATGGAAATTTCTGTCCGTCACAACTTACCTGTCGAAATAAGCGCTTTGGCAACTTGGTAACTCGTCTTTTTTGACGGTAACAAGTAAAATTGGCATTTAGTTCGACAATGTTTTACTTCTGTCATTAGTTGAGAACTGAAACGGATTCCCATCAGTCGACTTGCGCACCCTTGCCGATCAACAGTATCCTTATAGTTCTGAATTGTTGCTGGCATGTGATATCATTAGTTCTATCGCATCATAGGTCGCCATAAACCAGAATTATACCACCCCCTAAAATCTCCCCCCATCTGCAAAAGGTGGGAAAAACAAAAATAGAAAAACGTCCCATTGGAGAACCTCTTAGCTAATTACGCATGCGTGCGTGACCATAGAATTAATTTTGTGCATTGCTCATTTGCTGTTTGTTTTGCAGGTGGCTGCAGAAGTTTGACTTTTCAAGCTGCGGTAAAAATGGACATATTGTGAGTTGTTTTCGATTTAAATAAGTTGTTTAACCACATTGCTCGTATAACAAGTTAATGGAATCAACGAATAAAGTATTGCTGATTTGGGGCAACTGTTTCTTGGCTTGCACTTGAAGTATCAAAAAGGGCCTAAGTTTGGACTGCTTTCATTCATCAACTGACGTTTGTCTGTTTTGCAGCCTTTTGCTGGCTTTGAAGATTTGAGCATTGACAAGAGATAGATCTAGCCTTGTTTGTTTAAGCTTGATACTTCATTTGGAAAGATTTCTTAGATGCTACATAAAATAGATGATAGAAAATTGAGTCAGAATCAGAATGACAGAAAAGAAATTTCCACTTTCATCAACATCTCCTCCACTATCGTTTGAATTGAAGAATGTTGCCAAAGAGCTTGAGGACAGTGATGTGGATTCGCATTGTGTATCATCTTATTTTGATGATGATGAAAATGGTATGTTCCTAATATACAGAAAATCTCCTTTCATTTTGCTTTCTAATTTGTTATTGTTTATGATCTCCATGTCTGTACTTTTTCTAGAATCAAGGGAGGTTAGGGTTAGCCCCCCTCTCTGGTTCCCAGAAACCTTTTGGACTCTAGCAAAAATTCAGGTCAGGAAATATAATTTGCTGGACTTGTGGAATGGACTTGAATGGAACAGGAAACCAAGTCATCAGGTGGAGTCTTGTCTTCCCAGGGGAGGGGGGGGGTACTTAGTATAATTTGGGTATGGCTAACCATGAGAAGAATCTTGCCTTGCCAATGCTAATGATAATGCTAATGGTAATACTAACTGATAATGACTAATGGTACTACTAGCTGTGTAGCAGGCTGCAAGTAAAATCTATACTAATTCTTGTCCTGTTTTTGTTTCAGAATATGGAGAGCATGAATTCAATGGACTTCCACAACACTTGTATTTAAAATGGAGAAAGGCAGCTTTAATTGTGTGTGGTGTGTCAGTATTCTTTGAGTTTGCTCTTGGATTCTCATCTCTTGGTAAATTGATTACAGCAGCTTTATTTGTGATACTTGTGATTGCTTTCAATGCATTAGTTATCAAGATTACTAGTTGCTACCAACCACCTTTAGCATTGATCATATCTAATAGACTGTTTGATTCTGCTCTTCTAAAAGCAATATAGCTTGGAAGCTGTGGTTCATCCGAAAACAGTGGTGTAAAACGAAGAAAATTTCCTAGCGACGGCCCTGAAGATCAACCCTTCTAAAATTTTCCAAATGTAGATAATATGAAGTGTTCAATATATTGGCCTAGTACTTATTGCCCTGCATGTTGTCTTTGGTAAAATTCCTTTAATTGTTAAAGGGCCTGAACAATGTGCACATTTTCATTAGCAAATCTCATTTTGATCCTTTCTTTTTTAGTTTTCTCGATTATATACAGAAGTCCTGGAACCTTTGGAGTTGCAGTAAGTTTAGATATTTTGTTATCATCCCTCGAGGAGAGCAGGTTGCTTCTTTTACTAGTGCTTAGGTATTTCTTCAAGAGATGGTCATCAATTGCTAGGAATCTGCCAATAAATCATGGGATACAAAAATGGGTGTGGCAGTGGGTGTGACCTTTAAAGCTTTTACAACAGAACCAACCTTCATGAACTTTTAGGATAGCATCCTGCACTATTCCCCAATAGTGTCATATTCATTAAATAAGTCTTAGAATTTCTCTTTTCCTTGTAAAGAATTTCTAAGAATGTTTTTGCATTTTTCAGATTGACTCAGTGGTTGATATAGCAACTACCTTTGTTGTGATCTGGAGATTTTGTGGTCTTGCAGGCTCACATTTTTCCCTTGAAAGAGAACAGAAGTATGACCAAGTTTTTGTTTTTTCTTTGTTTGCTGTTTGGGATTAGGTTTTGGCCAAATGATCAACTGTTGTTTAGCGGTTGTCCAACATTTAGGATTTGCTCATCAAGCAATGTCTGAATGTTTTGCCATGTCACAACATTGCGTGAGAAGCAGAATTTTGCTGGGGGATGTTTTTTCAAAAGTTCAAAGCCTTGTTTGTTTGATACAACAAAAATTGTTTGATTAGCAATGTTTTGTGACTTGGCCAAAAGGTAAAACATTTTATGGAAAATACAAATTTCAAATGTTTGACAAACAATGTTTGATCAATTGGCCAGGGCCTTAGACTTGATGTTTCATTCAATTCATCATTCCAAATCTTGTAGTATGAAATTGGCCAAACGCTTCCGACTATCACTTGATAACGCTTGAATTTTCGTCAATGGAAATGTTGAGAGCATTTGGCCACTTTGTTGAGTGTTATAGAGTCTTCTCAAGAGCTGTCAAGCAAAATTTGATCAAGGTCAAAATTTTCAAGGGAATGTGCTTGACAGATCTGTTTTGGAGATGTTGTCGAGCGTTTTCAAAATCGTTTAACTAGGCAATCAACGTTTTCCTTGATTTGCAGAACAAAATCCTTTATCTTTGCAGTTAAAACAATATGCCTATTGCAAAGAATTCAAGAACTTTTCCCACTTTCAGATGTCTAACTAAAAGTTGAGCAGAAAGTCGAGAGTGTTTGGCTTCCTCTGCTCAACATTGCTCAACGTCGCTCGATTTTTGGCCAGCATTGTCGAGTAAAGTAAAAAAAAAAGTAAAGTTGCCATTTTGAGTCTACTACTACCCTGGTCTGGATGCATATAGCATACTGTATAGCAGGGCGCAGCCACACACGGCGCTCATAACTACCGACCAGGTACCCATTTTTACACTTGGGTAGAGAGAGGGACATTTGTGTTAACAACTTGCCCAAGGTTGTTATCTCTGCAACCACAAGTGGAAAGACCGTGGCTCAAATCCACAACATTCTCGTTGTTATGAGCCCAGCACGCTAACCACTGCGCCACAGAGACCACCAACGTGAAGAGTTAAGAGTGTTTGACCAGGGTTTTATGCTCTCATCATAATATCCCTTAACACTTTAAGTATGCATTTTACTAATAAATGAGATATGACACCTCTGTTTTTCCTTTCAGAGCTACTTATGGGATTTCAGTGCTGTTTATCTTGTCTAGTTTCGCTGTGTTTGCAAAAGCAATTTTTGACCTGATCAGATCAAACAAGCCTTACCATGTAAGTTTCGTTTAGTTTTTTATATCACTTTTGATGACTATATCTTTGATCCTTTGCTAACAATGTAAGTTGTTCGTAGTCTCTGAGTTGTGCAAAACTTCGAAATTGCAAGCAATCGCAAAAACATCTCTGGACATACTTAAAAGCTTTTTGTTGTCTGACACTCTTCAGAGTATAAACGGCAGAAACAGACCAAGGCACAATTTATACCAAGATGCGTATCAAATACTTGCATTGGTTCTTCTATATGCGAAATTAAGGGAAGATGCTAAAAAGGGAGAGGGCTTAACTGCACAATTTCAAAGGGGGGTTGTTTGGGAGAAGATTGAAAGGGAAGGGGGCTGTACGGAGCTTTTATGGTACTGCATTATGATATTTTTCATCTGTTTTTTTTAGCCGTATATCTTGTGTGTAATTGCATCGATCAGCATGTTCATATACACTGCAGTTGGTTGGGCAAAATACTCGATTTCAAGAAGACTTAAAAGTCAAGTTTTATTCTATGACGGTGAGCACTTAAAACTCCACTCAGAGACTAACATTCACTGATTAAGTAGATTTCAAGAAATATGACATCACCTTTATCCTTTACTATGACCCTCTATCAACCACTAAGACATCATCTTTATTGATTAGCTTGACTTATTTCTCGATCGCGAAAAACTCGTCCCATGTAGTGTCGTGTCGCGTCTGCGGACGCTTACGATTCACGATCCCCGACAGTCGTTTTATCAGGAAAGCATTTTAACATCAAATAAGAGCGAGACCATTACACACGGTTCTGTAACATCTTGGTCTAGTCGTCTAGTCCAGCTAACTTGTAGTGCCAAGAACTTAATGAAGTGATCGGGGCATAGGCGTAGAAAGTAGAGGGCTGAATGCCTGCAGCTCCGTAACCATGAAAAATCTTAGCCGTATTGACTCGAGAACAAAATTTACCTTAGTAGGACAAGATTTTCATTTTCATTCATAATGGATTGGCAACAGGACAGACAATCCCCCCGCCAGATTTATCTTCACCTGCGCCTATGGAATTAGAGCCCCAGACATGGTAGCATCATAACCAGGACAGGGTCGAGGTTTCCATAGTTCATGTACTTCTGGGATTCTAGCAACTGGCGCTAAATACACCATTTCAGCATAACCTTTACCCTAATAGACAGTCTCTTTAAAAAGAAGCAATGATTAGCAATGCTTATTCCGTAATTATTATTACTTTTTTCTTTTCAGCCGTAAACACTTTCTGCGTTGATCTCATGGCATGTATGCTGTTACTAAGCCTTCTTGTGTATAAATATACCTCAACATGGTTTATAGGATCCATCGTCGCCATGCTAATCTCAACTTTCCTTTTTGTCTATGGTGCAAGGTATGTCCGTTTTATTTCACAGTTCAAAATGAAACTGTTTTCAAACTAGTTTGGATATGCCTTCTGTTTTTACGCTAAAGGCCTGGCTAGACTAGGTGACATGTCGCACATGACATTGTCACACGTGGCATGTCCCCTCGATGTCTCCCAGTTTAGCCACCTCGGAAACTTTGTAGCGTGGGAAAAAATTGTAGTGAGAGACACGCAAATGTTTCTGGAAGAGAACAGAAACATTTCTTGTCTGTGTAACTTGGGGGACGTGCTGCTTTCTTGTCACTCACATGTTTAGCCATCCTGGGAGACACACCGAATACAATGTCGCGCGCGACATATCTTCTAGTTTAGCAATAGGTTAAATACCATTATAAATGGCTAATTTTACCTAAGATAATTGTATATCTATTTTGATATTCTAAGTAAACAGTAGGAAGATTAGTAGTAAGCAAGTAAGTAACTGTAGTGTAATAATTTTCCCATTTAGCTAGCCAACTATACCACCCCCCAACTGTTGTTTTTATTATTTCTTGACTTAATTTCACATAATATTTATTTATTAAACAAATTGCATTTAACCGTTAGCTATATTATATCCCCCAAAATATTTCTATTTATTTATACACTTTTTTTTAATAAGCAACAGCTCATTAAGCAACTAGGGCTGAACATTAAGTACGACCTTAGCAAGACCTTAACATTAAATAACTTGAGGGCTCAATTGAATTACTGTAAACGACTAAGAAGTCAAAACAACCAAGCTTATACGCTATCTTGTTGTTAGGAAATTGTTTGTTTTTTTGCATGTTGAAGTTCTTTAGCTAACGTTTTTCCACTTACTGCCTCCCAAAAGTCGTGTTGTATGCCTAACAGTTGATGATTTTGACCCGAGAAGTCAGGGGTGGTTGTTAGGTACAAAAAATGTTAGGCAGCTTTTGAGTAACTTTGAGGGCTTAAATGTCTTAAATTTTAAGCAATTGTTAGGGCTGGATAAAGTCCAGTTGCTTGTTAAAAAGAAGTATGCCATAGTACTGTATAGTTTTTGAGTTGTACCAAACTTCAGAATTGCGATAAACAGCGGAAACATTTTCGGGCATACTAATAATACTAAGCATACTGACTATGTCCGAAAATGTTTTCGCTGTTTATCGCAGTACTGTGTACTCTTTTCCAAACCAAGTACCCGAGACAGTGCAAAGTATCTTACGAACTGCACGATGCAAACCAACTTGCACGATTTTCTGCTCTTTTAAAGTGCAACAAGACCACCGAGAAAATGAAGATATTTGTTAATGGAATATTTATAATAATTTTTTTGTCTTTTAAATGTATTTGGTCGGTAATTTTGTAGCTATAGTTTAGTTTTGAGTGGGACATTTTAGGTAAGTATTATTATAATGATATAATCATACGAACATAGTTTCGAAGGTAAACTAAACCTCCGAGGGTATATTTTATGAAATCTTGTATGGCTAACAAAGTTGATATATGAGGTATCGATAATTAGTCTATTGTCGTGTTATGTTTATTATCGTTATCTGCGTCTGAAAGCTTCCCCATGGAACATTCTAGAATCATCTAAAATGTGCAAATTTTTCGTGCTAAATTTATGCCCCTATCCTAGTTTATAGTTAACCCTCCCTTGAATTGTTTTTCTAAATTTTCTCAATCTCTCGTTTATTTGGACCCCTATGTATCAGTTTCTGAAGACATCCGGGCCCCTGATTATTGTGAGTCCCCAAGACGGGGGTAAGTACCCTCTAGCCAATTCCTCTGTACCCCCTGTTTGAAGCTTAGAATCTTTCTGTTACATGAAGTAGTTTGTGCGCCCACTCAGTTAACGATCAACAATCATGGCCGCCGCAAAAGTCGATGCTCGAAAGCCCTCGGAATAAATGTAACTTCAGCATGGATAGTGAGCTCCATATCAAATATCAAAAGCTTGGACAAGAGTACCAAAAGGTATATTGCTGTAATTTTTAAGTTTTATGCTCTCAATTTTGATGTAGCTTTCCAAGTCTTTGCTGTTGCAGCTGAGCTCCTTTTTTCTGCGAAAATATGGCCTAGACAAGGGTTTTGGTCAACGGCCTTCTTGTCATAGCAATTGATGCAGAATTATCGATATTTTATTTTTTGCAGACTACACGAGGGAGGATCTTTAATTTGATAAGAGAGGCAGATTACTGTACTTGTTGTGTGTCTAATGCCTTCTTTGTTTGGATCCCCTACACCACCCACAACACCCCTTATCCTTGTTGCCCTGCCCTTCCCATGACCCCCATTCCTATATTTATATCAAAGTATGTTTATTTTTTCAGTTGCGTGCCCAAGTCAGTGTGCTAAAGAAAGGTGTGATAGATGAACAAAGTAACAGCAAAGTTTTGCAGGTAAATGACATATTTAACCAGTCTGCGGAGTTTGGCATGTGCATCATACATGAGATTAACAATAGAACAATAGAAAAACAATGGAAATGTGCTTCTATATTCAGGAGATCTCGTTGAGAAATGGCATACGCTGCAGACTGAATATTTAATATGTATGATACAGGTAATAGAACATACACAATGGAGTGGCTTGCCGAACATCTAACATTAAAGGCCAAAAGGGTGTGGTAGATAAATAAAGGTGTGACTTAAAGAACAATAATCTGTGTCACTTTTAAAAAAACCTATATTTATGATGATTGGGAGGTGACTGCCTCCTTTGCCCCCTTTGCTGCACCACTTTCACCAGGGCCATAGTGCTAGCCATCCAAAGTGCACTCTAGAAGCTGTACTTGATATTTTTTACACACTTTCTCATTATTGTCTTAAAATTTTAACATTTTAAAAAGTTCTTTCTCTTCCTCAGGAAACTTTGAAACAAAAGGATCAGTCACTCAGAAAATATGAACAAGAACTGGACAGCTTGCAATTTAGAAATGATCAGGTTCAAAATTTAATCTTTTTCCAAATATTGATTATTCTGTACCAAGGTCTCTTTGAAAGCTATCTTTTCATCAATAAATACAGCTTTGGATAAAAGCCAGGCAAAATGGTCTACTGTAATTCCTCAATTAAGCCCCAACCTTGGAAAAAGGATAACTCGTCAACTCACCCCACCACCAACTTGCCCCGCCTTAACATGGTCAAGTCGGACCTCTTTCAAGTCATGTTGCCCCATCTGTCAAGTCAACTTGCCCCACCATTGAATAAATGATAGAAAACGATAAAATTGAGTGAATCAGTTGAGTGAAGCATAGCCCCAAACTTTAAGCATTCATAGTTCAGTGGGGGAAGTTGATTTTTGAGATGGGTTAAGTTGACTTTGAAGGTGGGGCTAGTTAACTTAGAAAATGGGGTGAGTTGACCTAAAAGTGGGGTGAGTTGGCAATGGGGCAAGTTAGTAGTGTGGCAAGTTAACTAGAAATGGGAAAACCCCCCTCAAATAAGCCCCCACACCACACCACACCAAAATATTTCTTGCAAAATATGCCCCCACCCCAAAATATTTTTTGGAAAATAAGCCCCTGGGGGCTTACATAAGGACTTACATTATGGCCAGACTAGTCTTTGAAAATGTAACACATGGTCTTTTTCTTTTAAGCTGTCTAAGAGAGTGGAAATTTTGCAGACTGACTTAGATGTTTGGGAAAGAGGTGGAAGCAAGCCAAAGGTAGCTTATTTTTGTTAAAATGTAGTTAAGGGGGATCATTACAGGTTGTAGAAAACCACCCCTTTGACAAAAATTTTGTAAAAATCTGTTCTGGTCACCTATTGCCATATCCTATGTCCTGCAACTTTTTACATTCAAACAATGGTATGCTTTCCTACTTTCTGATATTGAATGTTCTCCTATCAGTGCATTGCCAATTTGAAAAGACTTGATTTTACCGTGTAAAATTTTTCTTTATTTCCATTAGAGTCATGCTGATTACAAGCCAAATGAGATAAATGAAAGTGTCAGAGAACAGGAACTTCAGAGTAAAATTAGAGAAAATGAAATGTTACATGAACAGGTTTGCTTTTAAAAAATTGTTATGTGTGCAGTTTGCAGTGTTTTGTCAAAGGGCAGCAAGGGAGTGCCGTGACCCTCTCGATAGCAACAATTCTGCTGCTGCTAGCTGTCTTTTCCAAGTGGATGCACCCAATAATTTGGTTGGGAAAGTGGTGTGACAAGTTATTGGTTAATTAGATAGGTGCTGACCAAGTACGGCAGGATTTTTGTCATGCATTTTCTCAAAGGGGATGCTGCACTTCCTATATATTTGATGTTTGACAAGCTTATAAGAAGCTACTAATAAGCTATTAAGACTATTTCAAACAAAATGATTCATATGAGACAAAAGAAAGAAAACAACAATTTAAAGGCCCATTTCGCTTAGATGATTGCCATTTGTTACTGATTAAGTCCTTTATTTTGCAAACTGCCTCTGACTTTGATCTCAATCCTACCCAATTTTTCAGTTGCACGAAGCAAGTGAACAACATGAAATTGTAACGAAGAAGCTAAAAGAAAGACTTGAAATCCTCGAAAGAGAATCTGGTAGTCATAATAAAGTGTTAGAAGAAACAAATGCAAGATATGATCGAATTGTTGAAAGATTGCAAGAAGACAGAGCGATGATGGAAGTAAGTGAATGAATGAAACTTTTTGTTGATCAGGTTGTCTCCTCAACTGACATTGCACTTTACCCCTGGTCTTGATGTATTAGCGTATAGCAGGGTGCAGCCACATATGGCACTCATAACTACCGACCAGGCACATTTTTACACCTAGTTGGAGAGAGGCACATTTGTGTCAACAGCTTGCCTAAGGTTTTTATTATCTCTGCAATTACAAATGGAAAGACCGTGGCCAAAGCCTACAACATTTCCCATGTGAATCCTGCATGCTAACACCTGCGCCACCAAGACCACATTTAGTCTACAATCCTGGAAAAGGCTCTTTTCCAGGATTGGAGATAAGCTTTTATCCCATCGTTATTGGGTCAAAGAGAGAAAGGGGATGGCTGCTCTGCTTAAATCGTTTTATCAAGATCTCTTTGAATTGCTAATTATTTCAAGAGTTCTTCTTACAATTGTAGGTGAACAACGTTGCCCATTCTATTGCTTCAATGCCTTTGTTTAAACTTGGTTTGTATTCTAAAAGTCTGATATTTTGTAGGGTAAAATAAAGAAGCAAGAAGAAGAGTTGAAAATTGCAAACATAATGATAGAGAAATAGTAAGATTTATAGACATTTTCTTCAAATGAAAACACTTCATTTTCGACAAATATATATAGAGATATGTATGGTGCTGAAGAAGGCTCGATATAACATAGCCGAAACACTAAAAAGTGAAACAGGAGGAGAGCAGTAAGACTTACAGAAATAGTCGACGATTTCATTGAGTCCTCTGGCTCAAGGGAAACGTCGTTGGCCCTCTGGTCATATGATTGTGTGGCACTTTCTGTTTAAACACAGGCAATTGCAAATAGAAGAAATTGTTAATAAATTGGGGCTTGTATTCCTGGTTTTTGGACGTTATTTCAGATTATTTCTCATTAATATTTTTTTCATTTTTAGCCAAAAACAGCTGAAAGGAACACACAGTGAATTGAAATCAAAACTCGGTATGAAGCAATATGATATTTGGTATTAAAATATTTCACCTTTCTGTACTATTTAGTTACGTTGCGGAGGTTTTCCTTTTAAGCTCTGCCTTCATAATTTCATAATGGTCTTATGACCGTCGCTTGATCGTGTGATTTGCACCAATCGCTACCCAAATTGAAATAATGTGTTCGAAACCATCGCAGTATTCGCAACGATCGTTTAGATGCGATCGCAGAATTTATCGTTCACTATCGGTACAATCCTGTTACGATCTGTTCCCATAAATAGTAATTTTCGGGAGGTTCGTCTTCGTCTGACGCACCCGGGGGGGGATCGACATCGCAATCAATGTGTTTTATTACGTTTTATTATATTTTCTTCTTTGATAGAAAAGACAACGAAGATTCTCAAAGAGAAAGTCCCATTTGATGACACAGGTAGAATTTCTATGTTCATAATAAGTTCTTGATGATTTCCTTGATTGGTTCCTTACTCCAGCTGGAGAAGACTCAGGCCTTTCACTTTGTGCCTGTTTCATCTTGATGCCACAAAGAGTATCAAGCTCTGTGATTATGGACTGAATCCAATTTATGACTTAAATCAGAAATTGCTGTGGCGTGATGGTCTTATTCAGCTGTGTCAATGATCTCAGTTTGGTTATGGTCCAATCCTAAGCAGTTCTAGCGTTGCAGCCAGCGTCAATGTCTTGTTAGTCTATTTATTGCTGAGATCCTCGCTATTTATTACTTGGATAAGCACGCTATAGCACCACCTTTACCTTCATTCTTTTGTGTTCACTTTGTATACATTTAGACAATCAATCACTACATTTGCAATGGTTGATATTACCTTGTATTACGTAATTTAATTTTGTTGTTTTCCAGCTGAAAGCAATTTAAACTTGCTTAACGTTCCTGTCTGTGACAGAGCTCATCAGGTTAGTTGAAAATTCTATTTCTTTCTGATAATGTTCATTATAACCTTCCAACTCTCCTAATCTTCTTCGCTACTATTGATGCTGCTATTGAATCACATAGATATTGTCTGTCCCTTTGCTAACATTAAACGTTGGTCAAATGCAAACAAGGATCTGGATTTCTTGCGCTTGCTTTCATGCTTGCTTGCTGTGTTGCTGTCTTGCTTGCTTGCTTTCTTGCTTGCTGGCTTGATTTCTTGCTTGCTTGCTTGCTTGCTTGCTTGCTTGCTTGCTTGATTGCTTTCTTGATTGCTTTCTTGCTTGTTGGCTTGCTTGCTTGCTTGCTGGCTTTTTATTTGCCTGATTGCTTGCTTTTTATTTGCTTGATTGCTTGCTTTTTATTTGCTTGATTGCTTGCTTGCTTGCTTGCTGGCTGGCTTGCTTGCTTGTTTGCTTGCTTGCTTGCTTTTTATTTGCTTGATTGGTTGCTTGCTTTTATGCTGGCTTGCTGGCTTGCTTGCTTGCTTGCTTCCTATCTTGCTTACGTGCTTGGTTGCTATCGTTCTATTTGCTTGCTTGCTGTCTTGCTTGCTTGCTTGCTATCTTGCTATCTTGCTTGCTTGATATCCTGCTTGCTTGTTTGGTTGCTATCGTTCTACTTGCTTGCCTGCTATCTTGCTTACTTACTTGCTCGCTATCGTTCTATTAGCTTGCTTGCTGGCTTGGCTGCTTGCTTGATTGCGTTCTTTTTTCTTGTTTGCTTGTTTCTTGCTGGCTTGCTTGCTTGCTCACTATCTTCCATGTTATCTTTCTTTCACGATTAAGTTCGAGAACAAAGAACTTCTAACTCCCTGACAAAGATACTCTAAATCTGAACTTGTTTCTTTTTTGTTATTTTAGATACAAGCTATAGATCTTGTTGATAAATTCACGAATCATTTTGTTGACTTCATGGCGGGCTTATCAGATTTTCATACTTATCAAGAACAGGTACGTTGACGGTAACGTTTAACTGTTGCTTTTTCATTTAAATTTTATTATTTGTTGCAGTATTTTATAGACAATATTCAAAAGGTCAAATAGACTGCATGGATTATTTCAATTTCTTACAAATATGTTTTCCTTCGCAGCGTTTGGGGATATTCTCCGCAGATGTAAAGCAAGAAGTCCTCAGTCCCATCAATGAGAAAGTAAGTCGTTTTATTTTAACTAGCCTGGGTAGCCTTTATATTTCATCAATACAAAAGCGATCTCGTCCGTCACTTTTCCAATTGATCTTAATCCAATTCAATTCAATTCAACTTTTTTCATAGCATACAAACCTAATTACAAAGTACAAAAATATTGTATACTATACGACCCAAGAGAAGCAGAGCTTATTATTATCTTAGGCTGTGGCAAAACGATCAAGCATTGTTTGGCAAACATCAAAGCTTTATTTGACATGCAAAACGATTTACAGTTCTGGCCATATCACAAGACATTGTCTGACAAACATTTTAGCTTGAGTCAAGCAAAAATGTTTTTGAACTATTGATACTTGTCAAGCAACTTTTTGTGGCGTTCAAACATTGCTTGATTGGCAAATTTCATATGTTTGACAAACAATGTTTGATTGTTTGGCCAAGGCCTTACACTTTCCAAGGTATAATAGGACAGGGTAGGCATTCAATTTAGTGCTGTAGTCTCGTGGTCAGAGAGGACGAGGTTTGAATCCCAGCTATGGTAGCGTCACAGCCAGGGCAAGGTTTCATCAAATCACCTAGTTCTAACGTTCTAGTGGCTAACGCCAAATGCGCAAGCTAACCCTCATCGTTGGGGAATCACATATAGAAGCGAATTTTTGGATGTAATAGAATAAATTCAATGAGATTCCTCTTCCAAAATTCGTTGTTACACGCCTCGTTAAATTTGGCAAAGGAGAGTTGGAGCTAATCGTTGGGCCACGAATTCTATAATTGTTGTACCTTCACTTAATATATATTGGCAATCTGTGTTTCAGTTGAGTTCATATCTAAAGAGAATGCAGCTACAAATCGACAAGCACAGCAAGCAATGAAAGATTTCAATGATTGTCTTAAATCAGAATACTTTATCTCTTTAGTAAGACAGTTTTATATCATTTTATTTGAATTTTTGTTTTATATAACTGAGGTTGGCTGTTAACTTTTCATATGAGCTGAATTTATCTTAACTCTTTTCAGGAAACGTGTTCTGGATTGCCAAATGTCTCTCAAAGCTTCAATAAATGCACAAAATATCTTGAGAAGTTATTGCCATACCAGATATTAAGGTAATGGACTACCATTAATGTATCCTCGTGCATTTCTAGCATTGCTTAGTTATCCTCTGGCAAACGAGGTCGTCTTGATGTGATTTGAGCCTAACTGCAGTTGGCTTTGGGAACCTTAGACCAGCTTCAACCATCCTAAGTAAATATGAAACACTTAAGTTCTCGTGTGGTGTAATAGAAAAAGAGATCAACAAAATTAAACCTTATTCACATAGCCGGTTTAACCACTTTATACTTAACCAGTTCAAATATGACAAGCAAATTTAAAATGTTTGACAAACAATGTGCGATCGTTTGGGCAGGGCCTTTCACTTATGCGTACTACGCTTTTCATAGTTTTAATTGATGAATTGATCTCTATTTTGCAGTATTGAAGAGGAATGTCGACTGGGAACTTGTAATGAGAATATGGAAAAAGAAAACAGGAATTTTCTAAAACTTTTGAAACAATTTTCATCGACATTTTCAAGATTGAATAGATACCTGTCACTTCTTGCATCTTTCAGTAAGCATTTTCTTTTCGCCGTCTCTCTCTGGCTTAATTTCAACTCATCTAACCTAGCAGCTGCTTGCCTTCTATAATTTAGAAGCAAGATCATTTGATATTGCCTGGAATATGTGCTGTCGACGATTTCACAGAGCTATGATCAGTGGAATTATGTCGTTGGCTGTCTGATCATGCAGTCCAGGGTTCAAATCCCATCAACTGTGGTATGCCACTTAGAAAACGCTGAATGTGTGGGACTGAAGAAGGCTCAAAATAGCTGTATGACTTGGAAAGTTACTCTAAGATTTCATTGAGCTCTCTAGCTAAGTGGAATCGTTGTTTGCTCTCTGATCATGAAGTCTTTGGTTCAAATGCCATCAGTTGTGGTATGCACCTTGTGTAAAAATCTATCCTAGTGTATGCAATTCATGGACATGCATATTTACCACTGTATGTATGTTTATATGTATATCACTGCATTTTAACTTGTAGGTCAAAATTCAGACATAAAAGCAAAAAGTAGCGATTGTTTTAGACTGCTTTACAGACAAGTGGAGCTGCTTAACAACACTTCACAAGGTAAATGCATTAATTTTGTTTTGTTTTTTCTTCATGAACTCTATTCGATCCTTATGATTTTTATTTTATCTGTTTGGTTTATTTTAGAGATGTGTAAAACGTACTACACAAGGACAGATGCTTACAATCGTTTACCATTGATTACCGAGGTAAAGTCTTTTAGTCTTACGGTACTTTCCATTGTCTAGAAAATACTGCTGTTCAGGCAAAGTTTTGCGACGTGATCAAACGGTCACACATTTTTCGTCAAACATTCAAACACAACGTTTGACTGTTTTGCCATGTCATATTTCATTGCTCCCCAAACATTCTGCTTGCGTTAAGAAATTCAATTAGAGTTCATACTTCGCCGACCTTCCGTAGAGAGCACAGCAACTACAGCTCGCTCAACTGCTTTTTACGAAGTTCAGGAAAAATAATCTAAATTATATAAAAATATAACTTTGAGTTGTACAAAACTTCAAAATTGCGATGAACAGCGGAATCATTTTCGGGCATACTTAAAAGCTTTTTTCGTCTGACACTCTTCAGAGTATGAACGTCAGAATTGTTTCGGTCTATTTCTGATGTTCATCGCAATTTTAAAAATATAACTATAAAAAATACTAGAATAAGTTACAAGTTTGGTTCACTTTTTTGTTTTGTGTTTTCTAACAGAGATTGAAAAACACTGATGAGTGCATCATATCATCTCTTGCATCTATGGCAACAGCAACAGCAAAGGTAGCCACACCCAAAGTTTTCAGTTTTTTCGCTTTCCAAATTTGTAACCAATATTTCTTCGCTTTCAAGTGTCGAGTTCCTTCTTTGCCATCAGTATTTTGTTTTTTTTCACAGTTTGTCAGTTTCTTTGAAGAAAATCTTGATTTTATTGGTCGACCTTGTGGATTCAGGCGGAAAGGTTGCATAAGCGACAGTGATCAGGTAATTATAAGTTATATTTTATATTTTCTTATTTCATGTATATTATATTTTATAAGTTATATTGTTGCTTTGTCGAATTGTCTGTTCCATGTAGCAAAGCAAACTGCTACTCGGAAAGGTTTTGTTGCTTCCAGGATGGTGCTGTTAGCTTGGTAGGGGCTTCTCGTATTCTATTTTACTGTGCTCTTAAACCCATTATACATCCTTAGATTCGTCTGTAGAACAAGCAGAACTTTTTGATAAGTTACTGGTTACTATGAAGTGCTCGCCCACAAGTGGCGAGATCTTAGTTTCATTCAAGCCAAGGCTGAATCATAACAAAGACTTTAAAAGTGGTACTCACCTCTTTGCCTCTCTGCTTGGCACTCAGCAAGAAAAGGTAGGAATGAGGGTCAGTGGTCTTTGGATCAGGGATAGGAGTGGCGGGTAGCAGCTATTAAAGAGGAGCCTTCGGGTCGTCTCCAACTGTGGTCGACCAACTTACTTAATTACTAGTTATATAGTTATATCATTGGTTAACTTCTTTGATTTTTTTCTTTAGGCGATCATTCCATCAGTCAAAACATTTCAATTAAAAGCTGCAAATTATATGCAAAGACTGCAAAAGGTAACATGATGTATTTTTTCAGTATGCAACTTTTGAAAAATTTTAGGGTTTGGAATCAAGGACTTAGGCTCTGTGTCAGATAGGGTCTAGGATAGAAGGATGGTCTTAATGGTAGAGGAATGGTTAGTACCAAGGTTAGTTTCAGGATAGAAGCTAGGGCTAGGTGCTGTGGGGTGCTTGTTATATCCAGCTAACTGGTGGTGTCAAGACCTTGGTGAGGTCGGAGATCGAACTCCACACACGGTAGGGTTACAACAGGGGTATAGATCTTGTTGGTTCATCTACTTTTAAGATTCTAGTGACTGGTGCTTAATTCAACATTTCAAAATCTTCACCTTCGCTAGGGCTAATTAACTGTAAGATTGGGTTGTTTTTGGCTGTTTTTTTTTCAGCCTTTCTGTAAGAGTAGTCTCCCTGTAACCTTCTTCATTAATTGGCCTCATTGATAATTATTTGCCAATTTGTTTGATTCTGTATTTTCAGGATACTGCACCGATAACTGTTCCTTATGAAATCGCAGTTAAAAATAATCGAACGTTGGTTACGTCGACTGAAAGTAGAGATACTCTGGCTGAAGAGGTATGAATTCATCAAAAATATCAATTACAATTCCTTTTTATTTTGAAGAAAATTCTGAGGAAGTGTTTCCAAGCTCGGTATTGTCTGCAAATGGCCGTTTAGCAAGGTTTTTTTACAGCAGGCTTTGTCATATTTTCATAAAGGTTAATATATGCGCGCAAAAAGTGTACTGTCCAATGATATCTTAGGCTTAACTCTTGGCCGAACGTCGCTAGCATTACACACAACATTTCGCCCAATTTCCTTGCACAGGCGGCCAACAACTCAGCCGACAATTCAGCCCACATTCATATCGAAAAGGTCTTTCTTGCAGAAAAATCTATATCATATGGAATATTTTATTTTGCTTTTGCTCATCGAAGTTAGCACCTTAGCTTATACGTATGCATGGAGCCAATATCTGTTGGATTGGGTAGCCAAACGAAGCCAGAACTGTAGAATGAATCTTTATATTCTAATCAAACTCCACCCAGAATCACCCAGCATGACGTTAGCTCACGATACAAGGAAGCCAGACGTTGCCAACATTCCCCAATATTCCACACACAGATAAATGTTAGCTACTTTTGGCCGGGGCAGAATGCTTTATGAGTAAATGTACCTTGTCATTTCAGGTTGCAAGTGCCAGAGAAGCTATCGCTAAACTTGAACAAGTAAGTTTGTTATAAGTTTTAATACAATACAATACAATACAATACAATACAATGCAATACAATACAATACAATACAATGCAATACAATAATAAAGATAAAGGGACGGAGAGGCCTTCATGCCTATAAAATCCTGCTACGCTAACTAAAGTTATTGTTTATGGGTTATTTCTAATTACTTACTAAGTTGGGACAATGAGCCAAAGCTCTAATGATATCCTCTACCTGTGTTTATCATTCTTGCGCTTTCATGCGCACGAAATAGCTTTTCCAAGGTAGTTTTGTTTACATGATTTTCAACACAGTTTGATTGTTAGGAAGAAATTCTGTTAGATTAAAGAAGGTTTATTATGCAATTGATTCAGTGTGTGAGTCGGGAAGCTGGCGGGATATCCAAGCGAAAGCATATGGTCTGGGGGCCAGATAGTCCCACCCCCTAGGCTGGCCGAAGATTCACGGGAGAATAGCGATTTCCTGTAACGGGAACCACCGTAAGATGCGGCGCCTCAGCCACAGTGTCTCCTGGCATTGTGGATGCAAGTGCATATGGTCTGGGGCCGGAGCATTCATTCACGGGAGAATCCAGCACTGAGCAATGTCTTTTGCTTTTCTCTTTCTCGAAAGACGTTGCACGGTCACTCTGGTGACCTAGACTTATTACATGAGTCGTAGTTGTCGCTATTGAGTCTGTGCTGGACACTCAAAGCAAGATAACAAACCACTCTGAGCAAACAGCTGTATGGTTGTTGTTGTAGTTGTTGTTGTTTGTCTATCATTGAAAAGTTTCTGCTCTTGGAGAGGAACTTGGCAAAATGAAAACTGAAGCCATTCACAGTCGATCTTCAAGTGATGTATGCATTACTGTACCCATACATATGGGCGTTACCCACCCCGGGGTATAGCTGTCTCATGCCCCAGCCAAAGTTAACAATTAAAACTGCTTGCTGCTTCGCTCTTACAGTTGCTTGCTTGATCTTGCAGACAATTGATGATATTGTACAAAGAGAGAAAATTGTCAGCATTCCAAATCAATCGCCATCCTTGACGAGACAAATATCATCATCTTCTTCATCATCAACTAAAACTACAACTGATCAGTCTTCATTTTCACAGGTAATCCTTTACAGTCAATATCTGAGACACAAAATCAGTCTATCAACCAAATCAAGTAATCAATTTTAACGATCAATTAATCAATCATTGATTCAGTGATCAAAACAACCAGACCCATACTCAATCAGTCTGTCACTGATCGTACACAATGCAAATCCGTGCGGATCCGATCCCAAACTGGTACGGATAGGCCTTGCATTTACACGGGACCTGGTTGATCAGATCCTATTTGGATCTACTATCCGTACCCGTTCGGGATCGCTTTCGAAAGTGATCCCGCACGGATCCGACCCCAAGAAGCTCTCGTGTAAACGGTTTAGATCGGATCGGGTATGGATAGGAATCGAGGCTGATAAAAGTGTTTATTGGAGGTCGTTTTAAAATGGCAGACTGAACGTAGTTTCCAAATGGATCCGATCCTGTTTGGATCCTATCCCATGTAAACAGTGTCTTAGTCGTTTTCTTTCTTTCTACAGCCAATTGGCACGATAGAGATGTGGAACAAAGAGAGGGTATTGTAACTCTTTATTCACACTTTTATCCTTGTTATAACTTTATTCATCTCGTTCATTTAAGATGCACTTTTTCATTGGTACTATCCTAAGCTAGGGTCTTTGGTATTTTTGCGTGGAATTCCCGTTGAAAAGCCGAAGATCTTTGGACATACTTAAAGCCTTTTGTATTTGACTCTTCTCAGAGAATAAACGTCTGAAACAGACCGAAACAGTCCTAATTTTTGTGTCTTCCTTCGAAACGCCTAGCAGAGAGCAATATAAGTTAAATGTTCTGAGTTATATTTTCAAGAATAAATTCTTCGACTTTCCCCAAGTATTAATACAGCTTATAATTTTATTTTTTCAGGATGTTGGTGATTCTGATCGTGATTATGATCATGAAGAACTTGTTAAAAGTCATCTTACATCAAGAATTACAGATCTTACAAAACAGGTATTAAAAGACGTTGCTCAAACCTTTTTTCGTCTGACTATGCCTTAGAGTATAAACATTAGAAACAGATCCCTTCTTAAACGAATCATATCCATTATTCCTTTGTACTTTGGTGAACTCTTTCTCAGGTTCAAGATTAGAGTCGGTAATCGTTTGTTATTTGTCATTTCTAGCTACAATTTGCAGATAGCAAAGCAGTTACGCATTACGCAGAGGTAAGTAGGAGAAAACATAAAGTTTTTGCAGAGATCTGACGTCTCTTTTTAAGTTTTGTTTGATTAGTATAATTTTATCTGAATTTTCATAAACTACATTTTTAAGTCAATGAAATGTAAAAAAGCCAACTAAATTGCATTTGTATCTCCTTTTTAAATGCCTTTAACTCAGAAATTTTTTATTTGTGTTACGTTTTTGTCTTTATAGTGTCGTGCACTATACAAACAACTGGTCCTGGCTGATAAGAGTAAGAAAAAGATATCAAATGAACTGAGTCAAGCAAATCGAAAAGTAGTTACTCTTGAGGTGAGTTGATCAGCTTTTTCTAGTCTCATGCTTTCAAAATTGTTAGTGTTATTTAGACTCGTAGGCAATGTCCCTGCAGAGTAACCTAATGGGACCTGTAATCTATAGCAAGGATGGATTTCTTCGGTAATGTGTATGTATCTTCGTGATTGCAAAGCATTAGGATAGATTTATCACCAAGTTGCACACTAAAGTAGATGGGAGTTGAACTCTTGACTGCATCATCAGAGAGCCAATGACAATTCCTCTTAGCTTAAGAGCCCATTGAAATTGCTGAGTAGCTCTCAAGTCATACTGTCCAAGAAACTCCCCCCAAATGGATTTTAGCTTCGGATTTATTAAGCCTTTTTCAGTACGATACACATTTATACCCATTTTTGTAAATTGCAAGCACTAGGATAGATTAATCTATAATTGAGTGAGACTCTCAATTGATGGGATTAAGCCCAAGACTGTAGATCAGAGAGCTAACAACGATTCTTCTGAGCTGAAGAGACCAATGAAATCGCTGAGTAACTCTCCAAATCAAACGGCCAAGGCTCTCAATCCATTTAGCTTTGTGTTTTTGCTGTGTTAAGCATTACCATACATATTTCGATATATTGAGACAGATATACTGAGTATTGAGACATTCAATTCAATTCAAATTTATTTGTAAAATACAAGTTTACAAAAGAAAAGTTAAGTATAAAAAATACTTGTATTCTACGCGACCCAAGAGAAGCAGAGCTTGTCTAAGCTTACTTACACCACTTATCATGGCAAGCCTTTGCAGGTCCGGTTAATTTCACACCTTTCGATCCGACCTTTGCAATAAATAAGGAAGAAACCACATTTCTCATTGCCCGATGATGGGAGACGATCTCTCCCGAAACGTTGCCCTACTAAATATCAAAGGCTTGTCGTGATAAGTAGTAACTATCTTGTCTAATACGGTGTCAGAAACAGCCTTGATAAGTTCGAGTATATTTAATTGGCTGAGGATGTTTATGTTCATGTTTATGTTTATGTTTATTTTATGTTTATGTTTATGTTTATGTTTATGTTTATGTTTATGTTTATGTTTATGTTTTTGTTTTTGTTTATCTTTATGTTTATGTTTATGTTTTTGTTTGGGTTTATTTTTATGTTTATGTTTATGTTTATTTTTATGTTTATGTTTATTTTTATATTTATGTTTATGTTTATGTTTATTTTTATATTTATGTTTATTTTATCTTTATGTTTATGTTTATATTTATTTAGGATGATCTCGAGACGACAAAAAGAAGTTATGAAGATCAAATCAAAATGTTGAGTGACCATCTTTGTGGCATGAATGACAAATTAACATCACAAAAAGATCAGATTGACCAGCTTAAAACTACAACAACAAATCCTTCGAAATCATCGATGAAACGTCCATTTGGTAAGAAGAAATAACACATTTCTTATTAACTCATATTGACAATTTGATACCATTAAAATTACAAAGGAAGATCCTGTTTGGTCTTAAAATTTACTTTGGAGTATGAGCACATATATAGAGACACAATTTTAACTTGCTATTAGTTTCCATGTATTGGCCTAGCCAATTAAGAAAAGACCATCTTATTAGACAATCTTAAGCGATTGAGATGAACAGACGCTCTTTCAAGCATAAAACAACCGAACGAATTCTAACGGAAGCTTCATTAGATTTAGGCTATAATAATATTGTTTAGAAATTTTCACCCTGGTTTTGTCATGCTAACAGTTTGAAAAAGTCGCTTGACTGCATGTAAACAAAATACTAAACGCTTTTTTTCGGACGCTCTTCTAAGTAGTATAAGCATAAGAAATAGGCCGAAAAAGTTGATTGAGGTTTATTAAAAGATAGAACAGAATAAGATAGAAGCAGTTGATTGGGGTTGAATACAGGGTTGGGTTGAATAGAAGATAGAATATAGACCCGAATGCAGATCGAAAGTAGCAATTCTACGATAATGTTTTCTCCTCGGTTAATTTTGATCCACCATCATTTCCACATTCGGAGTTTTCTTTATTCGCACTTAAATAGTAAATGTCAATAAGATCAATATAATTTATGACTACTTTTTGGTTTATTTTTTTAAATGATTTTTATTTGAATTATTTGTTAGTAAATTCATATACATATATGAGTTATACTTATATATATTCTTTGATTCTTTTTAATTTTGTCTACTGGTGACCTTTATCTGTTCAAAATTCAAGATGATTCGGACTTGCTAAGGTTCCATCGTTGCAGTCGCCAAAACTGCCACCACCGCAAGCATAGTAAACCACCACAAGTAGTGATTATCCACCACAGTAGTGATTATAGATTCGCTAGCGTGTTAAAGTAACGTGGTTGAGTTACTTGCAGGTAAGTTATTGAGTTACTTAGAGTTAGCTAGCTCAGTAACTCAGAGTTACATTATTGATTCACTTAGAGTTCAAATTACGTAGCTGAGTTACTTGAAGTAACGTGGCTGAGTTACTTGCAGGTAAGCAATTGATTCATTTAGAGTTAGCTAGCTGTGTAACTCAGAGTTAGATTATTGATTCACTTAGTGTTCGAGTGTTCGAATTACGTTGCTGACTTACTTGGAGTCGCGTAGCTGAGTTACTCAGAGTTACGTTGTTGAGTTACTTAGAGATAGTCGAGTTACGCTGGTTACGCTGGTTACGCAAAGTTCCCAAGAGCCTCGAGTTGGATATTTGGCATTACGTCATAATATGCTTAACTCGACCACGTTCTAGGATCTTCATCTCACCTTGCTGCATTTTCAAAATGGTTTCCTGAACTGGAGCAAGCAGTGCAGTGCTCTCTTTCAAGGTCACATAATCCTACAGATGATGTCGTTCTTCCAAATATCAAGGCAAAGCTTGCATCTTACAGTGTTTCAGAAACCGTTAGCTGTTCACAATAGCATTTTAAAGACATTTTTCGCGCAGTATTACAGCAATAGAAGAAATTTAACTGTGGGCCTAGTCAGTCTTGCTGGCAACAGAAACTCTTGTCTTGAATGCAGAAGAAATTTGAAGTATTGTAGTTTTAGAAATATTTCATTTAATGCTAATTATGGAAATCATTTTTATGTTAGGTATTTTACACCAATTTTAGCCAAGCATGATATTTTTAATGGCAAAGATTTTGCAGGGTGCAGGAGGATAATCTGTGCCCCTTTCAGTTCGTCAACAAAGAGGCTCAAAGACGGTGAAAATGGTAGGAAAATCAACCAAAATGGTGATTGTAAACAAAATAATGATTCTGGAGGAAATACTTCTCAGAAAAGAAGATTGAAAGTAATGCAAAAGAGGGTTCATTAGCAAAGTTTAAAAACATTGTGAACCAGTTCTGGCTTGGTTGCAAACAGCTGATGTGGATTGATGCTAGAAAAGCATATGCAACAAGAAAGAAACTAAAAAGGCATGATTATGACCTGACAATCCTTACACGAGAAGAACTAAGACACATGAGACAGGTTGACTAGATATTTTGTCTCTCACTTGTTTTCTTTAGAGTTGTGGTCAAGGCTTTTTGGTCATGATCTATAGATCCTTTGGGTAAAGGGCTGACAGCGTTGTAATAACAAGATATCAACTTTTCCATCTGAAAATGGTACAAAGCAGTGGGTGGACAGGGGGCATGGGGGCAGTTTCCTCCCCATCATCACCAAGACAGGCTTTTTATATAGGCTTAATATGATGTAAAAATTTCATAGGGTATGACTTGGTTATTTTTTAAACCACGCCCTATTTTTCCTTGACCATGCCCTTTTCCCCCTCCAATGTAGGATTTCTAGCTATGCTGCTGGTTCAAAGCATCCATATAACTTAGTCTAAGATCAAATATTCAGTGTCCTAGGGCTTCTGTTCATAATGTTATCTGCATTCAAAGTTCCCGATTCCATAAAGGCTTTGACTGCAAAAAGTTAAGTTTGTGACACTTTTTACCGCACTCAGTCTATGCCCTTATAAAATCGTAAACTTTGAGCTCTCCTAAAATTAAAAATATAAGCACTGAGATAGTAAAACTTTGCACCTCCCCCCCTATCATATCAGCCCTCTTGAAAAACACCCACCCTATCACAGATTAAAAGGATTGGATAATTAAAGCTTTTGTTGTATCTTTTTTTCAGACAAGAAAAGACATGATAAAATCTCTTCCTGTGGCACTTCTATTCTTCCTCCCATTCATTGGTTACTTTGCACCAATCATTGGGTTTGTATCTCTTATTGATCAATAACTTTTGATACGTGTAATGGACATACATCTTAACTAGACTTATTACACGAGTCCCAGCAGCTACCATCTTTAGTTGTTGTTGTTGTCAAAAAGCTGCTAAAAACTAGGACTATTCATGGCTTTTGCATGCAAAAAAGAGGCCACTCTCCGCAAAAAAATTGACAAAGCCAATCAGATTGCAGCACTTAATTTGCTGCACTTTCACTGGCTTATTAGCATCCTTCCACTTTTATTGCAATTTGATTTTTCGTCAGACCCAACAATAGAATAACATCTGGCCAATCAATGAGCAGCGGAGAAAAATTTCAAATGTGTCTTGCAATCAAACATTCAAATTTGGAATACAAGTTTCAATCTAGAATTGGCTGATTTTGAACATTCTAAGGATATGAGTCTCAGTGTAGCAAATTGCTGTGGTACATAACATTAGACTCGTTTAATAAGTCTATATCTTAACTTTTTCTATTTGTTATTCCTAAAAGGTTTCTGTTTCCAAAGAAATTGCTGTCACATCAGTTCTGGGATGTTGAACAAAGAAAGAAGTTTGCATTTGAGGATCACGTGAGGAGAAGTCAATATTATTTGCCATTGATACAAGAAGTTGGATGGTCAAGCCGAGAGTTGAAGAACCAAGATCTCTTTGAATTGTGCATTAAGGTAAAACTATTATTCGTTAGAAAGTTACTGATGTCAGGTATATTGTGGCAGGTGTTCGCTATCTTGAACACTGGAGTGAAGCAAATTTTCTTTTAGAGAGCAAATACTTGAATTTCCAAACAAAGTTTGAGATTGTGAGCATTCAAGTTTTAGTGGATGGCAGGCAACTTAATTGTCGAAGTAAAGGTCATAAAGTTGAATCCATTCCTTCTTTGACCATTTTGTGATCCAAGACTTTAAAGCCAGGCGTATATCAACGTTGCGCACAATCAGAACTAGTTTTTCCACTGGATGATTCTTTGGAACTAATTTAACTGGCCTGTTGACATAAGTGCCCTGGCAGCTCGTTGGCAACTGGTCCCTTTTTGACGGCAACTTAGTCGGCGGCAGTTCCAGAAAATTGGGGAATTTTTTGTACGGTTTGAAAGTTTGCAATAACGAATTATGTAGGCCAACATTACGAACTACTATACCACACTTGCAAGGACGATGCAAGGAGGAGCAAAATATCGTGACTGGCATTTAACATAAACCTAAACACAGCTCCCGACACAGCTACATGTGAGGTTGGAGAAATGCTCTACTTCTGTGATTAGTTGACAACTGATTTCCGTTAGTCACATTCACTCTCGCTCTCGCGACCGTGATCAGCTGTATCCTGTTAGTTCTGACTAAACTAGTTGTTGTCATGTCAACATAAGGTAGCAGCTACAACTAGACTAGCTGGCGTTAGTTCTATCGTATCGTAGCGCCGTTCGTAGGTCGTAATAAGCAGTTAAGTGCTATTGTTACGAGCACCATTTTAAGAACTCTCTTTCTCGCGATCTGATTAGTTTATTTCTTAGGGAAAAGCTTTCGTAGTTTGTTTCTTTGATCTTGTGCCCAATAACTATCAAGTCGTTTTAAGGTTGTATTCGAATTAAAACGGTCTCTAAAGATTATTCCTTCTTCTCAGGCAATTGATGGAAATCACTTAGAAAACGATGATCTCCTTGTATTACAAGACATATTCAATGATATTTTGATGAAAGTCGATAAAATGCCTAGGTTTCATTTGGTAAGAAATTATTTGAAATTCTTTCTAATGATAAACACTCTAAACACTTATTTTCCTCCAAAACGAACTAACATCCTCGATCATTGTGGACGATGAATGTTTGTTGACCGAATTTTTGCAATGAAAGGGAAATCAGTGTTGTCTAGGATGTTGGAGATCTGTTTCCGCAGTGGCTCGTTGCAATGCAGAACATCTGTGCACAGTTTCGATACAGGTATTTTTTCATGAAACGAATCCCTTCCGATCGCAAGTTAACTTGACCAATGGATCGACGGAGATGTGTTGACGAGATTGATCAACCAACTTATAATATAGACACAGACAGGGCACAGATCTTATGTTATATCCACCTATCCATTCATTTATCCATCCATCCAATTTCTATTAAAACAAAAGTATTCGTAGAAGATTTGTTCGAAAGCAATAGAGATTCCAGCTAAAGGTGTACGAGATTCCAAGGAGTGAATTACCCTCGGTAATCCTAAATGAATTTCAAGTGTTCTAGAAGCGAGCCCTCTTATACAGGGGAATTTAATGAATAAAAATCATTTATCTTCTTCAATGCAGGAAAAACTCTGCAAAACATGGCTTCTTCCTGTCAAATGGTACATTCCCAGCAAAGTATTAAGAGAATTATTGACATACAGAATTAAGCAAATAATTGAAGATGATGATGCAATAAGGAGAGAAGGCATGGATTCCTTATCTGATTTGTGTATTCGACAGGTAAGACCTTAAGATTTCTCAATTATCGATTACTTCTTTAATATATGTACTTTAATATATACTTCTTTACTTCTTCAAGTTTGCTTCAGCTATTTCGAAAATTGATGCCCCTTAGTTAGTTAGTTAGTTAGTTAGTTAGTTTGTTACTTAGTTAGTTACTTAGTTAGTTAGTTAGTTAGTTAGTTAGTTAGTTAGTTAGTTAGTTAGTTAGTTAGTTAGTTAGTTAGTTAGTTAGTTAGTTAGTTAGTTAGTTAGTTAGTTAGTTAGTTAGTTAGTTAGTTAGTTAGTTAGTTAGTTAGTTAGTTAGTTAGTTAGTTAGTTAGTTAGTTAGTTAGTTAGTTAGTTAGTTAGTTAGTTAGTTAGTTAGTTAGTTAGTTAGTTAGTTAGTTAGTTAGTTAGTTAGTTAGTTAGTTAGTTAGTTAGTTAGTTAGTTAGTTAGTTAGTTAGTTAGTTAGTTGGTTAGTTAGTTAGTTAGTTGGTTAGTTAGTTGGTTAGTTAGTTAGTTAGTTAGTTAGTTAGTTAGTTAGTTAGTTGGTTAGTTAGTTAGTTAGTTAGTTAGTTAGTTAGTTAGTTAGTTAGTTAGTTAGTTAGTTAGTTAGTTAGTTAGTTAGTTAGTTAGTTAGTTAGTTAGTTAGTTAGTTAGTTTAGTTAGTCAATACGTGTAATTTGTCAGTCATTATTTCCTACGAGAGTGTTTGTCAGGGAACACTTTTGTAGTGTTTGTCTTTCCTGATTTATATATACTGGTTCTATTCATTTTTTATTTACTTTTTACAGGCCTGTCACGCACGTGGTCTGGACAAATCATCATTCGATGTTCCAGTCATGAAAGATTGGTTACAAGATTGGATGCATTTGACCAAAAAAGTCACAGGTAATTTGAAATTATTTATTCTTACTAAATGATACATTATACACGAGACTCCTGTCGACCAACAAAAGCCAATTTCTGTCGACCAACTATAAGATAGAACAAATGCAAACTAACCTGCAACTGCTAACTGATGTCAACATGTCAATAACTATAGTCGGTACTGATATTTCACAATAGATGGTCGCAAGAGTACTTATGTCGACTGTGACTGGTGGGAATCAATTGCCAACTAATCACAGGAGTAGAACATGCTAAACTTTTTGGAACTGTTCGCCGGACGCCGACTAGTAGTTGCCGTCAAGCAAGCAAGCAAGCGAACGAATACCCTGGGTACTCATTTACCGACCTCGGAAGGATGGACAGCTGAGTTGACTGTAGGCTTGTGGAAAGTGGTCCCGACGAGATTATAACCCACGACCTCACGATCGCTAGACGAGCGCCTTGACAGCTAGTTGCCCTAGCGATTATATCGACAGGTCAGTTTCATTAAATTGGTTAAAAAATTCGCCGATTAGCACTCGACAACTAGTTCTGACTGTGCCAATGCTTGGCGAAAAGGAAATTGGGCCAAAGAGGAACTGGAAAATCGACCGAGAAATAATGGAACAAAAATAGAATCATGTTGCAGTGTCGATCTAAATATTTTTAAAGTTTTATTTATATTATTTTTTCAGATGGAAACTTATCCTTCGTTGCCCATTGTGCAGTATTCAAAACTATAAACTTTGGAAAAGATATGGAGAACGATAAAGGTATAGATATGACTGATTTTGAAAATGAAGAAAATAGAAAATAATAAATAACTATTTAACGATTTTGTAGCTTACGAAGCGACTAGTCTTATCAATCTGTACTCGTCTAGGAAAAATTCCTTTTCTGTCGAAATTGTACGAGCTTTTAAAAAGTACCTGGAAGATAGCTAGATTGGCACTAAGCGGGTGAAATCTTTATTATGGGACTGAGCTTATACCATCTTATTATCGCATCAACTTCGTCAAAATTTGTGATGTTTTTTGGCAGAATCTTCAAGCGTGACTTGTTTTTACGCGACTCTATAAAATTCTAAAATTTTTTAACAATTATACCAATATTCCAGCTTCGTGCTTCTGATTTGCAAATGCATGATTTTTGAGAATACCCTTTTTGCCGTAACTGGACTCGAACACTGAACAGGAACTTGAACTACTGACCAGTCTCGTTATCACTTATAGCCTTTTATTCGCGCAAATTATTTTTCTGAAATTTTTGGCCTAAGCGAAGTTTTGTAGGCTGCCTCCTTACCTGCCTTCATGACATGATGATACAAAGCTTTATTCTGAGAAGAAAATCGACTGGAGATGAGTATTTTGATGGAAGATTTATTGAAGGAGATAACAACACTCTCATCTAGGCTTGACGAGAGTCAATCTGACTCAAATTCGACTTCTGAAGTTGGTCAACAAAACATGATGGCTGCCCATGGGATTGACTCGTTGCAAATGAGAAATAAAGCTCGTTCAAAGAAGAGAAGAGGGAAGAAAAGACGGATTGATTGTCATCCAGAATTATACACGGAATCTGAGAGTTCATGTTCTGATACAAGCGAGGATGAAGCGATTCGTGATTATATTGAGAACGTAACAGGGGGAGCTGCCAATTCATCTAGGCCCACAGTGAGTGACTCTGATGAAGACTTTGTGCCAAGAAGAAGGGCTGTTAATTTATTAAGTGGTGTCCCTTGGAGTCCGATTGATGTAGGGGAGAGTGATTCATTTAGTGAAAACATAATGAGCTTGAGCTCAAGAAAGAAAAGAAAATCAAGAAAATGAATAAAAAGTTAAAAGCACTTGAAAGTTTAGAGCAAATGGCTATTCCTGATAGAGAAAATAATATGAGGGAAAAGATTGGGCAATTGAGAAGAGAGTTAGAGCAAAATCAAAATAAGAAATTCAAGAAACGAAAACAAAAATCAATCAAGAATGATGATATTGATATGAGGAACATGGAAACGGATTTTATCTTGAAATCATCACAAGCAAAAATGATAAATGATGATGATGATGACGATTTGATGAAGGGTAGTGATATTTCAAGTGAAGAGTTGTCTTGCCATGAAAGTGAAGGAGAAAGTTCTGGATCTAATGAAGCTGATGACGAAGGGGAAGAAAGTTGTGTTGAAGCAAACATCCCAGCTGTTATACCTTACTGGCAGGATGAAAATATGTGTGCAGATCATGAAGAAACAGAATTCAAATTGGTTTTATCACAATCTTTTGGACTGCTTTCAGAAAACTATCAGGAAGGTATGTATAATATAAGTTTTTCTTTAAAGTAAAGTAAAGTTAAGAAAAGTCAGTTCTCCATTTTAGATGAGCTAGAGTTGCCCACAATCATTGTGCGTATCACCCTCAGGCATCAGCAGGGATACTCCAGGACATTTAGAGATGGTATGCAGTGGCAAAGATAGAGGGGTGGTTGCTCCCTCCCCAAGGGTGCATTCCATGTAATCGCTGCAAGGGCAAATAGGCCAACCAAAACTGGATTTGTGCCAAATGAGATGACAAATCTATTTCAAACAAGCGATGGAAATTTTGATTATTTTGGAGCTGTGAATAAAGTGACTCATTGAATTTTGTTTACACACCATTATTCCATAATCTTGTTCAAGGGCATGTCCATGAGGACACACCCCATTTTTGGAGAAGTTTTGGGTTTTTTTTCTCCACTGTAAACTCCTAACTACACTACTGGTGGTATGACCAAGCAGTAAGATCATTTGAAAGAAAGATTCCCTCGGAATTATTTAGATAATAATGAATCAATAATCTTGCTCAATTTTTCAGATCTACAAAGGGAAGTCAACAAGAAGAGCTATATGATGCCCCCACCAAAGGTACATGACAGGAAATTCATAAAGATTATCTCTATGAAATGTTGCTTTTGCTATAAAACTTTGTCAACTATCATCCCCACTGCTATGTCACTACTTATGTTTATTTGTTTTCTAGCTAAATGATAACAGAAGTTTTGTTGGTTATGCAAATAAAAGGATCAGAACATTTGTTCAGCATGGAGATGAGAATGAGTAAGTTTCTACATGTTAACACATTGTTAGATGGCTTCTTAACTTTAACAAAAACTGCAATAGACCATTACAGAAAAGATGCCATAGGCCTCGTGATTCTATGTCGTAATTTTCTTGCAGTTATTATTTTTAAACACAATACATCACTGTCAAAATTGCGATAAAAGAACGGAAGCATTTATGGACATACTTAAAGCTTTTTTCGTTTTGTATTCCTTAGAGTATAAATGTCAGAAACAGGCCAAAACAATAAACTAAGGCGGAATATAAACCAGATGTGGATCGAAAAGCACCGATCAGAAAGTGACGTTAAATCAGTACTGTGTTTATATTCCGCCATTGTAAATTGTTTCAGCTTGTTTCGGACGTTTTTACTCTGAGGATTGTCAAATGATATAAGGCTTTTTGGTAGGTCTAGACATGTTCTCGTTTTTTATTGAAGTTTTGAAGTTTTTACTACTCAAACATTATACATCATGGCTGAGTGCCCTTTCCAACACCATCTTTCCCGCTATCAATTATAATTTTACAGAAAGTAGCTTCATACTGAAGAATGTCTCAGAGCTGTGGGTTGAGCTTCTTGGATTTCAATTTAGTAACAATAAACATTTGTTTTATGTCATATTTACTCTTAATTATCTCTTTCAGGATTTATTTAAATGCCTTCTCGGAGAATGAACAAGACCAGGTACGTGCAAAATTGAAAATAAAAGCGAAAGTTTTTGTCTAGACAGAATAACTAACTAACTAACGAACTAACTAACTAACTAACTAACTAACTTAACTAACTAACTAACTAACTAACTAACTAACTAACTAAGTAACTAACTAACTAACTAACTAGGAAAATAATTAAAACCTAACTAAATAACAAACTAACTAACTAACTAATTAAATAATCAAGGAACTAACTTATTTACTAATCAACCTTATTACTAACCAAAAAAACTAAATAAGTAACTAACTAACTTACTAACTAAATAGCTATCTAGCTAACTAACTTACTAACTAATTAGCTATCTAGCTAACTAACTTACTAACTAAATAGCTATCTAGCTAACAAACTTACTAACTAAATAGCTATCTAGCTAACTAACTTACTAACTAAATAATTAATTAAACACTCTATCATTTGAGCCATTTGTTTAGTTCTAGCAATTCGTTTAATTCTTAGTAACTTTCAAAACTTTTCCATGATTTGATTCTTTTTTCCAGATTTTGGATTTAGCGTCCTTGTATTCACTTTGTACAAAGATTGAAGAATCTCCTACCAAGAAACGAATCATTCTTACAAAAACAAAGTATGTTACTTCTTTGAAAACTAAGTAATTTATTAACTAAGTAATTAAACAACTAACTAGCCAACTGTTTTATTGACAAACTAAATAATCGATGAAGTTACTAACTGATGAACTTACTAACTAACTAACTTTCTAACTGTCTGACAAGCCAACCTGTCATTCAACTAACGGATCAGCTAACTAACTAATTTACTAACTAACACACTACACAAAAATAACCAAATAACTACCGAACTGACTATCCAACTGACTGACTAGCCAACTCACTTACTTACTCCCTTGTTATCGAACAAAGCAATTAACTAGCTGACTATTTTATTAACTGAAAAGCTAACTAACCAATTAACTAACTAACTTACCCCCAACTATTTAACTCAGTAACTAGCAAACTAACTAACTTATCGATTAACTAACTAATTTACTCACTGGGTACTTACAGTCCAACTAATTAATGAACTAAACAACTAACTAACCAACTTTTAACTAACTAACTAACTAACTAATTAACTAACTTACATACTAACTAAATAACTAACTAACTAAATAAATAAATAACTGACTAACTGGGTGGCTAACTTACTACCTACCTGACTAGCTAACTTACTAACAAATTAACGTTTTTCATCGATCCTTGCGTTTTTTTTCTAGAAATACGAGAGAGCCTGATGGAAAGGTTCTAAAGACGTTTCTCAAGAAAGAAAGTAGAAAAACGTATGTGAATTAAACATTCTTCTTCCCCATTCTTCTTCCCGGGTCGCCAATTAAACTCGTTTCGGAAGATAGCTCGTATGTTTCTAACTCTGTCAGGTTCTCTGTCCGACATCAGGGGTTGAGAAAAAAATAACAAGCGTCCCTCGTTTATTAGGCACTGCTGAGAACATTTTTGAAATCTGTACAAGTTTGCATTAACGTTCTTGTTATTATTATAATTATGATTATAATTATTTTTTTACAGTCGGGTTGTGAATTCTGCTCCTCAAAGATGGGCTTCAAAAAGAAGAAAAACCACACCAACAACAACAACGAATGAAGGTACTAAACCCACTAATTTTGATTCTTTATCTGACTGCGTTAATATCTAAATATTTAAATATGCATTAAGCAGCTGTACGAAATGTATATTTAATGAAAGTGTTTCAACTTAAAGTTTGAGTGACATAATGGCTCAATCTCGTGTCAGTCAGCCGCATACGCGAGCTAACAATAGCGCCTTTGCAGCAGAATAATGAGGCTGATATGGAAGATATAAAATCAATAGGGAAAAACTTTTAATTTGGGGCTCCACGTGTCCCGCAGCCCACTATAAACAGTGTAAGACAGAAGCTTGTTTGACTCAATTTGAGTACCAACAGAAATGTTGAAAATCATTATATGTACCTTGAAACAAAGCTACCCATGCATTCAGGTGTTTATTTTCAACCTTGCATCAAGAGTTTGTCAATCCAAATGGCTAATGTTCTTGATGGAACAGCAATCTGGGTTGCCACTTGAAAGTTGGTTTGTTTCGGACTTTTCATTTCTGTTTCATACCGTATACAGTGACAGATGAGTACTAACAGAAATGAAATGAAATAAATCTTTGTTTGTAATAGTATTTCTTTCTTATGTAGTGTATAGCACTGAAAATGCATCTGCAATACCGGAGACGAATCTTGGCAATCAAATGCTACGAAATATGGGATGGATTCCTGGTAATGGATTAGGAAGAGAAGGAAATGGTATTATTAAACCAGTAACTGCTTATAAAAGACCAAAAAAACTTGGCTTAGGGTATCCTACATAATTTATTTGTAATTTTTACATGTATTATACTTTCTTAACTCTGTCTGACGACGTTGAACCCAAAACAACAAGGTTAGACAGTCCGTATTGTATACTTTTAATCGCGATCTCTATATTATCGTCATCATCAGGTCCAGTTAGCTCGGTTGGCCATGGCACGTCTTTTCCACAGGTCTCTATCATCCATGGCTGTAACCAATTCCCCATTCTTCTTCTCTACATCGAATATCTTCGGTTAGTTGGCGGATGTAAGACTTTGGAGGTCTACCTCGTAATCTCTTTCCATCAGATAGATCCCAGTATTAGCTCAGTCAGTTCATTCGTGCTACGCTACGCCAGCAATTGCAAACAAAGTGTATTCTTTGTTGGCGTATGGAGGCAATTATGATTCGAACCACTGTAGAAGCACTGTGCGACAAATTAGCTTATTCTTGCTTCTCAAATAGTGTTTTGTGACGTGGCCACAGGGTTCTTTGTTGGCGTGATGATGTTTCTGCAATTTGTGGCGTGTGCTCCTAAGCATTGTCGCACTAGAACCAGCAATTTGTCTTTCCAGTTTTTATGTCAAAGTCCATGAAAACGAACTATATACATGTACAGGCTTTATATGTTTACTATTACAGTAACTAATAGATAGTCCCTATTATAGTAACTACTCTAACCATATAGTGCAGAGCCTTATATTACATCGTATAGTAAAACACATTTGCAACTCATCAATTCCGATTCTGGGTAACTTGCTTACCAAGACTATGGTTTTTTGATTCCTAAATTTGCATTTTTGTTTAGTAAATTTATTTAAACAGTGAAAAGTGACGCATTTGTAATGTATATTTTACTTTTTATTCGTTAGACCCTGGCCAAACGATCAAACATTGTTTGTCAAACATTTGAAATTTGCTTTTCAAGCAAAATGCTTGACCTCGCATCACAAAACATCGCTTGTCAAACATTTTTTGCTTGCTTCAAGCAAAAGATTTTTCGAACCACTTTTGAAACATTGCGCAAGAAATTAAGCTTATTTATGCTTTTCAAATAATGTTTTGTGACGTAGCCAAACTGTCAAACATTGCTTGCAAGGTAAATCTCAAATGTTTAGCCAGCAATGTTTGATCGTTTGGCCAGGGCCTTTTAGCTACTACTTTTTTCTGTTTTATGAGTCCTCAGATCAGATATAAAAGGTGTTTTATGTTTTATTAATTTGTATGTTCAAAAAAATTCAAAATTCAAAATTCAAAAATGTTTTTTTGCTCTCTCTATGCAATTGGTTCAATATTTATTCAGCCGGATCGTTTTCGAGCCAACCGGATGGGAAGTCTAATGACAACCGATAATGACTCACTCTCTGCGCGTGCGTGATGTGTAAAGTAGACATGTCAAGATGGCGTTTGCATCAAACAGAAAAGGAAATTTTTATTTACGAAATATAGCATCATTCATCTCTTTTATTTTAGTAATTAATGTTAAAGCCTTACCTGAAGCTGGAAAAGCAACGCTTGAACTATCACAGGTAACTATCAAATTGTTTAAATCATGTTTTTGATTAAATAAAGGTGGGATCCTTGTTGGCCTAATTTTTTTTGCTTTTGTTTGCACTCTCCTGGCTTCTTGCCTTGCCTGTCTCTTTTATTAATTTTGCCCATCATTTAATCTGCCGAAGAAGTGCATATTTAATTTGATTTCTAACTCTGATCTGATCTCAGAAAAACTTGTTTTATTACCCTAGAAAGTGAATTTCTGGCTCTCTGAGACAATGTGTCTAACATTGAATTGAATTGATAGGTGCTATAATAATGGTGTGGGGTAAGGTTCGACAAATAAGCAGCAGTGATATTGCCATTTTGCAATTTTTGGGGAACAATCTGCAATCACTGACACTGACATAGCTGCTTTAATGTTCAAGCTGCTTGAAAGTGCTGTGGCGTTGTGGTGTAATCCAGTGTGCATTCCATGTAGCCTACGCCAGAGATCTCCAGCGTGGAGTCTGAAATTGTATTGGCATACTAGTGTGGATCTTTCAAAAAAAACAATAGCCTAGACTATTATTTCAATTATGAAACAATAGATCTATTGTTTCTTTTGGCACAAAGTCCGATTTGGTCGGCATATTCTCCGGCATGGCGGTAACATGGAATGCACCCTGGGGTGTAATCCAGCAGACTTGCAGTGTCAGGAGTTCAGTGTGGTCAGGGTTTGATCCCAATGAGGTTGGAAATTAAATATATACCTCTTACGATGTTGTTAACAATAATTATGATAACAATAAAATAATTTTTCTCTCTTTTTCAGGATGAAGAATTTGCAGCATTTAAAAAGATTTTATTCAAAGATACTAAAGTTGAAATGTTAGGTTTCTGCTCATCTACGGAAACAGAATCACCTAAAATACTCTTGCAATGGAAGTTGAAATACAGCACTTGCACTGAAAAGTTCTTGAATATAAAGGTTTGCGATCAATAATCTTTCTTATCATCTCATTCTTTAAGGACTAGCAGTTTACAGATCACTAGAGGATGAATAGGGGACCAATGAGGGACATATCACTCATTGAAAAGGCATAAGAGATTCCCATTGAAATAAAAGGATTTCCATATCTATAAATCCCAAAAAGGGTGTATTGGGTTTTGAGGAGTGAATCACCCCCTAGCAACTAAAAGTCAAGAAGAAGAAAAGGCTGCTTTGGACAAGAAAAAATTATTAAACTTGTACGTTTCATTACAACGTAGCAAAATCTCCTATGATGTACAAGCTACAGGGGGTAATTATGGGGGATGGTTGCCTCTGTGGAGCTTTATTGGAGATTTGTACTCTTCATCAGAGTTTCTAAGGGGTGTCAATATGAGTTGTGTATCTGGAAGACAGGCATTTGTAAAAAGAAAGGGTAAGAACATTTGAAAAACCTCTGGGTGTTTATTGGAAAAATGATTCCAAAATCTAGATCAGGGACACTCCCCTTGGATGCATCCATCATAAAATATTGGGCTTTGCCTCCTTATCTGAAAATTCCTTGCTACACTACTGCGAATCTTGTAAAAAAGAAGCTGAAATTTGTTTGTTTTATTTTAGCCATCACAAGGTGCTTTTACTCATGTTCCTAGTGGAGAAATAATTGGGGAACCAACAGAAGTCTCTTGTCATGAAATCAATCATGTTTCAATAACTGATATCTCAGTAAGTTTTTCTTCTTTTCTCCTGGCTGTCAAGATATGGGATGGGCCTCAGGAGACTTGAAAGTAGCCCCAAAACTTTGCCACACCCTTTTTTATTTGGCCACACCCTTCTATGCAATGTGAACATGCCAATTTTAGATATAAACACTCTCCAATACACCGTTAGAAATGTAACGTAATAGTTTAAATGCTTTTCTGCTAATTCAATCAGCCTCTAAAACGGGCCACTGTGGCTGCAGCTGGTAACAACTATGACTATCCCCTCCCAAGAAATATTCTTTCATTTTTGGTAGTTTCTTTCATTGCTAATCACCCTCATTCATTCTTTTTTTGAAGAAATGGAATGAAGTCAAGTTGAACAAAGTCTCAGAGGTAATATTGATTTTTTATATTTTAAAAAGAGCCCTAATCTGTTAAGACATTGCCTCTTTAAACAGGGATCAGGGCTCTCAAATATAGCATTAATTTTTAGAGCAATTTCAAAGGCAATTTGTATCAAATGCTCTGCCTTTCAAGTTTTGTCAGCAAAACCTCATTCATAAGACAGCTTCAAATAAGTTTAGTTGGCAATTTGCTGCATTCCATATATTCGATTTTGATTGATTTTGTAGAGACAAGACAAAAATGCAACAAGTTTGGAGAATGAAACTGACAAACAAAAAAACAACACAGCCAAATCAAGAAGATCAAAAGAATCTGAGAAGAAAAAAGAGGCTGATCCAGCTAAAGGTGCTGCCCAAAAGGTATGCTAAGTTATTGATTAATTGATTGATTGATTGATTGATTGATTGACTGATTGGTTGATTGATTGATTGATTAATTGAGTGGTTGATTTGATATGATTGATTTGATCTTGTTTCAATCTATTCAATTTCATTCTATTCCATTTCAATCTATTTCAATCCATTTCGTTTTGTTCTATTCAAGTCCATTTCATTTCTTTCCATATCAATAAACTTTCCATTGTTGGATATGTGTAGTTACTGTGATTCTTCCTCTGCCTGAGTCAAGCCTGAGTCTGTCTTGTGATGCTCTGTAAGAAAAACTACAATAGAAAAGCAATTAAAACTCTTTAGAGCTTCAAAAAGGTCCAGTAAGATGCGTGATTTAAACTGTTTCTTAAATTTTAGGAGCATGACAAATGTGCACTTCACCACATCGTGTTTGACAGGGCGAAAAAGCCAGGCGTTCTTTGATATAATTATCAGTTCAAGTTATTATTTGCTTGATAGTTATATGAACTTGACGTCACTTAAAACTACGCGCTTGATAATGGTTCCTTACTTCATTACTTTTAGAAGTTAACATGACATAATAACATAATAGAAGTTTCTCAATTGATTTGACCTGCAAGCTTACTTGTTACCAAAATCTCATTAACCCATCTTAAAAGTTTTTTTCGCTATTCCTTATTCTCAAATTCAACGTTAAAGTGTGCTGTCCTCTAGTTTTCCTATTTGCAAAATGATTATTGTGACAACTGCAATGATTAGTTGATTGTATGATTTCACTGATTCACTAATCACTTTGATTCAATTTTTTGTTTAGAAACACGCTGATTTGAAAGTGCCTTGGTCTGGTGCTTATATGTTGATTGTTAAAGCATATCCTGCAGATGAGACAAAGAAATTCAGCTTGCAAAGTAATTAATTTTGTTGACTTTATGTTTATCTCGTATGTCATGCAAGATTTAACGTTACTCCATCCTTTTTATAAAACTGCCTCCTTATGCTCTGGCTGAAATGATCAAACAGTGTTTGAAAACATCTGGAAATTTGCTTCTTTAACAAAATGTTCAACCGTTTGGCCACGTCGTAAAACATGCTTGTGATACATATTTTGCTTGTCAAAGCAGTTTTTACAAAAATTGGCCAGCAAATTCTGCCTTTCAATAAATGTTTTGTGATGAGCCCGAACGATTAAACATCTCAAATCTTTCTCAGATATCTCAAATATTTGACCATCATTTTTTGACCGTTTGGCCAAGGCCTTTTCCACCATAGCTCCTTCCCACTGTTAAACAAGAATAATTCACTAACTTTTGGTCGGATTTGCTGCTGAAATCTCTGTAATTGATAAACCATAGTTTTAGAAATACTTCACAGATGTTTGCAGTGTTTTAAAACATTGATCTTTTCTTCCAGTTAAAGTTGACATGAAAGGAAAACGTGGGTATCTGTCAGCTACTGAATGGCCATTACTTCCAGTGAGTACTGAATATCTTTTATCATTAAGTGCTTAAAGTTGAGTGATTGAAATGATTGATCGAATGATCAGTACGATTGGCTAGGTGCTTGATATAATTGACTTTGTGATCGATTGATTGATTGATTTGGTGTTTGATATGATTGATTGAATGATTAGTGTGATTAATTGAGTGATTCATGTGATCGAATGAATGATTGATTGAGTGATGGACATGATTGATTGAGTGATTGGTATGATTGATCAAATGGTCAATGTTATTGACTGAGTGATTCATTTGATTGACTGAATGATTGAGCGATGGATATGATTGATTGAGTCATTGATATTATTGCTTGAATGATTATCGTGATTGACTGACTTTTTTTAGTTTTTTGGTGTACTGTCTCTGGTCTATCTCTGTTATGCCATTGGTTGGCTTGTAGCCTCTTGCTGTAATTGGCGTGATTTGCTGAGAATTCAGGTTTGATCTTTGAAATATATGAATTGAATTGCTTGAAATACTTAATTGCAACCCTCAAGTGACCAGCTTTTCGTAGAAGCATGCATTTGCGAGGCATTAACTTCTTGGTTTTTTTTCAACAGTTTTGGATTGGAGCAGTTATAGCACTGGGTAAGTGTAATTTATTTTCGATGTAAGTAGCGTAGTCAAGGGGGGCATCTGGGCGGCGCCCCCCCCCCCCAATGTTCGCCAAAACGGGATTTAAGGGCGTGTTCTCCTGAACCTCCAGAAACTTCCGAATGTCGAAAACAGAAAGCTTCCGAAAACAGAATTCATGATTTTCAAAAAAAAGAAATTCTGAAAACCCGAGACTTTTCCAAAGTTTTTTCCAAACATCAGTCAACTTTCGCGCCAAAATTATTGCGTACCTCGTCTCCAGGCCATTTCAGTGGTAATATTGAAGTCTTGTTCGAACTGCAAACCGAAAATCTCTCGAAAGTCTCGGAAACCTTCTGCTTTTAATGGCAGAAGGTTTCGGAGACCTCTAAAGCCTTGTCTCCAAAACCTGCCGTTTTCAGAAGAATGGCTTTGAGAAACAAACATTCCGAAAAGAGAGGCTATCCAAAGAAGAATTGGTTTAGAAGAACACGCCTTAAATATGACCCAAATCTAACTTCTAAATATCGTTTCATAGACCCTCTTATTCATTTGTTCCAAAAACTGCACCCTTATTTTTCTTAACCACACCTCTTATCCCCCCCCCCCCCCCCGGTGTTGGACCTTATGGCTACGCCACTAGATGCAAAACACTTGAGTTATGATTAAGCTAAGGCAAATTGACGAGAAAGTTAACACAAAATTAGGCAAACTAATGTTAAACTAAGACCTCATTCATTAATGTTTCGTGATGACAATTATGGAGAACTTTCAGAGTAATAAGCATGTGTCTTATTTTTGTAGGGATGCTTGAAAAAGCCTTGTATTATTCTGAATATCAAAACGTCAATAACAGTGGAGAAGAATGTAAGCTAAATTGAATTTTTATCATTTACCATTCTGATTACTATTAGCTACGATTATGAAATTTGGCAATTATTATATTGCCTAGCGAAACATTATTTTTTGCTTGAATTGATTAAGACTCGTAATTTGAAGTATGTAATTATGAGAAGTAATTATGAGAAGTAATAGTAAGAAGTTAAACTTCGATACAATCAAGACACCCTCTGGTTCAGTTTACAGTTTCTACCATTCCTTTACTACCATCCCTGAAATTTAACACAATTGGAGAGTTCCCTCTAATTAGGGAGGTCTTATATGTGGTAATGGTTGGCTGGGATGGCCCCTTGCATTTAAAGATAAGATCGGCAATGCTGTGTCAGGGTAGATTTATTTATCCGAGTCCCTGTTATCGCTCATTCAACCGAGACTGAAACGAAAGTGAGATGACTCAAACGTTGTAGCGGGGTTTCATTTCAGGGTAGTGTACGCGCTGAAATTAATGATTCAGGTTACGATTCTAAATATTTGGAAGGACTCCGGACTTGTTGAATCATATTGCTGGGTATCTCAGTTCTTAAATCTTTGGTAACATATAAGATTCCTGTCTTGGGCAATTAATATTTATTTCTCTTACTATTTATAGCTAAATATTAATATTTTTTATTACTTTGTAGCCAATGGGTTGGTGATTTTCGCTGAGCTGATCTCTTGTCTTAAAAGAACACTGGCCAGAATTCTTGTCATCATCGTCAGCATGGGTTTCGGAATCGTCAAGTAATTACAGTTGCATTATTTATTTATATTTTCCTTTGCTCCTACCTATTCTAAGACCCTGGCCAAACGATCAAACATTGTTTGTCAAACATTTAAAATTTGCTTATCAAGCGATCTTTGAACGGTTAGCCACGTCACAAAACATTGCCATACAAACAGATCTCATAATGCGATGTTTTTAAACAAAGTAAAAAAATTCTTTGCTTGACGAAAGCAAATTTTGTTTGACAGGCATTGTTTCGCGACGTTACAAAACGGGGAAACATTTTACTTCACAAGTAAATTTCAAATGTTTGTCAAACAATGTTTGATCGTTTGTCTAGGCCCTAAGACTTCAATAGCCAGTTATTTTTTCAGCATGTCGATAGGTTTCTGATACTAAAATTTTTTAATTTTTCCAGGCCTCGTCTTGGTGCAGCGCTACCAAAAGTCTTAGCTGCTGGCCTCCTTTTCTTCATCTTGGCCACGATTGAAGGCTGTCTTCGTGCTCTTAGTGTAAGTGGATGAACACGATTATTTTCTTTAGACCTTGATGTTCCGTTTTGTTAATTTGATGTTTATAAAATATAGCATTGCTGAATATGTTGAAATTCTCCTTCGCAGCCAAAAGCAGCTCCTTCGAAGCAACAGATGATTGCAGCGATCCCATTGGTTGTTCTTGATTCAATACTTTGTTGGTGGATATCCTTTCAATACTAAAATTCAGAAAATATGCTTAGTTAATTAATTGCTTTGTGGGTCTTCGGCATCCAATCTCCTTCTCCATCTCCTTCTTTCTTATCCCGTGTCCTCATTTCCCGGGGCAGCCTTCCTTCGATGCTGATTTGGGAAGACAATTTTGTGGGAGAACATGACCTGTCATTGGTCTCTGTCGTTCGCGAATAATCAGGATCAGCGCTCGCCCATCCAAGGTTTTCCTCAGCACTTTAAGTCTGATGAGCGCGAAGATACCTACTACATCTACCTTTGGTTTCCTAATAACTTGGTTTTTTTAATGTTTTTATATTTGGTAAATAAAATTTCCTTAATGGTTAATTCAGATTTTCACAGCTTTGGTACAAACAACAAGAACATTACGAATAAGAAAGAATCTCGTCAAATTGTCATTATATCGTCATTTCACGAATACACTTATATTTGCTGTTGTGGGTAAGTTGTTGTTGCTGTTACTATTGTTGTTGTCGTTGTTGTTGTTTTTGTTGTTGTTGTTAATGTTGTTGCTATGTTGTTGTTGTTTGTCGTAGAAACCCTTAATTCTTTGCCAATTTTTTCATTTCATTTTTCCAAATCATGAGTTAAACTTTGCACATTTAAACTAGTGTTTCGTATAAGGTTTATTTCTTCGCTTCTTTTCTTTCTAGCTTCCGTAATATATATGGCCTGGTCGATAAAATCTCATACATTTTCTGGCTGCACGGTAAAAGTTCTTTTCTTGTCTATCGTTTTTGAATTTTATTTTGCAATGGAAAACCACATCAGGGAGAATTAAAGTTTGTTGAATTTAGCATCATGTAAGACCATTGAATGAAGTCCTTCTGAGACCATTAGATATTTTGACCACAAGAGACCATGAGTAAGATTAGTGTCAACCCTTCGGTCCTGGCTTAATGATAAAACATTTCTGGTTAGTTAAACATTTGAGATTTGCTTTGCAATGAATTTTGAACTATTTGGCCACGTCCAAAAAATTACTTGGCATGCAGAAGTTGCCTAGCTTTGTTTTTGGAAGAGTTAGTTCATAGCATTTTCTGCTTTTCGCCAGCTAGATGTTTGATAAACAATGTTTTGCGAAGTTGTCCAACGGTCAAATTTTACTTTAAAAGCAAATTCCAGATGTTTGAGCATTTGGCCAGGCCCTTACAGGTCTGAGTGAACCCTAATGTTTCTTAGTCCTGTCAAAAAGGGTCTTTTTACTCAATATTGGCAACGACCATTACTAAGAATCTAGAAATCGAAAATGTATTCTCTCAGAAGTCCTCGGTGGTGTTTTAGCACACTGAAATATGTCATACTTTTGAGATTATTCCTTTTCGAAGAGATAATTGCTGATCAGACAAGGAGGTGACTTTTCAGTGTCATATTCCATCACGAATCAGCAAAAATCATATGTTAATTAAAAAAATATCATGTCTCTTTCACTCTCATTTCATTTTCAATAGTTTAAATAGGGTTATCCTTCAGGAAAGGCTTGTTCTCAAGGGGCCCTCCTATAAACATAGTTATCCAAGTATATAGCTATTTAACTAGAGAAGTAGTTACAGTAACAATTTCTCCAGGAAACTATATACCCTGCTAACTATGCAACAAAGTAACTATTAAATCGTCTACCTGATAACAAACTACTAATCTCTTATCTAACTAACTATTCAACTACCTTGCTTTATGAATAAGTAACAGCTTGATTAACTGATATACTAATTAACCACTTAACTGTCTTATTGAAAGCCTAACTGAAGTTCTAACTATTTTACTATTTTTGTAACAGATTTGCTGACTATTTATCTGCTTTAAAACTGTAACAAATTAGCTATTTGATTAACTAGCGAACAACATGGAAAGACTGGTTTTCAGGGGGCCCTTTCTGTTTTGGGGCTCCTGGAAACGACGAATTTCCTTTTCGACTTGGCCATTTGTAATGACTTTGATCTCAGGATAAGCTGTACAGGAAGCAGAGTGTTTGCTAGATCTGTTATACCTTACGACACCCCCGTTCAGGGTGCTTTCTTCGACAGACTCTGGCATTGTACATAGACATACTGGGTATGATAATGTTTCATAATCTTATTATTTTAGGATTGGTCTGAAGTGTGGCTTGATGAAGCTTTTTGGCCATTCCTATTCTCCATTGTTCTTCTTGTTATTATGATTCTGTGGAGACCAACTAACAACAACCAAAGGTAACCTAGATTTATTCATTGAAAGTTTTTTTATCCCATTAACGTTGTCACATATACTATATATGCTTATAAATTGATTGTAACTCTTAGTTTTTAAAGGGGATGGTAGAATGGTCCCTTTTGTTACAACAGTTGCTGTTAGATAACATTATAATCACGGCTTATCATGGCAAGCCTTTGATGTTTATCGGGGTAACGTTTCGGTAGAACTCCGTCTCCCATGGCCAAATATCTCTCATCGACCCTTTGTGAAATCTTTCACATGCTAGCTCAAGAGCAATTCCTGTCTTTTACAGCAATCTCAATTCTAATTTGATTTTCTGTCTCTTCAATCACAGATACGCATTCACCCCATTGGTTGATTTCAGTGATGACGAACAAGATGATCCTGCATTATCAGATGCTTTCGGTAAGCCAAAGATGGACTCGTCCTTTCGCCTACCCTATTGTACAAAAGCAACCACCTACAAATGAAGTTTGAGGTTGAAGGTTCAAGAGTGTGTATAGCACCAGTCACTAGAATCTCAGAAGTAGATGAACTAATGAGGTCTCGTCCTAGGCAGTTACACTACCGTGGTTTGGGTTCGAACCCCGGCCTCACTGAGCTCTTGACATCATAGGCTAATTTTTCACAGCTCAATTAAATCTTTTATTTGTGTACAAGTGCCAGACATTCTAAATCTCTTCTACCTTTTGTCAGTATTTTGGTATTTCTCGAGGACAGACTTTGAGAAAATAAATGAATTCAACCCAAATACCTTAGCATTTAGAGTTTAGATTACTCCAGCTTGAATTTTGAAAGTAGAGTCTTGATTTTTTAGATGGAATGAAATTACGAAGCATGAAAAAAGAATCAAATGGAACTTTAAAAAACAGAGCAGCAGTAAGCTTATACTTTGTATTTCATTTTTCATAATCTTCACTAGGGTTCGTTCTTTTAGATCTTCTTTTAGACCTGCCTCTTCTTTTTCTCGAGACTTCTGAGAGATCGAAAACCCATTCTTTTGGACAACTCTTGGGAAAATCGGAAACTTTCCAGGCTCCAAACTCTCCTGACTCCAGAGCTAGAAAACTTCGCAGACTTTGCAGATATTTACGTTTCCAAATCAACTTCTTTAAAGTCCCCCGTTTCCCAAGAAAGTGCTTCTTTGGTTCTCCGGAATTGGAAGCCTCCAAAGTATACTTTTGGAGAATTCAGGAGTGAGAAAAGTTCCAAGCGAACGAACCCATAATGGTGTATTTACTGTCATATATAGATATATAGAATCTCGTATCAGTTTTGTTAATCAACTATTCCTATCAATGGAACCGTAGTTGTTTTGTTATGTACTTATTGTTACCTACCAGTTAAGTGGATGATGTTTTTTTAAATTTTGAGTTTTTACTTATGAAACGTTTTCTTTATTAATCAGGATGATGATTTAAAATGGGTTGAAGAGAATATCCCCTCTATTCCAACTACGTAAGTTTTTTTAGACTTTTAGTAAGCAACTAGTGAATTAAACCCTCTCATTTTCATCTACCTTTCATTCCATTTAAGCCAAGCCTGCAGATTTTTCACTTCTTTGCTGGAAAACTACGTTGAAATTTGAACTTCTACTGAAATTCCTTATTTTTTACTGAGTATCTATTTTTGCTATATTAATTTTTCAGGGTTCTTCCCAGTCTGGATTCCGATGAGGTGAGCCTTGTTTTTTATTAATTCTATCGTTTTGACTACTTCTTTATTGCTGTTTTCTTTAATCTATTCTCTTTAAATTTCCTTGTGCTTTGAAGACTTGAATATCTTTCAACATTTGGAGTTAATTTGTTAAAAGTTTTGAACTTAACGTTTCGCTAGTACCAACGTTCCATAATTTGTTTATAAAACTTTGTGTTTCCTTGAAACGGGCACGCATTGGTACACCCAAACAAAGCATACCTGCATGAAACTCTTGCCCTTAAACACACTTTAAACATGTTTTAGAGAAAGGTAGGGGGTGTTAAGGTAGTGAAAAATCAACCAATAAATAACAACTGAAAAAATGAAGCAAATGGTTTTTATAAAAAGCATCAATGTACTAGTACTCTTAGACTAGGATCAAACTTGGTTTATTATAGCTCTTTTATAGCTAACATTATTTATAGCCTTAAGCGAACGTGTTTTATTTTGCAGGAAATTATGACAACGAAACTTGAAATGTCCAAGATGGAGTAATAAACTTGTATGTTGGGTCAGCTACTTTTTTTAGGCCAACTATTTTTTGTTAGAAACAGTTGCAAACTTGCCTTATGACAATCTTACCTGTTTGCTCCAGACGCTGCTTATTTCTTGAGAGCTGTTCGCTATAGATTTAAGCTTCTAGACAAACGATCAAACCTTGTTGGTCAAGTATTTAAGGTTTGTTTGTCAAGAAAAGTGTTTGACCGTTTGGCCACGTCGTTGGACTTTAGCCATATGGTCAAACATTGTTGGTCAAACATTTAAGATTTCTTTGTCAAGAAAAGTGTTTGTGTTTGACCGTTTGGCCACGTCGCGAGACTTTTGCCGGTAAAACGACAATTTGCGCAGCATTAATTTAAGAAAAATTTACTGAAAAACATTTGAAACATTTAATTATTGTGTCCAGTAATTAATGTTTGATGAGCAGTGTTTTGTAGTGTTGTCAAACATTGGTTGAAACATTGTGTTTGCCAGCAGATTTCAAATGTATGACAAACAATGTTTTATCGTTTAGCAAGAGCCTAAAAGCTGCCATTTTGTTACCAGTAAACCTTGCATATTCATACTTTTTCATCAAGCTTCTGAGAATGCATAGCAGAATAATATCTGAACATTATGTCTTATTTTTAGGAAAGAAGATGCTTTATAATGCTGCTTTAACGTCGATATACACAAGGTATCTCACAAACAAAAAGGCAAACTATTTGTGCATTTTGTTTCTTATATTAAAGACTATGGGATTGATAATAATTAATAGGGAATCCGGGTATTCTAATCTATTGAGTTGAAATAATCCTATGTTGATTCTCGCAAATAGTTTCCACCAGCTCTGAAATATTAATAACATTGAAGGTACAAGCACCAGTAAACTTTATCAGACTGTTTAAGGCCTAGTTAAGATGCCGTGCCAACGTCGTGCCTGTTAAGTCTTGGCCGCAGATGCAAATTCTATCCGCCGGGCTTGCAGACCAGACGAGGGGCTTAGGCCACTTGATAAGTTATGGCAGGGCAGCTGCTCGACGTCTGAAAAATATGAATAGATGTTAATTCAGGGCTGTTTGTTGTACATGAGATGAAATAGAATTTTGTTAAATTTTAAAGCAAATCTTATGTTGCATGTTAAGCCTTGCCCAAATGTGTCAACATTTCGCCTAACTTGTTTTCGGCAGGGGTGGCTGGGAGTGTGGATAAGATGGCTTGGCTAAACGTAGGCAACATTTCAGCCAACATGAATTTTGGCAGACGTTTGGCCTGGGCTTTACGTGACAATTTTAACAATGGAATGGGTGGTTGCGAATGCCTGCAGTATTTCTGTACGTTCCTATGTCATTCCGGCGTATTGTAAAATTACTAACTGTTGCAAGACTGGCAACACCGGTGCTAGGCTATTTATTGAGCTCCCGATCCTCCCACTTCAACACCGTAGCACCTGTCATTCTATTTTCAATTCTATTCTATTCTTTAATTTATTTAATGTTAGTTTTATCAATAGTGATGTGATAATAATTTACTCTTTCTACTTTGGCATTTCTGCAATCAGATTTGAGATGTCAAAAGTTTGGCATTTTAAAAGGATTTTTGACTGTAAGTTTATGCTTTCCATTCTTAAGAAACATCAATTAGGTTTGTGTTGTATAGCTAGGGGCTATTGTTTGCTGTGGGACAAAATGTAATTAGTCTATACCAGTACCTGGCTTCACTATTGTTGTTCTTATTATTGTTTGACAGATGCAGCCAACGGTTTATGTTGCAGGTGAATTTGTTATGTGTTTTAGGCCCTTGCAAAACGTTCAAACATTTTTTGATAAACACCTGTAATCTCGGTGTAATTTGCTTGTCAATCTAAGCCAGTTTGACCATTTTGCTACGTTCAAAAACATTGTTCGTCCAAAATTTTTTGTCTGTCGAGCAAAAATGTTTTTGAACCTTTTCAAAAACATCACGCCACAACTTCGCCAAACTTTTGAAAGCTGTCATAAAAACAAATGCGATGCGCGGTTTTCTCTCGCAGCGCGAAGCGCGGGAGGCGAAACGCCCGGATAGTTTCCACGTGTGATACAGAAGACTGGGTCGGGGCGGCAAACCTAGAATGGAAATTGCGACAGAGGAGAAGTTGGAACTCTCGTCCTCGTGGTCGTGTTTTCTTTTCAAACCAGAATGAAGCGAACACGAGAGTCAAAAAGTGAATTCTAGCAGAATAACATGATATATCATTGAAAGTTTGGATTCTTAGTAAAGCCAGGAGTTGTGTCTTGCCCAGGGGCGTCGCCAAAGGGGGGGTACAGGGGGGCGCGGTACCCCCCCAATGTTGCAAACGTCGGCACAAAGAAGGTTTTTTCGGCAAATGATGATATCGGTCTGGAGTTAAATTGGAGCATGATTAGAGTACTAAAATGAGAAATAATATCATTGAATATCTGCGTCGGTTTCAGTATCTATCTTCGAAGCTTATACAGTACATACAGTATAAGGCTAAGTTCTGAATGAGTTAGCTTGTTCAAATGACATGTAAAATGTTTGGGAAAAGATCGATGAAATGAATAAATGAAACACAACATGCAAACAAAAAAGATAAAACTTAGATTCTTGAGTCTTGCCGTTCAAAGAGTTTGCTGGTGACTTTTCGACTTTTCCTGCGAAAGTTTCCAGATAGAAGCTTCGACCACGAGATAAAGCTGTACACAAGACATGGCGAAGGAAGCCGCGAAGCTCTCATGCTTGCTCAATCAAGGCTCTCTTCCTTGCAAACAAGAACGAAAACAGGCTAGAAGAGAAACAACGAAATTTATTCGTAAAATACAGTGCAGTATTGAATGTATCAGGCAAAGTTTGCAACTTAAAATCAAGCACAGAATTTTACCGTTCAAAGAGTTCTTCACGCCAAGTTCACCTTCTTCGTACGGCCTTCGCACAGAAATTTTTCATGGGTAAGTTTCGGAAGATTGTAATTTTCTAATTCTTATATTTACTTGTTTGCTTTTTCCGTTTTGTATGAGTATGTCTCTTGATAACAAAAAAGACTACAAGAACTGTTAGTTAATATGAAATTTAACTGTGAAATTCTGCTTTTCTGCTGGAATCACACGCCATGCATGTATCTATAATGTAACAGGATAACCGAATAGTACTTAAGCTTAGACTTGAGCTAGCATGATATACTTGAGCTTTTTTCATAGATTCTTTTAAATTCCATTATTCAATGAAGGGCATTTCCCTTCGTTTGAAGAGATCCTATAAGATTGCTGTATGTATTCTAGAATTGTTGCATATCATTTACAATAAAAGAAGGCAAATTATAGATTTTCAAAAAATAAAGTGAAAAATATCTTACCCAAATAATAATTTATATTGTCCTCTTCCCAGAAAGGTTAGTTTTACTCAAATTTCATACCCAAAATAGTAAATTGAGCCCCCCTGTCCAAATTATTTTCAAGTACCCCCCAACTTCCTTATATGGGATATCTTACTTATATAATAATTTTTTAGCTTGCGTGGAGAATGTCTACTGATGCAACGGTCAAGATGATGAAGATGATTATGATGATTATGATGACGATGATGATGATGGTAATGGTAATGATGATGATGATGATGAGATGATGGAAATGATGATGATAATGATAATAATGATGGTGATGAGGAAGAAAATGAAGAAAGAGAAGAAAATAAAAAAGATGAGTAAACCTTTCTCTATTCATTTTTTGGTTTGTTTTATTTTAAGTGTCCAAACGTCAGTGAGCTTTTTAATATCATGGGATTGTCGCGTTGGTTCACTTTGATGTGAAAACTCCCAAAGCCATTCCGTTTCTTTCCACGTGATAAATGTGCACTTGCTGGTATGCTGGATGATTTTTAGAATGCGCTTTGTCTCAACATAGAAAGTGCAGATGCTTGGAAAAGCGTTATGCAAACGCGCTAACATTTTTTTCGCAAGTTTTTTCTGTCCTTTTATCTATTTGGATGATCTTCTGGGAGAAAAATCAAGATTTCAGCTCATTATGGTGAAAACATTCTTTTGCGTCATGGTGAACAAGGTTTTCAAGACAATTCTTGCTGATTTGGAACGGAATTGACTGCTCGAAGCTGTTATGTATGAAATAAGTAATTAGCTATGTATATTTTTGCCATCAAGAAGCAACTGAAAAGAAAAATCAAAAACAAGAAAACTATCAAATTTAATCTATATACAGTTCAGAGATAAAGCTAAGAACTTATCGAAAAACACCTTGGGTTGAACTTTGAGAGTTGAAGAAGCAAAGAAGGAAAAGATTGAAATCGTTCCATTTTGAAGTTCTTCAAAAAAAAGAGCTCTTAAAATCTCCAAAGTCGCTGGATTTTCCAGCCCGTATCTCCAAGAAGCGAAACACTGTCCAAAAATCCAAAAAAACATTCAGCCTTCTCTTTATTCAACAAATCCTCTTGTTTCCGATGAACAAATTCTGAGAAAAATTTGCGGAAAAAAGGTTGCAAATCACGCATGCTCTCTTCACCGCAACCTATGAATACTCTCTTCCTGCATTCGCATGGCGCAATAGTTGGAAATTTTAGTGATAATACATCATCGCAGTGGCGGAAATTCAAAAATTTCTTGGGGGGGCAAATAGCTGAAATTTTCCGACAAAATTCTCTGGTAAAAAAGGTAACGAGGCAAAACTGCTATTTGCTTTCGACCTATCCTAACACGCAATAAAAGAAGAATGCACGCAGTCAGAAATAATAATTGAACCATTGTTCAATTTGATTGTTGCATGTGTTACAAGCAAAGATACATTTAAGTGACTGCGCAATATCGAAAATATTTCATATGAACAAAAGAAAAACGCTAGTATTATGTATTCTGTTCTTTTCATTTGCCTCTATAAAATGAAATCCTTCCTTCTATCTTTCATCGATGCAAATATATCAAGGGCCTTGCCAATCTCGATAGATCTTTGTCGTTCGATGGATATAACAGCCAGGTCATTTGTTCGCTGATGTTTCATTGTTGACCTCTGGTGCGTTTTGATTAGCTTGAGCTTGGAAAATGACCGCTCTGTTTCAGCTGTTGTTACAGGTATGGTCAAAAAGAGCTGATACAATTTGTAAAGGTTTGGTAGTGTTTTGTAGAGCTTTGATGTGAATAGAAATTCGAAAACATCCTTTGGCGACTTGCAAAGACATTGCTGCTCTTTCCATTTAAATATCTTCCGTTTCTTCTTTTGAACAGCATAACGAACTTTCTTTGGAATTTTAACACCATTACTTTCCTTAAATCTCGTTTGAAAAATGGAATATTCGCGGTAAATTTCATCATCTTCATCACAAATATCCCCGGAACCATTTCTTGTTCCATACTCCCTCAATATTATTTCCAATCTGCCCTTGTTTTCAGCTGCTGTCTTATTAAGAAGACTGTCAGGCGTCAAGCATTGGAATGATGCAAGCAGGTCTCTATGTTTGTCAAACCGGTCCGACATCTGCTGTTTTATGATATCCAATGCGAAAAAATACACATCTTTCTTGAAGGCCACTTTTGGGTCGGTTGGGTTCTCATCAGATGCCAATTCGTCAAAATGTCGCTTTCTTTTACGGTTTCTCTTTTCGGCAAACCATGTTTCCGTATCTGCTTCCTTTGCGAGTGCTGTGGCTTTTTGAATAAAACCTTCAAGCTTTGCATCACTTCTTAATGCTTGTAATTCTTTTATGCATGAGTCTATTTGCAGAAATGCTTCACTCAGATCAATTTCATTTGCTTGAAGTGATTTACTTAGTATATTGGTGATTTGCAGTATTTCGCTGAAAACCACCGTCATCAACGTGAATTCGAATTCTTTGGCAAAATTAAGAAGTCCATTTGCTTTCGTTAAAACATCAGCAGAATTTTCTTCTTGAATGACTTCTTCAAGCATTGTTATAATTGCAGGGTATGTTGCTTTCACGTCTGCTAAAACTTTGCTATGTGATTCCCATCTCGTGCTCGCATGTCGTTTCAAAGACCTTACAGGTGTGATGGACATTTCTTTTTGAATTCTTTTGAAGTGGTCGTGACGCTTCGGACTTGCCTCAATAAATGCATATAATTCCTCCAAGTTGGCAAAAAATACTTTAATTTTAACGTTTCCTGTACAAGCCTGTACTAGTATCAAGTTGATAACATGGCATGCACAGTGTACGTTCTTTGCAAGAGGGTTGACCTCGCCAACTCTGGATTTTAACCCTCGGTATTCACCAAGCATATTCGCAGCTCCATCTGTACCAAAACCTCTTATATCTTTGATGTTGAGATCACTTTCATCAAGCAGGTTCTGCAAGGTGTCAAATAAAGATTTGCCTGTGGTTGAAACCACATCTTTATAAGTGAGAAATGTTTCCAAGATTTCACCGTGCAAAGCATAACGAAAGACAAAGCTGACTTGCTCCGTCTTTGACACGTCCGAAGTCTCATCTATTAAAATTGCAAAAAACTTCGCTTCCTTGATTTCTTCTTTGATTTCCCTTCTCAAAACCTCTGCAAGACTGTAAATCATTTCATTCTGGGAAGCTGGAGTAAGGTAATTACCATACTTTGGATTATCCTTTAATTGTCTTGCGAGTGCCAGGTCATACTTTGCGACAAGATCAATAATTTCTTTGAAATTACCTCTGTTACTGGACAATTTACTTTCGTCATGACCACGAAAAGGTAGGTTTTGACGAGCAAGACACAAAACTACTTCGAAGATAGTTGTCATTGCTCTTCTGTTTTCTTCGACTTTTTTCTTCCGTTTGCTGATAAACAATTTTGCACTCTTGGAAAAGCAGGTTTTGATGTTTTGTCCTGATATAAAGTAGGAGTATTTGAATGCTGCTTCTAAATGAATATCTGCAGTCTCGTGCTCTTTAATCTTCTGAATTCCCCTTCTTCCAGTTCGAAACTCCAACTTGTGTCCAGTTATCTTCATAGTAAGGTGTCGTTTCTGGAATAAACAGCATACACCAAAAGCAAAACATACGCCCCCTTCCTTGGAGAATAGACAAGCCAGTCTCTTTTGTTTTTGGAAGTTTTCCTTTCACCCTTTTTGGCATCATGGTACCACGTGTCTTGAAATGATCGAGTTGATTTATCCAGCTTACTTTCAAAGGCTTGACGATCGTACTCATGTGGCTGACAAGGTCCTAAACGGCACAGTTCTTCTCGCAACTTCTCATTTTTTTGAATTTCTCGATATTCGTACAAGGCAGGGTCGGTTGGGAACTTCTCGTTGGTATTTACTAGTGACTTGAAATTTTTTTCTTGATGTTTCCCTGCAGAAATGTTTTCCTGAAACGAAATTTGTACTACATTTGTATATACAACAAATATATTTCATTATCTCAGAAGTGTAATGCACTGGTTGGTACATGCGCACTTTCAACCGACCAAAGTGGGCACACGGCACAAATTTGTTTTTTACGCTCTACTTCTTACGAGAATTATGTATAAGGCTTCAAGGTTCTAGAGACCCCGAAAATCTTCGTCACAGTTATGCCACTATTTATAGGCAATTCTCACAAGGTGTAATGGGCTTGAGTCATTACTGAAACACCAAAGTACCTCTTACCGATACTACCATGCTGTTTTCTTGAGAAGATGGTTTCAACTCTTCTTGCGTATTATCCTCTTTCTCTTTGACGTTCCCCGATTCACTGTTCAAAGGCACATCCTGTTTTTCAGACAACTCGCACTCAGGCTTTCTGTTTTCAGAGCTACATACTGGTGCCAAAAGTTTCTCTGGTGGTACTAAGAGGGCTGGTTGAATTTTTACCTGAAGAAGAAAGGACTTTGTTTACGATTAACTTGCCTTTACAAGTATCACACAATCTAGTGTCAAATTACCTTCTCATACCGTCTCTACCAGTCTCTATCAGTTTACCATCTCTATCAGTTTCTTTAGTTTGCAGCTGATGATAGGTATACTACGGTTTTCTATTTTAGGGGCTAGTTTCTTACAAAGTTGTTTTTTTCGGGTACAGATTTCTTACATATACAAATGAGTTTCTTATACTAACGTATGTAAAATGCAATAAAAAATAGTTAGAAAACTCAAACACAAACAAATAAAAATCGTAAACCAACCTCGAATGGGTTCGCCGGGGCTCCAGCAATCTTGTACCTGATGTGCTTTCTCTCATTTAGCATTATTTTATGGTAACGCTCATTATGCCGTGATCTAAAGTCACTGTCGAAGGTCCTTGAGCACTCCAAGCATTGTACTTTTTGTCGTTTTGGCTTAGGAGGCATTCTACATTATATTATATCCTAGTATATTATATAACTTTTTTACTTTTGAGAACGAAGAACAGAACAGACGAACAACTGAGCACCGACAGACACATGTAGAACGAAAGGCTGAGTCAGAACAATCTGATGAATATGACATTATTTCCATGTAAGAACCTTAGGCGAGGAAGTTAAAATGTCAACACCCATTGACATTCTGACGTAGGCGTCGACACTAATTACCCATAAAGATAACAAAAATAATCCTTAACAAAACAAAAGAAAACTAAATCACAATAGTAGTCTGATGAAATCGGGTCTGGTCTGTCTAAGCAGTCCATCAAAATCTAAATTCTTGGGTTGTTAATTGCTTTTATTGCTTTGTCCTTTGTGACTAATCAATTTGCGAAAGACCCGAAAGACCCGCCTTCCGAATTTCCTTGGATGACTGGTAGTGAACAAGAAAATCTTCTCACTTACAAAACTTCAAAATTTCCGACAAAAACACATATTTTCCGACAGATTTGTGTTTTGGGGGGGCAGTTGCCCCCCCAAACCCCCACAATTTCCGCCACTGCATCATCGCCTCGCCTTCTTGTAGCATTCTTTCCAAATCATTGCCAAATCTTGATTTCGCCTGACCTGGAAATGTCCTGTAGTTAAAAAAATTACAGAAAACAATCCAACGATAAAGAAGAGGAATAAAAATAACAAGAGAAATAAATAGTTGCAAGAAAAGCGATAACATCTCAGGGCATATACTTAAAAGCTTGCTGCTGCTGCCAACCGTTGGTTCATTTTAGCACTCGGAAAGTTCTACCATCCATTCAAATGGATCGCGTACGTAGTGTACACCTGCCACACCAAAAAGCTTTTTAAGTATGTCCAGTCATGTTTCCGCTGTTTCTCGCAATTTTGCGAATTCGCACTATTCAAAAACTATTAAAAATAAAAACAAAAATAAATATTCAACATCATGAAAACAAGAATTTTAAAAATGAAATGTAAAACAAATAAAAAAGTAAAACATGAAAGTTTAAAACTTGACAAAGCTTAAACAAAATTAAAGAATAGGGAAATGGAATGATAACGATAAGCCGCAATTCATGACATTCTACGGTCAGGCGAAATTAAGACTTTCTGGACTTTCAAGACAACAGATATTTTTCGCTCTCGAATGGGTTGGAAGCTTCGTAATCAATGCTTTTTTTTTATATATATATAATTCGACACAATATCCTAGGATACATGGTCTACATTAACAACAGAACAATACAACAAAAATAAAAAATTTAAGCTGAATTAGCTACTACAATAATTCTAAAACATACAAGAAATTAAAGAATAGGGAAATGCCACAGGCGCGAAGATCCCTTTTATTTCTTCCCAAGCAAAACAACCTCTACATAAAGAGAAGACAATACATTACTTCGGATTTTTTGGTGTGTTTCGCGTCTTATTTTATTCGGTTTTCAAGACTTCGTTATTTAGAGAACTTACTGGCTAGCTCTTGCTCTACATCTACAAACCTACATCTATATCTATGAAAATAATCAGTAAAGCCTTAATATTTGGGATACTGCCTTGTGCAGTTAGTCCTGCGTGGACATAGAGGGGGTAATCTTTTACCTGACAAATACTGATACATAAGGAATTTAAGGTACTGCCTTGTGCAGTTCGTCCTGCGTGGACATAGAGGGGGTAATCATTTACCTGACAAATACTGATACATAAGGAATTTAAGGTACTGCCTTGTGCAGTTCGTCCTGCGTGGACATAGAGGGGGTAATCATTTACCTGACAAATACTGATACATAAGGAATTTAAGGTACTGCCTTGTGCAGTTCGTCCTGCGTGGACATAGAGGGGGTAATCATTTACCTGACAAATACTGATACATAAGGAATTTAAGGTACTGCCTTGTGCAGTTCGTCCTGCGTGGACATAGAGAGGGTAATCTTTTACCTGACAAATACTGATACATAAGGAATTTAAGGTACTGCCTTGAGCAGTTCGTCCTGCGTGGACATAGAGGGGGTAATCTTTTACCTGAAAAATACTGATACATAAGGAATTTAAGGTACTGCCTCGAGCAGTTCGTCCTGCGTGGACATTAAGAGGATTTTGAGCAGGATTGGACTCCCGGTTCTTTGTGCACTGATTAGGAAATTTACGCGTCTTGTTGTTTTGCGTGGGTGTAACCAAGAAGCCATAAGCGTATTATTCCATAAAAAGTAAGGTTGCTGAGCCATAGAAAAGTTTGTAACCATGTACTTTATATTGATAAATTCTACTTTCAACCAATACTGGTTTAGAATGCTTAATACAATTTACATGTGGCTATTTACAATAACATATTCACATCAAACATTATTAATGTTGAGACCGATCCTTGGGGGACTTCAGTGTATTAGGCTAAACAAACACCACTATGTAGTTAATTATAAGGGAGGTTAAGATTTCATTTCTTCTTTAAACTTAGCATAAATAACCATACCAAATAGCTAGAAAAGCGAAACAAATGAGCGAATATACCTATGGCCTCGTTCTTGCCCTTTTTGCTTCTTATTTTAGAAATCTGCAAACTTCAGGATTCAGAGTATTTCTGAATATCCTGTTTTACATCAGTTTTACAAGAGCAAGAATGAACCTGCATCATATGTCTTGAGGTTAAACTTTCAATTTTAAATTGTCAATTTCACTCGTACTTTCATCGAAGAATTTTCATATCATTTTAAATTGAAATTCAGTTTTTTGAAATATCGTGTTCTTCATTAGAATTCTGCGCAGAAGATGAAGTTAGAAGTTCAATCATTTCAAAATCTTCACTGTAGTCGACAGGCAGACGACCTTTATTATCTGCAATTTCTGGGTTTGCGTTTGACTGTAGAAGGAATCTTGCAACAATCAAAGAACCATTTTGTACTGCGAAGTGGAGTGGAGTTAGTCCTGGAAGAGATATAAAACATGCTTGGTAAGTCTTGTTTATGATTATTGATAGTATTATAGCTTAATTTCCTTGTAGTAATTACGATCTGGCTAAGTCGTGGCAAGGCTTCGTGTACGTCAAGGCCGAATTTCTCGTTAATATGTCATAGTTTGTTTAGTCTGCGTGTAGCCTCAGACTTAGAGTCTCAAAGCTGCAGGCAGGCTGTAGGCATCGCGCAGCAAATCACTACTTCGTTACCTGGTTATCAATCAACAATGATTAATTTGTGATCGTTGTGATTATTCAGTGATTAAAATGTTATACATACGGAAAAGAACATACGCTTCTACCATACCCAGGATTAATTTCAAGCAATCAAAATTGAAAACTCGTGGAGGAAAGGCCTTTAAGAAAGGTGTTTGTCAACGTATTCGTTTTGATGGAACGAAAATTCCATAGTCTCTTGCCCAATCCATATAGTCTTGCCCTCCGACTTAGTGTGTGTGTTGTCGTCTGAGCAAATGCATCGTAGTCAGAGGGCAAGACTATATGTAATGGAAATTCCATATAGTCTTGCTTATTCTGTGTAGTCTTGCCCTCCGACTTAGTGTGTGTGTTGTCGTCTGAGCAACTGCCTCGTAGCCGGAGGGCAAGACTAAATGAAACGGGCAAGACTATTTTGGAGTCAGTGTAGAAACCGAAGAAACGGAAGAGGATTTTGAGAGCAGAAGGACCTCGAGAAGGGCTCGGTCATTGGCCTTTAAGTAGTTAACCCTTGAGACGATTAAGCCTAACCCAAACGCCAGGAAGATTAATTATCACTTCTCCCCGCGATGAGCCGGCCGTCTGTCTGGTGCTGGATTGCATCGCGGCATTTCCTCTATTGGCAGCGTGTTTATTTGCATGTCTTACAATGCACACAGAAAGCAGAAAAGTAAATTTCGTGGGGGCTTGAACTTGAGTAAACAGCGCATTGTCTCTGCGAGGGCGTATGACGTAGACTCTGTCAGATGAATGACAGTTTTCCGTGTTTCAGGTATTTCATGACCTAGACACTTGAATGGCTATCTCTAAAATATGGATTATGGAATGATGGAGTGGAATGATGGAATGATGGAATAGAAGTAATTTCCAAGTTGAGCACTGCTGTACTGGGCGGCCATAACCACTGTGGTCTGGTCTGATTGATAATTTGACAGATCCACTTGAAAAATTCAGACGAATGGCGACGCAAATATTTATTTATTTATTTACCAGTATACTGATTGCCTTCTAAAAAGAAGCTTAACATCAGTGTAAATATCTGCCCAGTGTGAGGATGTACAATATGATATTTACAATATGCAATCATTCATATCACATTTCTAATATGGTAGGCTATCTGCAAAACAAGGAATCGTAAAATTATTGATGCAGTGCATAAGCTAACTATGGTAAAACGCACAAATCGAAAGTTTGACATAAATAATGTTTCAATTCGATGACTTGATTTTGCAAGTTTTTCTCACTCGCATATCATTTAGCGGAGCAAAAAAATACCAACTTTCACAACTCGTAGTTCCTTCAATCTACTCCAAACCCTGATTATTTATTCTGAGATGTGTTGGAAAGTTTTATTTTACCCCTGGAGGAAGGTTTCAGGATAAAGAAGCAAGTAATTTTGAAAAACTTCGCCATTCCATATTATTGTTATTCCATATTATCGCCTTGTTATTAATTCAATTGACTCCAAACCTTCATAAATTCTACTCAGATGGGTTTGTTAGTCATATACAACCCCTGGGGGAAGGATTCAGCAAAGAGAAACAAGTAATTTTTGAGAAAATTCGCCATTCCATATTTTTCTAAAATATGGAATGGCCTCGTAACTCCTTCAATTGACTTTAAACCTTCATAAATTCTACTCAGATGTGTTTGTAAGTCATATACAACCCTAGGGGAAAGGTCTCAGCAAAAAGAAGCGAGTAATTTTTGAGAAAATTCGCCATTCCATAGTTTTCTAAAATATGGAATGGCCTCGTAACTCCTTCAATTGACTTTAAACCTTCATAAATTCTACTCAGATGTGTTTGTAAGTCATATACAACCCTAGCGGAAAGGTCTCAGCAAAAAGAAGCGAGTAATTTTTGAGAAAATTCGCCATTCCATAGTTTTCTAAAATATGGAATGGCCTCGTAACTCCTTCAATTGACTTTAAACCTTCATAAATTCTACTCAGATGTGTTTGTAAGTCATATACAACCCTAGGGAAAGGTCTCAGCAAAAAGAAGCGAGTAATTTTTGAGAAAATTCGCCATTCCATAGTTTTCTAAAATATGGAATGGCCTCGTAACTCCTTCAATTGACTTTAAACCTTCATAAATTCTACTCAGATGTGTTTGTAAGTCATATACAACCCTAGGGGAAAGGTTTCAGCAAAAAGAAGCGAGTAATTTTTGAGAAAATTCGCCATTCCATATTTTTCTAAAATATGGAATGGCCTTATTATTCCTTCAATTGAGCCCAACCCTTCTTGATTTCTACTCAGATGTATTTGTAAGTCATATACAACCCTAGCGTGAAGGTTTCAGCAAAAGGAAGTGAGTAATTTTTGAGAAAATTCGCCATTCCATATTTTTCTAAAATATGGAATGGCCTTATTATTCCTTCAATTGAGCCCAACCCTTCTTGATTTCTACTCAGATGTATTTGTAAGTCATATACAACCCTAGCGTGAAGGTTTCAGCAAAAGGAAGTGAGTAATTTTTGAGAAAATTCGCCATTCCATATTTTTCTAAAATATGGAATGGCCTTATTATTCCTTCAATTGAGCCCAAACCTTCTTAATTTCTACTCAGATGTGTTTGTAAGGCATATACAACCCTAGCGGGAAGGTTTCAGCAAAATGAAGCGAGTAATTTTTGAGAAAACTCACCATTCCATATTTTTCTAAAATATGGAATGCTCTGTTTTTGCTTCATTATACTTTCAAAATTATTAATATTGTCGCAATGTGTTTGGAAATTGCTTTTCTTTTGCATTTATGCATTTTGATACCATTCCATCATTCCATTCCATCATTCCATCATTCCACTCCATCATTCCATAATCCATATTTTAGAGATAGCCACACTTGAATTCAGTCAATGATAAGAACAAATACGGCTGTCGAAACCGAAAATTCTGCGGAGAGAATTCTCTGCAAGTTTATCATTTTCGACAGAAGGAAGTCCCAAATTTTGAAAATTGCTTTAACTGCATCAGGGGGATTTTGAGAATTGGATTTATTAGTATTATCATTATTCGACAGTTATTATCAGTATCAGTTTAAAACTCGGTATTTGATTTAATTATCTTTAATTCTACCCATGCAGCTGCTCGTCGTTGCCATATGGCATACTAGATTACATCTTAACATTCAGCAGGTAAAATAAGGTCGAAAAGACATAAATTTATAATTTGACTTTCACTCAGCAAATAAAACTATAAATTTCTCTTGGCAAAGTAATCATATTGAAATTTAAAGGATTTAATGTTCCACAGCAATTTCTTATATAGCTCTTCAATTTAGCCGAAAAACATTGTACGTTTCAACTGGAATTACCTTAGGCCCTTTTTGTGACGTCACCTCTCTTGCTCTGTAATCTCTTCTATACTCAAATGTTTTTCTTTCTGAACTTACAGACTGACTCAGTCACAAATTGCTCTTTTGTCCTTATTTCAGCATAGATACATAGATACTCTTACTTAGAAGCTGTTCTTATTTAGAAAAGATTTGCTGTGTTGTACTTGAAAAAGAGCAAAAAATGATTATCAAAACTGTTAGGCCTATGCTATAACGCAAGACTTTCGGGAGAAAGCATGTGGAAACACGTTACCTAAAGGCTGTTATATGTTTCACATCAACACAATATATATTTTGACATTAATGCAGCAGCTTGGTTGTTTCACTTCTTAGTTGCTTAAGTTGCAGTAATTCAATCGAGCCCCCAAGATGCTTTATGTTCAGGTCAGTCCAGCTCTAGTTGCTTACTATTGAGCAGTTGCTCGTTTAAATCAAAATGTACTTAATTTAATTATTCTTACCATCTTTGTCTCTTCTGTTAACATCAGCACCAAGATTGATCAAAACACGAGCACATTTCAGATTGCCATTTTGGATCAAATCATTTAATGGCGTAGTACCATTATCATTTGCTTTATTGACATCAACATCAACGCTTTGCCTTCGTAGAAAATGAACTATTTCAGAACTATCCCCATCTTTTATCATATCATCAAAAACTAATTCATGAGGAAATTTCACTTGCTTCTTTTCCTTCGTATTTCTTCTGTCTCCTCGATTCAATTCACTCGACTTTCCTCTGCTCATTTCGTCAGTTTTTTCAGAATCTGTGCTCTTCCAATAAATTGCCTTCAGTCAATAAATTTGCCTTGGGTTGCGCTTCTTTTATCCAACAAAAATCACACGTAATTATATACTATAATCTACAACTCTTATCTTTGAAGTCGCTTCTCTCTGTAAGCATGTGAACCTTCGATACGATATTAATCAAATATCTATAACGTGTTGCTTTTACTACGTCAAACTGATCCTTAAACTCCTTTTTATATGCGGCAGGTACAGTGAGATTACGCAAAAACAAAAGCTCCTACCTACACATAATTCTCAATCGAAATCAGCTGTCCTATGTACATAACAATATTTATGAATTTCTCTTCCACATAATGGTTATTTACCCAGATCGTTCAAGGATTTCTCAACTATTTAACTGGGTCAAGACGTTTTTTATTCCTGCAAAAAATTGATCCACTATACTCCGATCTGCGGATTAAGTTCCTGAAATGAGATTGCTAAATAATTCCGACCAATGAGCGTCGAAGATTTCTTCGCACCATTCCCTCTTAATCTTTCCTTTTCTTTCATAATTCACGCTTTCTTCGCACAGAAAGAATACCGAAGCAATTACGTTCGCTGTCTCTCATTCATCCAGTTTGCTCAACGAGGTTATGGTTAACCATAGGGGTGATCCAATAACTTCACAACGGTGACCAAAAATAGTTTTGTGATGCGTTCGTATTTTTATCAAAAACAACTTGTCTTCATCGTCAGCCTATGTCACTGGAAATACAGTTTGCTCTTGAAGCCCTGTGCTCTCCACTGCCAAATAAATGAAAACAGACAACAATAAGTGCCCCCCTTTATTTGGCATTAAGAGTTGTGAACTTTAGCAGAAAGAAGCGTGCTCACTGCAATTGTTTGAGCTGTTGGAGTTTTTCCTGGGCATAGGCAGGGCTGATTATTCTTATCACTTCCATCTGTTCTTATCTTTCTCCCCGCACTCAGACGAGGCTGGCCTATGCGCGGATTCAATCGTAGTAGTAGACTGTGACTGTGCACAGAACTGTTGCTTCATGCGAGGAGAATTTGTTCGAACGCTAATTGTAATTGAATTGTTTTTGAGATTTCAAAAACTTTTGACCCGAACGTGGGCCCCTTGCTTCGTGCACATATGTTTCTTTGAAATACTGCGCAGAGGTGGAGGGCCTAGCAGTCTCGCCGTCCGGCTCTCTGTCGGTCGATAGATGGGTTGGGAACTCGTCAATGCCACTTTCCACGACTCCACACAGTCAACTCAACTGTCCGCCCTTTTCCCAAGGGCAGTATTTGAGTTTAGAGATATCATTTGCATTACTGCAATAGACTTTTTTGAAGCGTGAATAAGCTTCAGGCCAGAGGCGTTCTGAGATATCGAATTTGGAATTAGCCCTTCGGTGAAGTGGGCAAAGGAAATACTCAAATAATTAGTCAGTTTTTTCTTTCTTCATAACTGCAAAAATACTATTCCAAATAAAATAAGCAAGAACCATTACTACATTAGCTTAATTAATTCGAAACTGAAAATATTCTATTTTATCTTATTATTTGATAACACAAAATTTAAAATGATTTAGTTACCCCTATTGTTCCTATTACTAAAATAATCTAGTAGTAGTATGATACTGTACATGTTATGTATGGGATAATACAGGGACCACCTTTTTTATAAGGGGTGCAACCCTTACCCTGCTATAACTGATTTATATACTGGTCAACAGATAAATCTTTAATTTTTCCAAAATTATGAAGTCTTTCAATACACTAATCAGAAGAAATGAAACAAGATTAGCCAATAGAATTCTCGCTTATGCAGACATGTTGTTTTTACCTCATTTGGAATCTAGGGAACATGATCTCAATGAAACCATCCTTATCAATGTTTCCATTTGCATCTGTTTCGATTGATTTTAAGTCTTTTTTCAACTCTTCTAATGAAATATTTTTACCAATGTCTTCAAGAAAACTCTGAACTTGATTCAAAGTGACTTTGCCGTCATGATCTGTGTCTAAATCTGCGAAAAATTCCAACAGTGTGTCCTGTTTGTCTAACATCGCTTCAAAATCGTTCAAATTCGGAATATAATCGAGAAACTGTAAGGATAGATCTTGCTCTTCCCCTAAAAACAAATAAATCTTGTAAGCAAGAGAAACGGTTATTTTTGCGTCTGCTTAGCAAAAGAACAGATAACAAGCCATTTTAATCCTTTCGACCCCAATTGAGCTCCTCCTTGACCCCCTACTTGATTCCTTTTGACCCCCACTTGACCTTTACTGAAGGGTCCAGGTTAGAGCTGTGGAACTTTCGGAGACAGCTGTTTTGAATGAAGAAAAAGTGTCAAAATACGTGAGCACCAACGGTCAAATAACTATGGCTGTTCTACTGTCCTTTCCCACTTCAAAAGAAACATGTTTAAATTGCGTTGTTTCACACCCGTAGACTTTGCTTCTTATTCTTAAGGGTATTTAAGTATAGTGTAGTTAAGTATATGTCTATGGTATAACTCTTGAGGATAGTTTCTGAGAGTGCAGAAAAAGTCCACATAAAGGTAGTTCTTGCAAAACATCGTTTAATTCTCTCTACAAACAGTTAAAACCGGTAAACCTTATCATAAAATTCAGCCCTTTTAAATGAGAAGTTAACATAACAGTGGAATCTCCTTATAAAGGTCACACGTTTGACCACTTTCACGGTTGGGTTTTTCGAGGGGTTTATCTTTATGACTAAAAGATCACTTGCTTTTTAAGCTAAACACTGTTGCATCACATGAGTATGGCAATAGACCCATATATGGTCATTTTATGGTCATCACGTGACTATAGCAATAATGCCATATATGGTCATTTTATACGGCATAATAGTAATTTGCTTAAATGATTTACATCTGTTAATTAGATTGAGCAGAGCCTAGATCTATTGCAAGCTAGAACAACAGAATTAAATATGATTAAACAGAAAACGTGGATGTATTATTTAGAGAGGATCTTGTTAATACCAGAAGTTTTTATCAGTATTATTGAATCTCCCTTTTATGAAGTTGTCTTTACATATCATAACATCTTTGGATTGTTTTGTCAGTTAGACATGTGCTTCTTTGGCAAAAAGATATCAAAAAACTAATCAAATAGAAGATTATTATGAAAATCATTCAAATATTTTTTACGATTATTGTTCATCTACACGCCAAATAAACGTAACCTTCCGCGAAATTTGTCAGAGCAAGTTAAGTCGGAATAATCTATTTGAACAATTCCAAAATCCAAGATATTAGAAGCAAAATTTACTTGCTAATTGGCAAGAGATCTTCCTTATCCCTCCTCTCAGGCATTCTAAAGGTTTTCGGTTTTTTAGGTTCTCTTTTCCAGGGTGAAGGGGGAGTCACTGACCACAGATTCAAGTCATATAGGCTTTTTGGATAATTTCAAACGTGTCCTGCAAAGATCTTGTATATAAAGGGGCATAAATCTAGGGCTGATTTAAAGATGATTTTTTTACTTTATCGATTACTAATCACCTAATCAATAAAAACAATAACGATTGAATCACGATTGATGATCAAGCACACTTTTCATGAAGAGTAACCTCTCCTCACTGGTTGCAGGGGTGTAAACTAGGAGGGGCTGTTTTTTACAAATTCCAAAGATGATGGAAAGTGTAATATGAAAATGCTACTTCAACAATATAGCTCTTTTATGGAGAACTTTAAACTTGGAAGCGTTTCCTGATGTGGGCTTAGGATCATGGCCACAGATCGGAAGTTTTGGCACACATAACAATAGAATTAAACAACAGGAATAATAAATTCAACCAAAATCACATTGAGTTTTAATCTCACCGCTTTTCTCCATAGCAATGATCTTTTCTGCTTTTTTATGTGACTCTTCAGGAATTCCTGCCTCTTTCAAAGTTTTTAAAACTGCACTTTTGTCTTTTTCTTGCATTATGAGCCATGTTAGAGCATTTTGAAACAAGGCTGATTTAGGCTTTTTTAAAATATCAGTGATAAATTTATTGTCGTTTGGGTGTAGTAATTTTGGTTGTAAACTCATGAACGCCCTCATTGAAACCACGCCGATTTCATGCAAGCATGCGTTTTTCAAATCATCAAGCAACAATTTCCAGTCGTCATCTTTGAGTGAAATTCTTTGCAAGCCAACAGCTGCTGATAGAATGTAATATGGGCTTTCTAAATCGTCTAATCCTTTCCTTATGCACTCGATTCGAATGTCCTCTGGTATAAGATATGGGAATTGTAAAAGATTTGAAACCATTTGCTCCTCGTCCTCCCAGTTTTCTTGTAAGACCTTCCTTATCATCGTCAAATCATGAGTGTCGAGGCTTTTTAAATTACATGCAAATAAAGCAGCTTGATTTAAATCTTCAGCAAGTAGGAACTGCCCTAAAATCGACCAAAATTATCATTAGACAGTTTCAGCAAATTTCCGTATTTATAAAACTTGGGAGTCTACTAAAAAGACAGGCTTGTCTAGGCCAGGGCTTGTCAATAGATCCACGTTTATATCGATCAGTTTTAAGCGAAACAAAACAAAACACACGACTGAAATTAAATGTAAACAATGCAATATATACATAAAATTTATATCAATAAAAATATATTGGACAGGAAATATGTCACTTTACCTAAACTGATTCCTGGTTTCATTTGGTCGGGAGAAGCCATTTTCCAAAGTCTTCGCTGGAGGCTGATTTTAATTAATCTTTCCAATCATCGGTTTAATTATTATAGATCTTTGATAAGGCAAAATCAATCGTCATCTCAGCAAAAACAAAACAAATAGAAAATATTTCTCTCAGCCAGAATCAAATTCCTTCGGCAACTCTCGTCAGACGAAACTACTTTGCATTCGACAACAGGGTGACAATGATTGACACCGTCTGCCAAACCACAGGCTGACCAAAACATAATCCACAGGCTAACCATTTCACAAATTTAAATTCAGATACTGTAGGGATATGTAGCAGGGTTAAACGGTTAAAGGTAAAAGGGGTAAAAGTTTTAACGGTTAGGTTTTAACGGTTAGGTTTAAAGGTTAAGGTTTAAAGAGGTTAAGGGCTAAATAAGGGCTAAAGCGAAAATGATTGAAGTAAATGGCTTAATTAAGCCGTTATGATTGAAAGTTTGAAAGATTGAAAGTTAACTAACATATCAAAGTGTTAAATTGTTCAAGGGTTTAAGTGATGAGAGAGTTCAAGTTGATAGGTTCAAAGGTTAAGGTTAAAAGGTTTAAGGGTTAACGTTCAAAAGAGGTTAAAGTTAAAGTTAAAAGAGGTTCAGGGTGAAAGTTCAAAGAGGTAACGGTTAAGGCACAAAGATGCAAAGAGTTAAGGTTCAAAGAGTTTAAGGGTTCAGATTCAAAGACGTTAAGGGTTTAAGTGAAAGAGTTGACGTTACCGTATTAGACATGATAGTCAGTTGACGTTAGTTAAAGGGTTTAAAGCATTAAGTGTCAAATGGTCGACGTTCAAAATAGTAAAGCCCTAGTAAAATGATAAAGAAAAATGGTCCAAGTTATTAAAGGGTTAAATTGTTTAAGGGTTAAGGTTTAAAGATGAAAATTTTTCAAGGTTAAGATAACGAAGTTACAGGATTTAAGGAGGTCGTAAAGGGTTAACATTTAAGGGTTAACGTATAGCGGTTCAAGTGTTAAAGCGTTATTGGGGTTTAAGATTAAATCCTTTAACCGAAAGAACGGCTTAAATCAAAAATCATTTTGCGTCTTTGAAATGCTATGGGTTCTAAGTTCGACAATGAAATTTGTAAGCGATAAGGATGCACGCACTTGCCGAATTCGCTTCAGTTTAGCATATAGTATAGCTAAAACCTACAACAAGCAAAAGAATCACAAATTTTCACGTACATAACGTATACTTTTAATTCAAACTCAATGAATACTGTAAATTTTCTGATAAAGATCAGAATAAAAATACTGGGCGTTTTAAATTGTGCAAGAGTTTTTAATACAGCAAATTCATCTATGTTTTTAAGTGTATTATTTCTTCTCAACAAACATGAAACACGTGTACCCATGCGCATTTTTTTCGTAAGTTTATCGAATTTTTGCAGCTACTAAGTAACACTTGAAAGTTTCTTAGTTTTATAAGCAAAGATCAAAGTATAAGAAAAATCTTTCAAATTTGTTTCAAACTTCTGATCCTTGCTTTTCAGACCATGCTTCATCGATGTTGTAATCGTCTCTGATGTGTGGCAAGAACAAATGAGTCACAACTTTTCCTGCAAAAAGAAAGAATAAGGTAAGAACAAATCAACTCACTTTTAAGATACAAGTGACATTGCTAGCTTTCTGAAGCAGGGAGAGTGAACAGCATGAATTTACTGACCAAGTGGGTGTGGCTTGATGTGACACTAATAATTTCAAATCGGCACAACATTTGCCAGCTTAGTACCCCAATAAGGCAAAAATCTTACCGTTTTTCAAAGTGAAAGCTTTTTATGGACACCCGACATGCCCCACATTCTACCCTTAGTTATGGGCTTGTTAAAACTGTATTTCAAAGAATAAGTACACTTGTACATATTTAATTCTTATGGCTTTAAAGGAGGCATTCGTTTCCAGAGGGGGTTCTTTAGATGGAAGGAAGAAATTTTTGAGGATTTAGGGTACTGAAAACCTTATTTGACTTTCTTGTTCCCTTTTTGAGAGGATTGATCTCAAATCTCAAATACACCTAACAAAAACAAGCCCCCTAATTTGCACCTATGGGGGCTCACATTGGGTGCTAATTTGAATGAGCCCCTTAGTATGGATTTAAGAGGGCTGCTCATACTTTTTTCATAAAAGGAGGCACATGGAAGAGGGAAGATCCCACATAGGGGTGCTTTTTCAAGTATATTTTTACCTGCATCAACCACCATCCAATCAAAGCTTCCCAGGCCTTCAACGTGGATTGAGTCATTTTTGTGTGTGGCCATCAGCTAAAAATGAAAGATGCACATTAATTTATACACAAAAAAACATGTGTTTAACAAAAAACATCTAGAAAACTTTGGCGCTAGTTGAATTGGGAAACCTGGGTGTATAATTCTATCAGTCTGCTTCAGGATTTTGGCTTCTTTTAGAGTTCCACTGGTTTTTGCCCAGAGGGAATAGGTTGATTAATGGGAAACTTGTTTCTGACATTTTGCAAATACAGATTGATTGAGCATTGTGGCCTGGAGTGGCAGGGGGCATTCCCTCTAATGAGCTTTCCATAACAAGAGCTCTCATGATGCCTCTCATTTTGGAACCCTTATTTTGGAAGCTTTGTATTTGTTGAATCAAAGATCTGTTTCAATACTTCCTTAAGTTAGCACATTGCTTTTAAAATGATTATCCTGCTAAATGCAAGTGGGGAAACGCTTTTGGGCGTGGCATGTCAGGGTGTGGAAATCATCGCGTGTCGCATCCAGAAGACAAAGAGAAGGCACAACAGAACATGAACAATGGGTTCGTGACAAGATTTATACCCACCTTAGAAGCAAGATCTTGCGTCATAGTTTTGAGATGATCCGTATTTTTACCACTGACAATAATAAAATGGTCTGCATATCCAAGATCTGTGTGCAATTTTGCAACTCGGATATCTTGCCCGTCATTAGCTCTGAGCAAATCAACCACTTCTTCCACAGTAACTGAACCCATTGTGCCTTTCGATTTTTCCCTTTTTATTTTGCTTTCTGGAGTTTTCTCAATATCAAATGGATATTCAGGGCCAACAGTCTGTCCATAGCTGTTTGCATCATATCTTGGCTTTAGTTTGCTTGAGCTTACACGTGGAAAAATCTTCTGAAAGGCTTCTTTAGCAGACTCTGACTTCTGACGCCAGACGGTAGGCCTAGCAAAACCAGACATTCTTGGCAAAATTAAACGCCCTCCACGAGATATCAGATTGAACGCCATTTTGAACAGCCTTATTTATTTGCAAGTATAGACTATTTCAGGCTTACTTTCGAAAGATTAGCTTTCAATCTAGCGTCTAAACTTTGCAACAAATGTTCTCAGAATGGCACAATCCTTCCAGCGTGGCGTAATGGTAAACATTGAATTTGCAACATGAAGGGCCTGGGACTAGCTTGCTTTTCTGTAAAACGTCGCATTTCCGGTCAATTCTCTCCATGGAGCAACAACTTTTTGACGAGAAAAGTTCTTTAAAACTCGTCACTTTAGATTCATATTCTAAAGTGTTTTCAGAAAATAACGCAAAAACCTTCATTTTGATCAGAAAATGCAATACGAAAACTTTTATATGATAATACAACTAAAACAAGTCTTTCCGAGCTAGGAGGTTGTCTCAGAACTTTCCTCAAAAGAAATGTTGTTTATTTCATCGTCTGAGCTTTTCATTTTTTGTTCGTCTGTCTTGAATTGAAAACCCGGTGTTTCTTCATCTGCCTTTAACATCGCTTGATACTGATCATCAAGTTCTGGTCCGAGGGTCCATAATTTTTCAAGTTCATATTTTCTCTCGCCTCTGGCATCATAAAATGTACAACTATATTTCCTGAAAAAAGGAAAGCGTTCGTTAAGTTTCGATTTGTGGCGCAAGTTAAAAATTTGTCCAGTCTGGGATGCTTTCACTTTTGAAATGGCGTACGCTATTTTCATTAAGATAAAAGGATTTCCAAGAGATTTCGGTGGAAACTATGGTTTTCAAGTAGGGATGTAGGAGATTTTCCATGGAATGAATCACTTCTAGATGACGGTGAAGCGAAGATTTGCCCGAATAATTGGCCGAGCATGAAAGATAATCGTCTCATTATCGGTTTTTGAATCGGTTTTGTGAAAAGAGTTCGCCACTTCGGCCGAATTATCCTGGGTGATCTTGCCTTATGCTATGAGCTGATTGGTGTTCAAAACGAGCGGAAAATGCAGGTAACAATGCAGCCTCACATATCTGACCCTAATTCACCTTACTGTATTCAGACAATATCTTTTCCGTGTATAACCGTCACAGCAAATTTCTATGGTTTATTTGCGACGATACATACTAAGTGAATTGTGAAATTAAAAAGATTTAGGTATATAAAGCTAAAGGCTTTAAGTAAGGAACGTCTGCTTCTTTGGCAAAACAAATTGCTATCTAACTTAATTAACCCATTAAACAACGACCTATATCAACAGCCATCCAATCTAGGCAGTCTTCTCCTTCCACGACTGCTGTTGCTTTTCCTCTTTGTTCTCGTACTTTCTTTTTAAACTGCAAGAAACATATCAAAGCAATCACCTACTTTATCAAATAATCAATTTAAATGCTCAATCAGTCAATCAATCAGTAATCATAAATATACCAGCCAATCAAGCAAGTGATTGAACAGTAAATTGTTGAACAAGTGATCAATTGATCTTCCAATCACTCAAAGCAATCAATTGATCAATCAATCAGTCAATCATATAATCACTAAGCTGATCAATCAGTCAATAGAACAAATGCTTAACATACCACTGAAGCAATCAATAATCACATAATCAAAGCAATTAATCAGTCAATCATTAAATCTATTGATCAATCCATCAATCAACTAATATCTTTAGTTACACAATCATATTTACCTTCGAACATAAGCCAAAAGCCATTGATTTCAAATGTCTAACTGACCTTCCACTTACAACAACAAAATAATCAACATAATGAAATTTGATTCGATTTGGATCAACTTTTATTACACAAAGATCTTCACAAAAATCTTCTTTTAAAAAATCCACGACTTCATCAATACTCAAATAATCCTTCTGAATGACTTCAGTCACTGATAATGGGTATTTTTCAACTGAATTTGAATCGAAATTTCCATTTTCTTCTGGATTGCCATCTCCATTATTTTCTGCAGAGAAATATCTTTGAAAACAATGATTTAGGCCAACACTTTGTTGCTGTATCAAAGCAGATAGTTTCGTCGCTGAAGGCGACGCGTTGTTACTGCTATAGTTTCGTAGTTTATTCGATCCCCTTACGAGTGCTAAGATATTTCTTCCAGAGAAGATCGACTTCAACATTGCAGAGGAAACAACTTTTCTGACTTTCCACAACCTCCTGTAACAACTGCAGCATTGCAGAAAGTCGCAAATCTCCGCGAAAAATTTGCGCGAAAGTTACACGTGCGCAACTTTGCCCTGCTGAAAGTGAGAGTCACATAAGCATGCGCATTGAAAACCATTTGATCACGACGGACCAGAAAACAAAATGTCTGCAACAAGAACTGTACTCAGAGTCAAACGTAGAAGGACAGAAGATCCTTTTCAAGCACTTCGTATGTTTGGTTTGGAGTATTAACTGTTGACTTGTTATTTTTTCATTCTTCATTCAAGCTTTTCTTCTGTGTCTGTTTGTTGCTTAGGCTGGCTATCAATCAAATCAATAAATAATCATCCCCATCTGGCCGCATGACCATAGTCGGATGGTGGCCTTGCTGCAGGAATAGAGTATGGAAGATCTCGTGGAGCGAGATCTCGTGCACAAGTGCATTTCGATTGTTCCTTTCTATTGTTCTGTTGTATTGTTTATCTCACGTGTGCACTGCCACACTCTGCAGACTGCATGGGATTGATGGGAAAGACCCAAACCTTATTATGATTAGCATTATTTTCATTTTTGGAACAAATGGTATAATTTTCTCTGCTCTTTTTACAGTGGTTCAGCATTCAGCAGGAAAGAAACCAAGAAGAGCTGACTCACTTGGTCCTGAAGTAAATGATGAAGGTATAAAAACTTTGCACTTCTTTCTAGGGTATATAGACATTATTAGAGTAGAAGGTGCTGTGGTGTAGTCATCTTATCCAGTTGGCTCATGGTTTCAGAAGCCCTTCAGAAGCTCAGCAAGGTGGGGGTTCAAGCTGAAACCCCAGTCTAAGGAGTATGGCATGTGCACGCACAAGATAAACAATAGAACAATGGAAAATAACAATGGAGATCTCGTCGAGAACCTCCATACTCTACAGACTGGCCAAAACCTCAGTAGTCATAGTGCGAAGCTAACTGAGAATGCAACCTGGCAGCGATTGTTGCTTTGCAGCATTGCTGATCTTGTCTTATGGTAACATTACTTAATGGCACACCTGAATGATGCCTGGTTGGAAACTTTGTTGTGTGCAATTTTGTCTAAACAAAAGAAAACAATAGCCTATTGTTTTGAAAACAATAGCCTTTGGTAAACAGTGGGCAAAGATTTCCAGTCTGGGAAGGATGCATTGATATGCTAAAAATGACTCAATATGCAAATGTTTGACTCTGGAAGATATTCTGATTATTCATGTCTCTTAGATTGTTTCCGTTTTAAGTTATGGGTGTATATACCTGATTTTTCTTTATGCTAATTATTTTTTCAAAATTTCTAGGAAAATACATCTTTAAATTTGCTGGAACATTTGGAGATGGTAAAGATGTGAGCCAAGAAAGGTTATTAGTAAGTAATTTATACTTATATGTAAACATATGAAAATTATTGCAATTGAAATAAAGCTTGATAGACGTTTCATTCAACCTATAATATGCACAACTTCCTTTTTGCCCAACCTAATCAAAAGAAAGAACTTGTCTCCAGCCCACAACTCTAAAATCTAGAGCATAGTTTCCATGTACCCACACTCTATCCACTATGCTACCAAATCGCTGCTCACATTTCCCAATTTTCATGATGTGATGAGCAGAACACACATATCTGTGCCAGACAGACAGCCCTATACAGAAAACCTATATCCCTAGCACTGAATCCCCTAGTTTTTAACTGGAAGATGGGGTACGTGTGCGTGCAAATACTCCTCTGTTTCAATATAGATATAATAAGGTGAGCAATTCAGGGATCTAGCAACATTTATCCTTCCGAGTTTGGTAGATTAAGTCTGGGGGCACAAGCTGAAGGTTACAAATAAACTGTATAATTGGCTAAAATGCTAACATACATTAACAAGTTAGATTGCTTGCTCACATGCTTGCATATCCTCTGGACGTATATGCCACAAGTCCGCATCAGCCTGTCTAAATGTAGTTTTCCAATCTTTCAGCATTAGAAATTTTGCAGTGTCGATGTAGCAACATATCTTATGATTTCAGGAAAAGCTTTCCTCACAAAAAGAACTGGAAGCTGGATCGGAATTTTCAGAAAGAAGAAAACAGTTGATTGAGGGAAACAGACTCAGTAGAATGAGATATGATCAGGTATCATCATCATCATCATTTATTTAAGTCAGCTTTTTCCCTTAACAAGGGGCAACTGACTTTCCTTCCATGATTTGATGCATCTTCTCCTCTTTCCTCGGTCCTTTGCATCCTCAAAAGCAAAGCCAACTTTAAGACACTCCTTCTTTATCATACTTTTCAAACTCATCTTTGGCCTTCCTCTCCCCCTACTGCCTTCTATCTCAAAATTCCATGCCCTGGTTCACACACTTGTCGTCGCCCTTTCTCAATATATGACCCAACCACCATGAAATTCCCTGCCCAACTGTTTCAACAATGGATCTTTTACTCCAAGTCTTTCCATCAGTTTTGTGTTTTTCTGTCAGCGTCAGATAATATGCACAATAAATTTCAAATTGAATCTTATTGATACTCATAATTTTTTGAGTTCCTGCTTAGTTAATAGACAGTTGTCAAGTCAGGTTGCTTATTTGGGTTAGCGTCAAACAATCATTGACTACAGGAATGTCAATTTTAACAAAACTCTCCAAAAACTGCAAAGCCAAATTCGATTGACGAATTCAACGTAGAACTTCGCATTTGACAGTTACATTCGATTTCTGCCCAGGTTTTTTATCAGGAAGTTTATGAGTCTTAGTTCTGAGTGGCCCAACTATCATATTATCCTAAGGAGCAAAAACTACGACTCATTTGATAAGGAAAATGAACTTACACCTGTTATACCCCAATTTATTTTTTATGTCAAGCCTTTTGACTTAGTATAAATACCCCTGTTTAATCAATCAAATGAGAGTATTGTGACATATTTTTACGTGTTCTGTCTCTAGAATTCAACGAAAGCATGCCCATTTAGAATTATAGGAAATAGTCGCATCACTGATGCAAGAAGTCCGCAAAGGTATGTGAACGTTACCTAAAGTTTCTAATTCTTTTGCCGTGTCAACCTTTTTCAATTCATCTTTCCTTCAAGTATGCAAAAAGACCTTGGAAGGCAATAGCTCTTTTCGATGAAAGGCTGACAGGATTGAAATTTTTTAAAATTCAAGATATTAATTGAGCTTTAAAATTGTATAAAGCACCCACAACTTAGTCTAGGTACAACATTTCATTGTCCTAACGCTTGTATTATGGATTCAAAAAGGGCTTTGACTGAAATGTTACAGGGAGTGAAACTTTCAACCCTTATAAAATTGTAAACTTTGGATGTTATAATAAATGATTAATCTATCTTAGTTCATCACTTGCATCAAAAGAAGTTGACCATAATGAGAACGTAATAGAAATATATGACATCGTTAGCGACAGTGCAGCAAATTTGGCAAATAATAAAGTATTGGTGGAAAATAAGAAAACAGTCGTAGAAAAGGAAGATACAGATACTATTATGTGTAATTCAGTGAAAATGATCCATGAAAAGCTTAAGATTTCTGACGGTAAGTGGGACTAGCAGAAAATGTATTTTTTTTAACGGAACTGAAGGCAGTTGTTTAGAGAAATTGATGAGTTAGAGCTGGAGGACAACCCGGAGGCGTAGTACCGGTAATACATGACCAATGGATGGATGGGGATGTTCCGCCCAGATTTTACAGACCCATCACTTTTAATGCTGACGCAGACAGGATACAGACCCTATATTTTGGATAATAAAAAGCAAAATATGCGAGTTATTTACGCTTTCTAGGTCCAGGGCAATTCACTCTTTGAAAAATGCGCACGAGAAATTTCCGTTGAAACAAAAGAATTTCCAGAAGATTTCTTATGGAATGTTGCCCTTGTTCTAGGCCATATTATTGCTCGAAATGAAATTGAACTTCGAACATCTTCGACACGATATTAACACTATTCGGACTCGAATAAAGTGAAGCAATTTTTCACCCTGTTTTATGGGGATTTGGCTGAAATCATACCCATGTGTAGAGAATTTCAGGGCCAAAAACCCACCCATATGGGCGGCATTAGTGTGTTAGAGTTTTTTTACCATTAATTCATCCCTTCAAGTGCGCTATAAATGGCTCTTATAGTTTTGAACTTAATGTGTATTAGGGTTGTAATACACGATGAGAGTCTCCAGCTATTGTTCCAACATGCTTCCGCTATGTTTAGCGATTTTGAAGATTTATTCACAAAATTTTGTATTTGTAGATTCAGAGATAGAAGATGCAGATTATGTCTATGATCTTTATTACGCCAATGAAAGGAAAATCGATTCGGAGAATGATTTGTAAGTTTGTAAGAGAATTGCTGATCTAGAATTGCTCATTACCCATTCTATTATAATGGAAAACTCAACCTCATCCCCAGGCCCCAAATCGAATTTCCTCGAATCTCAACCGTCAAATCGATTTGGCCCTGGTACCGGCCACAAAATCTGCCAAAATACTGGCAATTTTGGCCTAGGCATCAAAACAAGATGTAGATTCCGAAAGCAGATGTTCTTAGAAAGGAAATGCAAAGAATTTCATTGATAACTGTAAGGCAAGATACAATATCGCATGTATCATCGCTTTTAAGTATTTATAGATGTTTTTGCGTAGTTTTCGGCCTATTTTGATGTGAAATTTTGAAGAAACTGTGACGTCACTTAAAATTTCTATTGTTTGAACAGCCAATCAAATTGCGGATAGACAAGGCCGATACCAGGGTCGAATATGGACAGCGGAGTTTCACGTAGAGGCCTATTCACCCTGGGGACGAGGTTGTGGAAAACTTGCTTCCTAAACGTATGTATATCGGGTCCAGCGTGAACCATGGATGACTCTGTCACGAGAGCTTGGATTCAGAAGCCTAACCAGTTTTGCCAAGCAGGCAAACATTTTTATTTGTTAAAGCAGGTCGGGATATGAGGCAGCTATACAGCTGGTAGGGACCTATAGCTTGTGCTCCAAACGACTACCCTGAGTATTCATCCACCGAACTTCATCCGGCGAGGTCGGGGTTCGAGCCCCAGCCACGGTAGCGTCACAGCCAGGTTCAAGGTCTTTATTAGTTCACCTACTAGAGCTCCTAATACACCATTTCGATTTTGCCTTCACCTTTCAACATTCCCGTAAGTTGATATCAGTAGCATCCGACTTCATTATCACAGAAAACGTCTGTTTATTTTCTGTTAGCAATATTCCCCCCTGCTTCAATGTTTTTCTAATTATTTTTTGTTTTTCCTTTAGACTGTACATCCAGACTCTTGATCAAGATGTTTTATATGACTTTGAAATCAATGGACAGCTTGAAGATGACGAAATATGTGATGATTGTGATGAGGATTCTAATGGTAAGTGATCGTTGCAGCGATAAGTCTGGTATGGTAGGCTTAGGCTAGCCAGATGGTTTTGCAATATACGTAGGCGCAAGTACCAGTGTCTTATCCAGAGTTTTTTTGGGACTACCGGTTTTATACTTAGTTTAGTGACTCCTTGAGGCACCACCATGGTTGGCGCCAACAACGAAAGTGGCCGATCGCGATTGACTTTTTAAAGAAATTTGGGCTGTATAGACCTACATTTTGAGTGCTACGAACTCTTTTAGATGTTGGTAATACCGTGCTGTACAGTAAGTATCATATTCTATAGAAAATTGCAAAATTAACAACATACTGATTAAATGAATTTACAATTTTTTGGGATCAGAATTTGGGATCCCATACCGGTGAATCGGTAGCAAAACACCTCTGGATACGTACCTGAGTACATTATGATATTTTTAGGCAGGGCAAAGTTAAATTTGAAAAATGCATGTTATCTTGGAGGTCTGCTAGTCTAGTGATTATTCGCCAACATCATCGTGGATTTAATTGTCCTCTTTTTCCGTCTTGCTGGACGTTGAGCAATGGTCATTCCAAAAAGTCCAAAGTTTCCCCTTAAACCTAACGAATTACTAATGCCGAGCTTTATCGCTCAATAGCTGTTTCACCAAGCTGACGCTTGTGTACACAGTGGCTCTTAAATGGACACACTGAAATCTAGTCAAGGGGGCACGGGGGCGACCCCCCCAACCATTGCCAAGATAGATTTTGGATATGGCCTAGATCTAATGTACAAATTTTCGAAGGGTATCTCTTACTAATCACTTCTATAAACCAGGGTTTAATTTTTTGTTCTCACACTCTTTTGCCTCTCCAATGTTGGACCTCTGGCTACGCTTCTGCAGATACAAGGCAAACTTTAAATCGATTGAATTTGTTTTGTTGACAGATGAAAATAATTGGAGAAATGATTACCCTGATGAAGATGATGTTTACAGCTCAGATGAAAATGAAAATTCACATTCAAACAGTAAGAAATTTTAATTGTTAATCTTTACCTTTTAACCTAAGCATGAAGATCTATACAGACCTCTAATAAGCGCCCTGCCTCGAACCCGCCCCCTTCTTTTCATTATGCTGCCTATCAGGTTAGTCCCTGACACCCCTTTAATAGTATACAAGTTTTTTATAAGGAACCTTTTCTGAGTTGAGGCTGGATTTCCTGAATTTTTCAACAAAATGAGGCTGACAGTTCCTTATACTGTTCCTTGTCGTGGGATATGTATAAATACAAATTTTCACAGCAAATCCATATAAAATATTCTTCATTTCTAACTTTAAGTATAAATGGTTTTAATGGCGCCTTTTGGTGAAGAACGATGGGAAATATATTGTAGCTACTTCTGTTCCTTTGCGTACAAACCGTCTTGTTCTTTGAAAAAAGAGTTTCTTAGTTTTTCATCCGAGCCTCGACAGTTCCTTAAAGTTCCTTAATTTTTTGGGCATTTTCAGCCTCGAGTTCCTTATAAAGGTGTTCCTTATACAAAGGCGCTTGATTGACGGAATACGGAAATTACCTTTTTCTCTTAGTGGACACCTCTTTAAAGTGGTCGCTTTCTTACAATAGAAAGTGACAAAGTGCTGGATACTTGGTTAAGCAGATGCAGTTATTAAGTCCTGAAAGTATCACCTTAAAGAGACTTGATCATACTGAGACGTAGGGTTTATGACTTATTAAATCTGAACAAGCTTAGATACCTACACAAAACAAATAACACAAAACATACCCTTAGTTGAAGCAAATTATGTGTTAGTTCTGTGCATAATAACCCGAGCGTTGATATAAGCAGACTTAGTACATTTAGAATAAACTGATCCGAAAACAGATTTATAAGAAAGGTATTAGTTTATAGGGGAGACTTTAAAAGGAGATACACAATTTGTTTTATTAAGAAACATTTTTTAAGGAACCTACATAGGTCAAAATATTTAAAGAAATTGTACTACTAAAGATAGAATCGCTAAGGAACTTTTCAATTTTGAATATTCTATCACTGCAAAAAATCAGTCATTAAGAAGCCGGTATCAAATGTGTAAATCATGTATCAAATGATTCCTTGATAGGTTTCCAGCTTTGCTCACATGTAAGTCTCTCTTTATAATAATCATGTCACTGTTAAAAGGAACCTTAGGGACTACAATTCAATCAAAAGAGTTCCACAAACAAGGATCTTTTGAAACGTGATCTTCAGCTAGGTTCTTTATAAAATAAAAGCTCGTAGTACATCAAGAATAAACTGACCCTAAGAAAAGGAGTTTTCCAGTTTATAAAAGAGATTTTAAAAGGATATACGAGGATATATAACTGTGAAATATCTCTAAAAACATCGATATCTTATTGGGCTTACTGCTCAAGAAGACAGCTGTTTAGTTAGAATATTACTTAGATGTATGAAAGATATTGCAAAAATTGATTGACACAATTTTGAAGTGAGTTTGCTAAGTCTAGAATAGGCTACCACTAAGAAAGATTAATATGATAATGAATAACTGTTGGATGTTTTAATCGTATCTTGACTTTCTAATGACATATTATCATTTCCAATCCAGTCAACAAATGCTTCAAATTCTGACACGTTACATGGATTTTTTCATCTAAGCTTTCCTTTGCTAGAAATAATCCTCTGTAAACCGATTTATTTTTCTAAATTTGAAAGATTGATAGAATCATTATCTTTCAGGTGATAATGAAAGTTCTTCGAGCCTTGAAGAAGGGAACATGTTTTCTGATTATCGATCAAGGTTCGTCAGTTATCTGTGAAGGTTTAATCACCCTAGCTTTCATTGTGTTACCCATCGTTACCATTTATTACCCACGTTACATACCTAACAATACCTTGACCTACATAAGAACTCTGAATTACTCTTTCTAATTGTACCTCAATCTTACCTCGTTCTATCGTAGCCTAATTGTACCTTTTTCTACTATTAACCCTTCGTTACCTCCGTTACTTTACCTCACAATACCTTAACCTACATTAGTACACTGCATTATTCTATCTAAGCCAACATCAATGTTTCTTCTACTCACTCTATCTTAGCCTACTTTAATCTTCTTTCTACTCTTAATTACTCTTCTTTACCATTTGTTGCTTACGTTTCTTTACCTTGCCTTACCTAATCCTACCTCATACCTACTGCCTACTCAACCTCACTTTACATTATCCTTCCTATTGTACTACTCATCACTGTTACTTAACCTAAGTTAGCAAACCTTAGCCTTGCTTGAATTTCGCTTTCTATTAAACAACCTTATCCCAGCTTATTATATCTTACTTTACCTATACTTACGTTACGCTACTTTACAGTGGCTACCTTAGCCTAGCTTAACAGGCACTGTAGGACAGGCACCTTGGGTTTCTCTTCGTCTCCAACCCTGAAACTATCCTACAGTAGTCTAACTTGTCACAATCTAATCAAGCGTCAATTTTTTGTAGTGCTGCAAGGATGAGGTTTGACCCCTATTATATTGACGAATCTGAGAGCTATAACTATGAAGCGTATGATGATGCTTATGGACAAGATGATGATGATTATGATTATGATATTGGATGAGATGGCCCTCATATGTTCCTGCAAGGATTTCTGATTCCTAATGCAGTTATTCTCAAAGAAAGCAAAGGCATCATAGTCTAGAGGTATTTATAAAGATATCCTGTATTAATTGTTTGCAAGGCCTGTTGATGCGTGCAAAATGAATTTCCTATTGCCCTCTCGTGACATTTAACTAAGCTCTCGAATGCTCGCATCAAGGGGAAACATTGGTTAAATAATTCGCTCTGAAGGGAGGACATACAGTCACGTTTGTTCTAAAAACATCGGTATATCTAAGTAATACATGAAAAACTGCTGATAAGTAATGGTATAACTGATTCATAGATAGATTTAACACAGATGTATAATACATAAAAATATATACATAGATTTAAATGTCTCCTAAAATGGTCAAAATGCAACGAATTTTTGTTGTAAAACAAAACAAAAAATGTTAATAATAATGGTCATCAAATTGTTTCATATATGAGAATTAATGAAATAGTTTAAATTCCCGCGGAGACAATATATGCAGACGTTTGTAGAGAATACAAAGTCTATCTTTAAACGCCTCTTCATCTTAACGAGCTTGTTAATTTGTGGTACCCATGGTAGTGAAGCATCTTTTGTGCTCGTTGCTTTTCTAGTACTCATCCAGCCTTAAATTCTTGATTTGCTCATTTTGGTCCACATTGTATGGTCTTGTCAGGTTCTTTCTGACGATTTGTACTAAGAGGTGTGTCAGTGTTGCGTTCAACGATATCTTCACTTTCTGTAGCATTTGCGAAGCTCCCTAAGGCTTTAATACTGTGTTATGGCAGAGTAGGATATGTCGAAAATGTCGAAAAATAGGTCCTAGAGAGCTTGGAGGACATCGTGAAAGTCTTTCTTCTCTGCCAAGACCCCAGCATCTTTGTTGCTCCGTCCCACTCAAGTTCTGATCAACTGCGATCTTTCACAGCCTTTGCCTTTGTTACCCTCTATTTCTCCTTCCATTATGATGCTTTTCAGTCCCTGCTTGTCCGATTTTGCCCATATATGTTAGTTTTTGCTTCTTGGCAATGTTTATGAGCTGTCTTCGTTCTTCCACTTTAGCACGCATTCGTTTGTTCTGTGGTCTTTGTGCTGTGATGCTTGTGCTGTTCCTTGTGTTTTTAAACATTGCAACACTGTCTACTGAATGCTAGATATTTGCTTTCCAAGCAACTCTGTCATTGGCTAATTTTACTAGCTACATCATGAATGTTAGTGTTACTCAAACTTAGGTTGATTGCCAGCTTTTTGCTTATTGTGCCAGGTTGTGAGGAGAGCCTTATTATTACAGAAGTTGGGGTTACTGGGGGAGACCCTTTGGATGTATGGCTTTTGGAGAGTTACTCGGGATTTCATTGATTTTGGTAGAAATGTTGTTGGCTCTATGATCATGATGCAGTGCAGGTTCGAATCCCATCTACTGTGGTATGCCACTTGTGGAGAAATCTATCATAATGTTTGCAATTCATGAAAGATATACACAAATATGTATGTATGGTACTGGAGAAGGATCAACATAGCCGAAACACCAAGTTCAACGGGAGGATATACTATATAGTGTGGTATGTTATATCCTAGCCAAACCTTTAGACTTTTAACTAAGAACCGTTAGGGTAGGAAAAGGCTTACGTCTAAGCGCTGTTATTGTAGAAGATCCCTGTTATAATAGAAGATGTCGAGGATGTGCTTTAGCTGCTAGCTATCAATACCAACCTACCTATCGATACAGACTCGAGGCTGCGTATCCAAAATGAGGTTGCCTGTGATTTGTCAATGATTAAGCTTCTTAAAAACAAAATTTAGATAAACATACAGAGATGCAGAATTGCTAATAGAAATGTTGATGAAAGTTGTTTTGTGAGAGAGTGTGAATTGGAAATGAGTGTGAATTCAGGTCATTGTACGCTTATAGGAAAAGTTCGTGTTTTTTTCATGTGGATAATCTGATGACCGCTAATTGCATAAAATCACGATTGAGCTGAATAAAGGCGTTTCCTTTTCAATGCAAAATAAGTTAGTAACAAGATCAAGTGGTCATGCCATTCTATACAACTAGTTTGATGCAATTTACTTAGACTATTTATGCTATGATAAGTGGCTTAGCCAATAGGATTAGCGGATTAGAAGCAATTCACTAGCACAGGATCGAGGCATAAGAGCCTTGTTTCCATTATTAATGTTATGTCTCTGCTACAGTCGATGTTATGTCTCTGCTACAGTTACATTGTCTGTGGCGGAGATGATAATTGTCATTAAAGTGCTTCTTAAGAGTTAGTCATCATACTTAGATGTATAAAAAGAATTGATACTATAGCTATATAAGTTAGTGAAACACGCTAGATGTTCAAGTTCTTAGTTAACTGTGAGTTTCTGGTCTTCTTCGGCAGTCGTTACCAGTGGTGTAGAGCTGGAGAAATAAGACAGAGGAACTGGTCTCTACTGAAGAATTTCTATATGTTTTTGAATTGGTACTGATGCTACGGACTGGCACTGATATGCACCGGAGTAGTACGCAAAAGGCGGTCAAGGGAAGGCTCCTCCTGAAAAAAATTTCAAAATGCCACCTCTACAACCCCAGGAAAAAGTTCTGAGACCGTCCCTCGTCCCCTCGACAGAGCTGTCTTGTAAGACTCCGTTGTGTCCTGATATTGGGGTTCCTGATTTTCCTGGGCTAGTGTTCTTTGTTATTAAGAGGTCGAATAATGAACAAGGCACCGTCCACCACTGTGCTTTAGGTAGTTGTAGGTACTACACGATTTTTATGTTTGAAGAATGAAAACGTATCTTTATTAAGCCATTAAGAACAACCAGGTTTGACTTCGAGTAGAACTTGGGAATTTCAATCCCATGACTTAAGATAATGCGAGCTCAAGTCTTGATTATCTAAACATGTTTTTGGAATTTGGAGTGAGTTCACGTGCCGCTACAAAGCTTTGCCTTTTTTCGAAGATTGTCTGGCCTCGTAGACAATTTCTTCCGCCCTTGTCGTGATTCCAGTTGTACTATTTCTTTCAAACCTTATTTAACCTTGATTTAACATTTCAACCTTAATTCCAGCCAACTCTTGATGATTAATAACCTAAGTTTGACACTCTTTGGGTAAATCTGGGCGGATTGAAAGCAATCGTTTGTCAATTTGAGTACTTCAAGGTGTCAGTAGGAAGAAAAGTTAACATGTTTAAGACTTATTTAAGTGACAAATTTATCACTGCAAAAATTTTCTAATTACTTTTGCGTTGCCCATTTTGACACCAAGAGTGAAAAATGTATTCCAGGGACCCTGGAGTTAATCACTCTCTAGAGACTGCCTGCGCTTGCCTCCGACAAAGGTGCTCGAATTTCCGACAGAGATGTTTGTTGCCAGAAAGGGGTCTTCAATCTGACCGAAAAACATGTCGCTCTCTACAAAAGAGACCGGTGTAGTCCGACCGACACCCCTTGGCACGGCTCGCCCGACAAAGATCTTGGACACATCTCGTCCGACAAAAGACACGGCTCATGCAACAAAGAGGCTTTATCCTCTAGGCGCTCTGGTAGCGCAAAACTTGAAAGCAAACGAAAACAGTAAAAATCCCTAAAACGCATTTAACACTTGAAAAAATTTTGTACTGTTTAAAAAGAGCAGTTGCTCCTCGCATCGAAACGCTTTATGTCAGCATGGGCGAAAAGGGGGAAATTCGCCTGTTTCAGGTTTTCTGCGCCCTTTCTTGTCATGAAAATCCCTTAAAGTATATTTTTTGAAGGTGCTGTAGCGTGGTCTTCTCTATCTAGCTTGTGGTGTCAGGAGGTTAGTCGAGCTTAGTGAGGTTGGGGTTCGAGCCCTAGACACAGTAGTAACAAGGTTCGAGGTCTCTCTAGTTCATATACTTCTGAGATCCTAGTGAGTGGTGATTGTCGCTGAACACACCGTTTCACAGAGAAAATATATTCGGACTTATCAAGGCTGTTTCTGACACCGTATTAGACATGATAGTCACCACTTATCATGACAAGCCTTTGATATTTAGTTGGGCAACGTTTCGGGAGAGATCCGTCTCCCATCATCGGGCAATATTTCACACCGTTTCACCTTCACCGCTTTTAGCAGCTACACCTTTTTGAAGGAATACCTGTTTGTCCTGAATAGTGTATACCTAGTCAAGTAGCTACTAGTGTAAAAAGAGATTATATATGGAGGTATTTCGTCCTCGATTTTTCATATTCATCACGTCTGTATGTACAACTTTTACGAAATAGAGCTACCATTGTTACAAAATTCAACTGAACCCTTTTCCAAAGTTGTGTTACCTAACTAATATAACTACATGAAAATACACAAGGAAATTATTATACATCAATATAGTAGGCAATAAATAGTTATAAATTACATCAAAATCTACTCTAAAACTTTCTGTGCTTTGGAAGGTTGTTGTAGCTAAGCGAGGAACTCAGAACCTTTCCTAAGGACCTTGTAGGAGGGGGGGGTGCTGGTTTATAAGATTCAAGGGGGATCGCTTTGCTGAATCCCCGATTGGTGGTTGTACTTGAGTTTTATCTTTGCCAAAATCTCGTCGACTTTTTTGAAATCGGTTTTGTAGTTATAATCGAAACTTCCTTCATTCGCTTACTTGCGGTAAACTTTTTGTTCATCTCTAAACAATGTTTGCCTCTCACCGCTTACATTAACTAAAAAATATTGGTTGCGCTCTTTAGGATAAGTACACTAACTTCTATTTTCTGACTTGGTCTTTTCGGAATCCTTAGTGAAGTACTGTCCTTTCTTCTGCATTAAAGCAAAAAGCGAATGAGCAACATGATTCTCGATGATATTACTTCGTGAAGAAAATCGCTCTTTTGAAATTGCGTCAATTCTAAAGCGAAGCGGTGCAATGTCGGTAAAAATGAACACAAACGAAGCCTTCGTTCATCGCAAAAACCCCAAATATGGGCAATATGGCCTTGTAGCGGAGGGGCACTTCACTCCCTTGGAATCTCAAACGTTATTGTTGTAATTTCATAGAAATCCGTTGGAAATCCTTTTGTTTTAACGGGAAATCTCGTACGCCTTTTTGAAGAGTGAAATGCCCCTCGCTTGCAGCATTAACCCCTTATCTAACCCTAACTTTCAGCTGACCCAAACTCCTTAATACACAACATTATTAAGTGCATTAAGATACGAAAATCCCTTACAAATCTAAGCTTAATCAAACGTTAACTGCCTTAGGGATACTATCATTCCTGCTCTTACAAAGATGATTAAAAAACCTTCTCCACGAGTCGACAGTTTTTGTTCCCCAAAGCCAGAATCCAGTTGCAACTCCAATTATCAACGCTGAGAAATATTTCAATAAAAATACATAATGTTTCGGCTTGTTTACATCACGAACACACGGGCAGTTCACTGATTTCTCCCAACTTTCACGATTGCTATGCTCATAGAAATGACACAGTACAGTTACTGTAAAAGGCACGATGCACATAACAGCAAAAACGCCTATCTTCACGAGTAGTTTATCCATTTTCGGCGTGCTGTATCCATGTGTTCTTGACATTCGACGGTTATTGTACAAAGCCAGCAATCCAGCAACGAGAAACGAGCTTCCAAGAGTCAGATAAACAAGTAATGGTGCAATGACGAATATAGTTAGCATCGTGTTGTCATGATTTCCGACGTAACATAACCCTGATACAGGATCACTGTCGATTGCAGCCATCGCTAATACAGCCATGCTTTGAACTGTGGGGATTAACCATGCAACAAAATGAAAATATTGTGAATAGGAAGATATCGCTTCATTCGACCATTTCATACCAGCGGATAAAAACCAATTCAAGGCTAATATCACCCACCACAGACAGGCAGCCATTCCAAAGTAATAAACCAATAGGAATACAATGGTACAATCAACAGGCCCTGTTGCGGAATATCGAAGCAATTTTGTTGAAGGATTGCATGCAACAGATTCGAAGCCACGTGCAAGTCTTACAATATAACCACTTGCGATCATCAAGTAACAAAATGCCATACAAACCACAGGGCGCTCAGGGTATTTGAATCGTTCTACATCAATCAGCGTAGTCATACATGTTATAAAAGTTGCAATGAGGCATAAAAATGACCATAACGTTATCCAAAAGGTCGTCAGGTTTTGTTGGCTGGGTGTAAAAAAATACTGTTTACAACGAAAAGCACACGACGGAACTCGAGTAGGGCCATCTTCAATACTTTGATTCACGTATACAAATGGCTTCTGGCACATGCAACCACATGTTTGTCCTTTTATTCCATTTTGATTCCATGCTAATGTCGGTGATAAACCCTTCGATTTTATCAAATATCTATTTTTTGTCACTCGGTCAAATTCAGCCGCATTCCCTCTGTTAACAGTTGGCTGTGGTTTTTGAAGATTTTTTCTCTCTATGCCTTCAGTCCGAGGAGGTGTTTTATTTTTGTTGTTTCCAAAATCTTTCTCCATACAAACAGTTTTCTGAGTATTTTCTGGGAATTTATTACAATCCAAATACTCCGGCCAGCTCATACCATGAGTTTTGATTACTGGGTTACACGCATCACGAACTCTTTCGCAGAAACTTCGACATGGCAAGAGAGGTTTGCCGTAATTTTCTTCACAAACGGGAGCGTGTGTTGAGCAGATAAACAACTTGAGATCAGGAGAACAGTTAATTCTTACCAAAGGCCAGAATTGATGAGCATGTAAAGCTGCATCCGTTTGTGTTGGATGACCAAACATATTCGGAACATAAGTCAAGTTATATTCGATTTTTTGACATAGTGGAATCGTAATTCTCTCGCATTTCATAGTTCTCGAACCGAGACGAACAGCTTCGTAGATTGAGATTCGCGTAATGATAAAACTCAAAACCATAAACAATATCTCCATCGCCTTCATATCTCTGCCAGTTTCCCAACACCACGATAACGAATGAATCCAACTGAAAAAATAAAACAGGTCAAAATAATCTTTCTCTCACTGTCCAACTGTGTTGTGGTTCGGATGTTTGCCCTTGTTCTTTCAAGCTAATCAGATGTACAAAATCTCTGTATAAATTTATCCAAGCGATGTTGCGATCGTTATGACGTATTCCCAGGAAGCAAGTATCAAATGAGACGACCAACTCTGAGTACACGAATTTGTAGAGTGGAAATATTTAGACCGTATCTGCTAATCTGGATTAGGCGACCTGAGTACAACACTCATAATCATTACACAAATATTATGTGCTATGCACGCTCGAATAAAAATATTAATTGTTTGATCCTTTCTTTGTTCTTGCCAACTTAACGCAATTTGCAGACTGAACGAAAGGACAGCTTCGCTTCGGAAAACTCCCTGCAGAGTAATTTCGTTTTTCATGTATTGAATTTGCGGCTTGAATAGAAACAATGAGTATACAACTACATCAGCAGGCTGTTTTCACCTGTTTTTTGCAGCTAAATTCCTTGATTTGATTCAAAACTGTGAAAATCTTCGTAGCGTTGATTAGAAATCACCTCTTAGGCCATCTGTTAATATTTGAATGTTGCTTTATGTTGCCTGTCAATTTGACTAAATATTCTAATTATCATTAACGACATGACAAAGTTGCTTTTATTGCGCTATGATTGTAATTTAAGATAGGAAATTGCCGATCGTAAATATCCCAATCGGCCAATTAATACCCTTATTGAAAATGTTTCATAAAATATGAGGAATTGCTTCAAAAGTGTTAGGGAAACGTGATTGTGGGCGGGTCAGAAATCTGCTTCTTGCTGTTATTTCCAATTCAATCGAAAATTTCATAAATTATGCAAGGAAAAACCAAATCGAAATAAAACCGAGTTTTGTTTATTGACGTTTTCGATTTATGAATTATTTAAAAACTTTCTTGAATTTTCCCCTCAAATCAGCTTTTAACCAAATGTGGTGTACCTCTCAGATCATCTGATTTTAAACCGTGAAAATATACATTATGACATTAATTGGAAATTTCATTATTTAGGCGCCTGATCAACATTACTCTTTCAATTTCTTTGTTTATCCCAACTCTCTTTATTACAGACAAATAACAATAACTAGAAAGACAGAAAGTCAAACCGAACTTGCGGATTCTCTCTGCGACGCATCTCAATGAGCCGCTCGTCCAATCATGTTTCAGGATTCTAATTTTGCATAGACACTTTTATCATGCCCTCGAGTACATTGTACTATGCCTCCAGATAAGCTACAGTAACTGCGACAGTCCAACAGCCCAGCTGCTTCGTTTGATGTTGTTGTTGTTGCTTTTTAAAATCTATCACTGTGGAGGGACAAATCAAAATTGGGAGCGCAAACTAGAGAATTGTGTAGGTAGTGAGTCTACCCTTCAGGCTTTCCGTAGCCAAGTGCCTTTCACTCTTCCAAAAGGCATGCGAGATTCCTGCTGAAACAAAAGGATTTCCGAGGGATTTCGGTAAAGTGAATAGAATTTAAGGCGAGAGTATACGAGCGAGTTTCATAGGGGGTGAATGGATAGCAACCTCCGAGCTGGTATCGTTCAGACGAGTTAGAGAGATAGCACAGTACTGACTGCAACCTTCTATAGTAGAGAAATGCGTCTTGCATCGGAGAACTGGGTCTTTTGCATCCAATAGTTCATTGAATTTTGATTGACCAGTATTGCATAAGCGTACTTGTGACCTCGCTTTGGTATTGTCCTTGTCATATTTGAACATTTTACTGTTGGACTGAGGGCATGTTTGCATAGAGATGGATCAGTCTCTCTTTGGCCAGAAAGAGAATCGTTCAAATTAATTAGGCCTACTGGGTGATTCCACAGAACTCCCGGCAATTTATAGAGATATCGTGACTTTTTTAATCCAAGATTTAAGATTCTGGGGGTCGCTGAATCTAGTTGACTTTAAAAGGATTTTGCGAGTTGTTCCACAACAAAGACTCCGATTTTCAGTCTTATTTGAGCACAAACATGGCTGCCTTATTAAAAAAAGGCCTTTCTGCTTTCAACAATACTCGAATCGTCTTTGCAAAGGATAAAAAAGAATAACAAAGTCGAACCGCAGCTTTGTACCCCACTGTGTTGGGAATCCCGAACGGATTCTGGGATGCCTCCCACTACATTCGATTTCAAATCGGTTCATTCAAGCTTAGCTTAGGGCTAGACTCTTCTAACAGAATGCATTTTTTCGAGATAAGGGGGCCTAGAGGGAAGGGTAGTGCCATTGTTGGTGGCTGGCCGAATGGTCAAGGCACTCGTCTCACGATCGCAAGGTCTTGGGTTCGAATCTTGTCAGGACCACTTTCCACAAGCATACAGTGCCTACAGTCAGCTCAGCTGTCCACCCTTCTGAGATCGGTAAATGAATACCCAGGGTCAAGCTGCCATACCGTCCAACGTGATGTCTTCTGGAAATCCTTTTAAGTAAAATCCCATGGAAATCCTTTTGTTCAAATATGGATTTCTTGGATTTCTCGTACGCCTTTTCGAAGAGTGAAATGCCCCTCAAAGAAGGGTAGCACTGCTTAGGCAAGCCTTATGCTACTCAGTATTGCCCTGTGCCAGCACAGAAAGCCACACCTTGCTTAGGCAGAAAGCGAATGTGAGCGTATGTGCAGTATGACAGAATAGTGAGAAAATACCTGAGAAAATGCTGCTGCACTGTCTAGAACCTTGCGTTAATCAGCTTATTCTTTACTAGCTTTCTACCACAAATTGCTACATTAAATTTTTTGCTGCATGTATTAATTATGTGTACGGGCTATTTTCACTATCCGCAGACAGGATAAAGAAGGTATCAAAAATGTACTCATTCTCTTACTTTAGATCTGTGGCTTTTCTGGACCTTAGGCCGAGCCTCAGGCTATTTTAGCAAGATCACAAGGTTAAAAGAGGCTGCGGACAGCAAAGGAACTGGGCGCTAGTTATTTTCCCGCATTCTGATTATCCGTGGCGAATACGTCATCTCGACTATTTTCACGTTCTTGTTTGAATCAGAGTTTGGCCTGTTTAGCATTTGTGATGGATGCTGCGACAAAAAGTCGTTTATTAGACCTGTAAAAACTCGATTATTTAGCACTTTTGAAAAAATCAGTTTATAAATGAGAAGGAAGCGTTGCTTGGATAGTCTTTGAGTTGTACAAAACTTCAAAATTGCGATGAACAGCGGAATCATTCTCGGGTATAGAGCCCTTGCGCCCTGAGTCGCCACCTTGAAGCGAAACATAAAATATTTCGCGTAGCGAAATAAATTTGACAACAAAACTTACGATAAGTATATTCTCCAATGCATAATAACCTTTAGTGTCAAATTTAAGATATAGTTTGTGAGTGAATCATGTCAAAATTTTATCCCAAAGACGTTGCACTCAAAACGGCCTAAATTCTTTCGATGCACCATGAGTCGACACCAATGGCGAAAGCGGCAAAATCATTTGTGCTCCACCGCAGAGGAACGATTACTCTGCGTAAAAACGCGGCAGTTGGCCTGAATCACGTTTGCGTGATAGGGTGTCGACTCAAGGTACACTTTTGTAAACCCGACTGGGCCTCGAAAAAAGTTCAGTTTTACAATGGTTGCACAAAATAACAACTAATGCTGTTGAAATTATCAAAGCAGGGGATTGGAACAACTTATCCGAGAAGAAAATTTAATGTACAATCAACCAAATCAAAAGATTTTCACGAAAGGAAAAGTGTTTGAAAAAATAAATTTTGAAAATGGCAGACAACTTGCCGTAACTTTCCGGTGGGTTTCAAAAAACTTGTTTTATAGCAAGAAATGTACAGTTTTCGACGAAAATAATAATAAAATTGTAGAAACATGGTAAGAAGTAACTATTTTTTCTTCATTTTTTACTTCAACTTTCCTAAACAAAGAGGGATTTGAAGCGGAATCAAAGTACATAATTTTTTCCAAATTCTTGCTGGTGGCGACTCAGGGCGCAGGGGCTCTACTTAAAAGCTTTTTTCGTCTGACACTCCTCAGAGTATGAACGTCAGAAACAGACCGAAACAATAGACTAAGGCGGAATTATACCAAGATGCGGCTCGTACAAGCGTTTTGCGAGAACTTTAGCCAACAACAACATTACGGCCAAACGGCCCCAACAACTACTACTACAACAACAACAACAACAACAATAAGAGCAACAACAACAACATCAACAACAAAAACAACAACAACAACATCAACAACAATAAGAGCAACGGCAACCAAAACAACAACAACAACGCAGTGTCGTCACGTTGCTTATAGCACCAATGGAAATATCGTTTCTGGTTTTTCTTCTCCATTTATACTTTGGAAGACCCCCCATCCTTCTTTCCCACGAGCTATCCGTTTCTTACTTTGCAGCAGACAATCATCGGCTGTTTTGATAAAGTTTCCTTGGAAATGACTTCATGTGAAAGAGCTAAGTCATTGGATTCGGGAAATGACAAACGGAAACTATTTATTTTACATTATGGGGCCTAAGGTGGCGCGAATGATGTAATTCAAAAGCTATAAAATAAACCATTAGCTACCTAGTTTATTATAAATTGGTCATTGTTAATTATTCTTTCATGATAATGTTGTACACCACTTGTCCATGGGTCCATGATGGTTTCCTAGGAAAGAGTGTTGAAAAAGTAGGAAGACAATAAATGTAAGCGACGGAGCTTATCCAAATGTCCAAACGTAAGACCAGTCTATACAAGAGAAACTGGATCGGTTCTGGTCCGACCCAGAGCCAGTGCTGGCTCTTTTTAATGCGTTCACACGAGAAGATCCAAAAACTGGCTCCAAACAGAGCCAGAAAGCGTACGAATGCAGGAGATCCGTGTAAACGGAAAGCGTTTTTGAGCCAAAACTTGGCTGTGGTTCGGATCAGAACTATTAGTTCCAGTTAAATCCAGTTACTCTCATGTAAACAGACAGCAGACAGCTACAGCAACTTTCTCACAGCAACAACAACAACTCAGCTGTTGTATGCCCCTCCTCCAATTTCTCAATACGAGGCCATCTCTCTTTCCTTCTTCTTTAAGATTGTTTCCTTGAGTCAAATTCAACCAAGCTTCTAGCGTCTTATTCAGCCATTTCTATTGAATGGAGATATTGCTTGAAAAGCAGCACCAAAGCCTCTATAAGTCTAACCGATAAACTTATTTCCATATGAATACTACAGAGGACTTGTCTATGTCTTTCAACTTGGTGGTTTTTTTAATTAATTAAAATTAATTGATTATGGCTAGAAATGGTCGGTGGTTAGGATTCTTATTTTCATCCCGTCACCTCTGCTAATGTTTTATGTTTTAACAGATGATATTTTTCTTATCCTTTCTGATTTAGTATTTATTAACAATGCTATTGAAAGTTAAGACACAGAAATTATTGCTTAGTTATAAAAACAGATCAGGTTAAAGCTAAGTCATTGTTTCAGCTTTTTAAGTAAAAGATAATGTTAATAATGTCACTGTAGATCTAAATTTTTTCAAGTTAGGAGAATTGGCAAGATTGAAGCCCTGACGCGGATATTTTTTGCATACGAAAGCGGTTTGGAAAAAGCTTTAAAAAAGCTGAGAGGACAGTAACAGCTTGCTTAACGCTCTAGCAGTAATAAAAGTACTGTTAAATACCCTCAGAAGCTAAGAAAGTACTCTTCATTCAGTGTCGTCAAACGGGGGTCGCTTATAAACTTTTTGAAAATTTTTGTCTCCTTCAGCTCGTTTTTGTCTCGGAGTTCCAACTGATATGGTAGCAACCGGCACTACATCTGCTAAATACACCATTTTACCTTCACCTTCAGCCAAGGATGCTGATTGAATTGTTGCTGTTGTGTTCGTTCTTCTTGTCGTTGAAGTAGAGCGTTGCTGCTGTTGTTGTGAGGTTGTTGCAGCTGTTTGTGAGCTGAGAAAAGGGAGTAAATCCAGAAAGCTCCCTAGCCCAGTGTTACCCATCTATCGTTACCGTAAAAGGAATGCCTGGTCTATGTACATGTACGCATTTGTAACTTATTGCAAACTAAAGCTGTGGCTAAACTGGGAGACATGTCGCGCGCGACATTGTATTCTGCGTGTCTCCCAGGGTGGCTAAGCATACGAGTGACAAGCGAGCAACATGTCCCCCAAGTCCCAGAGACAAGAAATGTTTCTATTGTCTCCCAGAACGTTTGTGTCTCTCGCTCAAATTTTGTCGCACGCTACAAAGTTTCCGAAGTGGCTAAACTTGGAGACATCGAGGGGACATGTCATGTCGCGCGTGATATGTCTCTTAGTTTAACGCAGGCCTTATGACTGGCGCGCTTAATTTGTAATTATTTTAGGCCTAGACTACGACTCGTCATTGATCCCTTAAAAAGAGGAGACTCTTTCTCTTTAACAAAATTAACCTTGAAGGTGATGTAGTTCCCTTAAGCAATGTTTTACTTATTACAGCTTTAAGAACTGTTTCTTTATTAAAGAATTATTTGCTCTTATTTAATTAGTATCCATTTTGTATCTCACTACGTCTCGAAGACTAAGCATACAATTAAAGCTACCCTCGTGTTCCACCGTCTCAATATTGATCTTGAAAGATTTATTCTGGGCGTTTTGAAACCTTGTATCGTGTTTCTTTCATTGTTCAATCGGACAACTAGCGACACGACAGGATTATCAGGCTTGGCCTACTTAATGCAGCCAGCTTACTTGGTAACTATTTGTGTGGGCCTAATTATATCCTCTGAGCTGGAATGACGTAAAATGACTGATTTGTTCCTGATATTCATTGCTCGTTTCAAATTGCTATTCTGTTTGTAGCCATGTGACTTAATAGTCCCTGATCCGTTGCTTAGTTGTTGCGAATTTTGATGAATGAGAGACAATGTTTCACGAGATCTTCCGTCCTTCAAATATTGCGAAGCATTGAGGTTTTAAATATTTGACTGTACATCCTCCGCGTCGCAAGAGCGACCGGTTTCGAGAACCTGCGCGCAGTTTCAAACTTATAAACCGTTGAGATGAATTAAGTCTGAAACATCTGAAATAGTAGCTAGTGTCTGGTTTCGTCACTTTTACTTGATTGATATACCATCGTGCAATCTGGGTCTCGCAGTCGTCATCGCAGCCTCGGTTTCAATTTTTCAAATCACGGAGAAAATCTCAGGGATCGAAAACTGGTCAATAAGCAGCTAGTGCTGAAATTTTGCTGATTTTTGGTTAAGATTGCTTTCCTTATAAAGTACATCGTTGCAAACTTGCCAATTGCATTGAAAAGCAAGAAAAGAGCCAAAATAAGTAAGAGTTTTTAGGGGGCACCTGTCATTGTGAGGGCTGAAATACTATAGATATTTTAAGCAACTTTTAGAGTTGAAATTAGTGTACTGTTGTAAACTACGAACCACATTGTTTTATCATCGCTATGGTGTTTTCTGATATTCCATCCAATAGTCCGACATGTGCGACGCCATGTGTTCTTTTTCGTTTCATAAAAACAACAATTGTTACATTTGATTATACAGCGCTGTTCGTTTCTAATAACATTGACACAAATTAGTAAACAGTCAGCTTGTTATTTCGCTAACCAACTGCGTTTATCCAGTGTGTACCGCCCTTTTAACAATTTAGATTTTTTGGATTACGTAAAATTCTATAGTATCTTGATCTTAACCCAGCAGTTATAATCTATATATAGCAACTGGAGTTTCCCAGTATCTAGTTGTACAGCTCTACCGAGGTCGCAATAAGAATCGATCATTATCATTATAGTAATCACTCAAATAGCAATCACTTATCGTCTCTGATCACAACTTTAATCACTCGTGCTCATAATCGTTTCAAATCAGCATCAGCTAATCAGTCCTTGATCACTTATCAGATAATCACTCCAATCATCAGCAAATCATTCGTCCACTTACTAAGCAGATTATCACTGGTTTAATCACTGATCAGCTAATCACTCCATCAATCAATCATTACCAACTCACTCGTTCAATCATCAGCAATTCCTCCACTCACTCAGCAAATTATCACTGCTGCAATCACTGATCGTCTAATCAATCTACAAGGCACTCTTCAGCCAATCATTCCTTGATCACTCACCAGCTAATCACTCCAATTATAAGCAAATCATTCTTCCACTTTATGAGCAGATTATCACTTCTTTAATCACTGGAACCCTAATCAATCTGCAAAGCACTCGTCAGCTAATCAATCCTTGATCACTTATCAGCTAATCACTCGTTCAATCACTCATCAGTCAACACGGATCACTTTTAATCGCTGGTTACTTATTTTTCCATCTTATCAGCAATTGCTCCTTCAATCACTCTTCAATTAATCACTCGTTCAATCACTCATCAGCCAACACTAATCATTTTGAATCGCTGATCAGCTGTTCGACTATCCTATCAGGAATCAATCCTTCAATCACTCATCAGCTAATCACACCTTCGAGCTATCATCAGCAAATGATTCCTTCAATCACTCGATTCACCAAAGAACCTATCAAGAAACCACGAGGAACTGATCAATTTGTGTCATATCTACCACTGATCAGACTTTGAATGGTGGCTTGATTCGACCTTGTTCCACATGCTTGACTTCTCTTCATGCTTTTTTTGCTTGTGGCAAATTGTTCCTTGATTTCATAAATCCATAACGAAGTGAAAGAACATGTTCCACGTCTTTGAAAGTCTTAAAATTGATTGCTACAATTATGTAATTATCTCTGATTAATTCCACCGGATTTCTGTCTCAGAAGTGACTCTGTTCCTTGAATTTGCCATAGATAGAAAGTAGATTAATCAATTCAGCATGCTAATCTCATCAAATGAAACAACTTAACAAATCAGAATCATAATTTTCAATATAATCTAAACATTCCTTTATTTTCCAAAAGAGACGATTACTGCTACGTTCATTAATGATCTGACAGTTTTATAAGAATAACATGTGTTATCTTTAGGATTTTCTGACCAACATTAAAATTAATGTCTTTTTCAGCCGAATTAATAACTTTACTTGACTTGACGTTGACTGGAAATATTATTCATTTAATAAGGAAGTTTTGTTGTTCTATTGGATTTCTGGGTTGAAATTTTTAGTCAGATTTTAATCACAGCGATGTAGAAACATTGGTAATTAGTTTTCCAAACACACTTTGTATTAGAGCCAGTAAATTTTGCTTGAGGCTGGCTGTTCTTGCACTAACTACTGTATGTATCTTGAAGGATGAGGTCTTAAAGACCCTTAAAATTAAAATTAAAGTTTGAGGTTTAAAGTTAAAATTTAAGCCTGAGGTTTCTCAGATCAGCCATATAGAATAAAAACTGTATTTCTTTTCGGGCAAATACCTGGTACTGCGTATGCACTTCATTAAAGCAATTATAGTTGCTTCTCTGGGGCTAAAGTATAGCTTAAATCTCCTGAATGCCTCTGATAATCTGGCGACTTTACCTCGAATAGTTATCATTGCATAGAGAACAGCATCTTTCAAAATAGATATTGTTGTTAATCAAATCATATTTCTTTGAGAATGGAACGTCAAAACTTATATAAAAGTTGCAAAATGGATTAGTGGCTAATTTCATTCTACTGATGTGCTAGTTTAAAGTTTAAGTACAAATTATTCCCAAGAACTATCATACTTTGGGTGAATTCCGGCAAATGTCCATATTTAGACTGCTAAGAACATGATGCTTCACATTTATGCCTTTTTTCAAAAATTCTTAAATTTTCGAAATTAAATAATTTAAGACACTTTTACTATACCAATAAGCGATTTGAAGGTTTCTAGATCCATCATAGGCAGGGAATTTTCCATAACAATCTGACTTTCAACCTAACTTTGAATTTTATTACACAGTAATTGCCCAGCAAGGAGGTTGACCCATCGAAATTTTTCGCAGATTTGAGGGAGGGAATTAACCTCACTTAAACCATATCCAATAAAAAACTGCTTGAAACCGATTTTCTTCTCCAAGTTGGGGTCAGACATTTCTGTCTATCTTCTTGAGGAATGGTTCTGCTTGTCGCAGTTTTTGGGAATTTTTATAAAACCTTTTAATTTTCTTCCAATAAGATCCATGGCATAAACTTTAATCAATCTGCATAGAATCAAATTGTCTCAAATTTGCTTGACCAATTTCCTGGAAAAATGCATACGAGGCTATCGTGAAAGAGAGACGATAAAACAAAAGAAATCTTTGGAATAACTCAGAACCGAGGTCGTCAAAAAAATTTTGTTTTGATTTTCGTTTCGTTCTCGATAAATAAAGTTTTGTGACCTAAATTTGGGGCCATGTATGCCTGTACTACTATATGCCTATGTATCTCTCCACCCTCTCCACCGTCTCCACAACATTTGGGGCCATTTGGAATAACTCAGAACCGAGGTCGTCAAAAAAGTTCTCTTACTATTAGGACCGTTTTGTTTTGTGTGATGCATGCTTGTGTCAAAGTAAGATTACAGTATTAGTTTAGGGTGTTTGTATATTGCTTTTTGGTTCGTTCTTGATCGAATAATAAATTTTTAGACCTGATTATAGCTAAATGAATTCTGAAGTTTTTCCAGCAGCAAATCCAGATATTCTTCAAGAAGTAAGCGGTGTGAAAGATGAATTCCCAAAAATCAGCCCTAGGACAAGCAGTGACAAGGATTCCGAGTCTAAAAGTAAACAGAAGAACTCGACTTCGTCAGAGAAGGGCCTAGGCAAAAATGGCCTAATTTCTGGAATTTTTTATACCTGCTTGAAGCCGTTATGTGGTGTTCTATGGAGAAAGGAGAAGACTAAAAGGGATCCTTGGATTATTGCATTTAATGAGTTGACAGAAATAAGGTTGGTTGGCTCCGGAGCACAAGGGGCTGTGTTTTTGGGACATTACAAAAACCAAGAAGTTGCAATCAAAAAAGTGAAAAATGAAAAAGATACTGAAATAAAGCATCTTAGACATCTAGATCATCGGAACATCGTCAAATTCAGGTCTTCAAATTAATTTAATCTTACTATTATCACAAGTAGACCTGGCAATTCTTAAGTGATTTAAATTGTTTATGTTTATCGCCTCTTTACTAATGAATGCAAGTAAAACAAGACCCCAAAAGTAACTAAAACCAAACAAAAAACAAACTGACTGACCTATTGAATAAAAGAAATACCTTCCAACCCATTGAGACTCCCTGTTTTGTCAACTTCCAACACACAAAACTTTTCATATTCCCTGGAGAGTTCGTTTTGCCAAGATTGGACTGTATACACACTGTCATCATAATCTTATCTAGGTAATACCTAGAGCATAAAAAAATTTTTACTTTGTCGTTTTAGGGGCATCTGCAAGGAATCACTGACATTTTGCCTTGTGATGGAGTACTGCCCATATGGTCAATTGTTTGAGGTTCTGAGAGGGGGCAAGGAGATAACCCCATCCCTCCTTGTTGATTGGTCAACTCAAATTGCTGATGGAATGTATTATCTTCATTCACACAAGATTGTTCATAGAGATCTGAAATCTCCAAAGTAAGAATCTTTTTTGCTTCTTTGTTGTTTTCATCATTAAAAATTTTTGACTTGACTATCTTGTCTATCTGTGCATTGTGCATTTTTAGTTGACAACTAAATTACTATTGTGAGACCTACAATCCTGGCCAAAACTAATTGGAATTTTACAGATTTATAAGAATAAAATAAGGATATAGAATTATACAGATTTTAGAAGAGAAATTTATGTAATGAAAGGTTTCCCACCCCCTCCCCCCCCCCCCTTGTCAATGTTGTGAGTGTAGCCAGTGGCTCTCGAAGTCAACATTGACAAGAGGGGGGACTTGGTATACTTGGAATTCCAATAGTTTTGGCCAGGATTGTAGTTTTAGAACGTTGCCCATGAGTCATGAGGTCTTTGGTTCAAGCCGATTGAAAGTGCTGTGGCATCACAGTGTAATCCAGCTAGGGTTCAAGCCCAGCCACGGTAGGCGTCATAGCCAGGGTTGAGGTCTCGCTTATTTAACCTACTGCTGAGATCCTAGTGACTGCTGATCAACAACAACAAAACTCTTAGAGGGAACAACAATTTATGGGTAGAGTTCCTTCCGAGAGGAAAAAATTTGCATGGGCACAAGACACTCAAGCAGCAAGCCACTGAGGTGGCTCTCTTGTAGTATGAACTAAGAGAGGCCTTGATTCATGCATGCCGAGTCTCCCATGTTCTATGAGGTTCTTCTTTAGTTGGGTTTCAGAAAACAATAGAAAAAACAATAGAAACAAAAGGAATGGGCATAGAGAAACAATAGATACCCCCCCCCAATTTCTAAAACCTATCATCAAACAACAGTAGGTATAACTTACTGAATGAATAAACTGTTACACATCTTTTTATTTCAGCATATTGATATCATACAATGACATAATAAAAATCTCTGATTTTGGTACATGTAAAGAACTGTCAGAAAAAAGTGCAAAGATGACATTTACAGGGACAGTTGCTTGGATGGCACCAGAGATGATTCGGAACGAACCATGTTCAGAGAAGGTTGATGTTTGGTATGTAAATTTATTCTCTTCATGTGTGACCCCCCCCCCCCTTAAATTGTTTCTTTTTCATCTTGTGCCGCTATGATAGAGTCGATCCACAATGGCTCTTCAGCAGAAGTTTCTCCAACCAGGGCATCACTGTAGGCTTGTTCAGCTCTGCCAGCCATCTGCTTTTGGTTCTCCCCCTGCCTGTTTGCCTTCCTCCATTCCAATCACAATCCTCCTCCAGGTTAAACTGTTTATAGCCTGTTCCTTTAATAAGACAGGAAGTCTAATCACTAATTTAATTTTATCTGTGATGTGTTATAGGTCATATGGTATCGTTATTTGGGAACTGCTGACTGGAGAAATGCCATACAAGGTGAGAAAATTAATTATTTTGTTAATAAAATCAATAGTAAAACGCAGTAACACGATTATGGTTATGAAAATGATTATGATTATAATGATTATGATTATAATGATTATAATTATGATTATAATGATGAAGATTATGACGAGGACTATGGTTGAGATTATGATTTCGTGATTATGATTACAGCTATGAAATGATAAGATTGATGATTATAATTATGATTATATCGTGATCATGGTAGTGAAAATTGTCATTATGATGAAAGTTATGATTGTGGTTTTTATGGTGCTAATGATGATTATGATTGTGATTTTGATCATGATTTTATCGTTATTCAATAACAGGGTGTGGATTATTCAGCAATTATCTGGGGCGTTGGAAACAACAGTTTGAAGTTGCCAGTACCCAATGGATGTCCTGAAAGTTTCAAACTATTGCTAAGCCTGTGCTGGTTCGTAAACATTGTTATTACTTCCATTTGACTTATACTTCATCCAGTCCAAAATCATATAACAGCTGCAGGTGTTGTAGCGACATGGTCTAATCCAACTAACACGTGGTGTCAGGGGCTCAGTGTAGTTGGCGTTTGAACCCCAGCAACATTACCATCACATCCAAGATTGAGGTCTTATCTTGTTAGTTAATCTACTTTTGATATCCTTCCAACTGGTGCGTAATATATTATTTAAGTGAAATAGTGAATTTCACCTTAATTTTCACCGCCCTTGCACTGTAGTATTAGCATTCGAGCCCAAGCCACTGTAGTGGTACCAACCAGGGCCGAGGCCTCGTTAGTTCATCTACTTCAAAGGTCCTTGCAACTAGCGCTAAATACACCATTTCACCATCACCTGCAGGTATGTTCCCATTCCGTTGTGCGCGCTGTATATTTTCCTCAATACTCTTCAGCTTTGCAAAGGGAGCTAAGGGTACACATGCCTCTCCAAAAAGGGATGAGCCAGCTTGATTAGGCCATGACGCCACAGCACCGTCAAGTCATAGTCGCACCAGTCGCTTACTACGTGGTTCATCTCTACCCAGCTCATTGCTACTTGGTTTTTCTAATCTGCTTCAGTGGATAATCATGAAACCTTGTAGCTTTAGACTTCATTTGCTACGAAAGATTTTGTAGTTGCCGCAAGCAATTCACTTTAGAAGCACTGCAAACCTCTATGCTTATTTCAAAAGTTATTTATTAATATTCAGGTAGTGAGGTTCTATTTCTAATTGACACTTTTTCTCTTTTATTTTTCAGGAATGTCAAACCGAAAAATCGTCCTTCTTTTAGACAAATTTTGATGCATATTGAGATAGCAGCATCAGATGTATTGCATTTGCCTTTGGACAATTACCTCCATAAACAAGTAAGCATTCTATTTCACAGCTGACCATGAAGAGCACGAGAGAGTTAGCAGCTGAGCATGCAAGCCAGCTGAAACTGCCCCTTGCTTACCTCAATCTTTGCTTGGGGTAACTTTTCTGTACCTTCCTTGTATTAAGGCTTTTAAGTACCCACCTACTTACCCAGCTTTGGGTACACATTGCTGTCATATGGCAGAGCTAGACACCAAGGCCATGCGTAGGTTTCAATGAGGGCTCTAAACTCTCTTACTTACCTCTGTCTCTAATCAATCGACATTCTTCTGTTTTTGAATGGTGTCATTGCAACTCTAATTATTCCACAACTCTCCCTAACTACAGAGTCGTTTGCCTTCAAAGGGGGGCATATGCACCCCTTCCCTTTTCCATCTTTCCTTGCCCACCTTCTCTCTAATTACTGGTATCCTCTCTATAATCGATCAAGAGTATGCGATCGTTGGGAGATTTCTCTTTGGGTTTCCAGTACAGGGACTCTAAAAGTACTTAGCTTTTCTTTCACGTCTACTATATTGATGTCCCTTAATTAAATAAAATATTCAAACTTTTTTTTGCAGAGCAATTGGAAGAAAGAAGTTGATACTTATTTTGATCATCTGAAATGCCAAGGAACACAGAATTTTATGATGGAGGAAGATCTTATTCAGAAGAGAAAGGAACAGTTAAAGTACGTAGATTTTCATTATTTACATCAATTCATTCTTTGAATAGATTTTTGAAAGCACTATCTCAGTGCTGACTACATATGTTTTCTGGCTACAGAATCACTTTCTGCAAGAAAGCAGTCAAGCAAGCAAGCTATATTTTGCAAGCAAGCAAGCATGCAGACGAGCAATATTTATCTTGCAAAAGGCAAGCAAGCAAGCAAGAAGCAATCTTTATTTTGAAACTCATTAAACAAACAGGCGGGCAATCTTTTTCCGAGAAGCAAACAAGCAAGCAAGAAAGCATTATTTATTTTGCAAGGCAAGCTTTATTCTCCTGAATAAAGGAAACTTAAGTCACAAAATTCATAAACATATAGTCAACAGATTGGAACGTCGATTTTTCAATTATATCAATAATATCAATTTCAATAATCAGTTAAAAACATATAGTTCAATACTACCCGTTAGACAGTTCAATTTCTGAATCACACGTGCAGCTTAATCTCGTATTTTGCTTTATTAATTACTGTGGTTGATCAGCAAGTTATGCTTTTTCATTATTTGATGTATCTCGTTCAACAGACATGCGAAAGAAGTTCGACTTCTATACGAAGAAAGATTAGAGAGAACAAACATCTTATACAAAGAATTAGCAGAGTGTATTCATCAATTACAAATTCGCGAAGAAGAACTTAATAGGTAAGGTAACCCTTATTATGTACGGATCTAGTGTATCTTATTCAATGTTTCACATGAGAGAGTTATCTTGTTTTACTTTAGTCTTAAGCACAGAATTTTATACGCTAAGATAGAGAGGGGGTTTAAAAGATAGAGGGGTGCTGAAAAGGAAGATTGAGGCTTAAAAGGTTTCATATCTAATTTCAAGGAAACTTTATCACTGCATATTTGACCAAATACAAGGGGTTTGGGGAAATTTTTGTCAACCACACCCTTAGCTTTGGGTTTGAATGTGACCATCGCCTTTTTAGTGTCACAAAGTTATTAGAAACGATATGAAAAGTAGTGATTTTTATATCTTATATTCACAAGAGCTCAGTTGAAAGAGGTTTTTGAATACTTCAAGGAATTGAGTGCTATTGTTTCCAGAAATCAAAACTTCTTGCATTGAACCTTTTGATCATTAGCCATAGCCACAAGCCACTGCACTAAGCCATTTAAGCATTGTATCAGGTGGTTATCACTGCACCTTAGAATTAGTTATGAAAGATTGAAAGAAGCTTGAACAACATTGAAAGGCTTAGAGAAGGACCTTTAAACATCGAGAAGAGCCTAGGATAGAGAGGGGCATAGAAATAGACGAGATTTTTGGCGAGGGGTGTAAAAAGGTAAAGGGAGGCTTAAAAATGGAGAGGGGCTAACAAGTAGAAGGGCCTTTTGGAGAGGGGCCTTTAAAGATAAAGTAGCCATATAACAAATAAGAAGGGGCTTGGAGAAGAGACTTTCAAAGATTGAGGGGGGCTTCAAAGATGGAGGACTTATTAGGGAGAGGGTTTAAACTATAAATGGTGCTAAATAGAGAGAGGGCATCATGGAGAGGGTGCTTAAATGATTGAGGAAGCTAGAGGGGACATTGAACATTAGAGAGTGCTTGATAAAGAGCAAACCTAAGCGATAGAGGGAGCTAACTAGACAGGCGGAGAGAGGGCTCAAAGATAGAGTGAGTTTTATAGAGACTGATCTTAAAAGATAGAGGGCCTTAATAGAGAGAGAGCTTAAAAGATAGTTGAGGTTTCATGAAATTGGGCTTCAAGATAGAGGGAGGTTATAGAGAGGAGGATTAAAGGATAGAGGGCTTAATAAGGCGAGGAACTTAAAAAAAGGGAGCTAACTGGAGAGGAGAGGATGCGTAAAAGATAGAGGGGCTTAATAGATAGGGGTCTTAAAGGATACAGGGTTTTCTTTACCTGCCTTGTTGAACGCCTCAGCCTTTATTTCCATGCTTGCTCATATTTCCAGTTTCTAATTTTCATTACTTCTGTTTAGGCGTGAACGGCAACTTCCAAGATGTAAACATTGCAGGCCTGGTTGCAATCGAAATAATCAAAACAAAAAGTTTTCATGTGGAAAATCGGCTGGGAGAGGAAGGTTAATATTGAATACCTTTTTATTACTGCAAAATTATCCATATAGTTGTTTTAATTCAAATGTTGGATATTAAGCCAGAATAATATAGTATTACAATATATATTAAAAAAGTAAAAGTAGTATTTAATAATAAAGTAGACATTAAATAATACAATATGAAATTATAATTTATTGTTAATATTAATCAACTTTTATTTGTTATTAATCAGGACTACTTTTTTCATTTGTTCCTTTATTCCCTTATTCGTTTATTCATTTATTTATTCATTCATTCAGTTATTCATTTATTCGTTAATTCATTCGTTCGTTCATTCATTTATTCATTTATTCTTTTATTCTTTTATTTATTCATTCGCTCATTCATTCATTCATTCATTCATTTAATATTCATCTACATTGAATGCAATAGTATCAATCTAAGACATTCAACAAATATGATTTATTCTTATGGGTTTATTAATGTTCGGATCTTTTTAATTATGATTTTTTTCTCATCAAAGGAATAAAAAAGAAAATGGAAGTAAAAACCAAAATGAATTACCGAAGAAAGAAGTAGCGAATAGATCATTTAATTTACCAGAACACATGAACAGAGAAATTCAACAAACACGTGCAAGAAGTCAATCATTGACTGAAGTAAAGAAATCAAAAGTATCACCAAATTTTATTCCTCTAATTGACAAAAACATTGCGCTTTTAAACAATCGTCATTTTAATAAAAACAAAACGAACTCTGAAGATTCAGAAATTATTGAAGATAATGAACTCGAAAGTAAGAAACTTCTAAAGAATGCTTCTTCAGACAGGGCTACAAGAAATGCAGAAAGAAGTGTTGAATCCTCTGATACGGAAATTAATGGACTAACTGACTTAGAATGGGACAGTAATTTGTGCCTTTCCATAGATAAGTCAATTTAATTAAAAGTAATATAGTGACCAAAGGCTGAGAGGACTATGGCCCAAACTTTGGTAAAAGAATGTAAATGGAAATCCCCCAAAAGTGCCTCTTGTGCGTCCGTTTTCGTATAAAGTGAAAGTCATTCTTTAACGCCAGAAGGCCCTATGTAAACATCTCATTTGTGCACAATGCCCGTCAGAAGCAAACAGGGACTGACAGGGCTGGAGCCACCCAAGTTACGTCATCAAATGCCTGTCAACTGTGTAGCACCCTCCCCGCCAGTCTGAGATTCCTCTTGCGGGCTTACGCACCTATCTTGAGTGGAATCCACCAATGTGATATCCAAAAAAGCTTAGAGATGTTTCATAAAATTACTTCAGATTGTCAGACCACCCCTTTTATATATCTCTCAAGCATTTCAATCCTGTGTACCATATCGAGGGGCATTTTACTCCTCGAAAAGGGGTATGAGATTCCCGTTTAAAGAACAGGATTTCCAAGAGATTTCTATAAAACCAATAGAAATCCCAGAATATGGTGTACGAGATTTCAAGCAGTGCATTGCCCCTCGTGTCATATTACAGCCATTTTTATTTTTCCTTATTTATGATAACATTGCAGATCCTATTCAGATTGTTACCTTTTCTATTCGATTGTGATCTAATTATTAAATAAGATATTACATCGTTGCAAAAGATACTGGATACTGGATTGAATCTGTCTTATTATCTATGTTCTTCTAATCTATCCTGCAATATTTTAGGGGCTTTCTGGTGGGATATAATAACTATTTTTGAAGAAAAAAGGCAGTTTTAAAACCCTGATTTTGGCCGATTTTCGGCCATTTGGCAAGGCTATAGACTTGCTTTTTTGGCGATTTTTTAAGGGGATTTTTTTCTTCCAAATTGGACCTAATTCAATAGAAAAACACCTATTTTACCCCCTAGACGCTATTTAGGGGGTTTCTGGTGGGATATAATAACTATTTTTGAAGAAAAAAGGCAGTTTTCAAAACCCTGTTTTTGGCCGATTTTCGGCCATTTGGCAAGGCTATAGACTTGCTTTTTGGCGATTTTTTGAGGGGATTTTTTTCTTCCAAATTGGACCTAATTCAATAGAAAAACACCTATTTTACCCCCTAGACGCTATTTAGGGGGTTTCTGGTGGGATATAATAACTATTTTTTTTAAAACCCTGTTTTTGGCCGATTTTCTGCCATTTGGCAAGGCTATAGACTTGCTTTTTGGCGATTTTTGAGGGATTTTTTCTTCCAAATTGGACCTAATTCAATAGAAAAACACCTATTTTACCCCTAGAAGCTATTTAGGGGTTTCTGGTGGGATATAATAACTATTTTTGAAGAAAAAGGCAGTTTTAAAAACCCCTGTTTTTGGCCGATTTTCTGCCATTTGGCAAGGCTATAGACTTGCTTTTTTGGCGATTTTTTGAGGGGATTTTTTTCTTCTAAATTGGACCTAATTCAATAGAAAAACACCTATTTTACCCCCTAGAAGCTATTTAGGGGCTTTCTGGTGGGATATAATAACTATTTTTGAAAAAAAGGCAGTTTTAAAAACCCCTGTTTTTGGCCGATTTTCGGCCATTTGGCAAGGCTATAGACTTGCTTTTTGGCGATTTTTTGAGGGATATTTTTCTCTACTAAATTGGACCTAATTCAATAGAAAAACACCTATTTTACCGCCTAGAAGCTATTTAGGGGGTTTCTGGTGGGATATAATAACTATTTTTGAAGAGAAAAGGCAGTTTTAAAAACCCTTGTTTTTGGCCGATTTTCTGCCATTTGGCAAGGCTATAGACTTGCTTTTTTGGCGATTTTTTGAGGGGATTTTTTTCTTCTAAATTGGACCTAATTCAATAGAAAAACACCTATTTTACCCCCTAGAAGCTATTTAGGGGGTTTCTGGTGGGATATAATAACTATTTTTGAAGAAAAAAGGCAGTTTTAAAAACCCCTGTTTTTGGCCGATTTTCGGCCATTTGGCAAGGCTATAGACTTGCTTTTTTGGCGATTTTTTGAGGGATTTTTTTCTTCCAAATTGGACCTAATTCAATAGAAAAACACCTATTTTACCGCCTAGAAGCTATTTAGGGGGTTTCTGGTGGGATATAATAACTATTTTTGAAGAAAAAGGCAGTTTTAAAAACCCCTGTTTTTGGCCGATTTTCGGCCATTTGGCAAGGCTATAGACTTGCTTTTTTGGCGATTTTTTGAGGGGATTTTTTTCTTCCAAATTGGACCTAATTCAATAGAAAAACACCTATTTTACCCCTAGAAGCTATTTAGGGGGTTTCTGGTGAGATATAATAATTATTTTTGAAAAAAAAGGCAGTTTTAAAAACCCCTGTTTTTGGCCGATTTTCTGCCATTTGGCAAGGCTATAGACTTGCTTCTTTGGCGATTTTTTGAGGGAATTTTTTTCTTCCAAATTGGACCTAATTCAATAGAAAAACACCTATTTTACCCCTAGAAGCTATTTAGGGGGTTTCTGGTGGGATATAATAACTATTTTTGAAGAAAAAAGGCAGTTTTAAAAACCCCTGTTTTTGGCCGATTTTCGGCCATTTGGCAAGGCTATAGACTTGCTTTTTTGGCGATTTTTTGAGGGAATTTTTTTCTTCCAAATTGGACCTAATTCAATAGAAAAACACCTATTTTACCCCCTAGAAGCTATTTAGGGGGTTTCTGGTGGGATATAATAACTATTTTTGAAGAAAAAGGCAGTTTTAAAAACCCCTGTTTTTGGCCGATTTTCTGCCATTTGGCAAGGCTATAGACTTGCTTTTTTGGCGATTTTTTGAGGGGATTTTTTTCTTCCAAATTGGACCTAATTCAATAGAAAAACACCTATTTTACCCCTAGAAGCTATTTAGGGGGTTTCTGGTGGGATATAATAACTATTTTTGAAGAAAAAGGCAGTTTTAAAACCCTGTTTTTGGCCGATTTTCGGCCATTTGGCAAGGCTATAGACTTGCTTTTTGGCGATTTTTGAGGGATTTTTTCTTCCAAATTGGACCTAATTCAATAGAAAAACACCTATTTTACCCCTAGAAGCTATTTAGGGGTTTCTGGTGGGATATAATAACTATTTTTGAAGAAAAAGGCAGTTTTAAAACCCTGTTTTTGGCCGATTTTCGGCCATTTGGCAAGGCTATAGACTTGCTTTTTGGCGATTTTTGAGGGATTTTTTCTTCCAAATTGGACCTAATTCAATAGAAAAACACCTATTTTACCCCTAGAAGCTATTTAGGGGTTTCTGGTGGGATATAATAACTATTTTTGAAGAAAAAGGCAGTTTTAAAACCCTGTTTTTGGCCGATTTTCTGCCATTTGGCAAGGCTATAGACTTGCTTTTTTGGCGATTTTTGAGGGATTTTTTCTTCCAAATTGGACCTAATTCAATAGAAAAACACCTATTTTACCCCTAGAAGCTATTTAGGGGTTTCTGGTGGGATATAATAACTATTTTTGAAGAAAAAGGCAGTTTTAAAACCCTGTTTTTGGCCGATTTTCTGCCATTTGGCAAGGCTATAGACTTGCTTTTTGGCGATTTTTGAGGGATTTTTTCTTCCAAATTGGACCTAATTCAATAGAAAAACACCTATTTTACCCCTAGAAGCTATTTAGGGGTTTCTGGTGGGATATAATAACTATTTTTGAAGAAAAAGGCAGTTTTAAAACCCCTGTTTTTGGCCGATTTTCGGCCATTTGGCAAGGCTATAGACTTGCTTTTTGGCGATTTTTGAGGGATTTTTTCTTCCAAATTGGACCTAATTCAATAGAAAAACACCTATTTTACCCCTAGAAGCTATTTAGGGGTTTCTGGTGGATATAATAACTATTTTTGAAGAAAAAGGCAGTTTTAAAACCCTGTTTTTGGCCGATTTTCGGCCATTTGGCAAGGCTATAGACTTGCTTTTTGGCGATTTTTGAGGGATTTTTTCTTCCAAATTGGACCTAATTCAATAGAAAAACACCTATTTTACCCCTAGAAGCTATTTAGGGGGTTTCTGGTGGGATATAATAACTATTTTTGAAGAAAAAAGGCAGTTTTCAAAACCCCTGTTTTTGGCCGATTTTCTGCCATTTGGCAAGGCTATAGACTTGCTTTTTGGCGATTTTTTGAGGGGATTTTTTTCTTCCAAATTGGACCTAATTCAATAGAAAAACACCTATTTTACCCCCTAGAAGCTATTTAGGGGGTTTCTGGTGGGATATAATAACTATTTTTGAAGAAAAAGGCAGTTTTAAAAACCCCTGTTTTTGGCCGATTTTCTGCCATTTGGCAAGGCTATAGACTTGCTTTTTTGGCGATTTTTTGAGGGAATTTTTTTCTTCCAAATTGGACCTAATTCAATAGAAAAACACCTATTTTACCCCCTAGAAGCTATTTAGGGGGTTTCTGGTGGGATATAATAACTATTTTTGAAGAAAAAGGCAGTTTTAAAAACCCCTGTTTTTGGCCGATTTTCGGCCATTTGGCAAGGCTATAGACTTGCTTTTTTGGCGATTTTTTGAGGGAATTTTTTTCTTCCAAATTGGACCTAATTCAATAGAAAAACACCTATTTTACCCCTAGATTTTTGAGAAAAAGGCAGTTTTAAAACCCTATAGACTTGCTTTTTGGCGGGGTTTTTTTTCTGGTTGGACCTAATTCAATAGAAAAACACCTATTTTACCCCTAGAAGCTATTTTTGAAGAAAAAGGCAGTTTTAAAACCCTGTTTTTGGCCGATTTTCTGCCATTTGGCAAGGCTATAGACTTGCTTTTTGGCGATTTTTGAGGGATTTTTTCTTCCAAATTGGACCTAATTCAATAGAAAAACACCTATTTTACCCCTAGAAGCTATTTAGGGGTTTCTGGTGGGATATAATAACTATTTTTGAAGAAAAAGGCAGTTTTAAAACCCTGTTTTTGGCCGATTTTCGGCCATTTGGCAAGGCTATAGACTTGCTTTTTGGCGATTTTTGAGGGATTTTTTCTTCCAAATTGGACCTAATTCAATAGAAAAACACCTATTTTACCCCTAGAAGCTATTTAGGGGGTTTCTGGTGGGATATAATAACTATTTTTGAAGAAAAAGGCAGTTTTCAAAATCCCTGTTTTTGGCCGATTTTCGGCCATTTGGCAAGGCTATAGACTTGCTTTTTTGGCGATTTTTGAGGGAATTTTTTTCTTCTAAATTGGACCTAATTCAATAGAAAAACACCTATTTTACCCCTAGAAGCTATTTAGGGGGTTTCTGGTGGATATAATAACTATTTTTGAAGAAAAAGGCAGTTTTAAAACCCTGTTTTTGGCCGATTTTCGGCCATTTGGCAAGGCTATAGACTTGCTTTTTGCCGATTTTTGAGGGATTTTTTCTTCCAAATTGGACCTAATTCAATAGAAAAACACCTATTTTACCCCTAGAAGCTATTTAGGGGTTTCTGGTGGGATATAATAACTATTTTTGAAGAAAAAGGCAGTTTTAAAACCCTGTTTTTGGCCGATTTTCGGCCATTTGGCAAGGCTATAGACTTGCTTTTTGGCGATTTTTGAGGGATTTTTTCTTCCAAATTGGACCTAATTCAATAGAAAAACATCTATTTTACCCCCTAGACGCTATTTAGGGGGTTTCTGGTGGGATATAATTACTATTTTTGAAGAAACAAGGCAGTTTTAAAAACCCCTGTTTTTGGCCGATTTTCGGCCATTTGGCAAGGCTATAGACTTGCTTTTTGGCGATTTTTGAGGGATTTTTTCTTCCAAATTGGACCTAATTCAATAGAAAAACACCTATTTTACCCCTAGAAGCTATTTAGGGGGTTTCTGGTGGGATATAATAACTATTTTTGAAGAAAAAAGGCAGTTTTAAAAACCCCTGTTTTTGGCCGATTTTCTGCCATTTGGCAAGGCTATAGACTTGCTTTTTTGGCGATTTTTTGAGGGGATTTTTTTCTTCCAAATTGGACCTAATTCAATAGAAAAACACCTATTTTACCCCCTAGAAGCTATTTAGGGGTTTCTGGTGGGATATAATTACTATTTTTGAAGAAACAAGGCAGTTTTAAAAACCCCTGTTTTTGGCCGATTTTCGGCCATTTGGCAAGGCTATAGACTTGCTTTTTTGGCGATTTTTTGAGGGAATTTTTTTCTTCCAAATTGGACCTAATTCAATAGAAAAACACCTATTTTACCCCTAGAAGCTATTTAGGGGTTTCTGGTGGGATATAATAACTATTTTTGAAGAAAAAGGCAGTTTTAAAACCCTGTTTTTGGCCGATTTTCGGCCATTTGGCAAGGCTATAGACTTGCTTTTTGGCGATTTTTGAGGGATTTTTTCTTCCAAATTGGACCTAATTCAATAGAAAAACACCTATTTTACCCCTAGAAGCTATTTAGGGGTTTCTGGTGGGATATAATAACTATTTTTGAAGAAAAAGGCAGTTTTAAAACCCTGTTTTTGGCCGATTTTCGGCCATTTGGCAAGGCTATAGACTTGCTTTTTGGCGATTTTTGAGGGATTTTTTCTTCCAAATTGGACCTAATTCAATAGAAAAACACCTATTTTACCCCTAGAAGCTATTTAGGGGTTTCTGGTGGGATATAATAACTATTTTTGAAGAAAAAGGCAGTTTTAAAACCCTGTTTTTGGCCGATTTTCGGCCATTTGGCAAGGCTATAGACTTGCTTTTTGGCGATTTTTGAGGGATTTTTTCTTCCAAATTGGACCTAATTCAATAGAAAAACACCTATTTTACCCCTAGAAGCTATTTAGGGGTTTCTGGTGGGAATAATAACTATTTTTGAAGAAAAAGGCAGTTTTCAAAATCCCTGTTTTTGGCCGATTTTCTGCCATTTGGCAAGGCTATAGACTTGCTTTTTTGGCGATTTTTTGAGGGATTTTTTCTTCCAAATTGGACCTAATTCAATAGAAAAACACCTATTTTACCCCCTAGAAGCTATTTAGGGGTTTCTGGTGGGATATAATAACTATTTTTGAAGAAAAAGGCAGTTTTAAAAACCCCTGTTTTTGGCCGATTTTCGGCCATTTGGCAAGGCTATAGACTTGCTTTTTTGGCGATTTTTTGAGGGGATTTTTTTCTTCCAAATTGGACCTAATTCAATAGAAAAACACCTATTTTACCCCCTAGAAGCTATTTAGGGGGTTTCTGGTGGGAAATAATAACTATTTTTGAAGAAAAAAGGCAGTTTTCAAAATCCCTGTTTTTGGCCGATTTTCTGCCATTTGGCAAGGCTATAGACTTGCTTTTTTGGCGATTTTTTGAGGGGATTTTTTTCTTCTAAATTGGACCTAATTCAATAGAAAAACACCTATTTTACCCCCTAGAAGCTATTTAGGGGGTTTCTGGTGGGATATAATAACTATTTTTGAAGAAAAAAGGCAGTTTTAAAAACCCCTGTTTTTGGCCGATTTTCGGCCATTTGGCAAGGCTATAGACTTGCTTTTTTGCCGATTTTTTGAGGGGATTTTTTTCTTCCAAATTGGAACTAATTCAATAGAAAAACACCTATTTTACCCCCTAGAAGCTATTTAGGGGGTTTCTGGTGGGATATAATAACTATTTTTGAAGAAACAAGGCAGTTTTAAAAACCCCTGTTTTTGGCCGATTTTCGGCCATTTGGCAAGGCTATAGACTTGCTTTTTTGGCGATTTTTTGAGGGGATTTTTTTATTCCAAATTGGACCTAATTCAATAGAAAAACATCTATTTTACCCCCTAGACGCTATTTAGGGGTTTCTGGTTGGATATAATTACTATTTTTGAAGAAACAAGGCAGTTTTAAAAACCCCTGTTTTTGGCCGATTTTCGGCCATTTGGCAAGGCTATAGACTTGCTTTTTTGGCGATTTTTTGAGGGAATTTTTTTCTTCTAAATTGGACCTAATTCAATAGAAAAACACCTATTTTACCGCCTAGAAGCTATTTAGGGGGTTTCTGGTGGGATATAATAACTATTTTTGAAGAAAAAAGGCAGTTTTAAAAACCCCTGTTTTTGGCCGATTTTCTGCCATTTGGCAAGGCTATAGACTTGCTTTTTTGGCGATTTTTTGAGGGGATTTTTTTCTTCCAAATTGGACCTAATTCAATAGAAAAACACCTATTTTATCCCCTAGACGCTATTTAGGGGGTTTCTGGTGGGATATAATAACTATTTTTGAAGAAAAAAGGCAGTTTTAAAAACCCCTGTTTTTGGCCGATTTTCGGCCATTTGGCAAGGCTATAGACTTGCTTTTTGGCGATTTTTGAGGGATTTTTTCTTCCAAATTGGACCTAATTCAATAGAAAAACACCTATTTTACCCCTAGAAGCTATTTAGGGGTTTCTGGTGGGATATAATAACTATTTTTGAAGAAAAAGGCAGTTTTAAAAACCCCTGTTTTTGGCCGATTTTCGGCCATTTGGCAAGGCTATAGACTTGCTTTTTTGGCGATTTTTTGAGGGATTTTTTCTTCCAAATTGGACCTAATTCAATAGAAAAACACCTATTTTACCCCTAGACGCTATTTAGGGGTTTCTGGTGGGATATAATAACTATTTTTGAAGAAAAAGGCAGTTTTAAAACCCTGTTTTTGGCCGATTTTCGGCCATTTGGCAAGGCTATAGACTTGCTTTTTGGCGATTTTTGAGGGATTTTTTCTTCCAAATTGGACCTAATTCAATAGAAAAACACCTATTTTACCCCTAGAAGCTATTTAGGGGTTTCTGGTGGGATATAATAACTATTTTTGAAGAAAAAGGCAGTTTTAAAACCCTGTTTTTGGCCGATTTTCTGCCATTTGGCAAGGCTATAGACTTGCTTTTTGGCGATTTTTGAGGGATTTTTTCTTCCAAATTGGACCTAATTCAATAGAAAAACACCTATTTTACCCCTAGAAGCTATTTAGGGGGTTTCTGGTGGGATATAATAACTATTTTTGAAGAAAAAGGCAGTTTTAAAAACCCCTGTTTTTGGCCGATTTTCTGCCATTTGGCAAGGCTATAGACTTGCTTTTTTGGCGATTTTTTGAGGGAATTTTTTTCTTCCAAATTGGACCTAATTCAATAGAAAAACACCTATTTTACCCCTAGAAGCTATTTAGGGGTTTCTGGTGGGATATAATAACTATTTTTGAAGAAAAAGGCAGTTTTAAAACCCTGTTTTTGGCCGATTTTCGGCCATTTGGCAAGGCTATAGACTTGCTTTTTGGCGATTTTTGAGGGATTTTTTCTTCCAAATTGGACCTAATTCAATAGAAAAACACCTATTTTACCCCTAGAAGCTATTTAGGGGTTTCTGGTGGATATAATAACTATTTTTGAAGAAAAAGGCAGTTTTAAAACCCTGTTTTTGGCCGATTTTCTGCCATTTGGCAAGGCTATAGACTTGCTTTTTGGCGATTTTTGAGGGATTTTTTCTTCCAAATTGGACCTAATTCAATAGAAAAACACCTATTTTACCCCTAGACGCTATTTAGGGGTTTCTGGTGGATATAATAACTATTTTTGAAGAAAAAGGCAGTTTTAAAACCCTGTTTTTGGCCGATTTTCGGCCATTTGGCAAGGCTATAGACTTGCTTTTTGGCGATTTTTTGAGGGAATTTTTTTCTTCTAAATTGGACCTAATTCAATAGAAAAACACCTATTTTACCCCTAGACGCTATTTAGGGGGTTTCTGGTGGGATATAATAACTATTTTTGAAGAAAAAAGGCAGTTTTAAAAACCCCTGTTTTTGGCCGATTTTCTGCCATTTGGCAAGGCTATAGACTTGCTTTTTTGGCGATTTTTTGAGGGGATTTTTTTCTTCCAAATTGGACCTAATTCAATAGAAAAACACCTATTTTACCCCCTAGAAGCTATTTAGGGGGTTTCTGGTGGGAAATAATAACTATTTTTGAAGAAAAAAGGCAGTTTTCAAAACCCCTGTTTTTGGCCGATTTTCTGCCATTTGGCAAGGCTATAGACTTGCTTTTTGGCGATTTTTGAGGGATTTTTTCTTCCAAATTGGACCTAATTCAATAGAAAAACACCTATTTTACCCCTAGAAGCTATTTAGGGGTTTCTGGTGGGATATAATAACTATTTTTGAAGAAAAAGGCAGTTTTAAAAACCCCTGTTTTTGGCCGATTTTCGGCCATTTGGCAAGGCTATAGACTTGCTTTTTTGGCGATTTTTTGAGGGATTTTTTCTTCCAAATTGGACCTAATTCAATAGAAAAACACCTATTTTACCCCTAGAAGCTATTTAGGGGTTTCTGGTGGGATATAATAACTATTTTTGAAGAAAAAGGCAGTTTTAAAACCCTGTTTTTGGCCGATTTTCGGCCATTTGGCAAGGCTATAGACTTGCTTTTTGGCGATTTTTGAGGGATTTTTTCTTCCAAATTGGACCTAATTCAATAGAAAAACACCTATTTTACCCCTAGAAGCTATTTAGGGGTTTCTGGTGGATATAATAACTATTTTGAAGAAAAAGGCAGTTTTAAAACCCTGTTTTTGGCCGATTTTCGGCCATTTGGCAAGGCTATAGACTTGCTTTTTTGCGATTTTTGAGGGATTTTTTCTTCCAAATTGGACCTAATTCAATAGAAAAACACCTATTTTACCCCTAGAAGCTATTTAGGGGTTTCTGGTGGATATAATAACTATTTTTGAAGAAAAAGGCAGTTTTAAAACCCCTGTTTTTGGCCGATTTTCGGCCATTTGGCAAGGCTATAGACTTGCTTTTTGGCGATTTTTGAGGGATTTTTTCTTCCAAATTGGACCTAATTCAATAGAAAAACACCTATTTTACCCCTAGAAGCTATTTAGGGGTTTCTGGTGGATATAATAACTATTTTTGAAGAAAAAGGCAGTTTTAAAACCCTGTTTTTGGCCGATTTTCGGCCATTTGGCAAGGCTATAGACTTGCTTTTTGGCGATTTTTGAGGGATTTTTTCTTCTAAATTGGACCTAATTCAATAGAAAAACACCTATTTTACCCCTAGAAGCTATTTAGGGGTTTCTGGTGGGATATAATAACTATTTTTGAAGAAAAAGGCAGTTTTAAAAACCCCTGTTTTTGGCCGATTTTCGGCCATTTGGCAAGGCTATAGACTTGCTTTTTTGCCGATTTTTTGAGGGGATTTTTTTCTTCCAAATTGGAACTAATTCAATAGAAAAACACCTATTTTACCCCCTTAGAAGCTATTTAAGGGGTTTCTGGTGGGATATAATAACTATTTTTGAAAAAAAAGGCAGTTTTAAAAACCCCTGTTTTTGGCCGATTTTCGGCCATTTGGCAAGGCTATAGACTTGCTTTTTTGGCGATTTTTTGAGGGATTTTTTCTTCCAAATTGGACCTAATTCAATAGAAAAACACCTATTTTACCCCTAGAAGCTATTTAGGGGTTTCTGGTGGGATATAATTACTATTTTTGAAGAAACAAGGCAGTTTTAAAAACCCCTGTTTTTGGCCGATTTTCGGCCATTTGGCAAGGCTATAGACTTGCTTTTTGGCGATTTTTTGAGGGAATTTTTTTCTTCTAAATTGGACCTAATTCAATAGAAAAACACCTATTTTACCCCCTAGAAGCTATTTAGGGGGTTTCTGGTGGGATATAATAACTATTTTTGAAGAAAAAAGGCAGTTTTAAAAACCCCTGTTTTTGGCCGATTTTCTGCCATTTGGCAAGGCTATAGACTTGCTTTTTGGCGATTTTTGAGGGATTTTTTCTTCCAAATTGGACCTAATTCAATAGAAAAACACCTATTTTACCCCTAGAAGCTATTTAGGGGTTTCTGGTGGGATATAATAACTATTTTTGAAGAAAAAGGCAGTTTTAAAACCCTGTTTTTGGCCGATTTTCTGCCATTTGGCAAGGCTATAGACTTGCTTTTTGGCGATTTTTGAGGGATTTTTTCTTCTAAATTGGACCTAATTCAATAGAAAAACACCTATTTTACCCCTAGAAGCTATTTAGGGGTTTCTGGTGGGATATAATAACTATTTTTGAAGAAAAAGGCAGTTTTAAAACCCTGTTTTTGGCCGATTTTCGGCCATTTGGCAAGGCTATAGACTTGCTTTTTGGCGATTTTTGAGGGATTTTTTCTTCCAAATTGGACCTAATTCAATAGAAAAACACCTATTTTACCCCCTAGAAGCTATTTAGGGGGTTTCTGGTGGGATATAATAACTATTTTTGAAGAAAAAGGCAGTTTTAAAAACCCCTGTTTTTGGCCGATTTTCTGCCATTTGGCAAGGCTATAGACTTGCTTTTTTGGCGATTTTTTGAGGGAATTTTTTTCTTCCAAATTGGACCTAATTCAATAGAAAAACACCTATTTTACCCCTAGAAGCTATTTAGGGGGTTTCTGGTGGGATATAATAACTATTTTTGAAGAAAAAGGCAGTTTTAAAAACCCTGTTTTTGGCCGATTTTCGGCCATTTGGCAAGGCTATAGACTTGCTTTTTGGCGATTTTTGAGGGATTTTTTCTTCCAAATTGGACCTAATTCAATAGAAAAACACCTATTTTACCCCTAGACGCTATTTAGGGGTTTCTGGTGGGATATAATAACTATTTTTGAAGAAAAAGGCAGTTTTAAAACCCTGTTTTTGGCCGATTTTCGGCCATTTGGCAAGGCTATAGACTTGCTTTTTGGCGATTTTTGAGGGATTTTTTCTTCCAAATTGGACCTAATTCAATAGAAAAACACCTATTTTACCCCCTAGACGCTATTTAGGGGGTTTCTGGTGGGATATAATAACTATTTTTGAAGAAAAAGGCAGTTTTAAAACCCCTGTTTTTGGCCGATTTTCGGCCATTTGGCAAGGCTATAGACTTGCTTTTTTGGCGATTTTTTGAGGGAATTTTTTTCTTCCAAATTGGACCTAATTCAATAGAAAAACACCTATTTTACCCCTAGACGCTATTTAGGGGTTTCTGGTGGGATATAATAACTATTTTTGAAGAAAAAGGCAGTTTTCAAACCCCTGTTTTTGGCCGATTTTCGGCCATTTGGCAAGGCTATAGACTTGCTTTTTGGCGATTTTTGAGGGATTTTTTCTTCCAAATTGGACCTAATTCAATAGAAAAACACCTATTTTACCCCTAGAAGCTATTTAGGGGTTTCTGGTGGGATATAATAACTATTTTTGAACAAAAAAGGCAGTTTTAAAAACACCTGTTTTTGGCCGATTTTCGGCCATTTGGCAAGGCTATAGACTTGCTTTTTTGGCGATTTTTTGAGGGGAATTTTTTCTTCCAAATTCGACCTAATTCAATAGAAAAACACCTATTTTACCCCTAGACGCTATTTAGGGGGTTTCTGGTGGGATATAATAACTATTTTTGAAGAAAAAAGGCAGTTTTCAAAACCCCTGTTTTTGGCCCATTTTCGGCCATTTGGCAAGGCTATAGACTTGGTTTTTTGGCAATTTTTTGAGGGGATTTTTTTCTTCCAAATTGGACCTAATTCAATAGAAAAACACCTATTTTACCCCTAGACGCTATTTAGGGAGTTTCTGGTGGGATATAATAACTATTTTTGAAGAAACAAGGCAGTTTTCAAAACCCTGTTTTTGGCCGATTTTCGGCCATTTGGCAAGGCTATAGACTTGCTTTTTGGCGATTTTTGAGGGATTTTTTCTTCCAAATTGGACCTAATTCAATAGAAAAACACCTATTTTACCCCTAGACGCTATTTAGGGGTTTCTGGTGGGATATAATAACTATTTTTGAAGAAAAAGGCAGTTTTAAAAACCCCTGTTTTTGGCCGATTTTCGGCCATTTGGCAAGGCTATAGACTTGCTTTTTGGCGATTTTTGAGGGATTTTTTTCTTCCAAATTGGACCTAATTCAATAGAAAAACACCTATTTTACCCCTAGAAGCTATTTAGGGGTTTCTGGTGGGATATAATAACTATTTTTGAAGAAAAAGGCAGTTTTAAAACCCTGTTTTTGGCCGATTTTCGGCCATTTGGCAAGGCTATAGACTTGCTTTTTGGCGATTTTTGAGGGATTTTTTCTTCTAAATTGGACCTAATTCAATAGAAAAACACCTATTTTACCCCTAGAAGCTATTTAGGGGTTTCTGGTGGGATATAATAACTATTTTTGAAGAAAAAGGCAGTTTTAAAACCCTGTTTTTGGCCGATTTTCTGCCATTTGGCAAGGCTATAGACTTGCTTTTTGGCGATTTTTGAGGGATTTTTTCTTCCAAATTGGACCTAATTCAATAGAAAAACACCTATTTTACCCCTAGAAGCTATTTAGGGGGTTTCTGGTGGGATATAATAACTATTTTTGAAGAAAAAAGGCAGTTTTCAAAACCCCTGTTTTTGGCCGATTTTCTGCCATTTGGCAAGGCTATAGACTTGCTTTTTGGCGATTTTTTGAGGGAATTTTTTTCTTCCAAATTGGACCTAATTCAATAGAAAAACACCTATTTTACCCCTAGACGCTATTTAGGGGTTTCTGGTGGGATATAATAACTATTTTTGAAGAAAAAGGCAGTTTTAAAACCCCTGTTTTTGGCCGATTTTCGGCCATTTGGCAAGGCTATAGACTTGCTTTTTGGCGATTTTTTGAGGGAATTTTTTTCTTCCAAATTGGACCTAATTCAATAGAAAAACACCTATTTTACCCCCTAGACGCTATTTAGGGGTTTCTGGTGGGATATAATAACTATTTTTGAAGAAAAAGGCAGTTTTCAAAATCCCTGTTTTTGGCCGATTTTCGGCCATTTGGCAAGGCTATAGACTTGCTTTTTTGGCGATTTTTTGAGGGAATTTTTTTCTTCCAAATTCGACCTAATTCAATAGAAAAACACCTATTTTACCCCTAGAAGCTATTTAGGGGTTTCTGGTGGGATATAATAACTATTTTTGAAGAAAAAGGCAGTTTTAAAAACCCTGTTTTTGGCCGATTTTCGGCCATTTGGCAAGGCTATAGACTTGCTTTTTTGGCGATTTTTTGAGGGGAATTTTTTCTTCCATATTCGACCTAATTCAATAGAAAAACACCTATTTTACCCCTAGACGCTATTTAGGGGGTTTCTGGTGGGATATAATAACTATTTTTGAAGAAAAAAGGCAGTTTTCAAAACCCCTGTTTTTGGCCGATTTTCAGCCATTTGGCAAGGCTATAGACTTGCTTTTTGGCGATTTTTTGAGGGAATTTTTTTCTTCCAAATTGGACCTAATTCAATAGAAAAACACCTATTTTACCCCTAGACGCTATTTAGGGGGTTTCTGGTGGGATATAATAACTATTTTTGAAGAAAAAGGCAGTTTTCAAAACCCTGTTTTTGGCCGATTTTCGGCCATTTGGCAAGGCTATAGACTTGCTTTTTGGCGATTTTTGAGGGATTTTTTCTTCCAAATTGGACCTAATTCAATAGAAAAACACCTATTTTACCCCTAGACGCTATTTAGGGGTTTCTGGTGGGATATAATAACTATTTTTGAAGAAAAAGGCAGTTTTAAAACCCTGTTTTTGGCCGATTTTCGGCCATTTGGCAAGGCTATAGACTTGCTTTTTGGCGATTTTTGAGGGAATTTTTTCTTCCAAATTGGACCTAATTCAATAGAAAAACACCTATTTTACCCCTAGAAGCTATTTAGGGGTTTCTGGTGGGATATAATAACTATTTTTGAAGAAAAAGGCAGTTTTCAAAACCCTGTTTTTGGCCGATTTTCGGCCATTTGGCAAGGCTATAGACTTGCTTTTTGGCGATTTTTGAGGGAATTTTTTCTTCCAAATTGGACCTAATTCAATAGAAAAACACCTATTTTACCCCTAGACGCTATTTAGGGGTTTCTGGTGGGATATAATAACTATTTTTGAAGAAAAAGGCAGTTTTAAAACCCTGTTTTTGGCCGATTTTCGGCCATTTGGCAAGGCTATAGACTTGCTTTTTGGCGATTTTTGAGGGATTTTTTCTTCCAAATTGGACCTAATTCAATAGAAAAACACCTATTTTACCCCTAGACGCTATTTAGGGGTTTCTGGTGGGATATAATAACTATTTTTGAAGAAAAAGGCAGTTTTAAAACCCTGTTTTTGGCCGATTTTCGGCCATTTGGCAAGGCTATAGACTTGCTTTTTGGCGATTTTTGAGGGATTTTTTCTTCCAAATTGGACCTAATTCAATAGAAAAACACCTATTTTACCCCTAGACGCTATTTAGGGGTTTCTGGTGGGATATAATAACTATTTTTGAAGAAAAAGGCAGTTTTAAAACCCTGTTTTTGGCCGATTTTCGGCCATTTGGCAAGGCTATAGACTTGCTTTTTGGCGATTTTTGAGGGATTTTTTCTTCCAAATTGGACCTAATTCAATAGAAAAACACCTATTTTACCCCTAGACGCTATTTAGGGGTTTCTGGTGGGATATAATAACTATTTTTGAAGAAAAAGGCAGTTTTAAAAACCCATGTTTTTGGCCGATTTTCGGCCATTTTGCAAGGCTATAGACTTGCTTTTTGGCAATTTTTGAGGGATTTTTTCTTCCAAATTGGACCTAATTCAATAGAAAAACACCTATTTTACCCCTAGACGCTATTTAGGGGTTTCTGGTGGGATATAATAACTATTTTTGAAGAAAAAGGCAGTTTTAAAAACCCCTGTTTTTGGCCGATTTTCGGCCATTTGGCAAGGCTATAGACTTGCTTTTTTGGCGATTTTTTGAGGGATTTTTTCTTCCAAATTGGACCTAATTCAATAGAAAAACACCTATTTTACCCCTAGACGCTATTTAGGGGGTTTCTGGTGGGATATAATAACTATTTTTGAAGAAAAAGGCAGTTTTAAAACCCTGTTTTTGGCCGATTTTCGGCCATTTGGCAAGGCTATAGACTTGCTTTTTGGCGATTTTTGAGGGATTTTTTCTTCCAAATTGGACCTAATTCAATAGAAAAACACCTATTTTACCCCCTAGAAGCTATTTAGGGGGTTTCTGGTGGGATATAATAACTATTTTTGAAGAAAAAGGCAGTTTTAAAAACCCCTGTTTTTGGCCGATTTTCGGCCATTTGGCAAGGCTATAGACTTGCTTTTTTGCGATTTTTGAGGGATTTTTTCTTCCAAATTGGACCTAATTCAATAGAAAAACACCTATTTTACCCCTAGAAGCTATTTAGGGGTTTCTGGTGGGATATAATAACTATTTTTGAAGAAAAAGGCAGTTTTAAAACCCTGTTTTTGGCCGATTTTCTGCCATTTGGCAAGGCTATAGACTTGCTTTTTGGCGATTTTTGAGGGATTTTTTCTTCCAAATTGGACCTAATTCAATAGAAAAACACCTATTTTACCCCTAGAAGCTATTTAGGGGTTTCTGGTGGGATATAATAACTATTTTTGAAGAAAAAGGCAGTTTTAAAACCCCTGTTTTTGGCCGATTTTCGGCCATTTGGCAAGGCTATAGACTTGCTTTTTGGCGATTTTTGAGGGATTTTTTCTTCCAAATTGGACCTAATTCAATAGAAAAACACCTATTTTACCCCTAGACGCTATTTAGGGGGTTTCTGGTGGGATATAATAACTATTTTTGAAGAAAAAAGGCAGTTTTAAAAACCCCTGTTTTTGGCCGATTTTCTGCCATTTGGCAAGGCTATAGACTTGCTTTTTGGCGATTTTTTGAGGGAATTTTTTTCTTCTAAATTGGACCTAATTCAATAGAAAAACACCTATTTTACCCCTAGAAGCTATTTAGGGGGTTTCTGGTGGGATATAATAACTATTTTTGAAGAAAAAAGGCAGTTTTAAAAACCCCTGTTTTTGGCCGATTTTCTGCCATTTGGCAAGGCTATAGACTTGCTTTTTGGCGATTTTTTGAGGGAATTTTTTTCTTCCAAATTGGACCTAATTCAATAGAAAAACACCTATTTTACCCCTAGACGCTATTTAGGGGTTTCTGGTGGGATATAATAACTATTTTTGAAGAAAAAGGCAGTTTTAAAAACCCCTGTTTTTGGCCGATTTTCGGCCATTTGGCAAGGCTATAGACTTGCTTTTTTGGCGATTTTTTGAGGGGATTTTTTTCTTCCAAATTGGACCTAATTCAATAGAAAAACACCTATTTTACCCCCTAGAAGCTATTTAGGGGGTTTCTGGTGGGATATAATAACTATTTTTGAAGAAAAAAGGCAGTTTTCAAAATCCCTGTTTTTGGCCGATTTTCGGCCATTTGGCAAGGCTATAGACTTGCTTTTTTGGCGATTTTTTGAGGGGAATTTTTTCTTCCAAATTCGACCTAATTCAATAGAAAAACACCTATTTTAGCCTCTAGACGCTATTTAAGGGGTTTCTGGTGGGATATAATAACTATTTTTGAAGAAAAAGGCAGTTTTAAAAACCCCTGTTTTTGGCCCATTTTCAGCCACTTGGCAAGGCTATAGACTTGCTTTTTTGGCCATTTTTTAAGGGGAATTTTTTCTTCTGCATTGGACCTAATTCAATAGAAAAACAGCTATTTTACCCCCTAGACGCTATTTAGGGGTCTTATGGTGGGATATAATAGCTATTTTATGAAGGAAAAAGGCAGTTTTAAAAATCCCTGTTTTTGGCCGATTTTCGGCCATTTGGCAAGGCTATAGACTTGCTTTTTGGCGATTTTTGAGGGAATTTTTTTCTTCCAAATTGGAACTAATTCAATAGAAAAACACCTATTTTACCCCTAGACGCTATTTAGGGGGTTTCTGGTGGGATATAATAACTATTTTTGAAGAAAAAAGGCAGTTTTCAAAATCCCTGTTTTTGGCCGATTTTCGGCCATTTGGCAAGGCTATAGACTTGCTTTTTTGGCGATTTTTTGAGGGAATTTTTTTCTTCTAAATTGGACCTAATTCAATAGAAAAACACCTATTTTACCGCCTAGAAGCTATTTAGGGGGTTTCTGGTGGATATAATAACTATTTTTGAAGAAAAAGGCAGTTTTCAAAACCCCTGTTTTTGGCCGATTTTCGGCCATTTGGCAAGGCTATAGACTTGCTTTTTGGCGATTTTTTGAGGGGATTTTTTTCTTCCAAATTGGACCTAATTCAATAGAAAAACACCTATTTTACCCCTAGACGCTATTTAGGGGTTTCTGGTGGGATATAATAACTATTTTTGAAGAAAAAGGGCAGTTTTAAAACCCCATGTTTTTGGCCGATTTTCGGCCATTTGGCAAGGCTATAGACTTGCTTTTTGGCGATTTTTGAGGGATTTTTTCTTCCAAATTGGACTTAATTCAATAGAAAAACACCTATTTTACCCCCTAGACTCTATTTAGGGGGTTTCTGGTGGGATATAATAACTATTTTGAAGAAAAAAGGCAGTTCTTAAAACCCCTGTTTTTGGCCGATTTTCGGCCATTTGGCAAGGCTATAGACTTGCCTTTTTGGCGATTTTTGAGGGAATTTTTTCTTCCAAATTGGACCTAATTCAATAGAAAAACACCTATTTTACCCCCTAGACGCTATTTAGGGGGTTTCTGGTGGATATAATAACTATTTTTGAAGAAAAAAGGCAGTTTTCAAAACCCTGTTTTTGGCCGATTTTCGGCCATTTGGCAAGGCTATAGACTTGCCTTTTGGCGATTTTTGAGGATTTTTTCTTCCAAATTGGACCTAATTCAATAGAAAAACACCTATTTTACCCCTAGACGCTATTTAGGGGTTTCTGGTGGGATATAATAACTATTTTTGAAGAAAAAGGCAGTTTTAAAACCCTGTTTTTGGCCGATTTTCGGCCATTTGGCAAGGCTATAGACTTGCTTTTTGGCGATTTTTGAGGGAATTTTTTCTTCCAAATTGGACCTAATTCAATAGAAAAACACCTATTTTACCCCTAGAAGCTATTTAGGGGTTTCTGGTGGGATATAATAACTATTTTTGAAGAAAAAGGAAGTTTTAAAACCCTGTTTTTGGCCGATTTTCGGCCATTTGGCAAGGCTATAGACTTGCTTTTTGGCAATTTTTGAGGGTTTTTTTCTTCCAAATTGGACCTAATTCAATAGAAAAACACCTATTTTACCCCTAGAAGCTATTTAGGGGTTTCTGGTGGGATATAATAACTATTTTTGAAGAAAAAGGCAGTTTTAAAAACCCTGATTTTGGCCGATTTTCGGCCATTTGGCAAGGCTATAGACTTGCTTTTTTGGCGATTTTTTGAGGGAATTTTTTTCTTCCAAATTGGACCTAATTCAATAGAAAAACACCTATTTTACCCCCTAGACGCAATTTAGGAGGTTTCTGGTGGGATATGATAACTATTTTTGAAGAAAAAAGGCAGTTTTCAAAACCCTGATTTTGGCCGATTTTCGGCCATTTGGCAAGGCTATAGACTTGCTTTTTTGGCGATTTTTTGAGGGGATTTTTTTCTTCCAAATTGGACCTAATTCAATAGAGAAACACCTATTTTACCCCCTAGACGCTATTTAGGGGCTTTCTGGTCGGATATAATAACTATTTTGGAAGAAAAAAGGCAGTTTTCAAAACCCCTTATTTTGGCCCATTTTCGGCCATTTGGCAAGGCTATAGACTTGCTTTTTTGGCGATTTTTTGAGGGAATTTTTTTCTTCCAAATTGGACCTAATTCAATAGAAAAACACCTATTTTACCCCCTAGACGCTATTTAGGGGGTTTCTGGTGGGATATAATAACTATTTTTGAAGAAAAAAGGCAGTTTTCAAAACCCCTGATCTTGGCCGATTTTCGGCCATTTAGCAAGGCTATAGACCTGCTTTTTTGGCGAATTTTATGGGAACAATAAATATTTTTGAAGAAAAAAGCCAATATTTAAAAACCGTTGATATCCTTCCTCTTTGGCCAAAATCGGTTGATTTCTTTGGGTCATTTTTCTCTCTGTTAGTGTCAAAATTTTTTCCTCTTAATTGGTATAAGGCCTTATAATACCCTTTAATATCATTATTGATGATTCAGACCTTTTCTGGGAACAGTTGATTTTGCCCGATTTGGTCATTTTTTCGTCCTATTTGACGATTCGTTGAAATAAAGAAATTAACAAATAATAGATAGAAGAAGATGTATGAGAAAGAAAAATGCGTTTTTTATTACTAGCTGGATAATCTTAGACAACAATGAAAATTTAATTGATGATTTGATACAAATAATGAGATATAGTGTTAAGAAAGGTTTATTACAATGACTAAATATAACATAATGCATAATTATGATAATATTTACTATGAATTTTCGGCAAATTGTGGAAGAAGTTAAGAAGGTTCGAGAAGGAAAACATGTAGAGTTTGAAACACTGACCGCGTACTTTAGTTTTTTGGGTAGTTTTTAAGCTAAATAAATTAAAGGTTGATGGGTGCGCAAGAGAGGGGGGCTGGGGGTTACAGAACCCTTGTCGGAAGTAGAAAACCCCCGACCGGAGGAAATTTTTGGTTATTTCCGGAGCAAAATTAGTAAAATTCAGTTCGTTTTAATAGGGTTTGGAGGTACTTTGAGGCTCAGCCGGCCATCGGGCGTGGAGGGTGTGCGGTACAGTGGAGGGATATCATCAGTACAGTGGAGGGATATCATCAGTACAGTGGAAGATATTCAGTACTGTGGAGGGATATCATCAGTACGGTGGAAGGACATCATCAGTACGGTGGAAGATATCATCAGTACTGTGGAGAGATATCAACAGTACAGTGGAGGATATCATCAGTACAGTGGAGGGATATCATCAGTACGGTGGAGAGATATCAACAGTACAGTGGAGGATATTCAGTACAGTGGAGGATATCTTCAGTACAGCTCAGTCAATACTGAACATCCTCCACTGTACTGATGATATCCCTCCACCGTACTGATGATATCCCTCCACTGTACTGAATATCCTCCACTGTACTGATGACATCCCTCCACCGTACTGGTGATATCCCTCCACTGTACTGAATATCCTCCACTGTACTGAATATCATCCAACGTACTGCACAAACATTACCAGGGGATAATTCTCATATCTCACAGTTTTCTCCATCAAGCCCTCTCAACTTCATCTCGATTACTTTATTTTACAAAACATGTTTTGCTCCAATTATAGAAACAGTTCGAAACAGTTACAAAATTCGTATTTATACTTAATATACAATTATTGAAAAAGATTAAAATGACTTATGAAAATTCTGCAAAATTTACTGCAAACTTTTTGCACGGTATTAATCGTATCAAAAATATTTATCTACAGACAAGATTCTGTCACGTTTTAAAGAACACAAATTGGTATCACATTACGGCGAAACACAAGTTTAATCGAAGATATTATATTTACATAGCTATTGGTCTTAATCCTGGAAATAAGGGGGCGTCAAGATCCCCTTAAGATAGGGAGGATATCAAAAGCCTCTACATTAAAACCCCCTAGAAATAGGGAAAATTCGAGAGCCCTTAGAAATAACGGGGACATCAAAAGCCCCTAGAAATAGAGGAAATTTCAGACCCCTTAGAAATAACGGGGACATCAAAAGCCCTAGAAATAGAGGAAATTTCAGACCCCCTAGAAATAAGGGGGACATCAAAAGCCCCTAGAAATAGAGGAAATTTCAGACCCCCTAGAAATAAGGGGGACATTAAAAGCCCTAGAAGTAGATGGCACGTCAAGAACCCCAGAAATAGCGGGGACATCAAAAGACCATAGACATAAGCTTCTATCACAGGAATGATAACGGGGCATATAAATGGTTGAAGGAAGAGATAGCGTAGGATATTGCCGACTACATAACGAAGAAAGCTGGAAATTTGCTTGCCACTAAACACCCTTGTATTCTTTGTACTAACCTTCAATAAACCATCCAAAACATATAAAATTACAAAAATGTCCCATAAAAAAAGCAAAAACTATCCAGTCTAAATCAAATGGAACTAAATTCTAATGGTTTGTTTTCGATATAAAGTCCTCGAAAGCTTTTCAAATCATTTCTATTCAGTCAAAAGTACAAAACCAAAAAATAAAAATTATCTTTAAGCCAGAGTCATGTATTAAAATTTAACACGGATTGTCGCTTATCAAAACCTAAAATCTATGTAACAATATAGGATGTAATTTATTAATAATAATAATAATAATAATAACTGAAAAAATAATGATCTAAAATATTCCATTAATAGAAGTTGTATGGGGATGATGTCACATGAAGTAGAACGAAATTCATGAATAAAAACTATTGTTGACTTATCTGTTGATGTTTAGCCATTTTCTTCCTGCTGGTGGTTGTTGTGGTTGTTATAGCGCATGTTACGGTTATTCCTCAATGAAATGACTACGTCATCGACATTATGCAGCGATTCCAAGAACGGAATCAAATCTAATAACTCACGATCTTGATCATCATCGAACCAGGAAGTACAAGGAACCTAAGATTAAAAGAAATGAAAATTAAGCTTCAACTTTATGGTAAATCGCAATGGACGGGCAAACACTAGGATAGATATCTCCCGGGGGGGGGGTACTTCAATGTGTCCATGATTAGACGTGAATCTGGACTTTGACAAAAGGACCCATTTGTATGATAAGATTTTCAAGGATTTCTGACCCATTTGCATGAAAATCGGGAAATTTCAAGCCCTTGTGTATGAATTTGGTTGATTTTAAAACCCTTTTACAGTGCTAGAATTCACGAAAAGTCTCGCAAAATCGAATCTGACGGCGATTTTTGCAATCAATGTGACCGAGCTCTGTTGTTGCTGTTAATTCATCGTTTCAAAAGCAAAAAACAAAGTAGAAAGGTTATCAGCCACTTTGCGGTAAATCATAATGGGACCTATTGGTAAGAAAATCCTAAAATACCAACCCATCAACCAGAATCTAGCAGAATATCAGACCCATGTGTAGAGAATTTCAGTCGAAAAAACCCATCCATATGAGCGGCACGTCAAGTATGTCTACATATTGAAGTACCCCCCGGGAGATATCTTCACGAGTGATATGCCATAGTTGATTACATTCCATCCAGGACGGTATAACTAGAGAGCCAACACGTTACCACTTAGCTATATAGAGCTCAATGAAATGGTTGAGTATCTCTCCAAGTCATACAGCCCAAGGACTCTCCTCCCGTTCGACTCCTGCTGTGTTTCAGCTATGTTGAGCATTTTTCGGTACCATACACATCTGTGCATATTATTCATGAATGGCAAACAATAGAATACATATTTTCACGAGGGGCATACCATAGTTGATGGTATTTGAACCTTGACTGCAGGACTGGAGAGCCAACGAAAACGTCACTAAGCAATAGAGCCCAATGAAATCGCCGAGTAACTCTCCAAGTCATACACGCCAAGGCTGTCCTCCCCTTCGACTTTGTGCTTTGGTTATGCTTCCCCTTTCTCGGTACCATAAATATTGATATATATTTTACTTGATATTGGCAAACACTATTTTTCCATGAATGGCATTACACAATATTTTGTACCCGTACCCTAGACTGCAAGATCATAGAACCAACGACAATTCCAATAAGCTAACGAGGCCAATGAAATCGTCGAGTAAGTCTACAAGCCATACAGCCCAAGGATGTCTTCCCGTCCGACTTTGTGTTTTGGCTATGATGAGCCTTTTTTAGTACCATATATATAATTGATATATATATTTTACAAAAGTCAAGGAATAGAAGAAAAGCTTACAGCATTTTCAGGATGAAAATATACGATGCTGGAGAATTATCAACAATTAGAACTTTGCTCAATTCTCTTCCCAATCGACTGAGATCCTGAAAAAATGAAAAAGATATTTGAGTCATCCTAAACAGAAGTTCGAGAATTCAGTATTTAGAATTTAAAACATCGTAGAAAGGATGGCAAAATGAATCAACCAATATAAGATAAGGCTACAACAAGAGCCTCCTGAGTTTGAAGGTGTTGTGGCATCATGATCTTATCCCTGCTAACTCGTGGTGCCAAGGGCGAAGCGAGATTGGGGTTGGAGTCCCAGCCACGGTAGCATCACAGCGAGAGTAAAGGCCCATCATTTCACCGTCAACTTCACCTTCTCTTCAAGATTAGGAATATGCGAGGAATGGCCAGAAATTAACAGAAAACAAAACTTTTAAGAGCCCGAAAATGCTCAATTTTTTGTTGAGCAGAACGTCGAGAACGTTTGGCCATCTTGTCCAATGTTGTAGAGCCTTGCCGAGAGCTTTCCAGCAAAATTTGATCAAGGTCAAAATTGTAGAGCGTTTGTGCTCGACAATTCTATTGTCTGAGGTGTTGTAGAGCATTGTGGTGAGCGTTTGGCCAGGTGCTGGACTTTTGCGCCACTTTGCAGAATAAAATCTTTTATTTGTGCAGTTAAAACAACTTTTCGATTCAAAAAATTCAAGACATTTTTCACACTTTCAAGCATCCAACAAAAGTCAAGTGAAAAGTGGTGTAAAAGTCGAGAGCGTTTGGCCACCTCTTCTTATCAACATTGCTCAACACAGCTCGATTTTTGTGGAGAATTGTCGAGTGAAATGTCGAGAGCGATTGGCTAGAGCTTTACATAAAGACTGCGCGATCCTCGTTGAAATTAAATTAAGGCTTTTAACAAGACTCAACGGTTCAACCCCGAAGACGCACGATTAAAGTCTTGATAGAAAAATATGTCAGAGGACGACTTACTTTGACGTAATTTCCTTTATAAAACACACACGATTCTCTAAAAAGCCTTGCTGAAAATATACTTGAACGATCAAGAAGATCAGCCACTGGATCAGCATACTAGAAGAAAATTAAACACAAAATTAGAAGCGTTCTTGAGTCAAGAGTGCGACAGGGCAGGGACTGCAGTCTTTGCAGTAAATGGATCTTATATGTAGGGATTTGGCTGACTCCTCTTGTTTGGCTTTATTCTTCGGCTATGTTTAGCTTTCTTCAGCACCATACATATTTACATATATTAGTCATGAATGGCGAACACTAGGATAGATTTCCACCATCGAACACGGACTGCATGACCAGAGAGCCAACGACGTTTTCATTGAGCTGTAGAGCTTAATGGAATCGCCGACTAGCTCAATAGTCAAAGGCTCTCCTCCCGTTTTGCTTTTTGGCAGTTTAGGCTATGCTTAGCCTTCTTCAACACCATACATATATTTAGATATGAATTCCTCATGAATGGCGAACACTAGGATAGATGTTTCTACAAGTTTCATACCACAATAGATAGCATTGGAACCAGACTGTACAACAAGAGAGCCAGCAACGTTTCCACTGAACTAAAGGGCTCGACGAAATATTTGATTAACTCTGTAACTCATACACCCCAAGGCTCTCCTCCCGTTTGACTTCTTTGTGTTTTGGCTATGTTGAGCCTTCTTCAACATGGTACATATTTATACATATTTGTCATGAAAGTCAAACGGGGTGTTTATGATGGTAATGCGGAATATTTTATAAAAAAGATTCAATCTGTGCTTGTGCGATAAGTTTTTGTCAGTGCATCAATTTACCTTTGAAAGACTGGCAGTAAACAATATACACTCATATAGTTCACCCATGCGCTTCAAAAATTCATCAACGTATGGTCGCTTTAAAACATAAACCTGCAAAAAACAAGAAGATGAATTACTTTCTGCAAGATACTTCCCTGTTTCAAGAAATTGTTGCATTTCAATTTCGTTTTTTGTTTACTTACAGCGTTTTTTGTTCTCTTTCAAAATATAATAAATTAAAAATTCATAAGGTCTCGTCTTCAATAGTTGCATGTATAATTTCTATATGCAGAATAAATCATGTGACTTGAACAAGAAACTCTGCAAATAAGTAGTCAGTCAGTGGAAAGACGTAAGGTCAGCTTGAATGACAAGATAGAGCATCATCTCTCAAATCTTGTCTGAGTCCATATGTTCTCTGTGGGCACATAAAACTTACTTAGCTAAAGATCCTTTGCTACAAATGATCTGGGCAATGCTTTTGACGGGGGATTGGGGGCTTTAGCCCTACCCCTTGCAATATTGCTGCAGCAGCATCCTTCAATCATAAGGATTTTCCTAGTCATTACATATTTCCATTAGTGTCAGTTACAAAATATAAGTTCTATGTAATTTATTATTAATTAAGTTTGCTAAAAGATTAAGAAAAATTCAATGGTTTTGCCAAAGTATGGTTTTTGTATAAATATTCCCAAATGCTTTGTATAAAGGAAAGTTTCCATAGCAATGAATTACCTGATGTATGGTGCCATCAATTTCCACAGGGACAATAAAATCAGCATCATGCACAGGCTAGAAATGAAAGTTAGAGGGCATTAAAAAGAGGGCAAATTGCTTGGATCAATAACTCAATCACAAATTTTTAACAAAAAAACTAAATCATTGAATACTATAAAAGCTCTATTAAGCCCCTCTCTTTTTAGCCCACCTCTCTATTAAGCCCCCCTTTTTCAAGTGAAAATTTGAAATAAGCTACTCCTCTCTATTAACCCCCCCTCTTATTTTGGCCACTTGAAAGTTCAGTAGCAAACATATGAAATTTAGCTGTAACATGTTTGATATCCAAAACTTGTGTCTTACAAGAACTAATAACTACTTAGTTACTACGAATTTCATGTGATCTAAGGTTAAAATTTTTTTTTAAAGTTCAATTTTGAATTTCAGTAGCATTCGTCTTGACAAATAAAGAACAAAATATGCTAAATAATTTATAAAGCCCCCCCACACTCTAATAAGCCCCCTCTCAAATAATTCCCCCCTCAAAAATTTCAAAAATGAAATAAACCCCCCAGGGGTTAAATAGAGTTTTTACCGTATTGAGGTATAAAAAGTGCATTTACCTTGAAAGAACTATGGACTAAAGTCTCATCTAAATCAATGACAATTGACTTCTTGTGCATTTCTTGATGCTTCAATGGTCGCAAAAGATATTGAACCTCTTCAGACTGAAAGGAATAATAGAACATCAATTCAAATACCAAGCTTGTCAGAGCAACTTCATATTAGTTTGAAGACCTGGAATAGTTCCCCTTTGCAAGGATGAGTTTTGAATATGCCAGCTCTTAAATATTCCCCCCTTAAATTTGCACCCCCTCTTGAACATCAAGTTGTAAATAATCCCCCATGCTTTATTGAATTATTATAGTAAGTGAAAACTTGCTTTGCATATTGGGGAGCTTTCTACATTTCAAATACTTCATGAAGGTGCTGTGACATCATGGTCTAATTCAGCTAGTTCATGACAACGACAGCTTAGTGAGCTAAGGGCTCATAAAGTAATTATAGGTTGAAGACGTTGAAATGGAACATTCTCTTTGAAAAAGGACAACAGTTAGGTTGCAATTCATAATAGTGTCACAGCTAGGATCAAGCTCTTGTTAATTTATATTCTTCTGAGATCCTACGACTGGTACAAAAAACATAAATTTAATGGTTGAACTTCAGCTTTTCACATCCAATAGGTGAATAGTCCTCGAAATCTTACCCTAGATAACAACAATTCAGTTTGCTGTTAGAATTTACATCATGGACGTAGCTCCTCAAGGCACTTGACCTTCATATTCAATACGTGAGATGTTGTTGGAGGAGAGATTGGCCCAATTAGTTCTAACTGGTAATTTTTTGCAAGAAACGCCTAATAGCCACTGCAAAAGGGCCCTGACATCAAAGAGCATTTTCAGGTATGACACAGGCACATCTTTCATGCACTTTTGAAAACTAAGAACCATGGACCTCTTGGCCTGTTTATTTGTAAATTTTGCCTTAGGCAAGGTAGCTCATACACCTGTCTCAGCATAACGAACTGGTTAATGTTATGATCATGCAGATTTCTTTTGATTAAATGATTAAATATTGATTAGCAAATGGAACCAAACTGTGACAGGTTTGTGATTTCAAACAGTGATTTTCCATCTAATCTTTGTCATACCATAAATTATTTATTCCAAAGTCAGTATTTTTGAGCAACCAAACCCTTAAACTGCTTTGTTAATTAAAAATACAAATCTAAAATAATGAAATACAAAGAAATTTATTACGTTGATTAAACGAATACCTTTTTCTCCTCAGGGTGTTCCTCATCACTGTCAGGCTCATATCCTTTACAGATTGTATTCTGATTGTGATTTGGTGAGTTGTCTGAGTTGTTTATTCCAGTGTTTACAAACGCACTTGCAGGATCTCCACGTCCACCAAAACAACAAAACAATGAGGACAAAAGTCCTCGATTCCTTAGCTTCTTTCTTGTCGATGATAGCTCTGAAGGAAGAACACAGATATAAGCTTGTTTCCAGTTTTACTTAGAGTTGTTTAGGGGTAGGGGGTAATATACCCCTTGTTCCCTTGAGAAAATCCCCTTGTCCCCTTGAGTTTTGAAGGATTATTTTTCAGATTGATAGTCAAGCGGATTGATTGGAGGATTTTACTTTCCCCTGTTTCCTGGTGTTCCCTGTTCATTTTGGCCACTTTCCCTTGTCCTTGTCCCCTGGATACATTTTGCATGTTCCCATGTATCCTGAGACCCCAAAATGACTCTCTTTACTAATATATTTTTTTTAGTTTAATCTTTAACTTTGATGTACGAGATTTGATTTGATTTATTTCCACTTTCCAAGATCTTTCAGAATTGCTTCACAAATGGACAAGGATCATGACATTAAAAAAAGGATTAGGCATGTTTGCATACAGAAGTTTTGGAAGCAAAACTACCCCATTACAAATTAAGGGAGTCAAAAATGCTAAAGAAAGCCAGTGCTAAGGCCAGATACCTTCTTGGCTGTGATAGTCCCCCCCAGTCTGCAGAGTTGGGCACTTGCACACTAAGTTTTTCAATAGAGCAATAGGCTAGCAATGGGAAAGAACAATAGAAAGGGGCTCTTGCACACCCGAGTTCTCATTAAAAAGCCATACTCTGCATCCCCCCAAGAGTCCCTCTTCGTTCATTGATAAGATGGGCAATTTGAGAAGATGTAAGAGTTGGCACACATGGAGAGCCATAGAGAGAATTCAGTTTTGAGACTGTTTCTACAGAGTTAAGTGTCCCTCTTTCTTTCACAACAAAAGCAAATTTTTAGCAAAGCAGTCAGCCCTACATCATGATTTTAAAAGGATTAGAAAATCTACAAGCAAGGTGTAAAAATCACACCAAAAGCTTTTGCTTTTAAATCCAATAGCTTAATCATCAAGAGAGCTATAGAAAGAATCTTCCAGACAATGAGAATAAATCAGGTTACATCTATCAATTTTTCTGAATTATTTATGATAGAGACCTATCTATCCCTTGATACCTGTATGGTGGTGACTAGAAGTCTGGTTTCACACCCGAATGACTAGATAACTGGAATTCTAATTTGCACCTTCAAACGTACAACCATAACGTTTTTGTGCAAATTTCCCCCTGAAAAGTAAGCTACCCTGATCATTCTAAAGATTTAAACGTAGAAATATTCGGCGAGACGGAGGAAAATTCGATTTTCCTTCCTCTATCTTTGGAAGGAAGTTCTGAGATTAGACTGTAGAAGGAAGAAGAATCGCGAAAAGCAAGTTAAAGTCTGACAAACTTTCTAGATAGGGCCTAGGAGTCTTTCATTTTCGAAACTAGGTTTGCTCTTGAAATATGCTTTAAAATGTACAGACTTCAACGTCAAAGAACAAATTAAAAAGAATTTAGAATATTTAAAGGGTAGTATCATTCAGAAATCATAAACATATGCACAAAAGAGTGATGGCGTTGACGAAAATGAAAATTAGAAACGTCATGAGAACATGAGACTTCAAAAGGTCCATCGTGATTTGTTTACAAAATGAATTCTTTGTAGGGGATCTACGGCCTAGATCAACGATAATATTTCCATTTCGACTTTCATGAAGCATAAAATCACTTGAATAAATCTGAATAATATAAAAAAGGATGTGGAAGAAACCACAATTTGAGAAATTCTTTTACCTCTTTCGCTTAGAGTTGCTACCGGTTCTCCATTGCAGGCATCCTGCTCGCCTTGAGTTCTGGAAACTTGCGTTATGATGGACGAAGTGTCCATGTGAAGCTGTAAATAAGTGGAACCCAGCTTGGCAAATGCTTCTCCAATAAATATATATTTACTATCAATTATTTGTGAAGCTATTTGTCATTAAAAACTCAGTAAAATCTTAGAATAAATCTGAAAAATAAAACCGCATAATTTATGGACTGTTCTTTTCATGATCTGCCTTCGTGTGGCCGACATGCCGCAAATAATACTCGGCGCTGATTGGCTATTCTCTTAAATTCCATCGCTCTGATTGGTTAATTAGGAAATAATCACAGATGTAAGTTGAGCATGTGATAAGCGGCTTCAAGAAGGCGAGAGCCGAAATTTTCGATCCTCGACTCGATTTTGCGGAAGCTGTACTTTTGTATAGCAACTTTTTACTTTTTCAAACAGCTCTTTGCCTCTTAAATCTGGAAAAATCTTTCTTATATTCAACGATGCCCTTTCCTAATCACCAAAAATCTGATTTTATGTAACCCTTCATAGAAACAATAAAAAAATATTGAAAACTACGGTGGCGATTGTGAAGTTTGAATAGTTTGAAGTTTGGTTGCGAGGGGTCGCAGCAGGGGTGTTTTAAATATTTCGAGTTCCAATTTATCGCAAAAGTCGAAATACTAAAACTACGATATATCGGTTGTCAAAATTGCCTTTTCTGGGGTGGAATTGCATTTAGGAACAATTTCTGTACCCAAAACCTGGACCTATAAGGATTGTATTGTCTATATTATCCATAATCCCATCTTTTTCGGTGACAAACAAGCTAACCCTCAAAACTTTACGGAATAACACTAAATATTTCATCTCCAAAAAATGAATAAATATCATGTACGTCACAATTCGCTCGGTAAATCGTGAGATCCGACTTATCTGTAGCAATAAGCAGCTGGTCGCCATTAAGCTCTCAAAGAAAAGATTTTCGCTTTTGAATTTAAATTGAAAAAAATAATTTTGATCTTTCGAATATCTAGTCGTAAAGAATTTTTGAATGACATGCTGTATGCAAACTAACACGAACGAGGAAAAATAAGAAAATAATTGCCGAAAAGCGCACTTTCTTGAAAAACGGAAGACTTTAGAGAAGTTGATTTTGAAACAATTTCTCTGCAAAGTATGCAAAATCTTCCAGCTCTGGAGTCAAGAGAGTTTGGAGCCTCCAAAGTCTCCGATTTTCCCGAGAGTTGTCCAAAAGAACGGGCTTTCGATTTCTCGAAAGTCTCCAGAAAAAGGGAGACGCAAAAAAGGTCCCATAAAAACACACCCCGACCCTTAGTTAGAGAGAAGGACGGTGCAAGAAAAAACTGAGCGAAAATTGCTAAGCCAATCCATAATTTCATCTTCCAAAGCAAAATATCAAAGAAAAATATACTAAAAGTGAATTTAAGAACACTATAACTTAATCAACAAAGCCGATTGCAAAATTTTCAAAATACATAGCAGCTAATTTTGCTACAGAAATAGAAAACAGGTTAAAAAATTTTTCAATTTTGCTACCAGAGGAATTATGGACATTAATTTACAGAAAAGCGCGTCACATGCATGTAAGCTGAAAATAATTTCTAACTACAAAATAAACACTAAACAATATACCACGAAATCATAAACAAGCGAATAAAGGAGAAAATAATTCCCTATAAATCTCGTTCACTCTTTGGGTCACTCTTCAATAAATAAATCGTTTTTTGGAAGAAACCCTTTTTTCACAGAAATCTCGTACGCCTTTCAGAGGAATCAGCTATCCACTCCCAAAACTAGCACGCAGTTAGGATAGGTCTTCTCTGCCCTGAATTTAGCGTTAACGTAGGCAGCACACTTCTAAGACTGGGTTGAGTAGCTTTTTAATACAGCAAGCAGTTTTCGTAATCAAGTAAGAGGAAATTATAAACCTGAGTCTATCAGAGCTGAAATAAATTATGTGGATGTAGACCCTGCTTGTCTAATACAATCTTTAAAAGAAACTCAAGCCAACTATAAAAAACCTGGATTTCTAAATAGCGGCCATCATTCCATTCAATTTCTTAGTTAGTAAAATACTCCTTAAGTTTTACTTCGGTGCCTTAGTGAGTTTTTTACAGGGTCTTAAATGAATTTCAAGGTATTGCTGCAGACACCTTGTCTCAAGCATGCCCTTTCCATTAAACTGACCATCATCTGTTTGCCCCCCCTGTCTCTCTATATTAAACCACCAACTCTCTATTAAGCCTCCTGTCTCCATTAAGAACAACATATTAATAGAGGGAGGGCTTAATTGAGAGGGGGCTTCATAGAGCTTAAACTTAAAACATGACTCAAAGAAAGAGTAGGGAATCAATGCTTAAAATTAATCAATGAAATAGAATGAATTTGTGTGAACGTCTATGTCTATGGATGAAAAATAAAAATCAACAAACTGCAACTTAATTAATAACACAAATATACCTTGTAAACAATGAACTGAATAAACTGAATGTCAATTATTTCTTATATTGGCAAATATAAATTGTCATACTCATCAATGTCACTGTCATATTCTATAGAATCTTCTTCATTATCGATCTAGAAAAAAAATCACAAATTAAGATCATCTTGAACACACAGAATTCATGTTTATGCCATAATCTAAAAATCAAAGCTCTACCAAATGACAAGCCTAGTAAAATAGTTTGCTAGTTAGTGAGTTCGTTACTTAGTTAGCTAGCCAGTTAAGTTAGTAAGTTACCTAGCTTGTTAATGAGTAGGTTAGTCAGTTAGCTAAGAAATTAGTTAGTTAGCTAGATAACTAGATATTTAGTTAGTTAGTTAGTTTATTAGTTGGCTAGTTCGTCAGTTAGTTAATTAGTTAGCCAATTAGGTATTTAGTTAGTTAGTTAGTTAGTTCAGTTGGTTAGTTAGTTAGTTAGCTAGTTAGTTAGCTAGCTAGTTAGCTCGTTGCTAGGTTAGTTAGTTAGTTGTTTAGTTAGTTAGCTAATTAGCTTTTGATTAATCAGTTACCTTAGCTAGTTACTTACTTCGTTAGTTAGCTAGCAAGCAAGATATTTACTAATCCATTTACTTAGCTAGCTTGCTAGTTAGTTAGTTGGTTGTTTAGTTAGCTAGTTTGTTAGCTTCTTCGTACCCTGGGTACCAGAGCCTCAAGATTGGAACCGCAGAACAAAATAAAAAAAAAATAATAAGTTGAGCAAAATACGAGGCTCTGGTTCCATCCAAACAGAGTCTCGTTCTGATTATGAAAGGCGCGATTCCATGTAATCATTAATCACCACATATCGACTGGAACGACAACTCTATTGTTCTGATGTCTGCACGATTTTCAGAAAAACAAGGCCTCTGTGCGTAAAATATGCATTCAGATATTGCTCGATTTTGTGCACGAAAATTGGTTTAACCTAGTGGTTGTTGGGAGGAAAAATGAAAGAAATAGCTGCTGCAACTGAACATGGAGTTATAATTTCACAATTCATTTTTGAAACGAAGAACGGCTGTGTTGAACTTGCTGTAAACAAAGCTTAGGCCACCCAATTACTGATTTCAAAAAGCTCCAGAGTTAGAAGAACTTTATCATATAATATATTTTAACAAGGTTAAAGTTTCATGGAATAACAGAAATAAAGAAATTATGAAAGAACATCTGGACCGAGTAAATTAAGAATAAACTCCTGTACATATATGAAGTATAAGAGAAGGCTTCGTTCAGGTCGTTTCAGGTGACGATAAAATCCAAGCGTTATATTATTCAATATCAATGCGTTATATTTAAAGATATTTAGTATCATAACCATAACTATGTAAATTTGTTTCTTAAAATGTATAATTCGTATTTTTCTAGTGGTTTTCATCTCAGATCTAGTAGCTGGACTTGATATTTTGAAGGCGGCCTACCAGTCAATGCCGCGATTTGGAAAGGCGGCGATTTTCCATGTCCAGTTGGGAGAATGGCAAAAGTATCTTTTGATAGGCAAAGAATCGATCTTAAAATCTCGAACTGCTGAGTTTATAACTCGTGTATATGTGGGAAATGTTTCTGTAATACTTTTCCAGCAGCACGCTTTAACGCTTCCTCCATTTTTCTTTTCCCCACAAACTGGCATTGGAACTTCCTCCAACGATCAATTCAAGCATCAACCGCTGTGTTTCGCTTGAATCACTTGGGCGGCTGATTCGTATGTTTGATGGTCTAAGCCAATGAAAAACCACGTTCCATTTCGGGAACCTGCGCTTCTGATTGGTTAATTTTCATAATCAGAACGAGACTCTGTTTGGATGGAACCAGAGCCTCGTATTTTGCTCAACTTATTATATTTTTTTATTTTGTTCTGCGGTTCCAATCTTGAGGCTCTGGTACCCAGGGTAGCTTCTTCGATATATAGCTAGTTACTTAGTTAGTTACTTAGTTAGTTAGTTAGTTAGTTAGTTAGTCAGCTAGTTAGTTAGATAGTTAGTTAGTTAGGTAGTTAGTTAGTCAGTAAGTTATTAAGTCTGTAAGTTTGCTAGTTAGCTAGCTACTAGGTTAGTTAGTTAGTTAGTTAGTTAGTTAGTTAGTTAGTTAGTTAGTTAGTTAGTTAGTTGGCTACTTCGATATTTATCTAGTTACTTAGCTAGTTATTTAGTTAGTTAGTTAGTTAGTTGGCTACTTCGATATTTATCTAGTTACTTAGCTAGTTATGTAGTTAGTTAGTTAGTTAGTTAGTTAGTTAGTTGGCTATTTTGATATTTATTTAGTTACTTAGCTAGTTATTTAGTTAGTTAGTTAGTTAGTTAGTTATTTAGTTAGTTAGTTAGTAAGTCAGCTATTTTGTCAGCTAGCTAGCCAATAATTAGTTAAACTGATCTAAAATGAGCCATTTATGTGGTAAAAGATAGAAACTATAAACTGAAATAGTGTCTGCGTACCTCTTCTATTTCTTCTTTTGTGAAGAATCTTGCCAGATATTTCCTTATTCCAACCATACATATGATAAAGAAAGGAAAGACGGGGGCTGCTGGTGTGAGCTTTATCACACATAATATAATCAAACACAACAGTTGCACTCCTGTATATAAAAATATCTTTGGTAGGGGAATCTGAAAAAGATGGAAAAAATCATTAGAAAAAGTCAAGAATTTTCAATGTTCTTTTCATAGAAGTTTATAAAATCACCATTGTGAGAAAGATGAGGCCAAGATTCGATGCTAGACGCTGGTTATTGAAGGCGAGGCAGATCTTTTCTGAGTTTCTGCCATCAGGAAAGTGTCTTATCTTTGGGTTGGGGAGGCGCAATAATTTCCTAATATTATCAGAAAATCATCCACAAAAATTACCCTTGTAGACTCGTTCTTGACCTTGCCAGAAATCCATATCCAGATCAACTAAATTGGTGGTATACTAAGCTTTAATTTCTGCTTAGGAAGAGGGGGCGTCTGGAAACCGTAAAACAGCTCAAAACCGTAAAACCGTGCGATATTTTGAACAAAACCCTATGGAACGATGTTAAGTCTCCGTTTTCACAAAAATTGCACAGAATCTATTAGAACTCTAGGCTAGTTAATTTATTACTGTTCACTTTACGATTTTGAGACGTATTCCTCCCATAATAATTTTTGTTTTCACCGAAGGCTAACCTCTAGCCCTACTGAGTCGGCATTCAGTACCGAAAATGCAAAATATTCTCGAAAATCTTAACCAAAATCGGAAAAATTATCCAGAAATGCCGTAAAACCGTTCACCGACAAGATTTGTAAAACCGAAAAACCGCGTAATTTTTCGAAAAAAAAACCGAAAAACCGATCCATATTACTGACAAAACCGTGTAACGGTAAAACCATAACAGCCCCTCAATGCAATTTTGTTAAAGGTAGATTTTCCAGGATTTTTAGCGCGGTTGTAGCCTTAAATAGGATATTGCCTACAAGTAAACTTGGAGACAGGTTATATAGTGACGGCTAAGTAGAAAGAAGATGCAAAGCTTCGCAATTATGAAAAATGATCAAATTGATTCTTACCAAGTATATGTATTTTTTGTTCGGTTGATATTTGACTGGTGTGAAAAACAAACGTAACTGCTCAAGGAATTGAATTCCACAGAATAATGAAGTATAACCAAGATATAGAAGAGCACCCAACACTACAGCTATTGATATTTCACGTAGAACTGGCGCAAGGAATACCACAAAACCTAAAAAAACAATGAAGAAATTAAGTATATGATGTTCTAGATCGTAGGAGCCGCAGAGTAAACTTATTCACGCTATGCCACTTTTATACACAAACGGTACGGAATAATCTGCTAATGCACCATGATACTGTTGGTATACCGAGCCCTGAAGGCAACAGAAAATTCACGTTCTCGTTCAGCCAAGAAAAATTTGTACAGACATCGTTTTCCAAAGGGCCATTAACGTATTTAAACCGTACTAAATTCTTTATCAAGGATTTGTGATACAAGGATTGGTTATTTGTAACTGACGTCCCCTTTTCGAAATATGTATATGTAGAAGAAATGGTAAGGGTGAAGTAGAGTGGGTGGCCGAGTGGTCAAGGCGTTCGGCTTTTGGTTGGTCGATCTTGGGTTAGAATCTCGTCTCACTTTCAACAAGCCTAAAGTCAACTCCGCTGCCATCCTTCCGAGGACGTTGAATGAATGCACAGTGTATTCTTTCTAGAATATCAGTCGGGGCATTATCAGCTCTATAGCTGCCAGAACCTCCGATCTGCATTAGCAAATTAATTTGCTTGCTAGCTTGCTTGCTGTTAGAGTTAGCGTTTACTCAAGTCTAGTCTCGTTTTTCCAGAATAGGGTACTTGAAGACTGATGTTCCCCAGGGCTCCTGTCTTGGTACCTTATTTCTCTTTTGAAAAGGAAACTGTTACACGTGGGGAAGAGAAGAAGAATTCTATACTGGCAAAAAAGATAGATAAACATGCTTACCAACTAAAACATGAATGAGAACATTGGTTAATCGTTGCTCTTTGACTTCAACAAGAAACGGCCTTTCACCAGGAGCATGCGATTTACTCATGACGACTAATGCATTGATATGCTGGACTGATCGTAACGTTGCAGCACACATCCATGGTAGACCCAATGTTGATGATATACCAGTCAGCAAACCCATGACAAACAGATCCATATTATATCCACCTCCTTTTTTTAATTTATTCCTCTTCTTATTCAGTAACACCCCAGTTAATTCAGTCTCCATGAATATCAAAATGCTGACCAATATAGCTGGTATAATTCCTAGCACAATGTATCCAAGTTCTAATCGTTTATTCACCCCCAGGGGGTTCACAAAGAAACCCTCTCGTTCGGGCTTGGTAGGCCTAATTGTCTTTGGCATTTTAATTTTCGTTGTGTAAACATCTTTCATTGAGAAGTCAACGCCAACCATTAACATCATCGCAAATGGAACGCCAAAATCGCTGAAGATTCGCCGCCATTTACTCGAAAAGAAATGACTATGTCTGAACTTTCTCAGGAGTAAGGAAACAAGGAATGTCCCAACGAGTAGAACCAAGCTAAGTAAAGCCGTATTAGGCTGTCCTTGTATGCCATTGTCGGAATATTCTGAAGAAGTTTTTGTTGTTGTATTTAAAATAGATTTTGTTGTCGTTGGTGAAATTGTGGTTGAATAATTTAATAAAATATCCGTTACGATTTGGGTTCCAGTCATCACAGTCGGGTACTTCTTTATTGGATGCTCTTTGAAAACCTGCAAAAAAGAAAATAAGTGAATGCCTTAACGTTAAATTACCATCATACATTCTGATCAGCTCACACCTTTACCCCACGCAGGGGTTCTTGGCTACATTTTGAGAAGGGGTTGCGAGCATATTCATAATGGTACCTTGCCTAGGCTAATTTTCTATAAAATGGCGCCCTTGGCTTGACCAATTTCTACAAATAATTCCCGTCGGTAGATTCATTTCATAGCCATTCGAGTCAGCGTGTATAAAAATTGTTAGCATGATGTCAGAAGTTTTAAAGGCCAAGTTCGAGAGTTTGAGTTCGTATTTTCAAACGCTACTTAAGCTGAAAGCATGACAGTTCCCCAGGCCAACAATGTCAAAGATGACATCCTTGGTTAGACCAAAATGGAACAATGGCTAACAAATTATACCAATTAACGGCTAACTAATTATAACAATTATACCTGAACTGAACTACTGTTCCAATTTTTAAAAAGTATAATAGTTTTCAAACAAGCTTACCTTTATAAGGAAATAGATAGCTTCGTAGATAAATAGAAATGAAATAAGAACGGACACGACTTCTTCAGTAAAGCGAGTCAAGTACTCCACAAGATAACATCCTTCGAATGCAACAATGGCCCACAGGATAATTAATACCCAAATACCAATCCAAAATCGCATTGGAAGAAATTCGATTTTCAATAATTCACAAAACTAAAAGGAAATGATCGTCGTTTAAATAAATTGCAATGAACTTGACGACTGGAGACAGTGTTGCAGCATAATAAGAAGCATGGTTAGAAGAGGTAGAATAGAAGGCGGCAGAAATAGTAACAATGATACTGGACTAGCAACAATAAAAGCAGAATTAGTTACAATTACAGCAGAAGTAGCAACAAGAATAGCAGAAGTAGCAACAATAATAGTAGAAGTAGCAACAAAATAAACAGAAGTAGCAACAAAAACAGCAGAAGTAGACACAGTAATAGAAGTAGTAACAATAATAGTAGAAGTAGCAGCAAAATAAACAGAAGTAGTAAAAAGAATAACAGGAGTAGCAACAATAATAGCAGAAGTAACAACAATAATAGTAGAAGTTGCAACAATTACAGCAGAAGTAGCAACAATAATAACAGAAGTAGCAACAATAATAGTAGAAGTTGCAACAAAATGAACAGAAGTAGTAAAAAGAATAACAGGAGTAGCAACAATAATAATAGAAGTAGCAACAATAATAGTAGAAGTTGCGATAATTATAGCAGAAGTAGCAACATTTATAGCAGAACTTGCAACAACAATAGCAGACGTAGCAACAACAATAGAAGACGTAGCAACAACCACAGCAGAAGTAGAAACAATAAAAGCAGAAGTAGCAACAATAATAGCAGAAGTAGCAACAATTATAGTAGAAGTAGCAACAATATTAGCAGACGGAGCAACAAATAATAGCAGAAGTAGCAACAATAATAGCAGAAGTAGCAACAATTATAGTAGAAGTAGCAACAATATTAGCAGACGTAGCAACAAATAATAGCAGAAGTAGCAACAATCATAGCAGAACTTGCAACAACAATGGCAGACGTAGCAACAACAATTGCAGACGTAGCAACAATAATATCAGAAGTAGCAACAATAACAGCAGAAGTAGCAACAATAATAGCAGGCGTTATGGGCGTGTCACTTTACCTCATAAGTTGCTTGTTCAAAAACCAAAATAGGGCCAGTTGTTCCAACAATAATCAAAGGTTGTCCTGAAAATAAGGCAAATATAATTCCACACAATGCAGTTGAAATAAGCGTTTCTTGAACGCCTAACCATCCATCAGTCTTTTTTCCAAGGATACCGCCATACGTAATCGTAGGTGCAAGGGTAGCGAAGAAGATAAACATGAGGGCAATGGCACAACGGAGATTTAAACCATCTTTAAAATCAGATGAGTAATGCTTTGATTTCCTTTTCACTTCACGAATCAGACCTCCAAATAGTCTTCCAGTTCGAATGAAGGGACAAGTATCTGCTGGTTTTTCATGTGATGCAGCTATTAGGAAAGAAAGTAAATTTTTATCAGAGGAATTTTCAAATCATAGAAGTTAGAAGGTTAGACAACTTAAGTTGTCTTTGAGTTGTACAAAACTGCGAAATTGCGAGCAATACTGGAAACATCTTTGGCCATAATTAATATTTTTTCGTCTGACACTCATCAGAGTATAAACGTTAGAAACAGACCCAAACAATTGACCAATTTTCCTAATTGAAGAGTCCATCTTAGTCAATAAAAAAGCTGAATATCAGATAAAAAAAACTTCTAAAAGTATGTCAACAGATGTTTTCCGTTACGGCTCGCAATTTTAAAGTGTTTTGATAATCCAAAAAAGCACCTAAGCGTCACGAAAATTAATATCAAGATTAAATTTTGATACCTAAAACCAATATGAAGGCAAACATTTAACAATGCAAGGGTTTGAGAATTCCGAAAAATGGTGGCCGGTCATCCAGTCAATCTATAGTTCTGAAGAACAAGCCTTCTTAGGCAATATTTTCAGGCTCTACTCTTTAATTAAGCCTATTCATGATCACCTTCTTTCTCAAAAATGGCTTTCTTTCAAGTCAATATTTGAAAAAATGGGTTTTGAAGTTTTTACCTTTTTCCCGTAGAAGTAACTTTCTGTGTCTTTTCTTTATCGCTACCTCAGCCTCAAGTAGAGGCAATAAGAGATGTCTGTCCCAGTCTCCTGGTGCCAACACGACACTGTCATCCAGGAATGAGTTAATGGCGGAGAGAAGATCATCCCTGCTTTTTGCTGAGTATGTCAGGTCATGAAAAATCTAAAAACCAGGAAAGTAAACTTAGACTTTGAAATAATGAGAAATGATTCATACTTTAAAACTTTTACCCTATATTGAATAAAAACTAGACACAGTCTCAGGTCCTGGCCAGACGACCAAACAATGTTTGTCAAACATCTAGAATTTGCTTGTCAAGCAATGTTTGAAAGTTTTCCCATGTCACACAACATTGCTTGACAAGTATGAATAAGCAGAATTCGTTGCACGATGTTTTTGAACATTTAAGTTTTAAAACATCTTGCTTGACGCGAGAAAAATGTTTCACAAGCAATGTTTTGTGATGTGGCCATTAGGATAGAAAAATTCTGTTTGATAAGCAAATTTTCAAATGTTTGACAGAGTTTGATCGTTTGACTAGGGCCTAAGTCTACGGTTTTTCCAAGGGGCACTAAAACTATACACTTTATATTCCTTAGAAGTTTAAACTACAAGCAGCAGCAAACAGCAAACAATAGGCCCTGACCAAACGATCGAACATTTTTGGTCAAAACATTTGCAATTTGAAATGTTTGTCCAACAAATGTTTGTTGAGCAAAGTTTTGTGACGTAGCCAAACGGTCAAACATTGTGTTTGACAAACAAAATTCAAATGTTTGACAAACAATGTTTAATCGTTTCTCAAGGGCCTTCTGCTTGCCAAGCAATGTTTTGTGACGTAGCCAAACGGTCAAGCATTGCTTGTAAAGCAAATCTCAAATGTTTTACCTACAAAGTTTGATAGTTTAGCTAAGGCTTTAGAGAAAGAAAAGACATGGTAAATAAATAAAAATAAAATCATGGAAATATTAATAGAAAAAGAAATGATCAAACCTTATCTGACATCAATGTTGCAACTGATCGTCCGATTTCAAAATAAGTAGTTTTACTTGTTTCTGGTCCAAGAAGAACGAATATGAAGCGAACGGGAATAGAAACTTCAGTGAGATTGCCAAGATAACATCCTTTGGCTAATCTGATAAATCCCATTGTCGGTTGATGTAATTCAGGTAATGTACCAACAAGCACTGATGTTGCTTCGGCTCCTTCAGGTACTCGACTTTTCACATCTGATGTGCTTTTAAATTCGCCACGCTCTTCTGTTGTAGGCCCAAATTTCACAGATATTTTCTGCAATAAAATCAAAATTGCTATGAACAGCGGAAACATTTTCGGGCATACTCAAAAAAGCTTTTTTCGTCTGACACTCCTCAGAGTATGAACGTCAAAAACAGACCGAAACACTTAAAAAAAGGCGGAATTCATCCCCAGATGCGGATCGAAATGCACCAATCAGAAAGTGCAGCTGAATTGGCATTGTGTTTTAAACACCAATTAGCTTGTCGCTTACAGCGGAAATATTAATAGAAGTAATTGAAGAGTCCAAGTAAAAAAGCGAACTCTTTCTGTCTGCACAGAACCGGCCTTTTGGTTTTGATTTGGCCATTCATGACAAATATAGCTATACAAATATATGGTGCTGAAGAAGGCTCAACATAGCCGTAAAACAAAAAAAAAGTCAAACGGGATGCGGATGAGACCCTTGGGTTGTATGACTTAAAGAGTTATTCGGCGATTTCATTGAGCTCTTTAGCTCAGTGAAAACGTCCTTAGCTCTCTGGTCATGCAATCACGGTCCGGATCCCATCTATTGTGGTATGCCACGTGTGGAAAAACCCAAATTGGTGATACAATATTTCAAATACCTTTTCATCGTCACTTGAATCTCCCAAAAATGGCCTACTCGTTCCCATTTCCATCTCATCCAATTCAATATCACCAACCTCAAACATCACCGATTCACCTTTATTATTCTGCTTACTGCTGACGTCATTCGTGACGTCATTTGTCACGTCATTCGTGACGTTATTCTTAAGTATGCCAGTGATCTTTTTCTTTTCATCATCCTTGGCTTCGACTGTGTCTGACTCGCCAGTGCTGCCCACACCGCTGTCCTTTTCCCGCGTGCTTTGATCCATAGCAAATGAACTCAGACTCGAAAACGAGAAGTTTCTCTTCAGTTTGCTCTGTTGGTATTGATGTCTGTGTTTTGACATGAGAATATCAATGACTTTTTCTTTATTAGATCTGCTCAGCTGGTCTGTAATTACCATATTCTCAACCAGAGCCTCGAAGATGCTAGGCAAATCAAAAGCCTCGAGATCAAGAAGAACGGTACCTGAAACGAGGTTACACAAAATGTTAAGCATGGTACCTGAAACGTAGACTTACAACCTGAGTCATAGTTGTCGCTATTGACGGGACTTGGGAAGCAAGTCTACCTAAAACTAGGTTACACAAAAAGTTAACATATTGTAAGAGCTGCAATTAATGCAAGTGTTTGTTAACATCTTTTAAACACCATTGTGCACCAATTAACCTCTTTTAAGGCCCTGGCCCTGGTCAAACGATCAAAGACTGTTTATCAAACTTCATTGAAAACGCTTGACTTTGAAAATGCTTGACGAGAAATGTCTTCTGATGTGGCCAAACGGTCAAATACTATGCAAATTTCAAATGTTTGACAAACAATGTTTGATCCTTTGGCCAGGGCATTATACGCTGCCCTAAAACTCCTTTAGCTTTTGCATTAAGAGGGGAAATCGACAAGACCACTGGTTAAAAACTAGGATGAACGCACTAGGAAACAGCAGTATAAGCATTTGACTAATCTTTGGTTTTCAGATGTTTGTCGTTCACAGGAAACACTAAAAGTAGATGTTTTGATTGGCATGGACAAATTTTGGAGCTTCCAGGAGGAGCAAACCATACGAGGGAGCCAGGAGATCCTGTTGCTGTGAAAACCAAATTAGGATGGGTATTGTCTGGCCCATTAAAAGGTGAGTCAATGAATCTTGTTGATTGTAATCTAATTCTTGATAGCCCAGTTAATAATTTGCTTACTGCACAAGAAAGAAACCAAACAGAGCATGAGATGCATAAACTCTGGGACCTTGAAACACTTGGCATAAAAAATAGGGATGATGTGCATGATGATTTACTTGATAATGTTTCCTTTACAGGAGAGCGTTATTCAGTTAAATTGCCTTGGAAGGTGGGGCATAAACCCCTTCCCTCTAATTATGCTAATAGCTTTTCTAGATTGAAAGGACAGATTAGAAGACTTAAAAGAGATCCACCAGTTTTGGCAGCCTATGATAAGATAATCAAAGATCAGTTGGCAGAAAATATCATTGAGAAAGTGGCTGAGCTAGAAGTCCCTGAGAAAGTCCACATGCTTCCGCATCAAGCAGTGATTCGAGTGATGCAGAGACTACAAAAGTAAGAATAGTTTATGATGCTTCTTCAAAGGATGGCAAGACAGGTATATCACTTAATGATTGTTTGCATGTAGGCCCACCACTTACACCCCTACTCTTTGATATATTGGTTAGATTTCGTGAATATAAAATAGCCATGGTTGCCGACATCGAAAAAGCATTTTTGAACGTTGAGATTGATCCATCAGATAGAGATTGCTTGAGATTTCTTTGGGTCAAAGATATAGGAGCAGAAGATTCAGAGATAGAAGTTTACCGTTTCAATCGAGTGGTGTTCGGAGGAATTGTTCGCCATTTTTATTGAATGCTGTGCTTAGGTACCACATAAGTAAGTATCAGGAAGAAGACCCAGAATTTGCAAATAGGCTAGCATTAAACTTCTATGTTGATGATTTGGTCTTTGGAGCTTCTGAATTGCAAGATGCTAAACAAATGTATGTCAAGGCTAAGGAGAGAATGAGGAGGTGGATTTAACTTGAGAAAATGGAAGACCAATGATGCTATTCTAGCTAAGGAATTCAATGAGACTTTGACAAGTGATCAGAAAAATGGTGCAAATGCTGAGATGAATGAGGATAGTTATGCCAAAGAAACCTTAGGAATTAGCAATGTTGAAGGAAAGACTAAGGTATTAGGTATAAATTGGGACATAAGACAGGATATCTTTGAGTTTGACTTATCTAAACTTGGGAGTGTGACTGAGAATGATAAGGTTACCAAGAGAAGTATTTTGAGTTCGCTAAGATATTTGACCCTCTAGGTCTTATTAGCCCTATAACGGTGAATGCCAAGGTTTTGTTCCAGGAACTTTGTGTGCAGAAGCTAGGCTGGGATGATGAGCTACCAGCTAGTCAGTTAGCTAAATGGAGTGCCTTGGTGAGTGATTTGAATGCTGTGGGAAAGATTTCATTGCCACGATGCCTTTATGACAAAAGTGAGGGAGAGATTAAGAACTGTTATTTGCATGGCTTTGCTGATGCCAGCAAAAAGGCATATTGCGCCATGGTCTACTTGGTGTATGAGACAGAAGCAGGAAAAGTGTGTTCTAATTTGATTGCTGCTAAGACGAGGGTTGCCCCTCTCAAGGAATTAAGTATTCCCAGGCTTGAATTAATGTCGGCCAGAATATTAGCTACACTGATGGATGTTGTGCATAAGGCTTTAAGTACACAGGTTAGGATAGATGGCATAAGATACTGGCTTGATAGCAAGACTGCCTTGTTTTGGATTAACAACAATGGGCAATGGAGACAGTTTGTGCAACATAGGGTAGATGAAGTTCTCAAGCTTTCCAATAAGGACAATTGGGGTCATTGTGCTGGAGTGTGCAATCCAGCAGATTTAGGCTCAAGGGGGGTCACAGCAAGCACCCTAAAGGAAAGTAGGTTGTGGTGGCAGGGTCCTCACTGGCTTCTTATCGGGAAAGAGCATTGGCCCAAAGAACTGCTGTTGGAGGATTCTCAGGCAATAGGACAAGAGAGAAAGAAGATAAGTACCATGTTGACCATAGCTGAGGGAAAGAATGCAGGATTGTCAAATATCATAGATAAGGAAAGGTTTAGCTCTATTGACAGACTTCTGAGAGTAACTGCATGGGTATTACGATTTGTCAAGAATATTAAGGCAAAGAAAAGAAATGTAGAAAAGACTAAGGGAGTGTTGAGTGTTGAAGAGATTCACAATGCTGAAAGGAAGTGGATTATTGAAGCTCAAGATAGAATGAAGCGGGAACCAGGCTTTAAGGAACTCTCTCAGAATCTAGGAATCGTAGAGGAAGATCAATTGCTAAGATGCAGAGGAAGATTAAGTAATTCAGAGCTAGATTTAGATTGCAAATTTCCAATCATTTTGCCAAGAGATGACAGATTTTCAGATCTAGTTATCCTTTCCGCTCATAGTAAGGTACACCATGGAGGTCTGAAGACAACTCTTGCAGAATTCAAGCAGATTCTGGATAGTCAAGGGCAGGCAATATATTAAGAAATTGTTGAGTAAATGTATTGTTTGCAAGAAGATTCAAGGCAAGGCCTTTAGATCCCCACAAGTTGCAGATTTGCCAGATTTCAGGGTTAAAGAAGTACCACCATTTACTTTTGTAGGGATAGATTTTGCTGGCCCACTGTATTACAAAGGAGATACAGGAGATATGGATAAATGTTATATAGTGTTATACAGTTGCTGTAATTCAAGAGCAATTCACTTAGACTTAGTCAAGGACTTATCTGGACCATCGTTTATCCTAAGCCTTAGGCGTTTTACAGCAAGGAGAGGAACACCAGCCATGATTAATTCGGACAATGCTAAGACTTTCAAGTTTGCCAACAAATTCTTAGACACTCTTGCACGTGATCGTTCTGTTTTGTCGTTTTTGCAGGCAAGAAGAATAAACTGGAAATTTAATCTGGAAAGAAGCCCCTGGTGGGGTGGGTATTTCGAGCGCATGGTTGGCACAGTGAAACGCTGCCTTAAGAAAACCTTGGGAAATGCAAGAATGGCATATGGTGAGTTATTGACAGTTTTGATCGAAGTAGAAACAACCCTTAATGCTAGGCCACTGACATATATATATGATGAAGTGGGATATGAACCCTTAACCCCCTTTCATTTAATGCATGGAAGAAGATTGAATCAACTTGCAGATGAAGTGGATTTTAAGGTAGATGACCTTGAGGATTCGACAGCATATACCAGAAGATTTCGTTATCTAATTAAGAAATTAGATCATTTTGGTCTCGTTGGAGACATGAATATCTTATAGATTTAAGAGAAATCCACAGAAATAGTGCAGAAAAGGAGATTGAGATAGGCGTTGGGGACGTCGTACTGATCAAAGAAGACAACGTTAAAAGAAGTCAATGGAAGATGGGTCGGGTTGAGGATTTGATCAAGGAAGAGATGGAATTGTGCGAGGAGCAAAGGTACGAACAATGACAAGAGGTAAGCCACAATTTATGAATAGACCTTTGCAGAAATTATTTCCTTTTGAGGTGAATGGTAGGGATGTGCAGGAATGTGAAGGGAATGAGAATGAGAAAGATGAACGGAGTGTCAGATGTGAGGAAGGAATGGCACCAAAGGAAAACGGGGAATTAGTACGGGCTAAATCGCAGCGGGCCGCAGCTAAGGACTCGCAATGGAAAACTCGCTCTATGCTTGACTCAGTCTGAGTCAAGGAGGGGAGTGTGTTGGGGTTTTCCATACGCTTCTGCGCAGCGACACTTGTCTCCGAATTCATTTATTGCTTTTCCTTGTTGGTAGATATTAAGAAATATATTACTTATGACTTGTTCTTTATTTTCTCATAATTTGCGTAAATGTCTCGACATGAATTCGATGAAAACTAGGTCGAACAAATGTTTGACAAACAATGTTTGATCCTTTTGCCAGGGCCTTGAACTCTGTCCTCACATCCATCTAGTCTTGCTTGTAACAAGCATGTGGCCAAACGGTCAAATACTATGCAAATTTCAAATGTTTGACAAACAAATTTGTAACAAGCAAAAAATGATTGACGAGAAATGTCTTCTGATGTGGCCAAACGGTCAAACATTCTGCAAATTTCAAATGTTTGACAAACAATGTTTGATCCTTTTGCCAGGGCCTTGAACTTGATATGTGGCCAACAGTTGAACTCTGTTTGATCGATGCAAATTTCAAATGTTTGACAAACAATGTTTGATCGGGCCTTGAACTAGGGCCTTGTGCTCTGCTCTTAAGTCTCTGCACTTAGAAGGGAAATAGATTAGATCACTGGTTACACGAGGATAAATGCGAGTCTAATTTTACAGTGTTGTGAAAAACAATCTCTAACCCAATAAAGAGCCAAAAACATCAAACAAGACAAATAAAGCCCTGTATTTTGATATAGGCTTCCCTTAAAATACGCTGACAATGAAAAAGGCCTATTTTGGGTTCAGTATGAAAACCTCAATTTCTTATGTATTACACTGTGGTGAGACAAGTCCGCCCAGGCTTAAACAAACTTTAAAATTTGCTAAATCCTGTTAAATCTATGTTAAAACATAGGATAGTGTACTGGCCTAAAGTATAACTAACGTTACGGAGACTTTTTGCCCTTAGTCAGTTGCAAGCACGACAAGTTTGACAAGCAATGTTTTCCGACGTGACCAAATGGTTAAACATTTTGTTTGAAAAGCAAACAACTCTGAACAGAGATGTTTAATCGTTTGGCTAGGGTCTTGCTTTTGCGATTTGGCCTTCGAGACGAACTTGAAATGCATTCGAGACAATTTAAGTGTGTGTTCTTTTGGGACCTTTTCTGCGTCTCCGATTTCTTGGAGACTTCCAAGATATAGAAAGCCAAAAGCCAGTTCTTTTGGGTCATTGTTGGGAAAATCAGAGACTTTGGAGGCTCCAGACTCTCCTGACTCCAGAGCTGGAAGATTTTGCAGAGAAATAGTGTCCAAATCAACTTCTCAGCAGTCTTCCGTATTTGAAGAAAGTGCCTTCTTTTGGCGCCTGAAATCGTAAGCCTCCAAAGTCTACTTCATTTAGAATTCAGAAGTGATAAAAGTCCTATAGAACGAAGCTTAAGTGACGTACAAAGCAGATAAACTAGCCTTCTTTACCTGTTTCAATGCCTTTTCTCAGTTCCAATAAGCTATGAAATGAAAGCGAGGCAACATGTGGTTTTCCCCACTGCTCATTTTTCTCCACATCTTCCTCGAATTTGATCCATCTTGCTCTTTCTTTCCATTGTAATTCATTGTCAGTATTATAAGTCAATTCTTCCAACTCCACAAATCCCTATAAATACAACGAAAATATTCCTTCAATTAAAAAAGCAAAGAAGTTAAATGTCACAGCAGATACCTACTAAACATATGCAATTATTTGATTCATTTTTCCACAAGTGGCATACCACAATAGATGGATTCGAACCTGGACTACATGATCAGAGTGCCAACGACGTTTCCACTGAGCTATAGAGCTCCATGAAATCGCCGAGTAACTCTCCAAGTCATGCAGCCCAAGGCTCTCCTCCCGTTTGACTTTGTGTTTCGGCTATGTCGAGCCTTCTTCAGCACCATTCATTTCTACATACAATTACATTCGTCACGAATGGCAAACACTGGGATAGATTTTCCACACCTGTCATACCAAAATATATCCCATTTATTACGACATTTTGTTGTATAATCACGTAAAAGCATTCACGTAGCTTGCCTTGTTTTGCTTTGCTGATTACATGTTAAGCTGTATGTTTGCTAGAACTTCTTTACAAATTTAACTTTGTGAGAGACCAGCCTTAGCATTGAAGACATTAGATAAAACATCAAACTATGGATGGAACTACTTTCAAATGTAAAGGTGAAATGGTGTGATAAGCGCCAGCCGCAAGGATCTCAGTAGTAGGTTCACTAATCAAGACCTCGACATTGGCTGTGACGCTACCATAGCTGGGGCTCGAGCCCCGACCTTAATGATCTTATGACACTGCGAGCCAGCTGGATTAGACCACGACGTCACAGCACCTTCACATAAAGAGCAGACCAAAGCACAGGCCAGATGGTAGATAGATAAACTATACATACTGTCGATAAATAGAAACAGAGACAGAGGTAGTCAAAGAACGCAACGGCTAGACAACAACAAAACCTGGCTGGGACGGAGTGGCAGAGATGCTGGGGACTTGGCAGAGAAGCGGAAACGCTTTTACCATGTCGTCATCAATGCAATAGGCATAACCACGTTCGATACCTGGCCACGAACAAGAGTTGGAGAAAACTTCAAGACTGGGACAAACAGAAGAAACATTATTGAACATTGTCTGAACATAGTATCCCCAAACAAGTTTCCACTTTTCATCACAACAAAGCTTTAAAGATATACTTATAGGAAACTGACCTCTCTTGGGCTATGATCATATTTATATTTTGGTAAAGTAATCTGGACATGTGATGGTCGTTCTGCAGGCTCACCATGGGTAATATGGGTTGTCATTCCAGATTTCGGCCTTCTTTGATGAATAACCCTTCTTCGAACACCTTTCATGTCTTCAAAACGATGGCCTGGAAAGGAAAATTGTGATAATCATTGGAAAGTTCATCATATGTTGATAATCTAGCCAACACGGCAAAGCCAATAGCCCAATACTTGCTCGAATTATAAGAGTTCCCCCTGTACGGTGCTTATCTCACATAGAAAATCCAAATAAACGGGCTATTCTCCAGGAGGTTGAGTATTAGAAGAAACAGCTTCTCTCGATTAGAACAATCCAAACCCCCGTCTCCTCTTGCCTGCCGTTCTATTAACACTAGATATTTTTCAACCTTCCGAATATTCTAAAATGGGAAACAATATCTAGGGTTGCAGCGTATGGATCGCCTGCAAGTACATTTGACTTGACCAACGTGACTTTATAGAGGAAGAAGACCAGTCTATGCAGCTTGCTATCTTAGTATGTGAAATTTTTTCTTTTATTTTCCGTGTTTCATCAGCAGTAAATGTTTTTGTGACACACAGACAAATTAGAAAGCATTCCAATACGAGAGACAAATGGGTTTGAAACCTTACTCAGATAGAATCACTATGTTGCCAATAAAAAGAGTTAAGAAATTTACAGGGCTGGGCCAGCTTTTTTGGTTTCTTATAAAAAAGACTGGAATGTTGAGATGGAAAGAGAAAGCATTAATTATGATCAACTAACTTTGAATAGTTTCAAGATCTTTGCCCTCCATGATATCATCTTCAGGAATCTCCCCGGTGATTTTCGTAATTGCTTTTTTCTCATCTTCAAGGGTTTGTAGTCCGGATCGAACTCTTGATTCTAAACTTTCTTCTTCACTAAAACCACGATGATGACGATGCTTGCTTTCCCTGCTGCGTCGGTGATGATGATGCCGGTGATGCCGTCGTGGGGCGCCATCTTTTTTGTCCTTCAAACAAAGAAACAAAAAACATAAATAACTGATCAAAAGCTTTGTTTTTAAGCACGAAGGCTGTGTTAAACGCTATTACAGTCCTTACAGCTATTACATTTTGCTGACTATACTAAATGTCACTTCTCCTATACCGAGCTTCGAAAAGCGAGTCTCAAATGATCCCCCAGAGAAACAAACTTTTGAAAAAAGGTCCTTCTTGAATATGCCCCTATCAAGTGCTATTTTGAATTAGGGTAAGATTTTTCAGTCCAACAGTGGCAGCTTAAATCTTAAGAAATTCTTTGAAAACGTAACGAAACGAACTATGTTTTGTACTTTTTCCTTTTGCTGTTTATCGGGTTAAATATCTCGATGTTTAAAGAATATATAGGCTAAAATAAACCTGTTGGATAGAAAAGAATCGAAAACGGCATCATCAAATCGTATTAGACATGATAGCCACCACTTATCATGACAAGCCTTTGATATTTAGTAGGGCAAGATTTCGGGAGATATCAAAGATGTGAAGTGTTTTGACTGTATATCAAGCAAACGACAGGATTTACTATATATGGTCAATAATCTCAAATCTAACCGCCAATAAGGTATTGCAGACGGGAAAATGTTACCCGATTCAAAACCTACCGAGACCATTCATATAGTGGGGCTTTTGTCTATTAAGAGTCAGAATATAACTCCTACCTTAGGCCATACAACAGCCTCGACTTCATGATCAGAAATCTGCTCTTGCGTCAGCTCTTTGTTTTCCGCTAACGGAGGAAGAACTTTGATTGGTGGAAACTTCTGTGGTGACTTAGCAACAATTTTCTCCTTTTCCGGTTTCTTTTCCTTGGGTACTTTTGCGGATTTCTTCCGAGATTTCTTCTCTTTCACCAGAGGTCTGATTGGTTCATGGTAATGTTGAGATCTTTTTCGATGGCCTAAGAATGATAGCATTTCAATGTGTGAACGCTAACTGAAAATCAACACTGGGAAAAGGAGTTCTCAAATATCGATACTTTTACAACCAGAAATTAACTGGGATCACTGCAGTACATTAATAATTAAAACTATATTTTAATTCGAATTTCTTGGTTTCTATTTCAAGCGCTAAAGAAGCTTCTAAAATCGACTAAATAAGAGCCAATCTAAAACTGTGTTTACCAAATACGACAGATAGTTGTTTATGGTATTTTTATTATTAAACGCAACCCTAAGGGTTTGTCTCTGTACACAACATCTCCAAATAAACACCCCCATAATGATAGCATCCCTCAACAAGAACGGCGCTTTTATTAAGCGGTATTAAAGAAAGTGGAAGGTAACGATCTTGATAGAGCGAGAGAGAGAAAGGGAGGGGGAGAGAAACCTGGAGAGACAGAGAGATAACAGGCCTCCTAAAAAAGGAAGGGAAAGGGCTAGCTACAATTGCTGCCTGTTGGAATGCCTGTGATGAAATTCTCTTTCACTGCCTGCTTTTGCTTCACCCTCCCTCTACTCTCCTTTGAACAATAATTTTTATCTGTAGAATACGACTAATTACATGAAATATAAAATCTTGAAAAAAATGCGTATTCTACGCAGCCCAAAAAGCAATGCTTATCTAGTTTAACGGTAGAATTAAAGGTCTTGTCTCTCCAAACAAAAATTGCAAAAATTTGCTCCCATAACAAAGCGTCCCTCTAATCAGAACAGGGCTTTAAAATTGCTTTGGGTATTACAGAAAGAACAAGGTTACTAACCAGACAAAGCGACAAAGACAGAAAGAGGGGGAGAGATAAGAAATAACAACAAGAGTCCATAAAAGTGTTCAACTTTGCAGATTTTACCTGTCAAAATGGCAGCGAATATCTCTCTAGAATGGAACGTAGGCCGTGCACCCATCGCTTAAAGCCTCTTAGAACCTTCATAAAATACACTTTCCATGTTTTTTGAAACTATTCTTGCGACATATGGTAATAAATAATGCAAGTAAAAATTACTAAGACGGCATCTTTGTGGCATAAATGAGGGAAAATTGCCACGAGTCTCTCCAGATTAAGAGATTTGTAGTTTCGGTATTATGGTTTCAAAACATTTAGAGAAACTGATCTTAATGAGGGTTTTCTGAAACTGAATTTAAAATTCATTGTATACAGTCACGACGTTTTTTCTCTCTCGAAAAAGTAGACCACTGCATCTCTTTTGGATCATTCTAAAGCAAAACAAAAACTCCATAAACGACGGCCTGTGTTGCGTCGTATTTCGAATAGTTGGTTGTGTCCTATGTCGAGACAACAAAGGCTGGACAACAAACGAGGTGATCTCTGTTGGATCGATCACTCTTTCGATCAACTAATCAGCTCATCACTTAAATGTAGAATCAACCAATCAGTCAATTTGTCAATCAATCAATCAGTCCATGAATCAACCAGGCTATCAATCAATCAATCAACCGATCAATGAATCAATCAGTCTATCAATCAATCAATCAATCAATCAATCAACCAATCAATGAATCGATTGGTCAATCAACTAATTAGTCAATCAACCAATCAAGCAATCAGTCAATCAATCAACGAGTCAATCAATCATTCATACCAACCATCAATCAACCATAGAAGCAATCACTCACAGAATCAACAAATCAAAGAATCAATCAATCACAGAATCAACCAATCAAAGAATCAATCAATCACAGAACCAGTCTATCATAGAAACAATCGATCACAGAATCAATCAATCACAGAACCAGTCAATCACAGAAACAACCAATCAAAGAATCAATCAATCACAGAATCAATCAATCACAGAATCAATCAATCACAGAACCAGTCAATCACAGAAACAACCAATCAAAGAATCAATCAATCACAGAATCAATCAATCACGGAATCAATCAATCACAGAACCAGTCAATCACAGAAACAACCAATCAAAGAATCAATCAATCACAGAATCAATCAATCACAGAACCAGTCAATCACAGAAACAACCAATCAAAGAATCAATCAATCACAGAATCAATCAATCACAGAACCAGTCAATCACAGAAACAACCAATCAAAGAATCAATCAATCACAGAATCAATCAATATAAATTGATACTCACGTCTGTAATCTTTCTCGCTGAAGTTGTAGTCAGTATGAGGCACGGGGGTTCGTTCTTCTGCTTTCTCTGACAATTCTCCCGTAGGAGTTGCGTATTTATAATCATATGTGAATAACTTTTCATACTGATCACCGTATTTTTCAGAATCTTGGCTAGTTACTTCCTTCGTGTTCTGAAAAGAAAATAATCAAAAATTTAGTCAGTAAAATTAATCGAGGCCCCATTTGAAGGTGCCATGACGTCGGGGTCTAATCCAGCTTATCTTGTGGTGTCAGAAACTTACAATCCCGGACAAAACTCGATGAGACTTCCATAAAGCTTCATCAATTTAGAAATACTTTGTACAAAATTGGAAGAAAATGAATTCCCCCCTCCCCCAATCCAATGTAGGGGTTCTTTGATGTTCTACAGATTGTCTTTTACTTTCATCTGTTTTTTGTTTGCGAAAACAACATTGATTTGGGGGAAGGGGGACGATATGTTTGTAAGAAGAGCATTTTTCCTGTTAGTCTCATGAGTTTTGTCCGGGATTGTAGTTGGGACAGGGTTAGAGCCCCAGTCAGGGTAGATATGGTCACACACAGCCAGGGTCGAGATATCGTTAGTTCTTCTACCTATACGACTTCTAGTATCCCAGTGACTCGCGCAGAAAACAGTTTCTTACCTACAGAACTGAACAAAAAGTAAGTTTCATGAAAATTGTCGCGTTCACTCCAGGCTAGCTATGATAAAAATACGACCCATATCTCAAAAAGTTTAACAGGGCAACTTGGCCCTAAAAATTGCTTAAGATACGTGAGTCCTCAGCCCTCAGAATTGCTAATGAATTGCCTAGCTCTTGGCTCAAGCCCTAGTTGCTTACTAACCCGTTGCTTATCAAAAAGAAGTCTACTCATCGACAAAAATGGTGGTTCTAGAAAGCGCTATCCAGAGTGGGTATTCGCAAAAACGGATATTGAAAGATCGATATTTACGAGACTTCAAATTGCGCTGTTGTTCCGTGCAAGGATTTTGTAGTTCTCTAAAACAACGCATTCATCACATCATGATTGCGTGCATATTACGAATGAAAACTAAGGGTCTTAAGCCTAAACGAGCGAATAAGGGGAGAATAATCCGCGAAAGAAGGAAAAAATTGAGAATGTACGAGGTTGTAAGAGTATCAAAATCTATCAAATTATGCGCTGCAAAACAACAAATCTGCGCATGTAAATAAACTCGAGCGAACATGAGGTCACCGACGTTTCAATAAACAAAAATAAGAGGGCATTTGCATTAACGTTTTACGTCAAAGGAATTTTTAAATTGTTGCTTTACGAATAACAAAAACAACATCTGTTTTGACAAACGTATCTCTCTTGGTTTATTTGAATTTTAGCTAATCTGTACATATTTTTGAATAAAGAACCTAGTTCAAGGTTTAGTTCTAAAAGTTCCTTATTTTTGGACCTCTGTGTCAATTGTAGTTCAAATAGTTCCTTGACAGTTCTTGACTTGAACTGCACATTCAGTTTTGTGACTTTTATACAGAGACACCTGCATGTGAGCAAAGCTCAAGACTACTCAAGGAAAAATTTTTTATAAATGAGTAGCATACAGTTTATACAAGTTTTCAACTGCAAATGAATGGAACCAGCTTTCCAATTCTTGATTGTTTCCAGTGATAAAAATATTATGATATTTAACTTGAAAATATTCAAGTTTCTTAGCGATTTCTAGTGAGTTTCTTACTATCAGTATAGGTTCTGTAAATTTTTGGCCTTCTACATGTCGGTTCCTTATAAAGTGGTTCTTAATAAAGACAGCCTGTACTCCACAACTCCACCATCTAACCTTCAGAGGTCAGTAAGCGAATACCAAGGATAATATTAGTTCACAAAAATCAGCTCATTTTAAAATTTACAATTTTCCAACAAAAACAATCTCCCACAAAACTGTACAAGTTTCTTGAGCAACAACTTGCCCTTCTTAAGTTTGTAAATGATACAAAAGCTGCAAGTTCCCATCGGTCAGCAGCCCTTTCTAGAATGTCAAAAATCTTAGGAAAATTATGAAAATTTAGCATTTTCAGCAAATCTTAGCCGTAAATTGTTTATTTCTAGCATCCAAACATCAAAATTAAAGGATTGGAACTTCTGAGGCATCATCCTTCCCAGCTTTCTCATGCTGGTACTGTACTTGGGGAGATACTTGGACATCTTTTTTGTGACTTTAAAACTTATTTTTGAACTGAACTAAGTTTTTAATTATTGTATAGCAGGCAGACTCTCTGCTCCCAAACCCCTGTTTATCAAACTAGTGACTATTTTAGTCTCAGAATAAGATATGAATATCAAGTAAGGCCATTGGGAAAACAACCAAGAGTTGGACAAAAACCAGCTTGAGGAAAAAGAAGTTGCACATAACATAAGCTTAGCAAATCAGTGGCATGCCCAAGGGGGAGAATAGGGGGTCTGGACTCCCCACTTCTCTAAAACATGGTCCTCAAGATCTGTTTAAAAGTGTTGTAAAACTCATGGGGGAAGGAGGGCAAAAAGGGCATTTCCCTGCATTTGTGAGAGTTTGAAGGGTGTGGCCTGAAAAATTTTCCGAACCCCCACTTTTTCAGACCTGGATACGCCACTGGAGCAAATTGACCTCATTTGCATTCCAACTTTTATTGGGTTCAACAACTGACTTGAAACATAAAATGCAGTATGTATACTTTAAAAAAATTACTTTTTAAAAAATTCCTGCCATTTTGATTAGCTGAATGAAATATTTGAAGAATACTGAGTTTATGGGAAAATTTGCTCCAACCCCCGAGCAACCCCCCACTGCTGAACTGGACACTTTCAGACAGAAAAGGTCAGATCAGACAAAGGTCAGGTGATGCATAATAAAGTTAGGCCATTTAGATGTTTTTCTGTTTCTGCAAATAATTTCACTGCAACTTTCAAAAACTGATTGAATTTATGTCGAATTTACTTAATTTTTTGAGTAAATTGTTACCTCTGGTTATTAAGATGCGAGAAATTCAGCCCATAGTTCGATCAAAGTTTCCATCTCTCTCTCTCGGCACACGCCAAAAGTAACCCCGTCAGAGGCAAAGCTAATTCCGTGTTTATGCAAAATTACAAATTAAAATAACATTGCATATTCTATCCTATTTTTATCAGACTTACGACCACTGATTAAATGATAAATTCGGTGATAAATTCTTAATTGTATATTTTACCTCGGGTTCGCCTTCATCAGCAAGTTTACTACGAAACCAAATCGATCCATTGTCTTCTTCGACATCGTCGTCTTGTTCAGGAAGGCCACCAACTTCCTTTTCCTTGACATTTTCTTCGATTTCAATCGCGATGTTCTCGTTGCTCATTTCGTTAAAAATGAAACAATCTCTTACGCTTTTCTATGTGGGTAGTATTACAGCTTCTGGATTAAAAAACTTCCAGTTAATTTGATGCAGCATTGACCAAATGAGAGCTGAAAGCCCAAAAATATAAACAAGCCTAAATTCGATCAGTCGGCCTAAGCCAGCTCGTGCTTGAAGTTGAAACGTGCAAGATTAGCAAGCCAAAATGTTTTCTTTTATCCGGCAAACTAATCTCTTCTTGTAGTAATAGCTCCAGTAATTAAAGATATAATAATAGAGATTGATTTTGGCACAGATTTGACAATTTGACAGATAATTTGCAACTTTTAATTCCGCGACTTTCCGATTATTGTTTATGTTGGACAAAAAACAACATCACTGTCTTTTCCACATGGCCTTCGTATCACACCAATAAATTGATCAATCAGATCGCTCGAAATGACAAGTCACATGATTTTGCCCAAAGTGATAAAATCAAAACAAGAATCCACTTTTCATTTTCGATTTTCGATTCTCATTTTTTATTTTTCGTTCAAAAAACAATCTGATAATCCTGATAACGAAACTCTCCCATTTGAAAATCATTTTTTCAGAGAGTCTAACTCAAACAGCTGTCAATTTTTTAGTATCAAATTTGCCTTCAAAATCAATGTGATCTATCAGCTAAAAGAAACTTAAACTCGAAGAAAGAAACATTTTGAAACCAACTTTCAGCTATCTTTTAAAACCCAATAAAAAGATTCACACATCTAATCATGCCACAAAATCCAAAAAGACTTTCAATTACACAATAAAACTTAAAGATGTTTAAAACTAGTGGTTTTAGAACCATGATAAAATCTTCGCAAAAAATAAGCTTCGATTACGAAGTTCTCAATAACAAATACACAATTTTAGAGACATTTCAACTGAGTTGAAATTGGTCTTATTAAAAGCAACTTAAAACAACTCTAAAAACTTTAAAAACAACGTTTTAATCTTTTCTTCTCAATTCAGCCCATTGCTCTCCAAGACCTTCTCCTTGTCACAATCGATTTAATTTTTCTGACAACTTTAGTGACTTTTGGAATAAACTTTATTCTACGTCTTGTGCTGCAGCTCCCCCACCACCTTCTACGCCTGCACGGCCATCTGGGTCTGGGATCATATTTTGGTTTGCCTTCAAGTTCAAACTCGTCAATTTCATCTAGAAAAATTAAATATTCTAAAAAATATTGTAGTCAATACCTTGAGCAAAATGCCAGAGAATGAAACCTTAGAAATTGTTAGGCCCTGGCCAAACGATCAAACATTGTTTGTCAAACAATTGAAATTTGCTTCGTCAAGCAGTGTCCAGAAACAATAATTGCGAAACACTTTTTGCATGCATCAAGCAAAAAATGTTTTTGAACTGTTTCGAAAACACAGTGCAATGAATTCTGCTCATTTAATTTGTCAAGCAATGTTTTGAGAAGCTGCCTAAGGTTCAAACATTGCTTGATAGGTAAGCAAATTGAAAATATTTGAGAAGTAAATTGGGAATCGTTAAACCAGGGACTTATACACACTTTTCTTTATAAGAATATCCTATTTATTGCCGAGGCTCGAACTTTTCCATTGTTATTCTTAAGTTTCCATTGTTCTTTGGCGATTTTGAGCTTGAATATTCTTATAGACTGTATTCTTATAAAAAAATGTGGATGTGAAAAATCACAGAGAGAGTGTTTAAAACACAGTTTCAAACAATTTCCACTTTGCTAATATCATTTTTGAAAACTCGAGTGAGAGCAGAGAGCAAGATTTTGAAAACAATTAACAGTTACAAATAAAAGGAAAAATCAACTTTACCATCATCCAATGCTGCTCGATTCTTATCGTCATGATGGTTCCAAGTTTCACCCTCTTCAGGGCCTAATTCATCTTCAAATTCAGGCGAAAACTCTTGAATTTCTTTAAAGGAAAGGAAATAGCTCGTCAGATCTTTGCTTGAAATAAGGTCCTGGCCAAACGATCAAACGTTGTTGGTAAAACATTTGAGATTTGTTTGTCAGGCAGAAAGTTTGACCACTTGGCCACGGAAAACAATGTTTGTCCAACACATTTTGTTTGCGTCAAGCAAAAAATGTTTCTGAACCTTTTCAAAAACATCACGCCACAAACTTTGTTACTTTTGCTTGTCAAGAAATGTTTTCAGATGTGGCCAAACGATCAAACATTTTTGAAAAGTAAATGTTGGACTAACAATGTTTGGTCGTTTGGCCAGGGCATAAACGAACAGCAAAAAGGAAATATATAAGGAACAATTGATATGATGAATAGAAATTTGTTATTTCGTACCATCCTCTGAATCTTTAGTTTCCATCGGCAGACCAATTTTATTCAAGGGCAACTTCGACTTTCGCAAGTGCTCAAAGAACTCCTGTCTTTCCTTTTCATTTTCAAATTGTGCCTTTTCTTTATCGACTTTTTCGTCTTTAGTGGGATTTTTCGATGCTGAAATCAAGAAAAGATAAATAAAATACAAGATTTTTGATTCTCCGAAACCCTAAATTTAAATTGTACATTTCAGACGGAAAGAAACCTGTGTTGTAAAGACACGTGCGGCCATATCACGCACCTGCGTTCGATCGTCCTGAAGCCAGGAGCAAAACTTGAAGCCCTAGCCATAGTCAATGCCCTTACCAAACCAACCAATAACTTTGCATTTGCCTTTGCAAATTAACCCGAAAGCGTCTTGATTGACAAAGGACGAATTTGACTGAGAGACCAATCCCTTTTTGGTAGACTATAGGCCTTTTTGCGTGGGCTTTCAGTATATATACATTACGCCGTACAGGTTATGATTTCTATCTACCGGTTTCCGAATTCGGCAAGTTTAGATCATCTAGTAGATACGCTAAAAGCCTAGTGCGGTTGAAAATTGTATCTACCGAACACCCGACGCTCGGAACACGTGCTTCAAATTCAAAGATCGTTCGTGCGTTCAACATCCAAAAATCGATGTCGCTCCCAGCCGCATGAACAGTTCCACATCAATGTTCCGCATTGCCAGAATAGGTATCTATGGTGCTGCACAACACTAATCAAAAGTTCTGTGAATTTTCTTACTGCTACACGACGGTGTCGCGATTCTGTTACTGCGAGTTCGACTGTCGGATGGTCCTGTCGCTAATGGGAGACTGAAATCGAACATTTTCAAGACTTTAGAAAACAAGTGCTCACCTTTTTCAAAGGCAGAAATTTGATAAACTGCGACCAAAAGGATCAGCAACCTTGGGAAGTTCATATTTTACCTGCAAGAAAGAAAAATCCCAAAAATCTTAAGTTTTATTTTTTTTCAGCGACAATCTATGTACAGAACTAATCAAGAATTTCGCAAACCAGAAATCTGGAACTTTCAACTCAACTTACCTAGATTTTTCAGAGCTTCTAGTCCAGCAACCAAACTAGCGAATCGAGAAAGAACATCTCCTTCCACGTGGCCTTTTTTTATACTAACTTTGACGTCATTAGTCCCAAAGGCAAAGAAAGTTGTAAAATTGTGAATGAAAGAAAAAGCATGGGTTTTAAAAAGAGTAAGACCTGCATAAGGGAATTAGATTTTATAACTGTTTCAGACTTCGCCTAGAGTTTTAGTTCCTCCTCTGGGAAAAATTTTCATGTGCAACAATTTTAGACCATGTCTAGCGCAAATGATAATGATCGAAGTTACATGGAAAGCAGTAGGCTAAATTTGGATGGATGGGAAAGAAAGTTGGATAATAATACCATGTTTTCACGAATAAAGGCCCTCTTAGGACTGAGCTGCGCAATACGCAATAGGCGGTATTGCGGAATTGTTGGTATTTATTAGCTATATCATTTTAGATGTAAAGCTATTTTAAAAACCAACATTAAATAAAGAATGAAAAAAAAAGAAAAAAAGGCGCAATATTCAGTCGCACGATGCATAGAAACGAGAACAACAACAGCAACTTCTATCAAATTAAATGAAAAAGAGGCTCTTAAATAATCTGCTCAAATAAGTGGTAGCCGATTCAAATGACGTCACTCTGTATTTCACTTACGGTCTGTGTTAGAAATATATGAAGCTGCGAAGTTATGATTCCGATTTTTCGGGCGACTTGTGCAACATAAAAACTGGTTTTTTGAGGATCAAAACATATTTTGGTGAATTTAATCATTGTTTTTGTCACTAGAAAAACGTCTGAATGCGTAAGTGTTTCTAAATGCATAATTTTAGGACAGTAACAAAGTGATTCACTAAGTACAGTGCGAGAATACTTTTTGTGGCTACAGTGTCTATACGTTACGTTACAGTGACGACGTTACAATACTAAGGGGTTTCGTTTTTATAACTGAGATATAATTGTTTCTTTTTCTGATATTTAGATAATATTTATAAAAAGGATCATTGTCTTGTGCAGTGGTCCAGTAAATCCTCAAAACATAGCTTCAGAAGAAATAGTCTTTTTCATTGAAACTTTGGACTGATAAAACCAAAATTCGACTTTGAGATTGAAACGAGAGCCACATCGCTACGAAGTGTATGCACTATTGACTTTGATTTCCTTATGATTGCCTTGATTAATTTTGTTGGTTTATTGATTGGTAACATAAACAAAGTCTAATGTACAGCATTGAAAGTCACTGGAGGAGTTGGCCGATCCCAAAGGCAAAACGACTGATGGTGAACGTCATAATAATTATCGTTAATTTAGGTAAAGAGAATTAAGTATATGCTGGAAAAAACAGTTGGGGATATGGGTATTCTGACCCCTCTAATGGGGCACCTGATCAATGCTTTTGTATTGACGTTAACATTCACGCTTGTCCCAAATATTTCAGTGACTTCATTTCAGTGACACCATAGGCAAAGGCAAAAGGAATCACGAGATGTGGTCACATCCAGAGGAAGGACTGTGGTCGCACTGCTTAGATTACCCCTGGGATATCCAGTGGTCTCCCTGTGCTAAGTACAGAAACCCATACCTTGCAAAGATAGCAAGTGTATGTGATGGTATCAAGCTACCAATCCATCAATCAATCAATCAATCAATCAATCAATCAATCAATCACCAATCACTAATCAATCAATCAATCACCAATCAAACTCTTACCACGACGAAAAATTCAGGTTCTTTGATGATATTATTTTTGCTTGCAGATACCTCCCATTCGAAGCATGCTACAAAAACCCACGATCACAACAAACCAGCAGAAATGCATCACATACAAGTAAAGGAATGCCATTGTGATAAACTTGATTTGGTTATACCGTTGGTGCTTGGTGTTGTGTTTGTTGTTATAGTCGTTGCTATTCTTATATATCTATGTTTTATCAAAGAGAAAAGGTAAGGTCATACATAGAACGAAATCGAATATATGAAAATTGCTCCTAAATAGTCACAATCATTTAACATGATTCAGCCATAAGGTAGGACAACATTTACTGGACAGCCCAGAGTGTCCCGAAATTACAGCGAGGATTGGTTTCGAGTAATCGGCTATGCCTGATCTTTGTTTGATTCAAAGTTTTTGGAATCTATCCAAATCAGAACCAAAAGGCCAGCTCTATGCAGACAGAAAGAGTTCGATGTCTCACTTGGACTCTTCTATAAATTCTATTGTTCTCCTGCTATCCAGCTTCACCTTTCTGATTGGCGCATTCCCATCGGCATCTGGGTACCAATTCTGCCAAATTTGATGCTTTCGGTTGTTTCTGACGTTTATACTTCGAGGAATGTCAGCCAATACAAAGCTTCAAAGTTCCTATGTTCCAACGTTTCCACTTTTCTCCGCAATACTGAGTAAGAGCTACAAATCCACCCTTTTGACACCACCAAGTCACTAGTTTTCTTGTGGAGCAATACGACCATTCTTACGAAAAGCATCGTATAGCCTGTCTATGTTTTCGAGAAAATGAAATAGGCAAAGCGTATACAAGGGCCTTGATCGTCCATGTGTTTATAACAGAGTATCACATAACACGATCTTACAGATTAATTAATGTTTTCATGTTTTCGTACAAAATAGACACCGTCAGGAAGAGTTGATGAAAGAAGTTGCTGCTTCACCAACTGATGTCGAACTATCAACTGGATTGCTACATGAACATCCTGAGAGAAACAAATCGTGAGTTCACGAATGTTCTATACATTCAGGGTTTTCAAAAGCAGCAGTAATACTGCATGCATCTGGTTCAGCATGCCCTTAAAACAAGCAACTATACTACAGAGAGAAAAGGTGGGGTCGAAAAAGACGTGCAGACAGGTCCCTGAATGCTTCCGACAGGGTTGCTGGAATACCAAGGATGCTAAGCTTTTTGCAATAATCGCTACTCTGACTGCAGGCTATAGCTCCTTCCGGTAGAGAGGATGTAGCCTCAGGTCACCACTCCAAATGTCGATAAATATCATAAACCTGCAAGCTAGCTACTTGCGGTCGGAGGGCTGCAGCCTTTAAGCTCTATACCTTTGTGCCACTACTGCATAATATTGGGTCCTCTAGAGGTCAAGGCGCCCGACTCATGGTCGAAAGGTCGTGGGCTTGAATCTTGTAGGAATAGCTATACAGAAACCCACAGCCAACTCAGCTGTTCATCCCTCAGGGTCGGCAATAGAGAACCCAGGGTTTCCTTCTAGAATACCAGTTTGTGACAAAAGCTACAGTAGATGTCCATATGAGCTGTATGTCTGCCTAAACCTGAAATAACGCAAGCCACCTGCTTACACGATTGTTGAAGGATCTAAGATAGCTGAAAGCATGGCCTATTGCAAGGGACCTTAAAAATGGGAGATATTCTAATGCTGTTTTGAAGAAAACGAACAGAAAGCTATTGTTTAGAAGAACAGAACAGAACCAAATTGAAGGACAAGTTTCCCATAGCTTGTATGATTCAAAAGCCCTTGCTTCAAATATTCACACATTTATGACAACCATACAGCGATAGGCTTAAACAGAGCATAGCAAACACGAAATCTTTCTCTTGCAGAGAACCAGCAAAAGAGACGAGAAGAAGTTTACCTCGAATTTTCGTTCACCCTGACTCAAAAGATGAAGAAGGCCATGAACTTATGAACAGTATGCTTGAATTCGACAGTACCTCATCCTCTGAAGAAGAATAAATAATGTAAAAATGTTGAATAAGAATGGATTTTATGTCATAGAAAGTGTAGAGAGTTTTTGTAGTTTTCATTATGCAGCTGTATTCCTTTATCAAAGCTCAGTATGCAACAAGAAAAGACCTACTAAAATCTCAAGTAGAGATAACCACAATTTCACAACGTGTGTGACTGTGACGCGAATGTTAGAAAAGTGGGAGCTACTGTCAAAAACAACGAAGAAAATCTGAAAAGTCCTTGCACTAGATGTGGCGACTAGATGTGAGATCCTTGCGACGGGCACTAAGCACACGTCTTTTCACCCTCATCTTTACTATTGCAGATACCTCCCTCAGAAGGTAAAGGCGAAGGGGGGGGGGGTGTATTTAGCGCCAGTCGCTAGGATCCAAGCAGTAGATTAACTAATCGACTGGTGCTAAATACACCATTTCAACTTCACCTTCACAAGCCAGCTGGATTAGGCCACGATACAACAGCACCAAGACCATGAGAATGTTCAGATTCAGATTAGACGCAGCAAGCTGCATTGATGCTCATGTAATATAGGCATACCAATAACAAATCTCGATATGACTTAGGCCGGCACCAAACTTGCATGATTTAAGAAAAATTCATTTAATACTCACAAGTTTCTTGTCCAATCTTTGTACATTGCTAACGCAAAATATCTAAATTAATACATTAAATGCGAAACAATAGAAAATTAAGATAATAATTTCTTAATCTATTTAAATATAAACAAAGTAACACGGCTGAACCTCCATTGACGGACCGATATACGAAGACCTCCGAACAGCGGACAAACCTCCATACAGTGGACAGCCCTCTACAACGAACAAACACTTTAGTCCCCAAGGTCATTTCTCTGTAAACAAACCTCCACACAGCGGAGACCCTTCTACAACGGACAAAACTACAATATTGGCCTCAAAGGTGTCCATTGTACTAGGGATCCACTGTAATGTTATTTGATTAGGCTAATGAGTAAATTTGACAACAAATAAATTAAGTTTAGGACTTCGTTTAAACGAGGAAAATTCTGCTGGTATTATAGTATAGGAACTTGTAGAAATAATCTGGTATTTTCAACTTTTAGGATCACCAAAACTTGAAAATAGGGTTCCTCGCAACGTAGAGGAAGCACAGGCACTTGCGAGATGAGCAAGCATTGTTTGTCAAACATTCAACATCTGCCTTACAAGCAATGTTTGACTGTTTAACCACGTCACAAGACATTGCCTGGCAAGCCGAATTCGCTCAGCAAAGTTTCGAAAAAACACTGTTTGGCGTGATCTTTCATGAACTTCGTTATTAAGTTATGTAGAGTTACTGTTACTTATGGAGTTATTAAACAGTACTTAACATTAACGCGCGGTTTACTTCTCTGGAACGGCTTACAACGAACGCACAACAACCGGACTCTTTCAAGTGTGACATTCACGCTGCTATGACGTGAGAATCACAAGCGATACTTATATTCACTCTATTACACGATATTCGTCCAACTTTCAAAATGGAATCTCAAATTTCGTTCTCGTCCTTACTAGAAATAAACATTAATACTATGGGAAAAAACAGGCCTAGGCATACTTGTTAGTGCGATATCATGTTGCAAATCTTCGGGTCCATTCTTTGGCAAAATTGTCATGTTCTTTGCGGTCGGTTAGAAACTGCTGGGCAATGCTTCCAACAAGAGGATCAGCTAGAAAAAGGAAAACCAAAATGATTATAAAGACGGATTTAAGAAAAAGAAATTCGATCTATAATAAATTTTTCCACGATTTGCACACTACAGACGAACATGTTCTGTCGACCGAGGGCAAATCACTTCAAAAGTCTCGTACACTTTCGCAAAAAGTCCGTAGAAAGTCCGAAAAGTCCGCGGAGATTTCAGAAGTCCATGGAAAGTCCAAAAAGTCCGGGAGGATTTCAAAAAAGTCCAGGAAGTCCTAGAAAACTCTTTGACAATTCTAGAAAATTGGAGACAATCCATAAAAACCTCTCACAGACCATGTCAAAAGTCGCAGTTTTTCCACCTCGACTGCCTAAACACTGTAGTCTGTGCTCCAGATCCCTTTGAATAGAAATCTTCACCTCAGATTACTTCCCCCTGGAACACCAACGCGCAACATAGGACGATTCATCAACTTTCTGCAAAAAATTGCCCCATCTATTGTACATTTCCTTTTACTACTCAAAAGGCATGAACGAAGGTGAATGAATGTTTTATGACTTTTTCTAAAAATTATCTGCGGACCTTGCGATGTGGTAGTTTCCAAGGTTACTAATGACGTTACCATAGCAACCATGTTGAAAATTGTCACTATTCACCTAACAAAATTCGGTCTTACTTCTTTGATAAAAATTACTGTATATCTTTACGAAACTTTTGCATTACCAAACCCATAGCAGATGACACCAGAAAATGGATCTTGTCATTGCCAAATGCACTTGGATTATATTTTTAGAATTTTGCTGATATCTACATATAAGCATAATTTTTCGTATCTGATCCTCTGGGACATGTTAATTTAATTTTCTTTGCAACTATCAGTATAATGTTGAGTTAGTTATACTTTGCGATCAGATACCACTGCAAAAAACCCATGTGAGCAAAAATAATGACAATTTTCCACTGCGCATGCGGGAATTTTCCGCACTAAAGTAGAAAATTCTTCAAAAATATATTAAATGTGTTTTAAATGTGATTAATTCAGTCAAAAGGGGGTTTCAGCAGGTTTAGTTGTGATTTTCAGTCAAACATTTAAGTGAACGGCACAAATGGCAAAAGTGAAAAAATGATTAGTACGTCATTATGACGTCATAATACATTGAATGTCAACAAACCTTGCAGTTCGAAACAATATGAGTACAATAATGTTTTGGGGAAACGTTACCTTCCCCCTCCCATCTTCGCTCTGACGATGCTCAACAAAGCCGGGTCCAGATAGGGTAAATAAAAGTCTTCCTCGTTGGCAGACAAAGACAAAGCTAACACTTGACATTAGATATTTAGCCAAATCATTATTTTTCAAGCTTATCTATGCATTGAAAATTTGGGACTCCTCTCCAGGAGACACTTGTGCCTTTTTGTATTTGTCTAGGGCATGAAAACAATCCAAAAATGCATATTTTTGCATACGTGAAAGTCCGAAAAGTCCGACAAAAATCATGAAAAGTCCCAAAAGTCCGACAAGAAAATCTCCGGACTTTTGAAAGTCCGAAAGTCTCGTACACTTTTTCGAAGTGATTTGCCCTCGAAATAAAATTGCTGATCATATCTCCTAGTCATATACCCAAGGGCTTCCTCCCGTTTGCCTTCAGTGTTGCGATTGTTCAACCAGTGTCATAGACATTTCTATATATTAACTGAATTGCAAGAAACAGAAGTCAGAATAGGGGTATATTTAAGGATTGTATCAAATATAGCAGTACACTATAGTTATGGTCTGAAAGATAGCACGGTATATTGTATTATAAACAGGATAAGAATAGGCTAATGTGATCAAGATCAACTTTATCTTTACCTGGATTGCAATCTGAAAGGAGTGCAATGACTGATAACAGGACTTTCGATACTGTGAAGGCGGGTGACCATTTGTCTTTTAAAATATCCAGACATACCACACCCTGTGATAAGAAAACCAACAATAATGAATTGAACAGTGAGGTGAGTGGCCAAGCAGCTTATTCAGTGTCGGCAACACCACTGAAACTAAGCTAAGCCATAGTCAAAATCTGGATGGGTCACTTTGCGGGTGGATGACTAAACAACTCACTCCACCGTCCTTCGGAAGGGACGACAAACTAGGCGTCCCAAGCCTGCATCCGGCCTTCAAAGTGGGCCTAAATAAGCTGAAAAGGCTAGAAAAAGCCCACTCAAAAGCAAAGTAAGTATGTAAGTAGGCAGATATTTCTATACATTCATTTCTACACTTCTCAAAATGTCAAAGAAGGAATAACCATTAAGACAAACGAAGAAAGAAAATTAAAAATCTCACCTGACTGTTTATATTGCAGTGATAAATTCGAGTTTTGAAGATAACCTTGAAATCAAACAAACGAAGAGTTTTAGAGTTAAAGAACCGATCATTTCTTGTCTTAGCAAGGCAAATAAGACTAAGATTGGACTAAGACTAAGGTGGGAAATGGAGATACAAGGTGATGATGTAGTTGTGAAGAAGTTTTACGCCTACTGCTCAGAGAAATTATTCCAAGGAAATTGGGTTAATTTTAAGGTTTATTATAAGGTGAAAAGGAGAAGAAGAAGAAGAAGAAGAGGAGGAGGAGGACGGAAAAGAAGAAGAGGAGGAAGAAGAAGAGGAAGAGGATGAAGGAGAAGAAGAATAAGAAGCGGAAGAATATGTGGAAGAAGAAGGATAAGGAGAAGCAGAGGAAGGAGAAGAAGACAAGGACGAAGAAAAAGAAGACGAGGAAGAGGAAGAAAATAGGATGAAGAAGAGAACAAAGAAGAAGGAGATAAAGAAGAGAATAAAGAAGAACGAGGAGACAATGAAGAAGGAATAGAGGATGAGGAAGAAGAAAAAGAAAGAGGAGAAGAAAAGGAAGAAAGAAAAAGAAGCCCAAATTGAGACACGATATATAACAAATTTAACACACTAACTTTTGGTGGTTTAAATGGATAATCAGAAGGAAAACTAATTTCCAAGAAGAAGACACCTCCTTCGTAAACAGATCCTTGTGGTCCAAGTATAGTGGCTACCCATTCATATAGATTGTCTCCTTTTGGGGCAGCACTAAAAACATAAAAGAACCGAATACAAACACTCTATTGCATCAGAAAATTCTGCAAAATATTGTCTCGTAAGAGAGAAGAAAATTCAAATTTACCTGCAGTTTGGAGGTGGATCAACAGTAAGCTCTGCTAGTTCACGTTGGATTCTGAAAAAAGGAAAATTACAAGTTAAAAAGATTTGTTTAGTAATACAATAAAGCTTGTATAAATTTGTTCAGAAGCTCTTCTCAGTCTTTAGAATCGACAATTTGAAATGACCACTTTCCATCGAGGAGCAACATAAACCAATTATTTCTTGTTGATCCGCTATATTCTTGTTTCACGCATAATGAAAGCTAAGCGGGCTGTTACGCATGTACGCATCGAAAATGAAGTCACCATACAAAGAAACATACAGATGGGTTGACTTATTACATTCCTCCCACTCTTTTGGAAACAGCTGCTAACAACTACAACAACATAATTGCTGTTTCCTCAGAGTGGTTGGAGCGGGGTGGTGGAGTGCGAAGGAGCGTAGATTACGACGAATGTAAGAATTCTAACAGATGGGTAAGAAAACCAAGACAGATGGATTTTAGCTATGAATTCATTTATAAAAATTGAACTGCCCAAAAGATAACTCGATAATTCACACTTTTTGTTTGTGTTTTCTAATTTTTTTGTCTTTTCGCATCCAGTCTCATTCATCTTCACCCTCAAAGTTCCAGTTCCCCCCTCCGTGAGCCCCATTATTTGCACCAAATGTTGACGACACTACCATCTGACAAAGGGCCCTACACGATTCTTACCAATACCAACCCCTCATATTACCCTGTCTATCCGGACCATCAAGGGCAAGGGCATATCACTCCTCGGAAGAGCTTTACAAGATTCCTACAAAAACAATAGAGATTCAAGCTAAGGCTGTATGAGATTCTAATTACCCCTCGTAGAAAATTATTTATCAAATGCTCACCTTTTGATAGCATTGCTGATTTTTCGTGGCGTTTTTGCCTGGCCCTTAGCTTTTCGTTTAACCCCCCTGCTTGTAGATTCAACAGCATCATCGGTCGTTGTTGATGACGTAGGACTGCTGTCTTGTGAGGCTGGTTCAGGGGGGCCTTGTGTAGCAGGGGGGTCGGCTGGAGCACTCGGAAGGTCGATCCTCGGCTGTTGTGTTTCACTCGCCATGGATGTAAGTCAAGGTTCCCTCATGTGAGGCAATATATTCAAGACTTTATATCTAAAATAAACAAACAAAAGGGTTATTTATTAAACGTTACGAAAATATGTCCAAGCAAGGAAGATCACGTTTGTCATTAAGAAGAATAACAAACCAATAACATGCATCGTGCACCGTGTGTCTCACAAGTCGCACACATAGCGATCTAGTATTTCTCTCTGAACTGACCGGGCTTGGTGATTACTTATGTAAAAACAAGGTTCACAAACAAAATAACTAAGTGTACTGTGTTCTCAGTTAGAACAGCCAGCTCGCCTTAACGGGCTGAAGGTGAAAGGTGAATGGTGTATTTAGCGCCAGTTGCTAGGATCTCAGTTGTAGGTTAACTAATCGAGACCTCAATCCTGGCTATGGCAATACCGTTGCTTGGGCTCTAACCCCGACCTCACTGAGCTTCTAACGCCACATGTCAGTTGGGTAAGACCACGACGCCACAGCACCTTTGGGGCTAGCCCGTCTGCATATAAACAGGTTCATAGTTAGTTGTTTCGGGTCGTTCCTCCTACATAACTTTCTTCACTCACACACAAGACAAAAAGAGGTACATGAGAATCTGCTAAGTTGGAAATAGGGATTTAGAATACCACTCGAAAGCGAGAAGAGATCGAATTCTAAGAAGGCAGGTATCACTAACAACGTGGCAACAGAAAATGAACCTTTTCTTTATTTATTAATTCATAGACGATGAATATCAACAATGCGTAGCGTCAAACTCATTAATAATACATAGGAACGAAAGGATAAAAATTTATTTAACCTTCTTAAAATCTTTCACTTCTTTACTTTGAAACTTCCACTAGCTTTATGAGTTTATGTGAGATTTAGATGCACTTCGAAACATAGGTAATATTTTCGGATGTCTCCAGTTTCATCGTGGTATTAAGTTACGAGTTTTGGCAGAGTAAAACAGCAAAAAACCTCGGTTCATTTATGTCTTAAACTCTTTGTTTCTTGATATAAACGAGTGCTTTTATAAAATATAGAAACAGAATTAAGTTTTATAAACAAAAAGTTATTATCTAACTTGTCTTTCTTCAATGGACACTGAAATTAACCGTTTTTATTCTTAAAGGATTTAAAATCCGTTTTCATTATGCTTTAATCTTTTAAACTGGTATTTAAGACTCACAAGAACTTGGCAAAGTTTGAAACTAGGCGGAATTGAAAACTCCCAAGCAAAGTGTCAGAAGAATGAAATGTAGAAAATTTTGAGATGAAAGCAAGCAAATGGTTGGGCCATGGGGGCAAAAGCAGATTCTAGAGAAGCAAAGAACTGAAGAAGCAAATTTTGCAAGAAATCAGCAGTTCACTATCAGCCAAAACTGTCCAAGATTTAGACCCAGGGGAGGGGAGTTGTCACTTCATTGTTCAAAATACTAAAAAATGCTTCGCATGTTTTCCAGACCCACATGAGGACCCATGGATAGGAAAACAAAGGACTTTTTACCTAATTTTAGCAATATCTCAAATTTGTGCACTCAGTTTCAACCCTGCTTAGAAGGCAAAAAGACTAATAATTAAAATGTGTTTAACCTGTTTGCACCATTAAGCTCTAGATACAAGCACTATAGTCAGGTTTTCAAAAGCAACCCAAGTCCAAAAGAATATATAGAGTTTACAACACATTTGAAATTGTTGCTGAAAAAGCAAGCCATATGATTGGCATGTCTAGCAAATCAAACAATGGCAAAAACCCCCCAGGGATTCAGTAAGATGCCTCTTGAATTTTACTGGAACATGTCCAGTAGGGGAACAAACTCTACAAAAACAAAGAAATGACTTCCTTGTATCATAATATCAATGGACTGCTACCAAGGACTGCTACCAATCTCAGTGCCCACTGTTTGACCACAAAATGGGTACAGGGGTTTGACCTAGCTATAGAGGGTAGATATGGTCCAGCAATAGTGTCATACATACAGTAGCTGAGAATCAGATAGTATCAGTAGAAAAACTTATACATCATTACTTCCCTTCCCTGAGAAATCGGTCTGATTCCAAAGCAATCTCACTCAAACAAAATAGAACCAAACTTACTCATGACAAAACTAAGGGGTAATGCACTCTTGAAAATTTCATATGCCATTACTATTGTTTTTGAGAAAATCCCTTTGAAATCCATCTATCTTAAAGAAATATTAAACATCATTTTCCAAATTTTTGCTAAATTTTTGAAAAATTGATATGGGGGCATTGACTGACCCCCAGCACTTTTCAGGCACAGGAAAAATCTCTCAAAACCAGGGAGCACATTGAGAAAAGCACAAATTGGTAGGAACTGTTCATCTAATGCAATATGAAAAATTTTTAAAAAAGGTCTCATCTTGAAGGGGGGGGGGCAATTTTTCTTGACATAGGGAAATTTTTCTGCTTTGGTAGGATAGGGTTACAGAGAAAGCAGAAAATTGTCTTTTTGATGGAAGCCCATTCAGAGTAAGATAAGTGATATTGACAAAAGCTAATTGGCAAATAATAAAACAGAGGGGCCAAGCCCTTATGAATAATTATCTTCAAACAAAGGATTCTTTAAGAAAAGAACAGACAGAAAAGTGAGGAAGAACAGTTGCCAGGAATTGTTCTGAAAATAGGTAGATTTAGAAATCGAAATTGTTTATTCAATGTTTTTCCGTATTTGGAAGGAATTTGAAAAATTTTAGGGGGAAATGTAGAATCTCCGAATCGCGAGTACAGTAAATAAATTCGAGCATCAGATCAGGTCGTAAATTTGATATTGCGTGGGTTTGAAAGCGATGAAGGGCTTTCAAAAACCCTCTGTCGTTCGCGATGAAAAAGCAGATTACAGTGCAAGTAACGAAACGATATAGATGATGTGTCTATCAACAGTTAAGGGAAAAGCTCACTGCGATCCTGCGATTAAACCACATCCCACCTTCCGTGTCTAAGATAAATAGAATACACGGCTTGCGGATGTAGTATAGTTTTGAATGCCAATGAAGGGGGTAAAATTGTTTTCAAATCCCTTCATAGATCTTTGCTTTGCTTGAGAGAAGATCGCATGTACCCAATGAAATTTTAGGAATTTCTGAAGTAATCAGTCGTGAGGTCTGAGCGAAATCGATACAACGGTACGAAAAAGAAAGGGGAGCAAGAACTCAAGAACGGGTTAAAACGTTCCCCTCTTCGCCGGTTCTCCAAAGTCCTGCTGTTAAGAAATAACTGCTGTAAGTCTAAAGACACGGGATTCTATCTCAGAGATCCTAAAAATCACGGAATTTCCTGCTTTCAAACCAAATCTATGAAATTTGCCAAGAAGATGGAAGAACCGAAGTGCCCCATCTCTTGAAACAGCGTTCTGTGGTTGATTTGGTTGGACAAAGAACATCTTCCCGTGACACGAATAAAATAACTCTCAAACAAAGATAAACTCACCAAAATTCAACGACGAACTGGATAAACGATACAGAGTGGATGAAATGATCTTTAACTAGTGTTTTGTTGTCTTTTATTCTTTAGCTTGTCTTGAAATAAAAAATATCAAATTATTGGCTTTGAAACAACTGCTGATCACACATTCTCAAAACTACAAATACCTTCTTTATTCCTAATCCTTCATGTAAGCTGCACACAATAAGGGCGTCAATAGATAAAGATGGCGCAAAACGAACCGGGGGGTGACTAAGAATAACAAAGAGCTTTAACAGAGGGGCAATGCACTGCATGGAAATCCCGTACGCCTTTGTTTAAAGTTGTATGTTTTGACGGAAATCCCTAGGAATCCTTTTGTTTTAATGGAAATCTCGTAAGCTTTTTGCAAGAGTGAAATGCCCTCGGCTCTGACAAACCGAAAATTCTTCGACTTTTGGTCTTATCTTTGTAGCCAAAAACCCAGAAACAAGAGACAATTATCTTAATTTCTTTGTCTTAGTTTCTCTATGGTTTTAGCTTATTGATTGCATTATCTTCTGTATTCCATAGTTTATATTTAAAAATCAAATTTAGAAGATGACCATTCCATTGATGAGACATGAAAGTGTTTTTCTTTTTTACGAAATTGTTTTCAGCAAATCATTGTATAGAAGAAAAGCTATTTGGTCACATTCTCAGATACCCCTTAAGATGGAAGGGAGAACAGTATTGTCTAAGAGAGAGACCAAAATTCAATTTCTATTATTTTCTTACTTTTAAGCAAACGATATCCTGAAGTTTAAGCAAAGTAGATAATCTTTTCCAGCAGATTTATCGTGGTTTTGTCGACCTCTTCCTATACACGATTACTAAAGCGTTTTTGTTTTTAAAGGTTTTAACATATCAGTAAGATGGTGTTAAATCTGTCCAAAAGTGAGACTCACCTAGGCCGAAAACAAGGCTTTGTGTTCTTGTTAAAAAGGGCTTCCTTTATGTTACAGAAAGAATAATAACAGAGACACAAATCTTTCGTAAAAACGGGCGTTTTATATCGAATGCATCAAAACGTCTTATAAAAATATAGATTTATATCAACTCGAAAATAACAAAACATAGTTTATTTACAAAAACAGCACTGACAAAAATATCACATTTGGGGTGGAACATAAGGAGGGGTTGTAAAATGGCGAGAAAAACTTTTCGCCATTAAACGCAAAAATTTAAAATGGCGAATTCAGAAGGTTGAATTTGCTTGTAACGGGAACCACCGTAAGATGCGACGCCTCAGCCACATTGAACGGGCTGTGGCGTTCGCGTAGACTTATAACACAAGTCGTAGTCATCGCTATTGAGCCTATGCTGGACGCTCAAACTGGTGACCTAGACGCATTACATGACCTAGACGTAGTCGCTATTGAGTCTGTGCTGGACACTCAAACCAAGACAACAAACCCCTCTGAGCAAATAGCTGTATGGTTGCTATTGTTGTTGTTGCTGTTTGCAAAGAGTGAGACTCAGGTAATAAGTCTAGCATTCGTGTTCAAACTCAAGTCACAGCTGCGCATTTAGTCACAGCCAAGGTCTAGGTCTCGTTACATCTCAGATCACAGCTACGGGCGCTAAAGATTCTATTGCTCCTTCACTTTTACAGCGGAAACCAAACTAGAAAGAGAATTAATATCTGCCAAGTCTGCCAAACCTTTGCCTGTTCGAGTAGATGGTTTAGAGGGCCTTTCAAACCTACAAATCTACGGTCTCTGGCACCAACCAGATGCAAAGTCTGAGTCTAAGAATTCGACTGGTTTTAAAATCGGCCCAAAGAAACACACCCTTATACAGACTGATATCTCAAAAAAGAACAATAATTAAAGATATAGGAAAAGAAGGGAAGACAATTAAGGAAATTGAAGGGAGACGAGATTTGAACCCCCTCTGTTCCACCCTTCGATTTTTATTCAACAACATTAACAAATATTACAGCCATGGCTGCCAGCCAGGGAAGACACGACACAAATTCTTAACGTCCCTAGCAGCTTGCATCAGAAAATTAACTTGTCCCTGTGTGCTTAAAAACTTCCCCCCTTCATTACCATCAAGTTTTTGTTTCAGTCTAACAAGAACTCTCTGCGCCATTTTGTTTTTAGAATGATCTTGTTGCGGTTGACCAGACTGAAGTTCTCCAAGTAAATTGTTTATGTTTGCATCAGATCCTATGATTGTTGTGTTCTGCAAAGTATCTGAAGTTTCATTTTCGTTTGATTTTTGTTGCAATTGCACAGCTTTTAGAGGACTTAGAGTCCATTCGTATAATGGATCGTAGAGCAAAACCTAAAAGATAACAAATTATAAGCTATGATCAAAAGAGCACAGCAAGCAAGCATAGCAAGCAAGTAAAATGCCTACCAGCCCAACTAGTCGGAAAATTAGATAGCAAGCAAGCAAGTAAGCAAGCAAGCAAGACAAGATAGAAAGCAAGCAAGCAAGATAGAAAGCAGGCAAGCAAAATAGAAAGCAAACATGCAAGCAAGATAGCAAGCAAGCATGCAAGCAAGCAAGACGAGACAGAAAGCAAGCAAGCAAGATAGCTAGTTACCTAGCAAACAAGCAAGCAAGATTGCAAGCAAGCATGCAAGTTAGCAAGAAGCAAGCAAGATAGCAAGCAGGCAAGCAGGATAGCAAGCAAGCATGCAAGTTAGCAAGAAGCAAGCAAGATAGCAAGCAGGCAAGCAGGATAGCAAGCATGCAAACAGTCAAGCGAACAAGTAAGATCATTAACGAGCCCGACGCTTTGATGAATCAGCCAGATACAATGCCACCAGTCTTGCAAACGATACCTGTCCAATACCGCTGATCAACCAATGCTTTGAGGCTTTGGTTTTCACTGATTCTTTACTCCAAGATCTTGTTTTAAAGGAGTCTAAGGCTAAAATCCAAGTATTGTCGAAGTATACGTAATGGCAGCGTAGCGGCGAATAAAGGACATGCATGCAAGTCGTCCCAGACTTAGGTTGACTTTGCATTCTAATATAGGACAGCTAAACAAGGATGGTAAAAATGCTAGAAAGCGTAACAAAACTCTCACCTCAACAATGGTTAAAATTGATTCCTGAGACCTCCTCATTAAGTCCATCGTCTTCTCGCAAGATCTCCGAAAACACCTTCTATTCCAGCAACTCCAAGCCCATCCACAAGATCCCTCGTTAATCGAAAGGGAATTGGTTTCAGGGGTGGGTAGTTGCTTCCCTTGCTCAAAGGCCACACCTGAAGAAATCAGGTATTCATTATTTTGGAATCTGTCCACATTTACAAAACTAAGGGTGTGTTCTTCTGAACCAATTCTCTTTTCTGTAGCCCTAGCCATCTTTTTCGGAATGTGTGTTTTTCGAAGCCATATTCTTCTGAAAACAGCAGGTTTTGGAGCTCTCCACAAAAACCTTTTATCATCAAAAAGCAGAAGTTTCCGAGACTTCCGAGATTCTTGTTTTAAAATTCGAAAGAGACTACCATTTTTCTAGTTGTCAGGAGACATCCCAAGAATGGGTCTAGGGACAAGGCAAGCAAGAATTTTAGCGCATAAATTGGCTGACATTTTGAAAAGTATCAAATTTTCAGAATTCCTGTTTCTTGAAAATCATGGATTCTGTTTTTGGAAGCTTTCTTCTTTCGAAATAGGGAAGGTTTCTGAGGTTCAGAAGAACACGCTAGTATAAGTGGTATGTTGGATAGAGTGTCGGAGTAGGTTAGATGAAAAGTAGTCTTACCGAGATCAATATGTACCAGTTCAGCAGTGTTAAAATCGACAAGGATATTTTGAACGTGACGATCCCCAAGACCAACAACATATCCAACTAGAAGAAATCATTACGATTAAACAGTTGAAAATAAAGCAGGATATTACTAACCATTTTCACAATACCTTACCAAAAATCAGGCAATAGGTTCTATCGGTAATAAGTACCTTATGCTATGGCTAAACTAGGAGACTTGTGGTGCGCGACACTGTATTCGGCGTGTCTCCCAGGGTGGCCAAACATGCAAGTGTCAAGCCAGCAACATGTCCCCTGGGTCATTTGCATGTCGCAGAGACAAGAAATGTTTCTTTTGCCTCCCAGAAACATTTGTGTGTCTCTTGCTACAAATTTTGTCGCGCGCTACAAAGTTTCCAAGGTGGCTAAGCTGGGAGACACCGAGGGAACAACAATAACGCGGATGACATGTCTCCTAGTTTAGCCAGGCCTTTACTTCAACTTTAAGTCGAAGAATAATGCGTATTTCAAATTTTTGCGCCTCGAGTCGAATTTTCGATCTGAACAGCGCAGTAGGAAAAAACCCGTGTCTCACTGTCCGATAATTGGTGACGGAGCTCTGTGTTAGAAAGGGCTTTGATAAGTTGCAAATGCATTTACTTTCTCGAGGTTTAGTTAAGGACTACTTGATACTATTATGTTGATGAAGAATAAATTCGAGAGATCTATGGAGACTAGATTTATTGGAATACACTTTTTTTAATAAGCAACCGGTCAATAAGCAACTAAGGGTTGAGATTTGCTCAAATTTTTGGTTAAATAGCTTTCTTAACACAATACATCATTGCAAACTTGTCAATTGCATTGAACAGCATGAAAGGAGCCAAAAAAGGAGATTTTAGGGGGTACCCAGTCATTCTGTGAGGGCTGAAAGACCGGATACGTTAAGCAACTTCGAGGGCTGGACCGGATATCAAGTTGCTTATCTAAAAAAAAGTGTACGACAGGTTCGGGTACAGGTTTCGAGTTATTCGTGAAATTGAGAACGATTAAACGGAATCGAAAGACGTAAACAGTGGTTTTGAAGATCAGAATTCAGGATTGCAGAAAGTTTATAAACGAAATATTGAAGTTATTAATAAGCGATTTTTAAGAAGTGAAAAAATCTACATACCAATGGAAGAAGAAGCCAAACTTCTAGTGTAGGCCAACCTCCGTGTGAACCACACAGCAGGCTCCGTGTACTTCTCGTAAAAGAAGTGCCGGAAGACTGGCCTAAAATTTCTCAAGATATCCTGAAAACAAATTCATACGGCATTTTATATTTATCTATAACATGTTACGCTTTATGGTCTGAGGGAGAGAGAGAGCGGCTAAATACGCCAAATCTTCCTTACTTGTTTGACGAGGATACTGATTCAAAACGATGACTTCATATGGTTACGGTTTAAAACAATCTTAAACAGGTTTGAGCAAAATAATTAAGAGTAAAATAAAGCCAGCACAGTATTTACCTGGAAGACATTGTATTTTGATCTTTTACCATCAGTCAAAGTGGCATCCTGTAAAAAGCAAAACAAAACAGATATTTGAATTTCTTGTATAACTAAATTGAAATGAAACAAAAAATGTCATTGGTTCATAGGTTTCCCGCCAAATTACACACAAAGCAAATATCAAGAAGGGTATCGAAGCTTGTTGAAATCGATCTGCTTTATGCATGTGCCGTAAATCCTCGAAGCCCCCGGGGGCCTATTTCAAAAACAGATTTTTTGGTGGGGGCTTACACACTTTTTTTTATAAGAATACCTATTTCAAAAACAGATTTTTGAAAATATTCTTAAATTATTCTTAATCATCAATGGTGGGGGCTTATTCGAGGGGAGGGCTTATTCGAGGGTGGCTTATTTCCAGTTAAGGGGAGGGGAGGGCTTATTCGAGGGAGGAGCTAAGTTCCAGTATGTTTTTGACAGAGTTGAAGAGAGAAAAAACTTACGTGTATTCTATAATCAAAATCAACTGTTTGCCAACAGCCAAGGCTGATTATTGGTTGAATTGATAGTAAAACCTGTCAGCACTAGCTTTTGTAGTGTTTTCATTGGTCAAAAGATGCATTTTAGGCAAAAATATATTCATAAGGCCTTCGAATAATTCCCCATTGGGGCTTATTCGAGGGCAGGGGCTCATTTGCAAAACTGAGTCGTGGGGGGCTTTTTCGGAAGTGGGGGCTTATCTTGGATTCACAGTATGTATGTAAATTAAAAAACTTGATTCAGGCTCTCACCGATAGTTTTTTTCTGCACTCCATTGCAGTCCAGTCTGTGGGGTTATACCTTGGGTGGGCCCCTCCTTGGCCCCGATTGCCCACAAGGTATTCCCCAAGAGGAACGGTGTTCTCACACCATTCAACTATCCCACTTCTTTGAGATAGAGGAACGACCTAAGATATAAGATAAAAAAAATTCAACAAAAATGCATGAAGTTCAAATTAATTACACTAAACATTATTAGATATTTCATGTTTCAATTTCTAATAGAAGATAGGACTTTCCTAAAACTTGGAAGACTCTCACAGCCAATAATCGCTAAAGAGGAGAAAGGGATTCGGAAGTAATTTTGGATATATCTGTCTAAATACAACGGAGTTTTTATGTGATAAGAATCAAGAGAAGTAGAGTGTTTCAAGTGACAAATACTCTGTCGGAGTAGAAGGAATTTCATGTTAAAGCCAAGACTTGTGAGTCTAAACTGACTGACCTTATAAGTTCTAATTCTGAGTTCCCTTTTTCGAGTTTCTGGATTTTCTTTTAGTAGTTTATTGACCATCTCGAAAACTTGCTGCATGACAGCGTCTTGTCTTAGATCGTCTCGTCCCTGGATAAAAATAAAACAGAAAATGTCAAATAAGTAGGCAGGACTAAATGTAATTTATTCGGATTTGATATGCGACAGGGGCTTGTTGATATTGAAAACCCATTGCAAATCAGAGCTAGCTAGCTGTTGCTTGTTTCTCCAATCAGATCATAAGGCATGGTAAAGTGAAAGTTATTCGGAATTGATATATGACAGGGGCGTCTTGATGTTGCTACCCCCCTCTTGCATTGCATATAAGAGCTAGCTAAGCTTTTGCATGTGTCTCGTGCGTGATTGATAAAAGATATTCGATTCAAAGTAATTCTTTAACAGTGTTGCAATAGTGAAGCAGATTAGCTCGTGCGCTTACATTTGCTAGCAATAAATATTTGTCATGAATGGCGAACACTAGGATAGATTTTCCACAAGTGACAAACCACAATAGATAGGACTCGAACCTTGGCTGAATGACCAGAGAGCCAAAGACGTTTCCACTAAGCTAAGAGCTCAATGAAATCGCCGAGTAACTCTGCAAGCCATACAGCCCAAGGCTCTCCTCCCGTCTGACTTTGCTGGCAATAAAAATTTTCGCCACGCGGTCATTTTGTATCATTCAAACTGAACATGAACTGTGAACAGGGAACGTTTTAAAGTGCTGGTGAAACAACTTTTGATCCCACTCGCCCCCCCCTGTTTTGCTTGATTTATCTGCCTTCTCTTCAAACTCCTTTTCATGCCTTCAATTTGAGTCTTAGGGCTCTTTTGACTGCATGGACATAGTGTGTTGGTCTGTGGAAAAAACTTCGTTTCTTCTTCAACCCACAAGGACCAGAAAAAACAGATATTTTGGCATCGGGCTGGCGCACTGATTGCCTATTCTGTGTTCCTAAAGTCCTTACGATGAGAACAACATTGCCAAATCTCAGTTAATAGACAATAATGGCTAAACAGCGCTTTGGGGCTCAATTTGCATTGCCAACCAACATTGCTTATGCCCTGTCGCTTTTGCTTTCCCCTGGAACGAATATTAATGACTTCGACTTAGCATCCACATTACAGAATGATATAGTTAGTCTCACTAATTTCACACTAAATTCAGAGTGATACGAGTCAAATAATATTCATACAGCCTTACTGAAATTGCAATCATTTCATGGCCATTAGAGCCAAACTGTGACGTTTATACAGGTATCATTTTAAATAAATATTCAATGGCTCAAATACCAACCTTGACCAGTTGTCTTCTTCGTTTGCCATCGCTGCCAATGCAAGTTATTACCTTTGGTAGATTGATACCTCCACAATGCGTAAATTTGGCATCGAATCCAGATATATAGGTAATGCGTTTGTATTGACAGGAAGGGTCGATCTACAAAATTAAAGTTTTGGGGCAATCATGATGAATGGTTTCATAGAAGGTCAGTGATTCTTGACTCTTGTCAGGGGAGGACTCCTTCTATAGACCCTGGAAAATGATCAAATACGTATCGTTCTTCAAACATCTGAAAGGTGTTCTGTTCGAATAAATTGCTCACCGACTATTTTTGCTGGTGACAAGGAGAAAATGTTTAAGAAGTTTTACATAAACAACAAAACAAACTTGGACAAAATTGTTAAGACAATTCTGAAAAAGTGCTTCTAGATCCCTTATTGCCCCAATGTAGCCCCCTCCCCCAGTTCAATGTTGGATATTTTGTTTCAGTCACGTCATAAGTAATAGATCCATCATGCGGATCAGTGAGAAAGTGATCAACATTGATAAGGGGAGGGGAAAAAACATAGGCCCCGAATTAATATGATTTAGTTTTTGTTTCAACATATTTTGTCACAAAATGTGAGTAAATTCTCTTTTCATGAAAGTGACGTTGCCGAACTACTAAACAGGGCTTGTAAAACAAATCTAAAATGTTTTACTTTTAATGCATAATCCTCTCGCCAGTTCCTTACCTTACATTAAATAGAAGGTTCAAAAAGTATCAGCTATCTTTTAACTAGACAAGCAGATTTTCAGCCTAAGATTCGAATTATTTTCAGGATAATATTCAGAGCTAGACTTACCGGAATATCCAGTGTTGGTATGGCAACATTCTGTAAATCTTTGAGACTGCGCAAACGTAGTTTACTCGGCAAGTCGAATTTTCCTGTGGAGAGAAATATCCCAGATGTTGCACCCTGAAATATCTGCATTCATATAATCTTTAAATGGAAATGAGAAATAATCAGGGGGTTCATACAACTTACCGGTCTGACGTTTCAGGTGTTGTATATCATAGTACGCTAACTCTATGTACGCTTCCATGACAACGAGCATCGAATTCATCAACGCAGCTTTTGTCTTCTGTAGTCGCCCGAGAACAGCTTTAGCAGACTGGACACGACTCTATGAAATAAATACATCATTACCCCCGGAAAATAACATGATTCTTTCTTGTTCCAAATATAAAATGTTGTAGTTCCGGGAGTTGAGTTTGAGACTGAACTTACCTCAGTCTTCCCACTATTTTTTGTTTGCGAAGCCTTTCTACTCAATTTACTTTTTCTTCCAGTTGAATTGGATGGTTCACTTGCTTCTTCTTCAACATTACAAAGAGCCATTATTACAAACATCACATGATATGGATGCTCCTTCGCAGCCTTTTCAATCAACTGAAACATTGAAATTCAAGAAAGATACTTCAAGACTTAAACACAGAAAGAAAACATAACCTAGAGAAAAATATAAGACCTCGCCAAGTAGTCAAACATTGTTTGTCAAACACCTGAAATTTGCGTGTTAAAAAAATGTTTGATCGTTTGGTCACGTCGCAAACATTGCTCTTCAAAATTTCATGCTTGCAAAAGGCTGAAAATGTTTCCGAAGTTAAAAACATTGCTTAGAAATTCTGCTCGTCCAGCAATGTTTTGTGACGTTGCAAAATGGCAAAACATTGCCTCAAGCGAAATGAAATAAAGAGTGATTTCCGTACTTAATCTGGTGGAAAAATAGATAATAAAGTTTATTTCAAAATTCAAACCTGCTCCAGATTATTTTTAAATTGCGTATTTTCCAAATTATTTCCATTTCCCATCCTGGCAGCAAGCTGGTACATCATGGGAATAAATTTTCTTGACTGAATTTTAGAAACACAATCCTAAAAATCAGTGATAACGATTCGTTAACCTTTAAGTACCAAATCATGGAAAATGTTCGTGAATCGGTGAAGGTAAAATGGTGTATTTACGGACAGTCACTAGGATCTCTGTAGTAGGTTAACTAATCGAGACCTCGACCCTGGCTGTGACAATACCGTGGCTTGGCTCGAAGCAAATAGGGCAAAATTCATATGGTATGGTTCACTTTCTTTATGAGAGACATCTTGAAGTCCAGCTCAACGCCCGGTTACATAAATGCTGTGATTCTTATTAGCGATATCTATTATATAATTAAATTTTCTCCAACATAGGCTATTCCTTACCTTCATGATTTGATTTACAAAACATTCGTTGCAATTCTCGAGCCATAACGAACACAGACGAAAGACGTGCAAGTCATAATGGTCCTAGAATTAAGAGAAAAGTCATTAATAAGAATAAGAAATATTATCGTATAAGGGCAGAATTAACGGCATGTTTTGTTCGCTGGATCTCAAGACCCGAAGTCCCAGACCCCAGGACCTCAGAACTAAAAATACTGGAATCTTTTCAGAATGTCCTTTGAACTAACATAAATCATATCCTATAATGACACGGTTTAAATAAGGTCACAGGCGATTTATTATTGGGAAGCAAATCTGTATATGTGGTCATAATATTGACTTGCATGGACTGGAGATAAATTAAGCCAGACTGGAAGCAAACTTCTTGTAGCCTGAGTGGTAATATTAGTTGTACTATTTCCCTTAAAGTTTTGTGGCTTTTGAATCAAGCCAACATGCTGATCAACAAGACTGCTCTCCCTCAAGACAGCTGATCAAATCTCCGAAGGGGTAACACAACAGAAACTTACCCCATCCCACAAACAGCGTGTATCATTTTCAAACGCTTTACAAAAATGCCTGACAAGCAAATTTCAAATATTTTACAAACAATGTTTGTTCTTTGCGCCAGGAACTATAAGACTCCAAGCGAAAATCGAGCTCTTGGTGACTGTCAACTACTGGTTTTTAGTTCAGAAGTCGACGATTCCAAAACAGTTAAGTGAACAGTTGGCCTTGCTCTAGCAATCTTATTGAACCGATCAACATGGGTTGTCAAGCATTGACCCTTTCATAGAGGGACATCTTCGAGTATTTCAGCATTCATAAGTTGATATTAAACCAATAAAAGCGATAGATAGCAAATAGAGGTCAGACAAGTTAAAGTCGACATACCCCACCACATAAGCATCGTACATAATTTTCCAAAGCTTTCTGTAGAAATTGTTTTCGATCTTTGACCATTTGTTGTAACTCAGTCTCATCTTCATCCCTCTGTGCCAGTAGTCTCCGATAGTATCTTGTCCTAAACGAATATCATTCAATATTACACTGACATATATTGCTTTTGAATACACACCATCTAGAGGCTGATGTCGTTGCCTCGAAGAAATGTTTTTCTATTACATTTTTTTAATTGTAAACTAGAGATTAGTATAGTACACTCTTTTTATTTTATAAGAACCAGGAAATTTTGATTGAGGCTGGCTGTTCTTAAGTTTTTGCCTTTTTTGAGCCTGAAATGTTCTTAATCTGTTCTTAATTCTTTGGTTATTGAGACATCTAGATTTTATCAGTGAATGTCTTTATTGGTAATAGGGTTGTGTAAAAATGGAGCATGCTTGTCCAGTTCACTGTTTGCTTGCTTTTCACGTTGTCTGACTCTCGTAATTTCATATATAGCTAATATTCTCAGGGCTTATGAAAAGGCCCAGCCTCAGCTTGTTCTTATTTTGTTCTTAAAATCTGGGCAAAATCCAGGCTCGTGTTCTTATAAAATTGTTCTTATAAAAAAAGAGTGTATTAATCTTTTTTAACTATTATTGCACGACCCCCCGAAAACAGTCATCCTGACAGATGGAGCAATCATGGGTAACCGAATGAAAAGAAATAAAAAAATTGGTAAAAGTAAAATTGGTACCTGGCCTAAGTTACGGAAACTCAAGCAGTTAGGCTCATATCACATGAGCACTAATTCCGAGGGGCAATTCACTCCTTGGAAGATCGTACATCCTTAGCTTGAATCTCTAACGGTCCCAATCTTGTAAGGATCCTTTTGTTTCAATAGGAATCTCATACGCTTTTTGAGCAGTGAAATGCCCCTCGACTAATTCACATTTTGCCTTTATGAATAATTTCTACAACCGCCCCATTTTCAAAAGCCAGAAAAGGTTTTACATTTATGATAGAAAATGCACAAGAAAATGTGAAAATGTGCAAGAAAATATGAAAACATTTACGAAAGAAAAAATTTTAATTTTTGATTTCCCAATTCTAGTTCAAAGTAAAAGATTAGCCTTTCAGAAGCTGAAAACTTAGAAAGAGATACACAGGGTGTATTTTTTGGTAACCTTCTGTTTTCAGCGGACTTCCAAATTCCAAAAATGGTAGACTTGGCAGGAAAAAGTTTCCGGTACCAAAACAATATGGTTGCCGAAAACGGTGGGCTGATCAGAAATCCTCGACTTAAACCATTCATTTTAAGCGAGAACTAGATTCCTTGCGATGTCTGCGAAACCTTCCAGCTTCGGGGGCAGAAGGTTTTGGAGGCCTGCGAAACCTGTCGTTTTCAGAAGACAGTACCAAAAAATACGTTTCGACGTCTAATGAAAGGAGAAAGCGTCTGCTGAAAACAGAATGTGACCAAAAAAATACGCCCTTACGTGGAGCTGCCTCCAGATTTGTCCATTTCTTCAAGGCGGTCAATCTCTTCCTAAACAAAAATAAGTATGCTTTAAAAACTGTCCTTCTGTTTTATTTGTTAGCAAAAAACGGCGCTTAATTTCAAAATAAAAAAATATAGGGAAAAAATAATCAGTAAAAGATATTCTGCAGTGCATAAATTTCAAACGGTTTCCTTCTTACGAGTGGCTGCCAATTACTTCCATTTTACTGCATAGACCAACCCGAATACTCAAGTGGAGTGACTGCCCCCACGACTAGGTAGAAGCCCTCCCCAACCGGCATCCCTCACAAGGATTGCCAAGCAGACGCAGAAATGCTGATCTCTTACCTTCAGAGTGGTGGTTCACCGGTCGACTGGCACTCAGAAAATAGGACTCAATGGTCGGAGGCATGAATGCAGCCTGATGCACTAACCTAGACTTATTATCTTCCTCCAAATCTTTCGGAAACAGCTACTAACAACTACAACAACATGCAGCTGTTTCCTCAGAGTAGAAGCGGAGGTAGTAGGCTGTGGAGGAGCGAGGAGGAGCGTAGATGATGACAAGTGTTGCAAGTCTAGCATGCTCACAGAAGACTGAGCAATCAACCAATCAGATTCGCTGATATCAATAAGGCATCAGTGTAGCGAATTGCTGTGGTCGTTGGTCTGGATTTTATTAGCGGAATACGAGACTCTGCAATAAGTATAGCACTAACCTACCATCTACAAACAACCGCTTGTAATAGCAAAACAGGATTGGAACTGAAGCTTTTATCAAGTACTGGTGAGAATCTGATGGCAGTTGGAATACGTTATATTTATCATGCTCATTTAATTTCATTGCATTGATCAATTGAAAATGGACCTGTGAAATGAATAGATGCAGTGTAATGCACTAACCTTCCTTCTAGGTACTGTAATCATTATTTAAGATAGAAAACAAATATGTAAAACCTACCTTGACTTTTTTAATAACAGACTGTTTGTGCTCAAAGGTCGATGATTTGATGTATTCCTGAATGCCTTTGTATTGAGAGTCTGCATATTTAGCTAACACAAAGTAGGCCTACAAAAGAGAAGACGTGTAAGTTATGGCAAACAAGATAGAAATAGCAGCATTTAAAGGTACTTACAAGTATTTGGGAGTGGTAGCTGGAAGTATTACCCATAAACATGAATAATCTCAAGCCTAAGGAACGAACCATAGAAAAAGAGGACTGCAGTAAACTAACGAATTTGAAACTTAGGAACATCATCGTGGACTACGGACCTTTTACTAAAAAAGAGGAACAGGACCTTGAGTGCCACCAGGAAACAGGGTCCTGAACTAGGACCAGGGGAAAAAACTCCTCAAGGTCAGACAACAGGAGCTAATTGGAGATACACATCTAGGGGCAGGAGTATTGAAAAGGAATTTAGAATGACTTTTCTCAACAACTTGCATACACAGTCCTTGTCAGGCGGAAGTCCTTGAAGCAGTGGTCCTTGCCAGGCAGTCGTTAGAGACGGGCATGGGCTAGTTATCCATAATTTAGTTATATATTAGCTATATCTAGCAATTGAAAATTGACCTATCAAGTGATAAGCGATTGAAATTACGTAGCTATGAAGGAAATACCTCTGTAGGGCTTTTTGCCTCAGTGCAGTCTGAGTCTTCAAGCAAACAAGCAGCCTAAAAAGTGAAAGAAATTTAATGTTTGGCATTTGGCATCAACAGTTATCCAGACAACGGTTGTATGAAGTTGAAAGAATGAGAGACAAGCCTGATAATGACATTGAAATACACGTTTCATACAGATCTGAAGTGCCACACCATGATTAGAATCATGCGACATGATTATCCAAAACACAAACAACAACTGGCATTCAACTGGGTTCAAACATGCATTTTTCAAATAATCCTAGATGCAAAAAGCTCGTACGAAATGATAAGAATTAGTGCATTGTGAAGGGCATTGCAATGCAAAGGGCTACCACAATAACTACCACAAAAATTTAACGCTTGTGTCTATATTATAATAAGTGCCAAAAGTACCAAACCAGAGACACTTAATGATAAAGATGCCTGTATCATGCGGATGTGTGAAGTGTGCAGTTTTAGTGGTCTTTCTAGTCCGCAATGTCGGAAGCGCTTTACTCCACATTGCCATGTTTGCATTGCAATTGTATAGAGTTCCATAGAGTTTATTGTAGAAGAAACAAATTCTCTTTTGAACACTTTCTTTGACATTATCAGCGTCTAAAAATTGCATTCACTTGAAATTTATGTGAATCTGGTTTAGAAATTAGCAACAATTGCACTGCTCGCCTAAAGTCACTGCTCGCCAAAATTCAACTATTTTTACTCCAGCGGTAACTGGAAAACCCCAAGGGGAGATGGGGGCTTATTCCCTCTTGTAGCACACATAAGACCAAGAAGTACAGTTCCATCGACAAAATAAATGAGCAGATAGTAACTAGATAACTTACATGTTCCATGTAGTTTTCGATAATAATTGAGGATTTTCTGATCTGCTTTCGGCAAGCCAATGTCCGTACAATCCTAAAGCCGCAGGATAATAATCTAACGCAGAACGATCTTTGCCCTGCAGAGAAGAAAACGATATCTTAACGCTGAAGAGCAATAATGTAGCTAGCAAAAGAACTCGCTCTACCGACAACAAGTAGATATCTACCTTTTCACAGATTCTCAGGAGAGACTTCAAATGATTCACTGCCCTATTGGGTTCGCCACGATCCCAAAACATCTTCGCCTCTTCGATTTTCCATTCCGAGGGCATCTTTGATATTGATTCCAACTGTCTAATTTCGGAAATCTGGCGTTCACAAATCTAAAATGAGGAAGCTAGCATCAGAAAACAGAACTCTGTTATGAACCCATTGCGGGTCTAAATTTGATAGCGAAATAGATAGATAATGCAACGCACGTACTCTAGCCCTGATATACACTCCTCGTAGCTTACGTATAAGCAATTTGGTACTACCCAACCCAGACACGTAGTCTAAACTGCAATAATGGCCATAACGGAAACGTTCGGCATAGAACCAACAAAGCACTAATGCTAAAACTTTTCCTAAGTTTATACTAGACATACAGAGCTACATAGATACATAGATACTTATTTTAACAAAGTCCAGTCCCCATTCAACGATAGAAATAGATGTAAAATCATTGCGTATGCCTATATCATCCCGCCGCTGTACTGAACATCCACCGCTGTACTCATGGTATCCCTCCGATGTACTGATGGTATCCCTCCGATGTACTGATGGTATCCCTCCGCTGTACTGATGATATCCCTCCACTCTACTTATAACATCCCTCCCCTGTACTGCACAACCATCGCTGTACTGCACAACCACCGCTGACGTTATCTGGGTGTTTACGATTATAACTAAATTCTAAAAAGCAAAAACCCCACCTGGTATTTTTTGGCTTCTCTTGCTAAAGTAGCAGTGCGTAGTAATTGGTGATATGCAACATTTGTTACTTCATCTTTGATTGAATCTACAAAACTTTCTTTGGTTCTTTCTTTTGCTAACGTTGCTTTGATAGCAGCAGATTTAACAGACAACGCTAGTTCGTAATACTGGAAATCATTGTCAAGGGTTGCCATATCATTGGGATTCCAATCCAGAGTTTTGCTGCAAACCAAGAACAAAGAAATTCTTCATTAACGGAAGAGAGTACGTTATGACATGTAGATATGTTTAAAAAGTGAAGCTTGATTGCTATTATTATGTAAACATCAATCAGCTTATGGAATAAAGCGGGATTTCCGATAGAATTAGTTGAAGACTCAACTAAAATGCTAGAGAGAGAGATGACTGCCAAACCAGGAGGGAAATGAATTATGGATGGATGAGCAGCCAAGATTGTACAGACACATCCACTATAATGTAAACACAGAACGGACACAGACCCTATATTATGGGTAATAACAAGCGGAATACGAGAGTAATAAGACTTTCTAGGCCATATTATTGCTTGAAATCGCACTTCGGTCATCTTCGATGCAATATTAACACTATTTTGTCTCAAATAAAGTGAACTTATTCAGGTTTCTTCAGTTTCCCATCCTGTTATATTGATATTTACAATTATACCCATGTTAGGAGAATTCAAGGATCAAAACCCACCGATTTGGGTGGCACATATCCCAACCAAAATCATATCACCGCATTTATTCGAAGAAACACCTACTCTCGAAAAGGCGTCCTCTTAACCATCAGTTTGGTCCCAGACACGCCTTTTATAGTGATGTGCAGGCCCTTGATGGCAGGAATCAGGAGAAATCTTTTGCTAGTTGCTACAAAACTTAGTCTTCGCCCGAACGCTAGTTTATTCATAAATTTTCAAATAATTACTCCTCTGTTAGACCGATCACTTAATCAGACTGGCACTTTATCGAGGAAATACTACGGCAAATACCCCAGGGGCTATCAATAATAAATATAAATTACTACAGTGAATATTGTACTATTAAGAAAACATAAAATTGGAAGATAATAATCTTGCTTACCCAAAATATTGGGTCCCGTAGCTCTCCAGTCCAGTAACAGCATGAAGTTTCGATAGAAATTGATAAAGATAAGTCGTTGATACATTGCCAGAGATTTTGTCATCAGATAATACGATCAACCTTGCCTCATCCATTAAGAATCTAAACTGTGCTTCATCGCCTTCTTTTAGTGCAAGAATACTATTGTAGATATTCTCAGAAAGTCCGGTTGTTTCTTGAACGGTTGATCTGTGGGATAAAAGAATTTCATGTTAGTAGAAATGATTTCAAAACTCACGTTAGCAATGCACGATGACAAGCAATTTTAGCTAATACACTGCACCCTGACTGAAAATTTGTTCATTCATGGTGAAATCAGAAAGCTGATTAAAAGATGGGATATCAGCATTTTCATCAGACGACGATAGGAGACGGAGCTCTCCCAAACTGTGTGCGACTACACGTGCTCCATCTGTAATTATTAACTATAGTAGAGGCCCTATTGTCTCTGACATCTTTCTTCTTCTTTTCATGTACGTTGTTCTTTACAACTTCATGTTCCTTACAGTTTTTCTCAAATCATTACGATTATGACATAGATTTTCTGGTTTTCAATCATTAAATTTATATCTTGAAATTCAAGGTTGGCATCACTATTTTCAGGATTTGTCTAATGTAGCTGAGCTATGTTTCCTTTGGACATCCTGCTGGTCAAACAACTCATAAAGTTTAGCAAACTGCAAAATACCAGCATTGTAAGTAGGTATTTGCATTGCCTGAGACTAACTGCAGTCTCAAAGCATTATTTCAAACCTTAGCTACGAGTCATTGTGGTTTACAATCACCTTGAATTAGTCTCTAAATCCCAAACTCCATTCCTCCATGCTGCTTCAAAACGCAATTCTTCAAACTAAAAGAACAACAAATAATGGTCCAAAATAATACTATCTAACCAACAAGCTTTTCAATAAATCAATGTGGTACGAAGGACAAAGTGAAAGTGAAATCGGGGGTCATTTCACTCCTCGAATATGGGATTCCTATTGAAACAAAGTATCCAACAAAAAATCCTACGAAAAGAATAGAGATTCCACCTTAGGGTTCCTGAGATCCTAGGAGTAAATTGCCCCAAGAGTGAAATGGCGTAATTAGCGCCAGTCACTAAGATCCAAGAAGCAGATGAACTAGTTAGACTTTGACTATTGCTGTGGCGCTACAGTAACGGGAGCTGGAGTCCCGACACTGAACTCCTGTCACTAGCTGCAGCTTGGTCAGATAAAGATGCCACAACTCCTTCAAGTAAAACTACATTTCACGATGCTACATGAAAACTACGTTACCTCTGCGGAGCTTGCCATCTGAGTTTGATCAAGACCATGGGTGTATTTTAACATGATGTGGTGCAATCCTGATCTTTCCAAGTTCTAAAAAAACAATGGAAAAAGCCTGAATGTGACGGAAAGATTCCATGGTAAAAACATACTGAAAAATATTCACGCAAGTATTAAGAGCCTTCTGATATCTCGAGCCTACTGCTTTCAAGCATTTTAGGCCCTGCCCGAAGATCGAAAATTGTTCGTGCAACATTTGAGATTTGCAGTACAAGAAATGTTCGGCTGTTTTGCCCAACATAAAATATTGCTCCGAGGGGCGATTCGCTCCTTGAAATCTCGTTCACCCTTCCTAGAACAATTTGTTTTCACAGAAATCTCTTGGAAATCCTTTTGTTTTCATAAAAATCTCGTACACCTTTTCGAGGAATGAATTGCCTCTCGCATTGCTTGACAAGCAGAATTCACTTAGCAATGTCTTTGAAAACTTCAAAAACACTTTGTGCTTGTGTCGAGCAAAATATTTTTGACGCGCAATGTTTTATGATGCGGCTAAACGGTCACATATTGTGCCTGACAAGCAAATTTCAAATGCTTGACAAGCAATGCCTGATCGTTTGGCCAGGCCCTTAGAGAAAGTTATAGGCGTCAGAACATTGTTAGTTATTTATTTTCTTTTCATGTCTACTGACTGATCTGTAGTATTTCGTCTATAAAGATATGCAACCAATACGAAATATCAAGAAGAGAAAAACTATTTTCAGGAAGACACCCTACGTTTGTATCTCGAAAAATTTTAGCAAAAGGAACAAACGTCATTTGTACCTTGACTAAGTCCAGTTGAGCGCCATAGTCTTCACTTTTATATCTAAGTCTTGCGTCACTAAAATCAACGATTCTATCGATAAAAATGCAAGAAGGAACAACAGATCGGCATTAACACCATCTTTACAATACCTACGATACCCACACACCAGGGGCAGCCTACCTCTTGAGAATCTCGCACACCCTTACCGTAAATTCTATTAACTTCACAGAAATCCCTTGGAAATCCTTTTGTTTGAACAGTAATCTCGTACACCCTTTTGAAGATGGATCTTCCCCTCACCCTCACATTACAATGCACGAAATATTCCATCTAAATATTCCTAAAACAAATGCTTGTCCAACCTCGTCCCCAGGGTGAATAGGCCTCTACGTGAAACTCCGCTGTCCATATTCGATATCAATATATATCAATTTGAGCCGACCCAAACCCTCTTTAAAATGTCTATTCACGGGTAAACAATGGAATAGAATTGTAAGGTTCTTACATAGTGCTTTCCCGAACTCTTTTTCGTGCTCATATGCTTTTATTCTCGTTGAAATATCTGTTGAGCAGCCTGTGTCGACACCATAGATACCATCTGGTTCCCCTATGTTCCCACATGCTTCAAATAACAACCGCTGACATGAGGCTCTGTTGTTTGAATCGCCACTGCTATTGCTTATGGCCTCCCATTGGGATCCTTGACTCGAGGTTAATGAATCTTGGTCTGAATTTCGATCAATGTTGCTCCTAAAACAACAGAATGTCTGAAGAAGAACAAAAACAGGACACAAAGTGCTGAATTATATAATAGGCAAGCAATGCAAGGGATCTAGGGTAAGACTACCGCCGCAAGTATAAGCAAAACCAGAGTTATTGCATCTATTCGCACTACTGTGGTGGATACGCATTACTGTGGTGGTATTTTTGCGCACTGTGGTGGATACGAAATCACAGCAAAAGTCTATAGATCAAGCAAGAAACAACCACAAAATTCACCACATCTAGCATAATAACCCACCACATCAATCATAATAAACCATCAAGAATAATAACCCATAACTGTGGAGTGGGTGACCAAGCTTCTCAGTCAGTTCTCGTTAGACAGCTGAGGTTAAGCTTGGTCGTGTGAGGTCTGCATCTGAATGGAAGACTTTCCAGATGGATGACAAACAACTCACTCTGCCATCCTTCGGAAGGGACGTTCAACTAGGGGTCCCATGCCTGGATACGGCATGCATAGAAGCCTAAATAAACTGAAAAGCTAGAATTAACAGCCTACTTTAAATAAAGTAACAACAACAACAACAACAACAACAACAACAACCACCACAGTAGTGCTTATCCACCGCATTACGCAGAAAATTCAACAACAGGACGCAAAAATACCACCACAGTAGTGCGTATCCACCACAGTAGTGCGTATAGATTTGCAAGCGTGTCTCTGCGACTTGAATCGGTTAGGTGCTGATAAGGGCTTTGAGCTTCATTCCTCTCCATAACAGAAAATAATACTGGAAACACTGGTGTCTTTTATATGCAAGTTCCACTATAAGAGAAAACTCCCTATGTAACTGTGAACTAATTAAATCTCCGGCCCCTTAAATACCAAATTCGATACAAATTCCCACAGTTTAATTAGCTTCCTAATGGCTCCCTTCAGTGCCCCTTCAAGCAGACTCGACTGTAAGTGCTAGAATAAAAGCTATGCCATACCTTTGTATATCACACCAAATTTCAGTGAACATGATAGCTGCAAAATACGACGTACAATCGAACGCGACTTCTGCCAATTCTAAATACTTTATATCCAGCCAAAAATTGTTTTCCCATTTCGTAGCTTGATTTGATTTCGTCCTTGATGGTTTATCTTGCTTTCTTAAATAGTTGATAACTTTAATTACCAATCTTGCTGCCCTTTCTTTATCAGCTATAACAAGAAATATAAGATGATTAATGTACGGTGTACTCAGTGAGTCCTACGTCACAGAAAGCGAAAGCATCAACAAACGATTTCTGATCCTCTGGAAGCCAATTTTGTAGCCACGGTACGCAGCGTTGGTCATATGTGTTTACTGATATGGATGGCTCAGATGGTAAAGCATTGGCTGCGACGGCTGGCTGCGAAGGTCTTACTTGTACGGATGATTAGATGACCAGGTCTGGAAGCATTGGCGTATAAAGCCAAGCAAGCAAGCAATCTTTATTTGTCAAGGCTAAGTGATGATACCTTATACAGTGGCCTACAGACCGCCAAATTTCAGGGTTCAAATTGCTAGACTGAGTGAGGACCTTAACCCAACGATAAACGTCAGGCATCAGGCTGCCATTGGCAATACACGTGAGAGGTGGTAAACAGTAGCCGTATTGGTCAATGCAGGCCGGGTGTTCTGGCAGCTAGAGCTGATGAGGACCTGCAACTTGTGCAGTGCTCAAAGACTTATATTCTAGAACGACCACCCAGGGTACTTATTTAAAGACCTCAGAAGGACGGGCAGCTAAGTTGACTGTAGGCTGGTGAAAGTGAAATGGTGTACTAAGCGCCAGTCACTAGGAACTCAGTAGTAGGTTAACCAAACAAGACCTAGACCCTGGCTCTGACGCTACCGTAGCTAGGACTCGAAATAACCCAGACCTCACTGAGCTTCTGATATAACGAGTCAGCTGGATTGGCCTATGACACAACAACATCTTCAGCTGGTGGAAAGTGTTCCTGGTGAGATTCGAACCAACGACCGACTATCTTCGGTGGAACGCCAAGACCAATCACCTACATCACAGGTTACAGATTCGAGACCTTCCTGGTCATAATAACCTTTTCACTCTTGAACCGACCACCAAGCATTTCGTTTAAAAAGAGTGGTACTCATAAAATAAGATAAAATTTCATACTCACATTTATTTTGTGGATGTTTGCAGCCTTGTGTAAGATAGAATGACAAAAATCGATTGAATAGTGATGATAACATCAACTTAAAATCCTCAGAGCAATTTTCAAGAATGTTATGAACCAAAAGTGGCAGTATAAATTCAGCAAATTTCACCTGAAATATTAAAGAAAAACAAAGCAATGACAACAGATCACATTATACTAGACTTAACTTCTACAAAAGTTTCCAGGAACTGTTTTGTTTCATTTATTACTTTCCTATCTAGTAAAAACTATGTGTCACAAATAGATGAAAAATTCGTTCGGGCTGAAAAATTTCAAGACAGCGCAAAGAGAACGCAAATATCTTTGTTCATACTTAAGCCCTGGCCAAACGATCAAACATTGTAGGTCAAACATTTGAAATTTGCTTGTCGAGCAAAATGTTTGAGCGTTTGGCTAAGTCAAAAACATTGCTTGTCAAACATTTTTTGCTTGCGTCAAGCAAAAAGTGTTTTTGAACTATTTAAAAAACATCACGCCACAAATTTTGCCTACTTTTGCTTGTCAAGCAATGTTTGATCGTTTGGCCCCCTTTCAATATTGCTTGTCAAACATTTCTTTTGGTATTGTCATGCTTCAACAGTTTACAACATTTCCACACCTAGCAACATTTCTTGACAACAAGACGTTCGTGCTTGGGCATTAGCAAACGCTTCGTTGTTCCAGAATGTTAGATAACAATTTTTTTGGACGTGGCCAAACGGTCAAACATCTGTTGTGAAGCAAATTTCCAATGTTGGACCAACTATGTTTGATCGTTTGGCCAGAGCCTTGAATTTTTTTCGCCTGATATTCCTCAAAGTGTAAACATCAAAACAGACTGAACCAATTTACTTAGGCCCAGGCCAAACGATGAAGCTTTTCAAACATTTGAGCTTTGTTTGTGAAGCAGAATATCTGACCGTTTGACCAAATTACAAAACATTGCTGGACAAAATTTTTGCTTGTGACAAGCAGAAAATGTTTAGAAGTGCAACAAATTAAGATTACCTTGGATTGTCAAGCAATGTCTAGCGACGTGGCCAAACGGTCAAAGATTTCTTGTAAAGCAAAATCTCATGTTTGACCAACAATGTTGATCGTTTGGTCAAGGCCTTAGATGGAATTTTAATTAAGATGCGGATCGAAATGCAACAATATTTTCTATAATTTTGGAAAACTGTCTAGAATTTTTGAGGAGCTGAGTATAAATTTCATGAACAAATTCTTTATAAAAAATAGACTGATTGCAACACAACGCAAACTCGAAATCAAACTCGGAAAAAACCAATTTACTAACTTACATCTAAAAGACAAACTGGAGCTGTCACTACAAAGATTTCATCTTCAACTGCTCTTGTTGAAATGATCGTTGTTGTTAAATCTTTTATCCAATCATCGAACTTCATCAGACCAGGGTTCCAAAAGTTTTCACCTCCAACTAAACCAAGAAATTCACCAGGCGTGGGTTTCGGAAGTTTTTGTGAACCTTGTGATTGCTGGAAGCCCTGGAAAAATGCAAAAAATAAGTTAAACTTGTCTCTGGAACTTGTTATCGAATGCTCATCATTACACAACGTGAAGCCTGTTTCTACAAGCCCCTTATTTATCAAGTTCCCTCATTTGAAGCAGACTTGCCCCTCTCTACTGCCCCCATGTAATGGCACCAACTTCTATAGTAGCAAATAAATGAAAAATTGAGATGTAATGTGTTTGGTACCTCAACCTCTTGTCTCTAATTTCTAAGTTAACGAAGGTTAAAAATTATCAAGTCCGTACCCAAATCTATTTAATACTTTCTTGACTGGAGACAACCAGAGCATATTCCGGCCTTTATCAAGAATCCTTACTTATAAATCCCAGCCCTCAAAAACTTACGCCATTAGGTAGGCAACTGTTGGGCTTCAAAAAGTGTTGCCAATATTAAGACAATTCTGTATTGGTTAGGCGAGTAAACAAAATATAAAAAACAAAAGACCAAAACTTGTACATACCTTTTTAGTTTTTGCTGCTTTGAAAGGTTCTGAATATAGAAAGAATTTCGGTTTCGAATCTTGACTGATGTCAAATAGATTAAGATGCTGGACGCCAGTCTTGGTGTGGAGTGCATCTTTCATGGCATTGGATGCAGATGCCACGACTTCAATGCTACGAGGTAATAAGCTGTGTTATTTTGAGAGAAGTAATTTTTAGGATTGACGCAGCCAAATCTAGAATCAAATCTTATATAATCTAATTTAATCTAAATCTAATCAAATAATCAAATCTAATCTAATCTCGTCTAACCTAATTTGATCAAATCTAATCTTACCCAGTTTGATCTAACTTAATCTGATAGGATCTAATCTAATCTAATCTTAATCTAATCTAACAAATCTTATCTAGCCCAATCTAATCTTACTTGATCTGATACCATCTTTCCTAATCCAAACTAATAATCTCAACAAAAGCATTCTTACTTTTCATTCGTTTGAAGGCGACACAGTCGATCCAGAACCAGATGATGTCGATAGGCAACCTCATTAGATCCAAAAAACGATTTGTCATCCGGATTATCTCCAGCTACAATGAAATTAATACAGCTACAATGAATTAAGGGCATAATGTAAGGCATATTCAATGCTAGACTAAATTTGGTCCCTTTTAACCTTACAAACTCAGCCCTTCATGAACAATAATATTCTCAAACACAAAACAGCTGAATGATCCTACCGTCCGTTGGTGCTACAGGCATTGCTAATGCATGGCAGTCAATTGGGCCTATCTCCCCTAAGCATTTTCCAATTGCAATTTGAGTATTTCTTGCATTCTCACGAGTACTTCTCACGCTTGATGCTATCTTTAACATCTTCGATAGGATTCCGAGGACTGTCGAACTGCCATCTACAAAGAAAGGGTTATTCAATAATAAACTTTATAATATATATATGAATACGAATGGTGCTGATAAGGCCCAAAGATTGAAGGAGAACCTTGGTCTGCACATAGTCAATAGAAAATGACATGTGGAGAACAGATACATGTGGAGAAAGAGAACATGTTCAGTGAGTGACCAAGCTTTTCAATCAGCTCTCGTTAGACAGCTGAAGTTGAGCTTGGTCGTGTAAGGTCAGCATCTGGATGGGTGACTTTCCAGATTGACGAATAAGCAACTCACTCTGCCGTCCTTCGGAAGGGACGTTAAACTAGGGGTCCTATGCCTGGATGCGGCATGCAAAGTAGGCCTAAATTAGGTGAAAAAGCTAGAAAATAACAGCCTACTCAAAATAAAGTAACAACAACGACAGCAAAAACAAAAACTTTCTTTAGCTTTTCTTTAGTTTTTCTATTGACTATGGTCTGCATGAGTTGAAGAGTTCTTGGGCAATTTCATTGGGCTGTTTAGCTCAATTGAAATGTTATTTAGCTCTCCTATCATGCATTCAAGTTTCGAGTCCGATCAACTGTTGCTTCACACTTGTACAAAACAATCCTTGTGTTTTCAATTCGATAAAATACATACACTCATAAACTATATCATAAAACACTTTATTACAACCATCCCTGTAGACTTATTGCATGAGTCCCACTCTTCGCAACATCTTTTCAGAAAGAGAAAAGCAAAAACATTGCTCAGTGCTGGAGATGAATGCTCCCCACTTGCATCCACAATGCCGAGACAATGTGGCTGAGGCGTCGCATCTTACGGTGGTTCCCGTTACAGGAAATCGCTATTCTCCCCATGAGTCTTCCGCCAGCCTCCGGGGAGAGAATATCCGGCCCCCAGACCTGCTTACGCAATGGATACCCCTATGCTTTCACTTCCAACTCATGACACTGAACAATTACAGATGATATAGTCTTTATACTCATAGAATTTCTTCCTAACAATCAAACTATTGTGGGTAAAGCTTCGTGCGCATGCGCTAAACTCTCATTGAGTAGTTTGAGCGTCCAGCATAGACTCAATAGCGATAATAACGACTCGTGTAATAAGTCTATCATTCCTGGCTATAGAACCAACTAACTTCACAATTTAACAGAGAATAAAGATAAAGTTATTGGCTTAGGGCACCCTGGCTTTGTACAACAATGCTCCGCAAACTGAGCTAAGTAGTTGCCTATAAGTTCAAGATATTTCATTTTACAGTCCTAAACCTGTCTTCCCAAATAGTGGAATCATTAAATTTGCTCTCCTTGCAATGGTTTGCTGTGATTGCCCTTGGTAAGGAAATCTCTGTCTCCTTTGCAGGACACATGGGTAAAAATGCTTGGCTGTGATGATTGTCCTGAGTGTACGGATTAAAATGGACCATATGAACGATTTTAACGACTATAACTCGTGGTCAGGTTGCTTAGCTCGTACAGCATTAGCGTACAAAGGAAAATATAACACGTTCAAGACCTGCTCTTATCGTCTCAGCCTACCCATTTTATTTGTTTTAGTTTCCAAATACCCCCGGCAAGACAGAAATTTTTACTGAAGCTTACTGATAAAGTATAAGAAACAGCAGGATGTAAGATTGAAAAAAGCCCTTACTGGCATTGGTTTCCATGTATGTTTTGAGGTATAGCTTTTCATTTTGTATAATGTCATGAAAATAATTCCAGATCTCGTTTGGCATTGAATCAAGCTGGCACAGCCGTAGAAAATCTTCCAATTTCTGAAAGAAATAAGTTAGTTAAGAGTCAATGATGACAATCAAGGGATGGATAGGAAAGGGTAACCTTTTTTGAAGGAAGGGTAGCCCTTAGTCCAGCTCTCTGGATCACAGTCGAAAGGAAATGGGTCTTGAGTTTGCAAGTTCGAAACTCATCCAGACTACATTTACAAACCTACTATTAGTTCAGCGTTTTATCCTTTTTATATCAACAAATGACGAACCAAGGTTTCAGGTGAAGGTAAAGGTAAAATGGTGTATTCAGCATCATTCGCAAGGATCTCAAAAGTAGATGATTTAACGAGACCATGATTTTGGCTGTGCCATTACCGTGTCTCAAGCTCAATGCCCAGCGTTATCGAGCTTCTGACACCACGGACAAGACCACAAAGCACAGCACCTTCATTCATTCAATAATATTTCAGTATTCAATCTAACAGAGACGCGAGAAACCTCTCGACTCCGGAAAACTGGGAGAATCAATTAAAAACGGGCCACGTTACTACCCACCAGGTAAGTGCATTTTGTCGCTAAACTGATGCAATTTGATGACAATGAAATAACCTTATAAAATCAAATTCAACTCACGTCTTTAGTTTCATCTGCAGATTTAACTTCATTAATCTTTGACGTCACAGCAAAAAACTGTGGTAGCTCAGGCAATGGGGCTAAGTCAGCTATTGCATCTCGATAAATAGTGTTTCCTTCCAGTATTATTAACCGAATAAGTTGCAAGGCCTTTATGAAGAAAACAAGACATTATTATTGACAACTTGAATCAAGATAAATGTTTCTCTTTATAAGGAACCTTTGGTCTGAGTTGAGGCTGGAGTTCCAATTCTTCAACAAAATGTGGCCGAAAGTTCCTTATTCTGTTCCTAATTGTGATATATTTTGGTATACTAATTTTTAAAGCAAATTCATTAATTCAATCTTAACCTTTTTGCCTTTACTATCTTCTTCTTTCGCATATTTTGTCAGACAGTTGACAATATTGCTGATGTGGTAGGCGAATTCCTAAAAGTAAGAACATTAAACATACAAAATGTTTATAAAATTTAGATGTCTTAATTGTTTTAATAAAAGTATTAAATTGCAGAATGGCAGAATGTGGAAAGAAATAATATTCCTCCGTCGCACAAATCAGAAACCAATGATCAATATACAACAGAAGACTCAGAAAGAAGGGGGAATTGATGCTGAAGAAGTCAGAGCCCATAATGAGGGGCTTAATAGATAGGGGGCTTATTCTAAATCTCTGCTTCAGACTTTATCGACGGGGGAGTTAACAGAGCTTTTATGGTAAATTGTAGTTATTTTTCATGACTACAAAGAGAAATTCATAAACATAAAATATTTCTGAAGTATTTTAAAAACATAACTGAACGAACTCCGCTTGCCAAGTGACGTGGACAAACGGTCAAACATTACTCGTAAAGAAAATCTCAAAATGACCAACAATGTTTGATAATTTGGCCAGGGCCTTAAAAGACAAATCAGTTGGACTAAAACGATTTTTTACCTCATATGACGTATTCAAACTTGTCTCAGATACTTTATGTAAGATTTGATAAACACAAGCAAAGCCACTTTCATCCGGGCTTTTATACAATTCATTATTCAGCCAATGACAGCATCTATGAATGACGTCACGGATGAAAAAAGCTCTACTCAAACCGAGGTCGCTATGGTCTTCGAGTATGAGAAACACGAAAAGTCTGTAAGCGCAGAGATATCTGACTCGTTCTCGATCGTTTCTTGCAGTGCTGACTCTTGTTGAAAGACTGAGGAGAATCTTCTGTATGCTGTCCTAGAAATATAGAAAGTTCAGCATCAAATGATGAAAAATAAAGAAGCTTGCTTTTGGAACAAACTTCTTGAAGGTGCTGTGGCGTCGTGGTGTCAGAAGCTCAGTGTGGTCAGGGTTCGAGCCCAGTCACGTTGGCGTCACAGCCAGGTTCTAATCTGGAAGGAAGAATATCGTCTTCCCAAGGCTAGTACTACTGTTTTACTGGCTGGTTCTGCTTGCTACCTGCATGGCATCATAGACAAAATAGGTTGAAAAACTAAAGCTAACGCAAAATAAAATGCATAGTCTACCTTTTTCTTTAGAAGAACATCGATTATTGATGATTTCTGATGGCAATTAGCCAAATACTCAATCGTTCCTTTGATGGCATAGGACGCGAAGAAAGGAGGGTTCGGTGGGGTATCTGACTCTCTATAACAAAACAAGACATTAATTTGAAATTTGTGCCAAATTTTCTTCCCATCTAGTTTAGTTATTTTCAGAGGTTAAAAGAATGAAAATTAGTTAACTTTTAATGCTACCTCATGAATTGCGAAGCGTCAGATCCTTCTGACGGTGGGTCGAACATTCTGAAAAAGCATTTCTATGACTATCTGGTCGAGTTTTTTTACAAGCAGTCTCTCGATAACCTTGAGAGGAAAGAATGGATAATATAATCAGAGTTGCAAAGATCTTATTTTCATTTCGTTTATAATCGTTCAACCTCCAGTCTCTGGGTATAGAAAAGGTGGGTTTTTGGCATACTGAGGTTGATAAGCACTACTGTTACGTCGTTTTTGCCCTCAGCAAACATTTTTGTCGTTGCTGTGATGGATGATGATTTTTTAATGAGTCAAGAATCAAAATACCTCTCTGGTGAGTTTTTTCTCGAGGAATTCGTAGGCCAGTTTCCCCTGTCTTTTCCTTTGCTCTTGCTCTGCCTCATCGTCATGTGTTTGCAACATCATTTTAGATTGACATGCGAAGTACGGTAATGTAAAAACGATCAATCTGTCGAAATTATTAATCAGTAGCTCAGTCCATGGGTCCTCAATCTCCAAGGCTTGTTTGACTTTTTCAAAGGAGTTTTCATCACGATAGAGCATTAAATATGGAATTATATCCCGATTGTAGTATCTGAAAAGTAAGATAACGACGAGTAGACAGCTTTCAAAAACACGGAAACCAAAATATGGTTTTATTAAATTATTACTGACATACATTAGACTTATTGCATAGGCCATTTCTGCAAGATTTTCTCCCTTGAATCACCTCGGGAAATGTCTGTGCAGTACAGTGGAGGGTGTGCAGTACAGTGCAGAGTCATCAGTACAATGGAGGAATATCCTCCACTGTGCTGCACAGACATTACCCGGGTTGTGAATGTGACTACCAAATGCTATAACAGCCAACCATACTTCATTATGAATGAAATCGTTCTAGCTGACATGTGCATAAAATTGGCAATAAAACTGCATATTCTAGAATGCCACATCCCCCCCCCAAAGTGACATGCCTTGCTTTCTTTAAACAGAAGGAACAATTCAGAGTCCATTTACCTTAAAAATTCTTTGGTATCCATGCCAACAACACTGCAGGGAAATTCAGTAATAGGAAATCCTCGCTTCATCCAATCATTACATAGATATCCAAAATGATCTTTCAAATAATCCTTCGCGTCAGAATAACCATTTTCATTTGAGATATCTCTGAAGACCTAATAAAAATTAAGAAATGTGAGGTCATGTTCAAAGGCTGTAAATTAAGATGCAAAAGAACGCGGCAAGAAACGCAGAAATTAATGAAATTCCATTCCTTGTGGTCGAAAATCACATTCGAGCTCTGCTTACATGTAAGTGTCTCTCTAATATTCTTATGACACTGAATGTGTAATTAAAATAAAGGAACCATTAAGGAACTTTTGGAACTACAATTGACTCAAAAGAGATCAAAAATAAGGAACTTAAAGAACTAGGCCTTGAGCTAGGTTCTTTATAAAAAAGTGCGTAATAGCCAACAGCACAAAAGAAAATAAATTTAATAAACCTTTCCGACAGTTTTAATATCCAAGAATTTCTCTTTGTAGTCATGAAAAAGCAGAGCAAGTGCTTTCTTCTCGCATAATTTGCTAAACACAGCAATTTGTTTGATAACAAGCAGTAAGGTCGATGCCAAATTTGCATTAACATCTTCTATACTTTCATCTGATATACTGTCCTGAAAAAGGAGGAAAAGGTATGACTATAGCATAAAGTATGACAGTTTTAGGAACATTAGAAGTAACTGTTATGGCTTGGGAAACCAGAGTTCACAGGTTTGAAGCCTGTACTGATCGTTTCAAAATTACTTTGATAATAATAACAGTGATATTACTTTAGCTTCAAAAGTAAACATTACAGCCTTGCAATATTGTTAAATTTTCCTAGAATAAATTCCTAAAAATGAGCAACAGAATCTATAACATTCCAGGGGGGTTGTCCCTTAGTTCTCTAATTAATCACAAATAGGTGTAGGTTAAATGGTGTATTTAGCCCCGGTTGCTAGGATCTCAGACGCGACGGACAATTCACTCCTTGTAAATCTGGTACAACTTAGCTGGCAACTCTATTGTTTTCACGAAAATACCTTGGATGTCCTTTTGTTTCCACCAAGGCACCGTAGACTAGGCTCGATTCCCATCTACTGTGGTATGGCTCTTGGGGAAAAATCTGTCCTAGTGTTCGCCCTATATGACAAATATAGCTTTATAAACATATAGTTAAGAAGTCTCTTTAAGGCATTACATTTCCTAAAATAAACCTGACATACCTTTAAAATTATGAGATCTGTGAGTGCATTTGCGATTTTATCGAATGCTTTCATTTCCTGTGCAGGAGAAGCTGATTCGTCGAGGTTTGTTGAAGAACGGAATAAAATCATGACATGACTGGCCACTTTCATCCGGACCTGATGACTCGGATCTGATAATAGTTGAAGTAAGAGGTCCGGAATCTTTGCGCTGTCTTGATCACTTGCTATAAACAGAGGTAAAAAATTTACTTGAAATTCCACTCAATAAATTAGTGACTAAATAAGCACTACTATAGTTAATATGCCTTATAATTGTTTAGTATGCCTGATGTAGTGAATAAGATATTATAGACCGTTTTATAGATATTATAGATTGTTTAGATAGTCCCTCTATAGATTGCTTAATACAAAGTATGAATGAAACCTACCTCTCTTGCCTGCTTTCATTGGATCCAAATCACTCCATTCATGACAAGGATCAACCTTAAATGAAACCAAACGCTAGGATTAATTCCAGTATTTGTCATTAATAACAACTGAAGTTTTCTCATTATGTACAATACACTGGTTGATAGTAAATAAAGATGCGTACCTCTATAAGCTTGATAAAGCAGTCAACAAGCATCATTCGAACTTTTGGAGAATATTTCTCTTTTCTGAGGTTCCTGAAAAGAGAAGGCAAATTCAAGGAAGAAATCAAATTTGCTTATAGAAGAAAACGAACGATATTAGCTGTAATGGCTCCTTTTCACCATATCTCTATGAAGTTATAGGCCTACTATATGTAAGCCAGAAGCCCAATTGATGCAAGCCCCTCTGATGCAAGGAATGGACTTGAATGACGTTTGCAGGGTCACAAAAGATAGCACATAACTGGCGGGAATGGAAACAACTAGTGGAATTATAGCATGAATTGGCGCCTCAAGGATTCCGCAAAGAATAACGGGTAAGGAGAAAGAAAGAAAGAAAGAAGGAAAGAAAGAAAGAAAGAAAGAATAAGGCTCATTTAATACACCCTCTTCCATTAGGCTCATCTTTGTATCACATGTCATTTTTATACCCTCTTTTAAGGTTCTTAATCTTCCATTAATAAACAACTGTTCTTCTTGGCCTCGCTACTTTAACCCTTCCCTCCCTTAGCTTCATTCACTAGAAAAGACCCATATTTCATTAGGCCCCTTTGTGAATCCCTTCTAACTACGTTTCCTTACTACATTTTCCTTCTAGACACAATTTCACTAAATCCTTAATCTGCGACCCAATTTGCTAGAGCTTTAAATCAAATAGACTCCCTGAGGCATCAAATCTACTTTCATAAAATATGCGTTAAAATAAAACACTCACCAAAATGCAGAAAGTATCTTTGTAGTAATACATCTAATATCAGATAGCTGACTTGAAGTGAAATGTGCTGTTGGCTTCAAGAAATCCATCAACTTGCAGAGAAGACCAAGGCCTTTCATGCATGCTTGCTGGTCATTGCGTAGACTTGATATGAATTTTCTAAAAATTGAACGGAGAAGCCTTTAAACTAGCTGTTTGTAGTTGGTTTTCAACGTTTAACTTCAAATTTCTTTACCTCTTTAAGTTAACTGCCCAAGCTAAATGAGCCCTACTTTTCTTGGTTCATACAGGATCCAACTTTTGTTTTTGTAGTTTTGTAAGATGGTTTAATTTAGGTTTTGTACAGTAAAAACCCGCACATAACAACCTAAGTTTTGAACACAGCCTGTTTAGGTTCTTATGTAATGAGGTGTTTATCATAATCAGGGTAGAGGTTCTTAAAACAGGATCTTAAGCGATTGCAAGGTAAAATAAATCATGGTTCAAGGTTAAGCAGTTTTAGCAGCTTTAGCAGGTCCCTGCTTCTAAATGTTCTGAATACAATGTTTTTGGAGTCCATGAAAGAGGTTAACCAAAGCACAAATTGCATCCAAACCCCAGCGAGTGATCCAAGTTCCCTTAATTAAGAACCTTTTTGGTTATCAGGTTAAATGGATCTTATGTATTGGGTAGAATATATATAAATTCAGGCTGTAAGTTCTTAATAAGTGACGTTTCTTATGTACGGGCTTTTGCTGTATTGAAATCGAATTCACCTACCTGATTAACTCAAAGACAATCTCAAGATCTACAAGACACGATACTTCACATATTGAGCTTAGATGGTCGACGATTTCTGACAGCTATAAAAGAACATCAATATCTTCATTAAGTACTATAGGACCCATTCAAACTGCATCATAGCAGTTCCCTGACAAAGTTTGCCAAACCAATTCCGACCCCCTATTTATTTTGCCACCTCCCATTAGATCCTGAATGCTATTCCAGCCCCTGCCTAATCCAATCTCCAAGCACGTAGGCACCTAAGTGTACATATTCTGAAAAAATATTGAATATAAAACTCACCAGAGAGCAGTGGAGAACGCTTGTTGGTTCAAAAGTCTAAATGTAAAAAAAATAACGATTTAAACAGGAGAAGAAATGCGTATTTGTAAGATAATTAAGCAACATTTGTAGGCTGCAGCAATCAGGAATTCAAAGTTTGATTGGCATTGAATTTTGTAATAGCTACTAATCAATGAATTTTGAAACAGCCCTGACCAAACGATCAAACATTGTTTGTCAAACATTTGAAATTTGCTTTTCAAGCCACGTCGAACAACAATGCCCACCAACTATTATTTAATTTGCTACAAACAAAATGTTTTCAAACTTTTAGGCTGGATTACACTAGCATCTTCAGGTAAAAGTTGCTTCATATTTTTTCTGTGATCGCGGACAACGAGAGAATATGACAGTGTAAAACCCTTTACAAGTTAATCGTAGTTGCTTGAAGGATAAAGAATTCAAGAGGAACAATTTGATCAAATGCAAACTCTGTGATGGTCAATTAAAGAGGATTAAGAACCTCGCCAAAGCCTCAACTGCAAGCAACTATGAGAAACTTGTAAGGTGTTTTACACTGTCATATTCTCTCGTTGTCTGCGATCACAGAAAAAATGTGACGCAACTTTTACCTGAAGATGCTAGTGTAATCCGGCCTTAAAAAATGTCTCAACATATAAGAAATATTTAAACAAACATAGTACGTTTAAAAAAACCATAGTTACCCTATCCAGAAAATCGATTAGTGGGTCTTTGAAATTAGAAGGTTTTCGTGTGAGTAAATTTGAAACTTCTTGCTTCGGAAAAGCGAATTTGAGAATGAATTTTGCTGCATTAACTTGAAGCTTCTCGGCATTTGAAAATGGCTTTTGCCTCGCACGATCTTGAATACCTGAAAACAGTACACATTATGACCGTTAACTTTTGTTAATAAGGAAACCAAATAAACATAAATTATGACCATGAATAATCATAAATTATGACTATGAATTACCATAAATTATGTCTATGAATTATCATAAACAAAAATTATGAATTTTCATAAATTATGACTATGAATTATCATAAATTATGACTATGAATTATCATAAATTATGACTATGAATTATAATAAATTATGACTATGAATTATCATAAATTATGGCTATGAATTATCATAAATTATGACTAAGTATTATCATAAATTATGACTATGTATTATCATAAATTATGACCATGAATTCTCATAAATAAAGACCATGAATGATTATAAACTAGTTTACGAATTACCATGTCACAAAACTAAAAATATGACCAATTAACCATAATTATCATAAATTATCACAAAACAAAGATCATTGCATAATTGTACCTGGTGAATGTCTGGTTTTAGAGCCTCTATTTTGAGTCGGAATAATCTGACTAGAAGTGTCAATCAAATCGTCGAAATCGTTGAAAACCGTTGAACCACTATTCTCATGAGACCCAAAATCGTCAACATCCATTTCATCAGAGAAACCAGTTGTTTTGGATGTCTGTAAAATGAACATAGATTTGTCATGAATGTCGACTCTTCCACAAGTGGCACAACTCTAAACAGTAGATGGAACTCAAACCTGGACTGCATGACCAGGGAGCCAAAGAAGTTTCATCTGAGCTAAAGAACCCAATGAAATCGCCGAGTACCTCTCCAAGTCATACAGCCCAAGATTTTCTTCCCGTTTGGCTTTCTGTGTTTCGGCTATATCGAGCCCTCTTCAACACCATAATTTACATACAGGGATCAGAACTCCTATCAACCTCGTCCCCAGGGTGAATAGGCCTCTACGTGAAACTCCGCAGTCCATAATCGACCCTGGTATCGGCCTTGCCTATTCGCAATTTGATTGGCTGTTGAAACGATAGTAATTTTAAGTGACGTCACAATTTCTTCAATATTTCACACCAAAATAGGCCGAAAACTGTGTAAAAAACATCTATAAAACCAAAAAATTATGCTATATGAGATCTTGTATCTTGCCTGACAGTTATCAATGAAATTATTTTTATTTCCTTTTCGGAATCTACATCTTGTTTTTATGCCTAGGCTAAAATTTCCAGTATTTTGGCAGATTTTTGTGGCCGGTACCAGGGCCCAAATCGATTTGACGGTTGAGATTCGAGGAAATTCGATTAGGGACGCCTGGGAAATGAGACAGCGCAGTGTTCACGTAGAGGTCCTATTGACCCTGGGTACGGAATGAGAAATATCTTGAAAATATTTTCATAAAAAACTTACATTATCAGTGACGACAGAGAGAATGAACTCCAGAAATCTTTTAGGGAACAAATTAAAGATCTCAGCTAGAGATTCCTTAGTTGATGGCTGAAAAAAAACACAAGACATTAGACACACCTTATATACAGTTTAGATTCCTATCTAGATAGCTGTGCAAATTAGATCCAAAATGCTTTCTCTGTATAGACAAGAATTCTTTTGGTTTTAACGCTGTATTCTGTGAGCTGAATAGTGTTCAAAACACAAAACACAATACACAATCCAGCTCACTCTCCTGTTTGGTGTATGCCATTATAAAGGAAAGTAATGACTTTTTCACAGCTTTTCACGTGTACGTTCGTTAAGCCATGTTAACTAGTCGCTACGATTAAGGTGAAAGTATTAAAAGCCATGGCTTTTAGGGGGGATAAATTGATGAAAAATCACCTTCACCCCTAGATGAATTATTTCGCTCATTTTCTTCTTCCCACACCCGTCCTATCTACCTTAGTGAAGATTAGACTTTGTTCTGATGAATAATGTTTATTATTGCAATTAAACGCTGCTAAGGACCAAACCAATGTATCGATATCTAATAAAAGGGAGGTAATGATGTGCAAATGACGATCCCAAAGAGTCCTACAATGCCTGCCAAAAGTCTTCGAACACTCACACTATTTTTTCTCAGATGGTAGCAGAAAAAACCCGTCCCCGTCAAACAATGTTGATTTTCTGTGGTTTGGAATATCCCAGGAGAACCCGCAATGCATCTTATGAAAGCTCAGACTGTACAAAAATAGAACAGATTTTCTGTATTTCCCAGCAAGAAAGGGAAGAGGAGTCGTTTTTTTTAAACTAGGGTGGTGTTCCAAGGACTTTTGGCAGGCAGTGTACCTTCGAAACGAAAGATTCAGAATGTAATAAGCAAGGGTTTACCTGATCAACAGCCATATCAAGGTATTCAACCATCAGCAGTATTGCTTGTATTCGTTGGTCTTGCTCAATGCTTTGATTTTTGAATAGCTTATTAGCAAAATCAGCCATTGAATTGAGAAGATCAGAGATACATCTCTTTAATGTTTCTTCCAGTTTCGCAGTGGTGGCATCTTGTTTGTGACAGGACAATGCGAGTGAACAAAATATGGATGTGTATTTGGTGCACAGCAAAAGCCAATCGCAATGAGCATTGCATGTTCTCATGTATTCCTAGAGGGGAAAAGATACTTGTCTTGATATATTGATATTGATAAAAAAATATTGCACTTGTTTAACAGCTTCCGAATGAGTGAAAATTGAATTAGCTGCAAACAGGCTTGTGAAAAAATTCAAACTAAAGTAAAGCTATTGTTTCTAAATCTAATACTAGCCTAGGGCTACTCAGTCGACTTTACACTTTACCCCTGGCCTGGATGCATTAGCAAATAGCAGGATGCAGCCACACACGGCCCTCATAACTATCGACCAGGTACCCATTTATAAACCTGGATAGCAAGAGGTACATTTGTGTTAAGAACTTGCACAAGATTGTTATCTCTGCAATACAAGTGGAAAGAACGCGCCTGGAACTCAAGAAGATTAACGCAAGCAACGACATTTCGCAGGCCAAATCCTTGGCAAACATCATCCTCCAGAAAAGTATTAAACTCCATCTATTTTCTTAGTTGATGAATAGAAATCATGCCTAAAACAAGGCCCCGGGAAAATGATCAAACATTGTTTGGCAAACATTTGAAGTTTGAAGTATACAATTTGGTCACAAAACATTGCTCGTCAAACATTTTGACGAGCAATGATTCATGACTGAATCAATTCCTTTTGTCGCACAATGCCATTTGCTTTTGAAGTAGTAAAAATTTCAAACATTGCTTGGTAAACAAATTTTAATGTTCAGTATAGCAATGTTTGATTATTTCGCCAGGGGCTAGCCTCGTTTTCAAGAAGACTAACCTCGTTTTGAAGAAGACTCAAGATGCCATTTGCTTCATGTAAGGAGTCATGAATGAGCCATAAATTTCATCGATTAGGCTCACACCTCTGAAAATCGACCTAGACAAGCAAAGGAAAAAAAGGAATTAAAAATTTCACTGCTTCGAAAACCCTTTTTGAAAGCTCATTAGTAAACTGTTATCGTATATTCCTGTGGACAAAAGTAGAGAGAGGAACAAATAGAGTAAGGAAAATCGAGTTCATTCCCTGTAGTCACGTGGTAGAGAAAACAAAAGATATGGGATGCAATGAATAAAACAAACCTATCAACCAAACAATTTTTGATCGTGTCTTCATTGCGAGAAGGCTGAAATAATGCAAAATAGTAACTTAGCAGAAGGAACAATAAGAATAATAACAACAGTTACAAAGACAAAGACAATCGCCATTACAAGACAATGACAATAACTATGACAATGATAATGACAATGACAAAGATGATGACGATGACAATGACAAAGATGATGATGATGACAATGACAATGCCAACGACAAGACAATGACAATGGCGATGACAATGTCAATGACAATGACAATGACAATGACATTAACGATAGCAATAACAATGACAAAGATGATGGCAATGACAATGACAAAGATGATGACGATGACAATGACAATGCCAATGGCAATGATATTAACAATATCAATGGTGTCAGAATGGTGCCAGATATCTGGAAAATTGCACGAATTATTCCAATTTTCAAAGGTGGTGATAGGAAAGATGCAACAAATTATAGACCAATATCATTACTATCTTGTTTCGAAAAAATAATGGAACGTCTTCTTGCAAAACAGATACTTTCTTTTCTATCAAAACATAATATCTTGTATAAACTTCAATTTGGTTTCCGTGAAGGACATTCGACCATGCATGCCCTTCTAGAATTATTAGAAAATATGTATTTAAATCTTGACAAGGGTATCCACTGCTTTGGAACTTTCCTCGACCTATCAAAGGCTTTTGATACTATAGACCACTCTAAACTCTTATACAAACTGAAAAATTATGGATTCAGGGGTAAAATTTACGAATGGTTTGAAAGCTACCTCAAAAACCGTAGGCAGTATACTTTTGCGAACAAAACTAAATCCTCGTTAGGTCAGATAAACAAAGGTGTTCCTCAAGGGTCAGTACTTGGACCAATTCTTTTTATTATTTATGTGAATGATATGGCGAATGCAACAAATGCAAAGCCCAGACTTTTTGCTGATGATACAAACATATTTTGTTTCGATGAAAATATTGATAAGCTAATTCAAAAATCAAATGAAGAACTTGCAAAAGTAGACGAGTGGCTAAGTGCAAATAAACTTATGGTAAATACGAGTAAAACAAATTATACTATCTTTTCACCCTCCAAAGCTTCTTTAACAAATAACTCATTGCAAGTAGTTATGGGGGATGAATTAAAACAAGTATCTAATATTAAATATCTTGGAATCATATTGGACAAGAATCTGACTTGGGAGCAACATGTCGATAAAATCAAAAACGAAATCGTAAAATTCTCGTCCATTTTGCAAAGGTCAGACATTTTGTTCCTACAGAATGTCTGCTAACACTATATGATTCACTTGTCTTATCTAAAATAAGCTATGCTTTTGAAGCTTACGGTTTAGCTGCAACTAAGTATATAAAACAGCTACAAGTGTTGCAAAATAGAATTCTTAGAATCTTACTCTTCAAAGATTCTAGGTACCCGACAAACTTATTGCATAAAGAAGCTAAAATTCTAAAACTAAACGATTTGTATGAATTCAAAATTGTTAAATTAATGCATCATGTGAACTATAATAAAAAAATGCTTCCGGATGTTTTTAACGACTACTTCTTGAAAAATGAAAGTAAACACAATTATGATACGAGGCAAAGCAAACACTATCAGTTGTACAAATCAAATAAACAATGGGGTGATAAAACATTACGAAATAGAGGAGCCCAGCTCTGGAATTCTCTGCCAACTTCAATTAAAAATATTGCAAATATCAATACTTTCAAAAATAAATTAAAAGCAAGTTTGATAGCAAAATATTAATTCCAAACGGGAACTCGATTATTTCTTTCTTAAAAGGCTTCTTGTACTTTTTTTGATACTTAGTATATCTTAATTAGCTTACGTTTACTTGTAGAAGAATATATATATATATAAATTATATATATATATATATATAATTATCTTTTGCATCCGACTATATAGTATCTCTTATATATAATATATATATATATATATATCTAATACTAAACATGCATTGATCATCTTGTATTTAGTAAAAAAAAAAAAAACACAAAAAAAAAAAAAAAAGAAAGAAAAAAAAAAAAATTATTTTAAGTATTTTGTATCTTTCTTATTTTGTTTTGTTAACGGCCCAAGCTAGATAAGCTTTGCTTTTCTTGGGTCGTGTAGAATAAAGTCTTTATATTATTAATTATACATTGTTTTAGGCTCTTTATTCTACAAATAAAATTGAATTGAATTGAATTGAATTGAATATGATAATAATAATGGTATGTATAATGCTATAGTTCATACCGTGTTGAAAGATGACAAGAGATAGAGTTCCTCGATTTCTTTAGTTTCGTTTGATTTAATTTCTTCCTTTTCACTGAAACAAAACCATGAAAAATTAAATCATCAATACGAAAATTAACCGTAAAGATCAAGTGCATGAAATCTGAAGTGTCATTGACAGTTATGCATTAGAAATCTGCGAACTAAGAATACCTTGACTGCATAAATATGCTTGCCAATTCATTTGCAGGCAAAAGTGTGTTTTTCTGCATAAGTCCATCGATAATGAGGGTGACGGTTCTCAAAGAGTTACTAGGAAAAAGGATAAATCGTAATTTTAATACAATAAAAATCAAGTGTCTTGGTGAATTAGAACTCATAACCATGCTTGCAAGCTTAAGCTGCATTTCCAAGAGGCAAAGTACTTCACATGATGAGCTTTCGCGAGGAAAACAAGAAGCCAAATCTACTTCTGCATCTATAAATCTTCAGGCACTCTCGACCACTGCTCTCGTTTTCCAGTCCCTTCAGGGGGAGAAAGGTGCATTAGTCACCGACTGTAAAGTTCTTGATGTGGTTAGGCAGTAAATTGGAAGCTGAGGCACGAGAGCCACGAGCCGAACGGGCGTGGAATGATGTATACCGTAAGCCCCCTTCTCTCTTTTTAGCCAACCTCTCTATTAACCCCCTTTATAAGACCCTCCTCTCTAATAAGCCTTTATTTTGGCCACTTGAAAGTTCAGTAGTAAACGTACGAAATTAAATGAAATTAAGTTGTAACGTGTTTGATATCCAAAACTTGTGTCTTACAACAACTAATAACTACTTAGTTACTACGAATTTCATGTGATCTAAATTTAAAATTTTCTTTTATAGTTCATTTGTTAACGTCTGTATCATTCGTCTGCACAAATAAAGAGCAAAATACGCTCAATAATTTATTAAGCCCCACTCTCTAATAAGCTCTCCTCGCTAACAAGCCCCCCTCAAAAACCTCCAAAATAAAATAAGCCCCCCGGGATTAAATAGAGCTTTTACGACACGAACTCTTTTCTTGTCCAAGTCACTGAAATTAGGGACATTTAAGGACTTTTAGGTGTGAGAGCCGAATGCTCCAGAGGCCTTTTCTAGGCCATATCATTTGATTGATGCACAAACGCCAATTTCATGACAGGGTTTTTGTTTGGTTGTGTCCTGATGGGAGAAATAAACTCTATAAACACTTAAATAAAACTCTATAAAAAATGGAAGTAACAGACAGAAATGCTTACCTTGTTATGTGAGTAAGTGCCTTGGTAAAATTCTTATTTTCACCAGAAAAATCAATGATTGGAAAGACGAGACGAAGAAGATGTTGACGAGATTGGAACTTCGTTTTTTCTTCGAAAAATCTGCTTATTGTACTACCATTGTTAATTTTCAGAGGAATGGTGTATTTCTGCATAAGCAGTAACAAAAATGTCAATGATTCCCTACAAAAGAAAGAAAAAGATTTCACAGTAAAAAGAAACCAATTTATAAGAAACTGATAACTGAGTTTCCCTTTAAGTTCTAAGACCCCGTTGACATGACGCCGGTTTTAACGAAAAAGTCATACCGGATTGGCCTTCCGTTTACACTGAAAAATTTTCCTAACTAAAATGAAATGAAAACGATTTCCAAACGCTATTTCAGCCTGCCACTACACGTTTCTTATTTTGTAAAAGCGATTTTTCACTAACTTTTCACCCCCCTACCCTTCTCAAAAACATGTTTAAAATGCGCTTCCGGGCAAGAGCCTTGCGCTGGTGAACTTTGCTTGTGCGTATGTCAAAAAGCTTCGGAGATAGCAAAAAAGTTTCACACAAATTTCAGCCTAGTGTTTCTTATAAAGGTTGTTCTTAAAAAAAAACGTGATGTACTTTTTTGCAGTAAGATGAGTTTAGAAAATCAAGGATATCATAAAAATAATTGTTAATAGCTTATAGATAATTGAAACCCACATGAAAAGATATTCATTATGAAGTTACAAAAGGGATAAAGTTTCTTGGGTTTTATTTACCCTTTTAGTCCTTTCAAGAAAAGTTTTTTGTCATTAAGGAACGGTTTGTGTAGTTTCATAAGAGGTTTCTTATAAAAATGAGTGTTTGGTACTAGGAAAAAGAAAATAAGGAAATATAAAGAAAACTACCATTACATACCCGGATATCCCAGAATGCAAAGTAAAAAATATTGTAAATGGATCTTCTCTTGGTACTATGATGTCATTCTAAAAAAAGGATATAGAAAAACCATTATATACACGACATCAAAAAGTGTGATGTAGGAAAACAAGCAGTCCAAACATACTGCAAACAACAATCTTGGACAAAATATTTGGAACAAGGCATTTTCTCCAAGGAAAATGGCCTATCCATTGATTTTCTACTTCCATAACTCCAATTCTTCCCCCTTTTGCCCCCAAAACAATGTTGGTAGTAGAGCAAACAACGTTTTTACGAAACAACATTGTAATGGGGGAGAAAGGGGAATCAATAGATAATAGCAAAACTATTTAGGCCGTTCCAATATATTTTGTCCAAGATTTTAGCTATTAACAGACCAATTTTCGTACAAGGGTATAAGGTCAAATGAACAAACTGTTCTTCAAACATTTGAAATTTGCTTTACCAGCAATGTTTAAAACATTTCTGAAACATTCCTTCACAGGCAGAATTTGCTGAGCAATGACTTTTAACAAGTTTCAAAACATTTGTTACTTGAGAAAAGCAAAAATGTTTTAAGCATTGCTGAAAACAATGTTTTAAACATTCACAAAATGTTGAAACATTGCTTAAACATTTGCTTTACGAGCAGCATATGTTGAGCAATGCATTCTTTAAAAATTTCAAAACATAAATTGCTTCACGGCAGCAAATAATATTTGACGAACAATTTTTATGACGTGACTGAACCGTAAAACATTTTGTTTGACAAGTAGAGTTCAAATGTTTGACAAACAATGTTTGATTGTTTGACCCGGAGCTAATATCTAAACAAATACCTTGATTAGAGATATCAGAAGAGAGAAACCAGATTCATCAGAATTATTAGAATGAATATTCTTCAGTGTATTCAACCAAATATTCTGCCAGCAAATTGTCATGTCTTTCTTAGTGCTGTCGTCAGCATTTTCCCAGCCAATCATCGAGCTGTTCTGGTCAGCTAATGCGCACAAAGCACGTACAACAAAATTTTTAACATCGTGCCTACAATAAGGAAATATTTTGGTAATTATTAATTTTGAAGTAACTTGCTCTTTGAATAATTAGCTTTTGGGTTTATTTTAGCTTTAGCTCAGTTTTTGATGGATTACACTCTTTTTTTATAAGAAACCCATTTATAAGAAACTCAGTACTGAGATCAATATTGGTTAAGAAACTTTCAGTACTCGATCAAAAATGGTAAGAAACTCGCAGGTCTCAAGAATCTTTAGAATTAGAAATAAAGCATCGAAAAACAAACTTCTGTTGCACCATAAGTGTCTATTTTTACAGAAAAACAGCTGATGTAAACGTGAATTGTATTGCTCTTCTATTTGTAGAATTTAAGTGTCAATTACCTGTTTTGGCAATTAAAAATTTTGATTCTAAGAAACTGCTAAGAAACTTTCAGTACCAAATTTGTCCCAAAACTAAGGAAACTTTGAGTACAGACCAAAATCTTAGTTTCTTATAAAAAAAGAGTGTAGCTTTTTTGGCATTGGCTTTTGATATCCTCGAGATAACTCGAAATATACACTTGTGGGGTCAGGGGTGTTGAATAGGGGCTTGTATACCTTATTGGACTGATTTAAATTGGACTGTGTATTTATAGAGATAATTACATTTAAGGCTCTGGCCAAACGATCAAACATTGTTGGTCCAACATTTAAATTTGCTTTACAATAAATGTTTGATGGTTTGGCCACATCCAAAAACGCTGCTTGCCAAGGAAAAGTAACAAAATTTGTGGCGTGTTGTTGTTAAGAGTTCAAAACTATTTTTGCTTGCATAAACAAAACGTTTTGGACGTTGCCAAACAGTCACACATGTTGCTTGTCTCGAAGAAAATCTCAAATGTTGGACCAACAATGTTTGATCGTTTGACCACGGCCTAAAATATTCTGCACGAAAAACACAACAAAAAATTGACTAACGAAAAGATCATAGAATTCAATATCAAGAAATCATACTTACTTTTTGCAAGCAATACTTGCTTGGTGGAGACTATGCAAAAAGTGGAGATATTCTTGCAGAGGAATACTATGAGGATATTTCTTTATAAACGACGTGAAAAGCTGGAGCCTGCAAAAGAGTTAGTTGAAGTCAGTCAGCTTTTCAGCTAGTCAGTGTACAGGATCCATACATTTAAAAGCATGTCAATTAACAAAGGAGAAGCTGGATGAGATTGCCCACAGTTTTTCAATAATAATTACAATTACAATAACAATGACAACGACAATAACAATAACAATAACAATAACAATAACAATAAAAATGGTAATGACAATGACGATGACAATGACAATAACAATAATAATAAAGATATAACAAAAGCAATAACAATAACAATAACAATAACAATAATAATAATAATAATAATAATAATAACAATAACAATAACAATAATAATAATAACAATAACAATGAAAATGACAATGACAATAATATAACAATAACAATAACAATAACAATAACAATAACAATAACAATGACAATGACAATGACAATAACAATAACAATAACAATAACAATAATTTTAACAATAACAATAACAATAACAATAACAATAACAATAACAATAACAATAACAATAATAATAACAATAACAATAACAATGTCTTTGACAATAACAATAACAATAACATTAACAATAAGATCTACAACGACAATGTCTTCGACAATTCCAACAGCTAGGACAATGACAATTACAATGACAATTTAAATAGCAATAGCAATGACAATGACAATAAAATCGCGATAAACAGCGGAATCATCAATCATGAAGATGATTCGGCTGTTTATCGCAATTTTGAAGTTTTGTACAACTCAAAGACTATTCACAATGACAATAGTACATCAAAGTAACAAAAATAAATATAGATAACAAACTAGATTACCATGCAATGCAAGCAGTTGAATGTGTAACTCTGCTTAGGCCATCTCGAATCATACTCCATATTGATTCAGTCCTTCTTTTCTTTCGACATGAACCTTTGATATTAAAAATAACACATTAAAAAAACAAGCTTTGTGTTTAATGTTGTGCACTATGAGATTATTTTCTGTATAAAATACAGCTTTGCATAGTTCGAATTTCATTAGTTTTTCTAAAGTTATAAATTTTACCTGTTTCGGTTATTTGTGATACATTCGTCTGTGCATTCCCTTGAATATGAAGAACCTGAAAATTGAGATTTAAAATCAATGTTCAAAGAAAATATTTGAAGTTAACTGAACGTCTGATTAATGTGGCTATAATACAACCAGAATCCCCTCCCTCGATATGCATAAAGCTATGGCTAAACAAGGAGACATGACGCGCGTATTCAGGGTGTGTCCCAGAATGACTAAACGTGAGAGTGACAAACCGGCAACATGTCCACCGAGTCACGGAGATAAGAAGAGTTTCTGTTGTTGCGTATCTCTTGCTACAAATTTTGTTGCGGACTACAAAGTTTCCGAGGTGGCTAAACTGGGAAACATCGAGGGGACATGTCACGCGTGACAATGTCGCACGCGGCATGACTTCTAGTTTAGCCAGGCCTTACGTTTGAGACACTAGCTTCTCGGTTCCAAAATATGAAACTTATATTGGTATATATATAATCTTTTACTACATTTAAACTTTTATCTATTGAAGAAAAATTATCACAATTTATGAAGAAATGTTTAAAACAAAACCTGATGAAATGTTTCCACTGCAAGAGAAATAAAAGCATTCTTCTGTGTATCTGCTCGTGATCTGGAACGAAAGGTACATTTATATCAAAAATAATGTAAAATGGTTTGATTTAAGGCCTAAGATTCATGTTTCTATGTGTAATAAATTGGGTACTTTGATTGTTTCCACCAAACGTGTTAAAACAAAACAGACCAAACATTTTAATTCAAACAAGAAATTTTGATTCGATCTGTATCAGCTTTTGAAAAGATAGACAATTTCAAATGTTTATATTTTGAATATAAAGTAAGAAATTTAAAGTTTGAATTGAGAAGAATTGTTTTACCAAAAGCGTTAAAGCGAAACAGACCAAACAAGGGCATTCTATTTCAATCTCGGAGTCTTTGAAAAGATAGTCAATTTCAATTGTTTAAAGTTTGAATTCATTTCAATTGTTTCACCAAAAGAGTCAAAATGAAACACACCAAACAAAGACATTTCTTTTCAATCAACTTTAATTGTTTAAAGTTCGAATTTGTTTGAATTGTTTCACAAAAAGTGTAAAAACGGAACAGACAAAACAAGAGTATCTTGTTCAATCTCGAATCTTTCAAAAGATAGTCAATTTCAATTCTTTAAAATTGGAATTCATTTCAATTGTTTCACCAAAAGTGTTGAAACGAAACAGACCAAACAAAGACATTTCTATTCCGTCCGAGCCTTTGAAAAGCTAGTCAATTTTAATTGTTGACGGTTTGAATTTGTTTCAATTGTTTCACAAAAAGTGTAAAAACGGAACAGACCAAACAAGAGCATTCTAGTTCAATCTCGAATCTTTCAAAAGATAGTCAATTTCACTTGTTTAAACTTGGAATTCATTTCAATTGTTTCACTAAAAGTGTTGAAACGAAACATACCAAACAAAGACATTTCTATTCCGTCCGAGCCTTTGAAAAGCTAGTCAATTTCAATTGTTAACGGTTTGAATTTGTTTCGTTTGTTTCGTTAAAGCTGGAATATATTTCAATTGTTTCGCCAGAGTGTTAAAACAAAACAGACCAAACAAAGACACTTCTATTCAGTCTGTATGAGCTTTTGAAAGCATATTCAATTTCCATTGTTTAAAGTTGGATTTAATTTCAATAGACCTCTAAGATGTGTTCAAAACACAAAAGGGCGAAGAAAGGTAGGCCCTAGCCAAACAATCAAACAATTTTCGTCAAACATTTGAGATTTGCTTGTGAAACACAATGTTTGACCATCTGGCCACATCACGAAACATTGCTTGTCAAACATTTTTTCCTTGATACAAGCATTAAATGCTTTTAAAGTTTTTCAAACGCCTTGCTGAGCGAATTATGCATGACAAGGAATGTTTTTGACGTGGCAAAACTGTCAAACATTGCTTGCAAAGCAAAATGTCAAATGTTTGACAAACAATGTTTGATCGTTTGGCCGAGGTCGTATTGTCCTTCAAATTGTTACAAGATCTCTAACAAGACGTTTTACATCGAAACAGGCTAGCTAGAAAAGATTTTTTTGTATCTGTACGCACTTTAAATTTCAACTGTTTAAAGAAAGAAAAATCTGTAATGTTTTCCGAAAAATGTTTAAATAGAACCTGTTAGGAACAACCAATTTTCTGGGGCTAAGGTCACCATTTAAAACACAACATAGACTAGAAGCTATGAGATCTTAAAAAGCAATTAATTGTAAGAAAAATCGATAAAAAGTTTACCCTGTTCGTTGAATTTTTCCAACTAATTGCTGAAAGTCGTTGTTTATTGCGTCGTGAAGTTTTAACAAACATTTCTAGAAAAAAACAAAACAAAGTAAAAGCAGCAAAAGAAAACCTTATACAATGTCAGGATCACCAAGAGAGAGACAGGGGGATGGAGCTGTACCAAGGCCTCGGGGTCAAAGGGACCTCATAAAACAGGTCCAATCTCTTTTTATCACCATGGCTCTTAGGCACTGGCCAGCCGGTCAAACATTGTTGGTCCAACATTTCAAATTTGCTTTACAACAAATGTTTGACTGATTGTTGGCCATGTCTAAAAACATTGCTGTCCAACAACGATGTTATTGCTAATGCAACAACACGAACGCCTTGTTGCTAAGAAATGTTGCTAGTTGGTGAAATGTTGCAAGTCGTTAAAGTTTGATAATAACAAAAGAAATGTTTGACAAGCAATTTTGGTAAGGCAACCAAACGACCAGACATCGCTTGACAAGCAAAAATAAGTAAAATTTGTGTGGTGATCTTTTGAAAAAGTTCAAAAACGTTTTTTGCTTGATGCAAACAAAAAATGTTGGACGACCAATGTTTTGGGCGTGGTCAAACGGTCAAACATTTTGCAAATTTCAAATTTTGGATCAATAATGTTTGATCGTTTGGCCAGGGCCGTGGAGTATGTATGTGGGATAATTATTGTTGGAAAGAGCAAATTGAAAATGGAATGGCACAGAATGAAATGAAACGGAATGGAACGAAATGGACAGAATTAGAATATAATGCAATGCAATGAAATGAACTAGGATGAATTGGTATGAAACTGAGTGAAATTGAATAGAACAGAATGAAATGGAAAGAAAAGGAACAAAATGGAGAGAATTGGAATGTAGTAATGAAAAATTAAAAATTTTGACATGATTAGCTACTAACCTTCCAAAGAGATTCGTTTGACGTCCTTGCACCGTTTTCTCCTCGATAAACTCCTCGAGGGTTATGAATTTTAATTTGAAATAGGAAAAACTTGATCAGACCATCCTTGAAGAAAAATGGTCACTTAAGAAACCAAGTGTTAATATCACGTCGAAGATGGTCTTTTACTGTTGCAAGTAATAATTAGGCTCACTAACTTTCATTGTTTACTCTCATATATATCAATACCCATAAAATGGTCATTTCTTATAAGAAACAATGGTCCATCAATTATTCATTTTCTTTACTACCGATGCAGAGTTATACCCGATACTGCAGTCGTTTAAATAAGCAACTTCGCTCGGCCCTAGTTCAAAAAGTTGCTTATTTTTGGACCTTTTATGGCCACCTTTTACTAGCAAAAGTTGCTTAGTAGTTGCTTAATTCTAACTGTATCTTTTTGCCCTAAGAATAGAAAAGAGGCTAGAAAAACAGCAAAATCTAACATTGCACAAAAAATAATTGAAACCTTTTCTCCCTGCTGATATTATTACCACTAGAGACTTTGTATGGAAATTTAAACGGAAACCCCTCACTTTAACGAGAAACACTCCGTTGATATGCGAGTTTTGACGGCAAATGAATTAAAAACCTTCTATGTGGATCAATCCTCAATTGGTTGCAGTGACATAAAATATCAAAATTTAAAAAGTCGCTTTGGCTTTTTTCCTGTGGTACTATACGTTGCTTAAGCTTTAAGGTCTTCTACAACTTGGTTGCTTATAAGGGGTTGTTTATAAAAAATCTGCATGTACGTTAAGTTTAATAAATTCTTAGCTAACATAGTTAATTTATTTATTCATCATTTATCCAGGGATTTTTCAAGGTTTGGCACATTAAATATAGTAAAGGTTTCCTACAGAGTTTTTTAAACTTTTAAAATTTGCTAAAACTATTCGAGGATGGTTTAATGAATTATTTTTAGTAAGAATAATTGAAAAAATAAAAGATATCATAACAAGAAGTGTCCAAGGCTCATATATCTTTCATAACCACACGAAAAGTTATTATGTAATTGCAATAATTATGTAATTGCAAAACGGATAAAGTTTCCTAAGTTAGTTTCTCTTCTTGTCCATTCAAGGACAGTTCCATTACTTTCCATTAAAACTTTAAAGCTTTCGTAATTTCTTATAAGAGGTACCTTGTTAAAAGCGACTTTTTAGGGTCTTCGTATAAATTCTGATCATCAAACCGGTTTCCCATAAGGCTGAGTTTTCCGCGCGCTATGCAGCAACTATTGTAATAATGGTCGCTTCTGAACGCCCTACTATGCGCGTTTCTTAAAGCCGGTTTTCCACTAGGCTAATTTTTCAGCGCGCAAATTGAAAAAATTTTCAATTTCCATTAGAAATCAGCCAAAAAAGTTAGAATAATGACTTTTGTGAAAAGCTTGCGAGTGATTTGATTGGCAGGCGCCCTCGGACGCCGCGGAAAAGTTGAAGTCGAACCGACTTTGAGAAACGCGCGTAGCGGAGCGTCCAGAGGCGGCTATTGTTACAAAAAGCAATAAAAATACTAAAGCCGCTCCGCTGCACGCTGAAAATCACTCTAGAAGCCGAATAGATTGAATTCAACTTTTCCACAGCATTCTAAGACGCCTGCCAATCAAACCGCTGGAAAGCTTTTCACCCGACGTCACTATTCTATTCTAGCTGGAACCCTTTGGCACTTAATTCCTACCAGAAAGTGAAAATTTGTCTAACGCGCGTATTGTTTCAATAACAGCCGCTCCGCTGCGCAGGGAAAAATCAGTCTAGTAGTCTAGTGGAAAAATCGGCTTTATGCAACTGGTTGATTTGTAGAATCTCGGCCGCACACCCCCGTTCACCCATATGTCTATTCCCCCGGAGTGGAATCTAATAAGAAGAATACCTTAACGGAAGAAGATGACTTGCCCCAAAATGGCAACAATAAAGGAAACAGATCCTCTCCAAGTTCACACAGCTGTCTACGTTTGTCATGCGCCACAGCAAGGCAGTAATTGTTCAGCGAACTCAATAGATATTCGATAACTGACTCGCTATTCATTTGTCTGCAAAGCAAAAATAAACAGTTATAGAAAATACGATATTACACGAAAAAACAGCGAGTTGGTCACTTAAACACGAACTGCAAAAAGTCGTATCATAGTAAAACTTTCTGTATAACGGATATCAGTGGGGTTAATACTACTGTTCATTGTGGAGAGGTGTTCGGTGTATGGAGGTTTGTTTAAACAAAGGAATAACCTTTGGGACGTAATTTATACGTTATTCGGAGGTCTCCGTTGTAGAGGTATAAAACAGAGGAGGTTCCAGTATTTTTTTAAATAGTTTCGGGAACGAGGTCAGTAGTGTTATCATTTTAGTGTCCAGCAATTCAACTCAATAGCGATAATAACGACACGTGTAGCGAGTCTAATAGGCATCAACGGTCTTGCAATCAAGAGCAGAACGCCATGATCACCAGTACTCAACACCCAGGATCTTAGACTTATTGCTTGCGTCGTTAGTTTCCGCTCCTCCACCGCCCCGACACCCCGTTACAGTTTGAGCGATCTCATTTGAGTGTAAGCCTCGGTTTCATTAGCGATAACTAGGACTCACGTAATAAGTCTAGCAAGATCTTATTCCTCTCGTATATTTTCTCAATGTTTTTTGTAGATTTCGCAAATTTTCTTCAAGGAAATAAGCACACGGCGAACAAAAGGGAGGGCTGTGTTTTGAGGAGGTTAAAGTGCTCAGCTACTGCTGTTCCATGCAAAACAAATAGTTTAATGATTTCGTCATTTATTTAAGAACTTGTTTCTTTCGTGAATCAGGAAATCTATGTTCTTAGTAGATTCTTTCTTCTGTCCTGTCAAGACATTTGCTAAGAAATATAGCTAGTACTGTACGTCAATAAGTTCACTCCCCCGTGTTCTCAGCCCATCAATAGAGGTTTCCGCAAAAGATGGCGGCCGTTTCTGTCAATCCCTTGTTTTTCTTAACGTGTTTCGAAGGGAATTCTGGGAATAATTTCCTTAGCCACAAATTCAACATCTGCAGCTATGTAAAAAACGTAACTAAGGAAATTATTCCCAGAATTCCTTTCGAAAATCCTTAATGAAAACAATAGGCAAAAACGGCGGCCATCTTTTGCGGAAGCGTCTATTGAATTCAAATTTAATTAGTTAAAGCCCATAAAAATATTGTCAAGCGTGGTGAGCTTATCTAGCTTAGTGAGGTCATCTAACCTATTAAGCCTGGTTCTCACATGTCGCAAAGCATTGGCGATCTTTGCAGACAGAATCCTCTCACGCGATATGTGATCATTTGTTGACAACCAAAGTGACATCGCATGAGAAGATTCTGTACGCAAAGATCATTGATGCTTTGCGACATATGAAAGCAATGCTTTCAGGGCGGATCATATGAGAGTTTTCAGCCCGGGCTGGAATTTCAGCTCGGTTAGCCGGGTTGAAATTAGCACGCAATGACATGAACGTTTCCAGCCGGGCTGAAATGGAATACGTAAGACAAATGACGCCAAAATTGAAACATTTTGGCATGAAACTCAAGCCACAGTCAAACTGGGCTTGCGCGAAGAGAGTTTTCAGCCCGGGCTGGAAAAAATTGCGATTACATGACATATCTCAGCCCGTTCAAGCGGGCTGGAAATCCTAGCCCGCCTAGCTGAAGGAGGGCTGGAATTCCAGCCCAGGCTGAGTTTTCAACCCGGACTGAAATTATCTCATGTAATCGCAAAATCAATTTTGCAGAGAGATGACTGGAGGAGGGCTGAGTTTGCAGCCCGTTTAACCGGGCTGAAATTCCAGCCCGGGCTGAAAACTCTCGTATAATCAGCCCCTTAGTCCAGGGCCACGAGCTACAGTTCTCTTCTAATCAGTAAAATTCAAACTAAAATTTCTAAGCTATCAATACCTTAGGCTTTTGAATATCCCTTTGAAAAACAATTGCAATTCATTGCTTTGCACAACTGGCAATTGTTTCGCAATGCTCATTAGTTGATTCACAGTCTGTGCAATCAAATTAAGGTCTGCCCTTCTTGGAGGCTTGTTCAAACACTCAATATAAACAGAAACAAGGTCTAAAAAACAAAATAGGAATTTAATGAATTTTATGAGAACTAAGGTGACCATAAAGGACAGTTGCATATTAAAATAGACAGTGCATGCTAAAAATCAAACCAAAAACGTTAGGCAAGGATGAGAAAACAATTATTTACTGAAACCTTGAACTCTGGCTTTAAAACTTTCTGCGACGTTTTTAAGGGCTAAAGGGGGTAAAACCCTACTTGCATCTTTTCTCTCCCCAGGGCCTCTTTAATAGGACCATTACCGGGAATCCTACTGTTGTGTTAAGAAATGGGACAAAAGGCTATAGATCAATACAATGAGAGGAGGGGGAATGGTAGACTTGCTTCTCAAGTCCCTAAATTCGCTCACATTAAATTGAATTGATGTTGTTGTTGTTCGCTTCAGTCGTTTGTTTGAGCATCCAGCAATTCAATTCAATAGCCATAACTACGACTCATGAAGTAAGTCTAGGGGGATGGTTGAGCAAATGCCCCCCAAGTAAGTATGTTATAGAGGCCTTGCTTTACCCTCTGCTAGACTAGACTTATTAATCGAGTCCAAGTTATTGAAGCTACCATCTTTGGTTGTTGTTGTTGTTAGAAAGCTGCTCAAACTGGACTGGTAAATTGCTATTGTTGTTGGTATAGATTTACATGTACGAACAGAACTGAAACTCGTGTAATAAGTCTACCGCTAGACTAAGACCTACTTCTATAAAGCTAATCAGTCAGATAGTATATGTAATAGAAACATTTTGTTTCAAAGCTATGATTTGTCTCCGAATTTTCATTTGCTTTGATAAGACTATTCGCAGCCCAGTCCAACCTATTAAGGGGATTTTCTGCCAAATTAAACAGGATAATATTGCTAGAGTTCACAATTATTTCAATCCTGCAGTTGATTTCTGCAAAACTTCCTGCGGCAAATTTTAACCCCCAAAAATTTCCGGGGAACAAGGTTCTCAAGTTCTGTTACTTATTACACCTCCACGAGATTACAACCAAAACAAGGGGATTTCTAAGGGATTTTCTAAAAGGACCGATATTTCTAAGGGATTTCGTTAAAAGAAAGGGTTGTCGAGCAAAGATGTACGAGATTTTGAAGGACTGAATCGCCCGTCACAATGCGTCAGGGCAGGTTGATGAATAACATATTCTCAATTCAATTCATGTTGAAATACGATCGAGCGATTCTTTGGCTGTGTGTCAGAGAAAGACTCAAGCAGGCAAGACCACAGACAAGACCATGGCTGTAAAGATTGCCAGGAGCTGCTCTCACGTTTTTTCTTATCACTCAGTTTACTCTGAGCTTCGCTTTCAAAAAGCCAACTAATTAAATCACCTAAGGAAATGAAAAGCAGGCCATAACGTAAAAGAAGTTGGAGAAAATTCGACATCCCATATCCCCTGACCTTTTTAAATTTGGTCGAATGAAACCAGGCTTAAGGATAAGTTGGTTAGAACGATGGGATACATTTCCAGACCTATCTTTCATCAATTAAATTGTATCACTCTTGGTTAGAATTTGGATTACGCTTTGCTCCTAGGTCAGTTGTTTCTGTCTGTTTCTGACGTTTATACCTGAGGATATCAGAAAAGAAAGCTTTTGAGTAAATGTACCGAAACGCCGTGAAGACAGGAGGATTTTCTGTAGCACAAAACAAAAAGGCTGTGTACATTTGAAACTGGGTTTTTGCATGCAGAAAGCTAAGAAGATTTTGAAAACGAGGCCCTTTTGTTGAAAGGAGGTGGACAGTGGAAGGGTCCAAGCGAATCGATAAGAACTTTTTCCACTCAGACTGGCTGCATCAGCCCGTTCCCTAGACTTGCTAAACAAGTCTCTGTTTTCCTTCTGAGAGAACTGATAGGTCGCTGATAACAGAGACCTCTTCCGGAGCTGCTCTGAACAACAACAACATCAATTACAGCGAGGGGGGAGGGAGAGACTATAAATCCCCCTCGCTGTTATTACTGTTGTTGTTGGTGTTCAGAGCAGCTCGGGAAGAGGTCTTTGTCATAAGCGGCCTATCAGTCATCAGGAGCATAACAGAGACTTGTGTAGCGAGTCTGCTCCTCTGTAGCGAGTCTACTTTCAACTATTCATCGCAATTTTGAACATTTTCATAAAATTTTATGAGTAATAATTTAGAGCCTTACTTTGCCACATCTTCAAGTTCAGTTCGTGCATATGCATTTTCACCGAGATAAAATATTTGAGTAAACAGCTGGTGTACTCATTCATGAACCAGATTCTCGTTTTTTCTTCCGCCATTATATTCCATATATGAAGGAAGACACTCTCCGACCTCAAACAAGGTCCACCTATGCAAAGCAATTGTTAAACACTGTTAACAATTTGTTTACAAACAATCTATAACTAGCAACTTTTTCCAACGTTGTAGCAACACAAAATTACGACATACACCCGTTTTCTATAAGGAACTTCTGGTCTAAACTGAGACTGAAGTTCCTTAATTTGTTACAAATTGAGGCTGAAAGTACTTGTCTAACATTTAAGCCTGGTTTTCAGGCACGGCTGTACACGGGCTGAGAAAGCGTTGCAACGCTTCGACCTTTTCAAAGAGGCCTGGGTCGGAGTAATTTTCAGCGACATTTTTCTGGAAAATGGTCTGTGCTTTTGTTAGACATTTCAATCAGAAGAGTGCTTCAAAAGGAATCCTCTCCGTGTGCAACGACTGGAATTACGGTCGTTTTAGGAGAGGTAGTTCAGCAAATTTTCCAGCTCCAAATTCACGAATAATGGAAGAAAAAGAGATTAAAGGAATCTGCAACAATAAATGTTGAAAATATGTGCAGAAATTCAGGAAACAAGATACAAGCAACTCACAAACAGGAAAATACTTCATTAAATGTCTCCTTGAGCAGATATGGTGGGATTTGAAGCCTTTCTTTCACTTTTATTCGAATAAAACGTGAATTTGAAGTAAAATTTGCTGCACAACATCTCCTGAAACGACCGTAATTTTAGTTGCTCCACTCGGAGAGGTTTCCCTTACTAAAAATGTCTACCATTTTCCAGAAAAATTTCGCGCCGACCCAGGCTTCTTTGAAATAGAGTATAAATGTCAGAAACAGACTGAAACAGATGACTAATGACAACACCAATACTGCCTTATTCAGTACCGTCGAGAAGGGGGGGAGGGGGGGGGTAGGGGGGTAAAAGGTCCGGGGCCCGTAAAAATTAAGAACTATTGACTTTAATGACAATATTAACGATTTTGCAAACATGAAAGCGGGAAAAGCTTTATTTTGAGAGTTTGAAATTTTGTTCCTAATATTTTATTTTTATTTTACTAACACAAAACGATGCTAATTACTCACCAATACTGTCTTTTCAATAACCTTGCGTGAAATACTCAAATTATTTTTCATGATACATATTTTAAAAAGGCGTTTCCTTCATTTTCTGAGAGTTTAGAGGGCGTGGTCACAAAAAATTTTCGGCCCACCTCTCCAGATAACTCCAGGCTCTCGACCGCCCTGGCCTTATTCAATTGTCTGGGTCTGTTTCTGACGTTTATGCTCTGAGGAGTGTGAAATGAAAAGGCTTTTAAATATGTCCAAAGATATTGCCGCTTTTTCTCCCAACTTGGAGTATGTTAAAAGCAGGTTTCTTCTTAGATTTAGGAACAGTTTGAAATTCACGCTGTATCTGGGATAGCAATATATGTAAGTATGTAATAATTTAATTATGGTACCTTAATTTTAATAATAAAGGTTTTTGAGTGGTACAAAATTTAGAAAAATTGCGTGAAACAGCAGAAACATCTCTGGACATACTAGAAGCTTTTTATCTGATACTCCTCAGAGTATAAACGTCTGAAACAGACACAGAAAATTCCAATATGCGAAATTTATATCAAGGTGCGGATTGGTTAGTTAGTTGGTTAGTTATTAAGGTAGTTAGACAGCTAATTGGTTAGTTAGTTAGTTAGTTAGTTAGTTAGTTAGTTAGTTGGTTAATTAGTTAGTTAGTTACATAGTTAGTTAGTTATGTAGTTAGTTACTAGATGTTTAAAGGTAAAACATACTTATAACATGTATCCCCAATATTTTGGCAATGATTGTATGTTCTTTATAAAATAAACTGGGTGTATATTGTAAAGCAAAGACTTTTGAATTCCAAAAATAGCATACATTTTTTCTCCGCAAAATTGTTTCCTCTGTCAACTTTGTTCCAGCTTTTAACACATCAGCTTCGATAACCACATAGCTGAAAATTGCATGAGCGATGAAATCCCAAGTAATTTTTTTCTTTTGTTTCAGCAAAGAATTTTCGTCAATTATTCTTTGAATTTCACTTTCTTTCAGTCTTTCTAGGAGCTTGTTGATGCTGCTCTAAAAGTATGAAAAATATGAAAATTTAATTGTTTTCTTTCTAGAGATCTCAGATTTCTGTTAATCAGCATAAAAGTCATCAAGACTAGTGAAGGACAGCAAGCAAACAAGTAAGCAATCTGTATTTGTTATCATAGTTCTGGCAGCTATACAGCAGCTGGTGATGACCTTTCCCCTTGCGACCCCAATCTGATATTTTAGAACAAATAGGCTACCCTGGGTACTCATTTACCAATATCGAAAGGATGGACGTCTGACGAGTTGACTGTAGGCTTGTGGAAAGTGGTTCTGATGAGATTTAAACCCATGACTTGCTGACCATGACTGAAGGACTTGATTGCTCAGCCACACCACCTCTACTTATAAGGTAGTTGGCTGCTACTGCTTGTGCTGGGTAACCTACTAAAAATAACTAAAAATAACTTTGACCAAAGCACCCCATTCTCTAGAATTGAAGCTCATTGGCATTCTAAAACTTGAGCTAAGGAATAATTTTTCCCCTGTTTTAAATGCCCCTCTCTTAAAATGTGCCCCCCTTGACCCAGGTACAGGTGCACAGCAGGCCGCCATGATGCCCTTATGCAAAAGTTAAAGAATTTATTATAGAAACCCTCTTTGAGTACGGTAGATGCAAAGATAGAAAAATTAAGAAATGTATGCATTTTGCGTTATATTTGCATCAGTAATTTTCGTCGAAAACCTGACTTGACAAAAAAGGGCGTAAGAGAGGCAGCTTTTTTAGAAAAGCTTCTAAATAGCTTTTTTGATAAAAAGGCTTCTTGTCAATAATGCGCTATTGCCTCTTCGAGAAAATTTTAGGCCACTTCTCTCACAAAATTTTCTCGAGGCAACAACGCATGAACAAGAAGCCTTTTTATCATAAATTACTATGTATTAAAAATTAAGGCAGCTTTAAAAGTAAAGCAAAACTTACTTTTCGCTCAGATTGTCGCTCTGAAGTAATACAAGTGCAATATTTTGAAATTTCTGCGGCTTGTGAGGCAAACGCCATTTTGGAACGTGCGGTGCAGAAATAGATTCAAAGATGGCGGCACTTTTGACGCTCTTGTAACCACAGGGAAGCAATAATCAAGAAATAGGTGTTGTGAGAATCGGGAGAGTCAGGACGCATGTGCAGTTGGTGCACAGACAGGACATGTCCCAATTTCGTCAAAGTTTGGTACAGTATTTCACGGTCAGGCCCGTTGGAAGGGGGTGTTGCTAAGGGGCTGCAGCCCCCTTTTTTCGAAAACAATAGTTTGATGTTATCAATCATTACGTAATCAAATACTTTTCAATGGTTTATCATCCCCAACCGACCTCCTCGGACCTCCTTTCCGACGGGCTTACGGCTTAAGGGTTAATCAGTGGCACAGTACATCACGACATTCAACAATTTCAGTGCTGTCTTTTGTATTTGGAAAGACCCCATAAATAATCTAGATAGCTGTTCATCAAAACTCGATCTCTTTTGTGTTGAAATTGAAATTTGAGTCATATGTAATGATCGGATTGAAGTTCCTTCGCTTATTAAAGGGCACAAGGGCAATCCATCAATCTCTTCTTGGTCAGGCAAGCTAACAGGCTACAGGGAAAGGACAAAAAATCTTGCGCTTTCGATTTTACTGATTCAGCGATGAATCCAGGAAACTGGCTCATTTTCCTACTCACTATATCTGTGCAACATGCTCGGTCTGAGAACAAATGCAAGGGCTCCAGAATTCGCTACTGTATCTCTCTTGGGTTCGTAAAAACCTACAAGGAAAACCTCGTCGGTCAAACAAATCAAAGAGTAGTTGCTCGCGATCAAGCTTTCAGAGATCTACAATTGTTGGACAGGACAGGCTGTTCAGAGCTTGTCAAGCCATTTGCCTGTTCAATTTACTCCCCGATCTGCCTTAAGAAGTTTGGTCATTTGCCTCCATGCAGATCACTTTGCAATGCCGTGCAACAGCCGTGTAAAAGATATTTGAACTTGCTAAACAAACGCAGAAGTAAAGGTATGGAAATCTAATTTTTTCAATATTCTTTTGCTCTTTGGTGTATACTTGCCCCCTAGCCCCCACCTGGCGCCACCCCTGAGCCCGAAACGTCAAGCTGCCACCACATCAAGCATAATAACCCACCACAAGTAGTGATTATCCACCACAGTGCGCGGAAACTACCACCACATCAAGCATGATAGCCCACCACAGAAGTGATTATCCAACACAGTACGTAGAAACTACCACCACATCAAGCATAATAACCCACCACAAGTAGTGATTATCCAACACAGTACGTAGAAACTACCACCACATCAAGCATAATAACCCACCACAAGTAGTGATTATCCAACACAGTACGTAGAAACTACCACCACATCAAGCATGATAACCTACCACAGAGTAGTATATCACTATCTGCCGGGTTAAGCCAATCTGGTCAATGTTGATTAGTTGCTCATATTGATGTCCAACGAGAAATGTACAAAGATGAAAGCCAAAACCCCCCTGGCGCTAGCCAATGTCTTAAGCTGTCAGAATACCCTGTTCCTTTCGAATTAAATCAGCTAAGCTAAGAGCTGTGGAAGGACCAAATTTTGCGCTTTGGATTTCATTCCAAAATGAAAGCAGAAATCTGGCTTGTATTCCTACTCACTATATTTGTGCAACATGTTCTGTCTGAGAATAAATGCAAGCGCTCTAGAATTCGCTACTGTGTTACCCTTGGGTTCAGGAAGACATCAAGCGAAAACCTCGTCGGTCAAACTGATCAGCGAGTAGTTATTCGCGATAAAGCGTTCAGAGATCTACAACTGTTAGACAGGGTTGGGTGTTCAGATCTTGTCAAGCCATTTGCCTGTTCAATTTACGCTCCGATTTGCCTTGAAAAGTTTGTTTATCTGCCTCCGTGCAGATCGCTTTGCAATGCCGTGAAACAGCCGTGTAGCAGATTTATCACAATGTATCGACGACGAAAATCTAAAGGTAAGACAGTGTGCTATAGCTTTCTACATCGATAAAGCTATGTACAGTAGCTATTCAATTATCCGCATTCTAGATGATTTGAGGTTTTAGAGTGATTTTGTGATACTTTCTTCGTGACATTTGAACTTCAAATGGTTTGTGTAAAGAAAAATAGAACATTCGATGAATAATGCTTTCCTTGTTGAACATTTTTGACGGACCGGATAATCGAAGTCCGGATAAACGAGGGGTCGGATAATCGAATTTGTACTAATCATACGAAGGGGGTAATTCCAGGATGATTCTTAAACCTTGTTTCCATATAATCGTCGGCGATTGCATCCCGGGTACTCACTTGAGTTTTATCACGATTACCCCGATTCTAGTGGGGGAGCTTAACACATAAAAATAGTGCAATCGTGCAAAATGTGATACCAGCATGAAACTTGGTAGAAATAGGCAGTTTGATACGCTGAAAAAGATAGGATGTAGACCCACCCTGAAAAATGCCCCCTTTTGCTATTTTTAGACTGGGGTACTAGCTCCCAGGCCTCTAAAAGGAAAGTTGGAATACCTTTGCTGTTTATCAAGATAAGAACATGAAACTTGGTAGAAATAGACAGTTTGATACGCTGAAAAAGATTGGATGTAGACCCACGCTGAAAAATGCCCGCTTGTTCTATTTTTAGACTTGGGTACTAGCTCCCATGCCTCTAAAAGGAAAGTTTGAATACCTTTGCTGTTTATCAAGATAAGAACATGAAACTTTGTAGAAATAGACAGTTTGATACGCTGAAAAAGATAGGATGCAGACCCCAAACGAAAAATGTCCCTTTGTGCTATGATTAGACTGGGGTAATTGGTACCAGACCTCTACGTAAGCTACAACAGTAGTTCTAATATGAATTGCACATGCATGAAACTTGGCGAAAAAGGGTAGTATGAGACGCTAAGAAGGATAGGATATGGACCACAACTGAGACATACCCCCTTGTGTTATTTTTAGATTGGGGTAATTGGTATCAGACCTCTACGTAAGCTATAACAGTAGTTCTAATATGTATTATGATGCATATATCAAAGTGGTGAAAAGCGATATTTTGACACACTGAGAAAGATAGGATATTGACCGAGACGACCGAGAAATGCCCATTTGTACAATTTTTAGACTAGGGATATTTATAATGATAACATCCAACATAACACGAAGTAAGTACAGTGAATAAATGCTTAGAGGGATGAGACGGAGAACAATTTATCAAACGACCAATGGTTAGCTTTTTGAGCAAGTGAGATTTCTTTTAAATTGTGATTTTTATAGCTGTCAAGCGAGGAAAAGTAACCCAAGAGTGACTGATCCTTAGTTTCAGGTCCACTAAGGATCTTCTTCTTCTTCAAGTAATGGAAGGACTCGTCTGCTGCTTGTTGCATGACCGTGATGTTGAACCCTTGCCTTACTTGCCTTTATTTCTATTCTGGCCTTTATTTCTTCTCCTTCTTTCCGGTCCTACCTAACGAAGGATCCAAGGATTTGAATAGTTAGACCTGTTTTTGCTGCACGCTGTTCATATCGATCTTGCACTTGGGAACGTCTTTAAGCTTTGTTAGGAACATCGTTTCGTTTCTCTTTTTGTTAAGTGCCACTCGTGCCACCCCAGCATCATCATTCTCCTTGACGTAACAATCTACTAGCTTCTGTAGCGTCTGTGTCACCAGCGTATTTGATGTTCATGATGTTAACACCACCGATTTTTACGCCGTCGTGGTTTTCCAAAGGCCATAAAGTGGGTTAACTGTATATATTGTTGTAGTCTGTTGATTGTAACCAGCCCTGTCTTACACTACGCGTGAAGGCAACCCTATCGGTTCGCTTATGTTGTTGGCTGGCCTGAAAGGACCGTTGTCATCGATTTATGGATGTACCTATTTCATATCGCACGCGTTGTGTGATGACCCTTAGGGAAAATTTGAATGTGTGGCGCATGAGTATGATTGTTTGAAGCTTCACGCACTTGTTCCCAGTTTCTTTGGAATGGTTTCTTTACCTTATTAAACAGCCCTTTTCGCAAAGTTTGATGCCCGAATTTCAATTTACAACAAAACTACTGTTAACAGCTTATATTGTTATCAAATGGCCCCAGGCTAAAAATAGCAAAAATTTTCAATTTCGGTCTATATTCACTCTTGATCGGCGTGTCGAACCACCTCTTTTCGCCAAGTTTGGTGCCTGTAATACAGTTTATAACAAAACTACTGTTATGGCGTACGTGGCGGTTTGATACCAATTACCCAATTCTAAAAATAGCACAATGGGGCATTTTTCAGTCGTTTTCCATATCCTATCTATTTCAGCGTGTCAAACTACCCCTTTTCACCAACTTTCATGTTCTTATCTTGATATACAGCAAAGGTATTCCAACTTTACTTTTAGAGGCCTGGGAGCAAGTACCCAAGTCTAAAAATAGAACAAGGGGGCGTTTTTCAGCATGGGTCTACATCCTATCTTTCAGCGCATCAAACTGTCTTTTTCTACCAATTTTCATGTTCTTATCTTGATATACAGCAAAGGTATTCCAACTTTCTTTTTAGAGGCCTGGGAGCTAGTACCCCAGTCTAAAAATAAAACAAGAGGGTATTTTTCAGCGTTGGTCTACATCCTATCTTTTTCAGCATATCAAACTGTCTATTTCTACCAAGTTTCATGTTCTTATCTTGATATACAGCAAAGGTATTCCAACTTTCCTTTTAGAGGCCTGGGAGCTAGTACCCCAGTCTAAAAATAGAACAAGGGGGTATTTTTCAGCGTTGGTCTACATCCTATCTTTTTCAGCATATCAAACTCTCTATTTCTACCAAGTTTCATGTTCTTATCTTGATATACAGCAAAGGTATTCCAACTTTCCTTTTAGAGGCCTGGGAGCTAGTACCCCAGTCTAAAAATAGAACAAAGGGGCATTTTCAGCGTGGGTCAACATCCTCTTTTTCTATCTTTTCAATCAAACTGCCTATTTCACCAAGTTTCATGCTGGTATCACATTTTGCACGATTCTAGTGCATGTGAATATGAATCTGAAATGAATATGAATCTGAAATGAATATCAAAAAGAGACAGTGTTTCAACTTTCAAGATGATCCAAATTAGCTTCCGTAAATTTGCCATCAAATAGCTTGATTGAGTCTTCTTTGACTTCGGCTTTCTCTTCCCTGTTTCGGAAGTTGACCTCTGAAGATCAGAGTGCTTTCTTACCTTAATAAAAATTAATAAGTTATATGCTTTTCTGCGTCAGAGAAATTTTGCTTGACTTTCTGTCATTTTGAGGAAATTTGTGGTTTTGAGTTGTACGAATTTGATTGGTTAAAATCAACAATGTTGCGAAAAATGTTCTCAAGGTGTGGGGACACGAGGTTTTTTTAAAATTCTCATTTGCAACATAAATTTTTTGTTGCTGAAACAAATAAAAAATTCAAATCGATTAGAATTTTTTTCTTGTTTCAGCAACAAAAACTTTGAGCGAAAAAAGTTGCAAAATAGGGGCATTTAAGGTGGGGACACAGTGAAACATATTCATGCGATTGCAACAAATTATTTTTTTGTTGCAATCGCATGAAAATTTGTTTCCGTGTCCCCGTAGCTTTAGGGGAACTCACTATGGATACATGACGGGGGGATCAGACACAGTTTCTCTTCGAAAAATGCAACAATATACATATTTTAGGAATTTCATACCCAAAAATATACCAAACAATCTCCGATCTCCAATTTCTAAGACTCAACGTAACGACTGACACCTTATTCGACAGAATCAATCTAACAAACAACCTCTTGTTTAGAATACACTTTACTTCGCCGTGAGTTTTCTGGATTTTTTGTTTACTTTGTTTCTTAATTTTTCCAGAAATCTCAGCCTGACCAGTTCCTTACCAGTTCCTTATTTTTCAGGCAATTTCCAGTCTCAAGTTCCTTAAAGAGACGTGTACATAAGTTATGTAATGTACGATAAATGCTCAATAAGGTTACATAACATAATGATGAAGAACAATTCCGACTACATTTTTTTCAATAAGCAACTGGACTTTGGACCAGCCATCATGAGTTGCTTAACATATCTAGTATTTCAGCCCTCGCAGAATGACTGGTACCCCCCTAAAACCTCTTATTTTGGCTCTTTTCTGGCTTTTCTATGTAATTGACAAGTTTGCAAGGTGAGAACTCTGCAGCCTCGTATTGAATATGGAGAGGATTCCCTTACTCAACATGTCTGCCATTTCCCAGAAAAATGTCGCGCCGACGCAGACCTCTTAGAAAAGTTAAACGACTATTTCTCGTTTCTCTCGTTTCAGTTGAACTGGATTGCAGTTTCTTCCCTGAACCGAGCAAAACCGAGGGGTGTATCGACTGGGTATTGGAAGGATATCTGCCAGTCATGAAAATACGTGGAAATCCAACAAAAGAACAACGCAAGAACAAAAAACTTCCCTCATTTTACAAATCTCAATAAATTGTCTCAAGAAAAGAAATTGAGAAGAAATTTTTTGTTATGAGTGTATTCCGAGATAAAATGATTCATGTTAATTTAGCAAACTATGAAAATGTGTCGTTTGTGTGTTTTTGTTCTGTTGTTGGGGTACACTCTTTTTTTATAAAGAACTACTTTATAAGGAACCTACGAGTAGAAGGCCTAAAAATTTAAAGAACTTATACTACTAAAGAGAAATCCACTAAGGGACTTTTCAATGTTGATTTACTCAAAAACCTTTAAGCCCCCCAAATTTAGCCCCCGTAGGCTTTGGAGCTCTCCAAGCCTTCTGCCATCAAAAGCAGAAGGTTTCCAAGACTTTCGAGAAACTTTCGGTTTGAAGTTCGAAGAGATTTCCATGTTACCAGTTGCCAGGACACATTCCACGAATGGGTCTGGGGAGAAGGCAAGCACTAATTTTGGTGCGAAAAGATTCAGATTTCCAAAATTTGTGTTTCTTGAAAATCATGGATTCTGTTTTTGGAAGCATTCTGTTTTCAAAATTCGGAAGGCTTTGGAGGTTTAAGAAGAACACCCCCTAAAAATGGTCGGAGCATTGTCTTAGCACTGGTACAAGCCGTGTCTTAGCACTGGCGCTGCTCCTTTTTTGGCTATATGGAAACGTGGCTTAAAACACAAACTTCGAAAATATTTCCCAGACCTCCAGACCTTATACCAAATTTTCAAAATTTAACCCCAACCTTACTGTATGCCAATAGTGTCCTTTAACAAACCAAAATTGTGAAATCAATACCCTTCTCGTTTGCACTTACCCGGTGCCCAAAGCATGTATTTTAACCCCGTACGAAAACGAAGAAAGGGGGGGACGGCACCTTATACAAATTGACGCAAGCAAATGGTTTAGCATTGACCACAGGAATCAAATTACGTAAGCCAAGGTGTAATAAGCCCGCAATTCAGGCACTGTTGACGATAGCTATGGGTTGCGTGCTTACCTTTATGCAGGTTTTGCGTGCGTCAATAAATATGACAAATCAAATGGTATAAAGCATTGGCCTAGCAGCAGCTCAAATTTTCATTTAAAAATTCAGACGTCTGTATGAAAACTTAATGTACGATATTGTTGGCTGAAGAAATTAGCAATATGCAGGCAAAAACATTGATTTTGCTCATAATAGCAGTGAGCCTCCACAACGTCGTTTCTCAAGAAAATTGCAAGGCCTCTAGAATTCGCTACTGTACCTCTCTTGGGTTCGTAAAAACCTACAAGGAAAACCTCGTCGGTCAAACAAATCAAAGAGTAGTTTCTCGCGATCAAGCTTTCAGAGATCTACAATTGTTGGATTGGACAGGCTGTTCAGAGCTTGTCAAGCCATTTGCCTGTTCAATTTACGCTCCGATCTGCCTTAAGAAGTTTGGTTATTTGCCTCCATGCAGATCGCTTTGTAATGCCATGAAACAGCCGTGTAACAGATATATGAAATTGCTAAATAAACGCAAAAGGAAAGGTATGGAAATCTATTTTTACAATATTTTTTGCTCTTTGGTGTATACCTGCCGTTCTCTGGCTTATTTTTTCTTAATTTCCAACCCTACCCTTACTATTTACATTTATACAAGTATCAATATCTTTTTACTTATTTGGGGTGTGGGGGTCTGCGTATCAGCAGGTCGGGCCTATTTTCGCACCCGGATCGTGGATTTTTGAACTTTTAAAGAACGGATTTGCGGATCTGTAATTACCTGCAGGTGTCGGATTTTGACGATTTTGAGTCAAGAGGAGCGAATTTTGAGTTGTTTTTCGCGAAAAAAAGGTTGCATAACCTTGATCTTGATCAAGCACACCCGCTGCTTAATTCCTTGCATTACGAAACGCAATTTGTGGTTCATATCCTATCGGTGCATATTTAAATCACGGACTCAATTGCTGTCAGTTTGGGGTCAATGTTCTATCAATTCTCTGCGGCCTTGATCGGCATTCTTTAAAAATCCCGATTGAAAATCGAAGTAATGACGTCAGTCTTATGACCGCTATTCTAGTCTTCTAGTCCGGTATCTGTGTGGGTTTGCATTTCACAATATTTTGTATCCATTCTGATATCAGATTTCGGATATTAGAGCAGCGTAGCTTAGTGGTTAGCACTTGCGCCATTTGTGCTCAATGTCAGTGACAAGGTGTAAAAATCAAGGTGTAAAAATTTACTACCCTTTGCTAGACCAAAACTGTAAAAAATTATACCCTTGGCTAGACTATAAGACCGAAAAAGGATAGCTCTAGCGTGGTACATCCCCGTTACTATGGAAGAATCCTCTCAAAACTCTCATCCCCCTCGTGGCCTTTATTATTTCTTTTCTTTATTGATTTTAGTTGAACTGGACTGCAATTTCTTTCCTGAACCGAGCAAAACTGCGGGATGTATCGATTGGGTGTTGGAACGTTACCGACCAGTCATGAAAATTCGTGGAAATCCAACAGAAGAACAACGCAAAAATAAAAAAATTCCAGAATTTTACAAATCAGGGTGAAGTCAGCGATTTTCGGCACAAGAAAATTTTTCGGACAGCAACGCAAGTTTTGGGACATTTAAATTTAATGAAATCTGATTAGTAACATGTTTTTGGGACAAAAAAGAAGTTTTGGGACATTTGAATCTTAATCTAAATGATATCTAATTGGAGGATAACTCTGGGACAGCAACGCAAGTTTTGGGACATTTGAAGTTAATGAAATCTGGTTAGCAACATGTTTTGGGACAGCAAAAATGAGTTTTGGGACATTTGATTCTCGGTGAAATATGATAATCTACGAAATTTGACTTTGATTCTCTTAGAACAATGTGATAAATAATAGTCTTGCTGGTTTTCTTTACAAATTCTCAAATTTCTTAAAGTGCGCTAGAAAATAAGGGATAGAAGTGCAGTGTGACGTCATAAGAACTAGCTTGAATCAAGCCTCGGGCACACTACAAGAGGTTGCCTAGGCTCCACCTGTCTTTACGATAACCCGGTTCCCAGCCCGGTCCAGCCCTGTCAAATATGAAAGCGTAAAAATTGGGCTCAGCCTTCGTTTTCTCAACTTGGGCCGAGCCACCTTAGAACCACGGTCAAATTATCCCGGGCCAGCCCAAGTTATACGCGTTCACACTGGTCTGGACCACCCCCAGGTTTTTACAAGCTATCTTAACCAAAAAGTTTAGCAAACCTTAAGCCCTAGTTGCTCATTGACCAGTTGCTTATTAAAAACAGTGTACTCCCAAGGGGTATTAGGGAGATCTTCAAAAAAATTGATGGGATAAAGGATAATTGTGGAAAACCTGAAGGGTATACGGGGTATTTTTTGGTGGGATCCCGGGATAAAACGGAGAAAACATACATTGGATAAGGGATATGTAATGATGTGATAATTTATGATAATATATATAACACGTGATCCTAATTATGTAAGTACTGATGTATTTATAAACTGTCATTCTTTTGTTCGTAACACAGATGATTACAGATGGGATAGCGGGCCTTATCTTTTCGTATCTCCTCTCCACATAAGAATGTTACAGGATATTCTGACACCCTTATGGTACCCCATTACATACTTTTACCTGAATAGAGTTCTGATGACGTCATAATTCGCCACTCTGAAGAACGATGGCTTTTATGTGCGTTTCGCGGTTGGGTGCTGTTTGCTCGAGACGGGACTTTGGCAATATAATATACATGGCTTAAGCAGTGATAACATAGCTATAAACATAGACATAAACATATAAACACAGCTTAAGCAGTGAAAACTGTTTATTTGACTGCTGCTCTATATATGAAAATGTCTTTGCTTGCTTTACCTGCAAGTTTAGCATATTCTTTCAATTCATTGATTTCGGCTTGTTTATCTTCGTCTTTAACAAACATCTGAAGATACACCTAAATGAAAGGGAAGACATCTTTCAGATCTTCTATACCCACGCTAGCGAATCTATAACCATTACTGTGGTGGATAATCACTACTGTGGTGGTATTTTTTGCGTACTGTGGTGGTAGTTTCTGCGTACTGCGGCGGATAATCACTACTGTGGTGGGTTACTATGCTTGCTGTGGTGGTAGTTTTTGCATACTGTGGTGATACCCTTAAGAGAAAAAGATTCGGACCCAACAGATCCGTACCTTTCGGGTAAAATATGGGTGACATGGGGAATGGACCGATTACGGATCCAAGTTGATTTGTTTTCTAGCGTACCCAAAGAAGACATGATACGGTTCGCAAACAGGAACGGATGCATTCGTACCCGTGTAAAATAAAAAACAGTACCGTCGAGAGGGGAGTCCAGCGGGGTCAGAGGTCCGCGACCCGGGTTGTGAAGGGGCCCGCGAAAAGTGGAATTCTCTAAATGATTCCCCATTTAAAACCTCCCAAAGGCCCGGTAAGATTACAATACCCCGGGGCCCGCTCTGCCTATCGTTGCCTTGTAAACTGGGTTTTAATCCGGTTTTAATCCCAAATTATAAGGGGCTCGGATAGCAATGGGGTGTCGATGTCAGGCATACATCATAGGCTGGAGGGGTCATAATTACAAGGAGGGGGATATAATGTCGAAATTGCATACATTATGAGGTGGTTTTATATCATTTGCAGGGGTTACTCAGTAGAGACCATATTAGACTTCCTCAAATATTTTTGTAAATACATTGGAATGCTGAGTTCGCATTTTGACGGCACTTGCCTTAAGTTGAAGAGGAACTTCTTACAGATCTTTATTTGATTAATATTGCTTAGAGGGCAGACAACTATCATTTTTAGAGGGAGCTAGTTTATTAACTGCGAGAAGGAATAACTTGAAAAAATTCATACAACTCGAGGAGATTTCTTAAAATCGTCGATTTACCCCCAACAGTTAACCTATGGCACTTAACCAATGGCATTTAACCTACGACATTTAACCTACGACATTTAACCTATGACATTTAACCTACGACATTTAACCTATGACACTTAACCTACGACATTTAGCCCATGACACTTAACCTATGACATTTAATCTACGACATTTAACCTATGACATTTAACCTATAATATTTAACCTATGGCACTTAACCTATGGCATTTAACCTACGACATTCAACCTATGTTATTTTACCTATGACATTGGACTCAGGGGTTCGAAACAGGGATTCTCTTGAAGAAAATTACTGAAAAGTTTCAAATTATAATAGAAGAAGTCAAACACAACTTACGAATGAAGGCATTGCGCTGCCATCACACAAAACCAAAATATCTTCCATTTCTACATCTTCATCGGCTAAAAAAAGACGACTGAGTATAAAAATGATGATGATGAAAATGATGATCATGATCATGATGATGATGATGATGATGATCATGAGAAGATGATAATGATGATGGTGATGATGATGATGATAGTAATGATGCTGATCGACAACCTTCTGACAACACTATCCGCTTTGCTATAGGGTGCTTCGTTCTTACTCGAACGCACATAACTTTGCAAATGTGGGCTGCACACAAGATATACAAATGAGGCCCTTCGACTCATGCGTCAAATGCAGACAGAGAACCTCTTCGTAAAAGCGTAAGGGTATCTTTGTTACACTCCTAAATCTACATTTTTCATACAGGAGCTTTCATTATAACTACAAAGCACGGACTTACTTGTTTCATTCGGATCAAATCTTGCATATCTGTTTGCATCAAGTTTTGGTATACAGTTCTTAATCGGCTGAAATGTGTACGCCTCGGGGCATAACAGAAACGAAGGCTCGTAGTGACCCTGAAATCATAGAACAAAACAATTAGTTGTAGACAGAGTAGTCCAAGCTACCAAATTCTGAAAAGAGTAGGAGTCAACGAGGGGAGGAGCAATTCACTACTTGGAATCTCATACACTCCAAGCTGGTATTTCCATTGCTTTCCTAGGAACCTTGTAAGAACCCTTTTCAGAACAGTCTTTTCAGAAGATAGAAATGTCCCTGGCATGTTGCAGCTAGATTACTACACTTAGCCTGGTTTCAATATAGCCAAAAATGGTTGTACCAGTGCTGACATTGCTGTGACGTTTTCAGTTTTCATCTAAACACTTCTTTACGGTGGCTCCACCGTCGATAGACAGTTGCTCTACACTTTTTTTTTTAAAAGCAACTTGACATCCAGTCCAGCCCTCGAAGTTGCTTAACGTATTTGTTCTTTCAGCCCTCGCAGAATGACTGTGTACCCCCTAAAAACTCTTTTTGGCTCCTTTCATGCTGTTCAATGCAATTGACAAGTTTGCAATGATGTATTGTATAAAGAAAGCTATTTCAACCAAAAATATGAGCAAATCTCAGCCCTTAGTTGCTTATTGACCAGTTGCTTATTAAAAAAAGTGTACCGCAGTAGTGCCAACATAAAAAGTTGAATTTGGTTCAACTTCCCCGGCCCTTATCACGCTTCTGTCAGTAGAAGATTTTAATGGAAACATGCATTGCAGCCGACGGCGACGTGTCTACGACACCTGCCTTTGTTCTCATTGAGCACATGACTGTAACAAGCCAATCAAATGCAAGGAAATATGAAACCACTTTATACCAGCCACTGTATCAGCACTGGTACAGCCGTGTCTCAGCACTGGCCCCGGCACGTACTGCTATATGAAAACAAAGCGTCGCAACATTTTCTCAGCAATGGTACAGCCGTGTCTCAGCACTGGCCCCGGCACGTACTGCTATATGAAAACAAAGCGTCGCAACATTTTCTCAGCACTGGTACAGCCGTGTCTCAGCACTGGCCCCGGCACGTACTGCTATATGAAAACAAAGCGTCGCAACATTTTCTCAGCACTGGTACAGCCGTGTCTCAGCACTGGCCCCGGCACGTATTGCTATATGAAAACAAAGCGTCGCAACATTTTCTCAGCACTGGCAGAGCCACTTTTCGCTAAAAGGAAACCAGGCTGAACTACACAAATTTCTAGCTTACGCTCCCTGCTTTTGATTTGTCACTCCACACTGAGCGATTTTAAAAAACAACAAAAACAGCGAAGAGCGACAGCGACGCAGTGGGACTTCTGTAGCTAATGAGTCTAAAAAATAGTGGTCGGACTTATGTAGTGAGTCTAAAAAAAATCATCACCTTGTATCGCATTTTCTGACAAGAATGAATGTAATACCCCATGTAATAGTACTTGAAATCTGGACAATCTCGCTGTAATTTCCTGATAAAGTAGATTTCCCTGAAAACGGTAAAAAGATGTTCTTAAATCCGGAATAAAAATCAAAGTAAAAATCATAATCATAATGATGTCATTTTTTCAAAGTTTTAGATTTGCAGCTGACTATGAATTTCTGTTGAATCTATTTCGAACGCAACTAGTGCGGAGTAGCCTGCGCGCAGCCTGAAACGCTTCTTCAAGGAAGTACACTTCCTTGAAGAAGCGTTCAGTTGCAGGCTAGTGCTGATGAGGGAATCTTGTGGCCAGCTCCTTCAGCCGTCGGTACGATATTATTAAGCCTGCCTTATGGATAGACGGGGGTGTGCACCAAGATTTTCCAATCCCGTCTACTTATATTATAGACACCGACCCTTTATTGTGGGTAAATACGGGTTAAATCGAGATTTAAGCTGAGTTAAAACAACTAGGACGTTAGCTTAAGTTGTTGTTGCTGTTGTTGTTGATGTTCCTAGCTCAGGTTGGGTTTTGTTTAAGTTGTTCGTTCCACATGTTCGATTGGCTTTGGCTTTACATATGGCAAACAGTTAAGAGCTTGCCGCAGGCTATATGGTGTGATTTCACTCCGAGTCATCAACACCTCGTAGTATAGTCGCACCGCATTTCCGTAGAAGGAGACGGTAGGCATTTCGCTGTGTTTAATATTTGGTGTTTCATGTGAGCAGGTCATTCTGTATGGTTCGCGGACATGCTGCAGTTTGTTCGATCGTCTCCCCCCCTCCCTATCCCTTTTCTTTTGGTTTTTGAGTTTATGATTTGTTTTGTATTTGATTTCTTCAGCAGTCTTTCTGTTGAACAGGTGCATTGGTCCGGAAATTTGGAAATTTCGGTTTCAATCACCGACCGTACAAGCTTTTAGGTAGGCAGGCAACAAAGGGCCGGTGCATCGCACGCCCAGTTTCCTGCATTTAGATTTAGATTTTAGTATTAGTATAAAAAAGTAGTTGAAATATTGGAAAGATAACCTTAGGAGGTCCGCGTGTTGTTGTTGGTGTACTAGTTAAGTACTTTTAATACAATTTTCCATACGACTTCCCCAAGGGGCCATTTCTGTCTTGGGAATCTCGTACGCCTTTGCCTGGAATCCTGTTGTTTGAAACGAAAATCCATTAAAATCCTTTTGTTTTAACAAAAATCTTGCAGAAACTGGAAATGCACAACGAAGGAGAAACTTAAGATTCTGAGAACTAAGTGAGAATTTTCACGACGATGGGGCTGAAAGTAGTCCACCGTAATGAAATGCCCCCTTGGACCCCCCTGGTTTAATAAGGTGTTGTTGAATATCTTAATGGTAAATTTAATAAAAACAGGGTGTGATAGTTTAACGTCATGTAACAAACCTTAATGCAGAATAAGTACCAAGCGATAAGAAACTATAATCAGGATCATAGAAAAAATATTTCGAAGACAAACAATGTGGCAAAATATCAATCACTCCAACGGCAACCAGTTTCCCTGTAAAACATAAAAAATTTGAAAACTAAAGAAAAATATGGATGTTACTGAAGGTGAAATAGTGTATGCAGTGCCAGTCGCTTCAATCATGCAGAAAATATCTTCAGACAGGTACACAAACATACAGACATACTGACAAGGGTCCATTTCGTTCCTACCCTCTACACCATTCAATGTTGATTATTTATTGACAGACTTCATGTTGTATGATTTCCTGCACGATGAAGATGCTCATTTCAATTTCAATTCAACAAGCCACTCAACATTGAACTGGGAATAGTGGGAAGAATGATTGAAAAGGGGGAGCTAATTGCCAATTTCAATTTTGGCTCAACAATTTTTTCCATTATTGTAGGATCTCAGTAGTAGGTATCGTACCGTACCGTATCTGATACTCGAACCCCCACCCCGAAAAGCTATTGATACCATGAGCCAGCTGGATTTGAGCACGAAGCCAAATCACTACCACCTTCGCAATAGGCACTGAGGGACCTAACTAGCTAACTAACTAGCCAACGTTCCAGTGCCTCGCACTCCAAACCCTTGTACAGGCTTGTACAGGCCTGTTTGATGGATCTATGAGCCAGGTTAACTCTTGTTATGGACCTCAAAGTACGAAGTATTAACGTTAAGAATTCTTTATATAAGCCAAATTTTGACAGATTCAAGGATAATTATTTTAATCCTATGGTTCAAATTAGAAATCCCTTAAAAAACACTTTGTTTCAACAAAAATCTCGTACACCTTTTTTGAAGAGTGAAATGCCCTCGGTCGAACTCGGCATCCACGTTTTTCTGGCTTTCGAAATTTCAGCTCTGAGGCTGTGGCAAAACGATCAAACATTGGTGGTCAAACAATTGAGATCTGCTTGAAAACAATGTTAGACCGCAATGCCACGTCGTAAAAGAGTGCTTGATAAGAAGTGCTTGTATTTAAAAGTGCTTGTATTTAAAAAAGTTCAAAAACCTTTTCTGCTTGCGGCTCGGGGGGGGGGTATCTAAGCCTAGTTTTGGACGGGGACGTGCCATTTCAGTCCAAAATTTGGACCCATAATTCCGCCCGCGTCTGAAAAATTGTGACCCATGATTCCGCAAACCTGATAAAAATTGTGACCCATAATTCCGCAAACATGATAAATGCTATGCCCAATATTCCGCAAGGCAAAGAACGTTTTCAGATAACCAAATCATGTGACGAAAAGCAAGTAATGTTCAAAGGGCAACCTTGCTGATAGTCCAAAGAGTTATCAGTTCGGACTGCACATTTTGTAAATGCTAAGCTTAATTCTTCAAAATTTCTCCAGACTAGTACCCACAATTCTGCATGTTTCCTCAAATGGTACCAATAATTCCGGACATACTTCTAGAAAAGGTTTTCGATAATTCCGCACTTTTCAGAAAAAAGGTACCTCCAAATAATGGCACGTCCCCGTACCCCCAAAACTGTTAAGTCACCCCCCCTCCCAAGGCTTGCGGTTAGCAAAAAAGTGCAATGCTTTGTTTTGACTGTTTCCACTCCCATCGCTCCTCCGGAGGGGTTACTCGCTTCAAATCGCCCGGAAATTTCCCAGAAACTAAGACTTAGGGCAAGTCAATGCTTTGTCATGTGACCAAACAATCAAACATTCTTAGACAAGCGAATTTCAGATTTTTGACCAACATTGTGTGATCCACGGCCTTGGCCTGTTCTCATGCTTCTTCCAAAGCCCAGGCTTGCTTTCATATAAAAAAACTTCTTATTAAAAAAGAGCGAATTCTATCGAATCAATAATCACAATGGTAAATCGTACCATCTATGTAATATTGCTGATGAAAAGCTCCTAGGCCTGTATTTGGTGTATCTTGCCTTGATTCTTCTGCCTGTGAAAAAACATTTATTTTCCAATTACACTCTTTTTTTATAAGAACCGACATTTCAATTGAGGCTGGCTGTTCTTAAGTTTTAGCCTTTTTTGAGAATGTTTTAATCTGTTCTTAATTTCTTGGTTTCTTAGACATCTATATTTTTCCGTGAATGTCTGGAGTGGTATTAGGTTTGTGTAGGTTTGAGAAGAAATGCAGCATGCTTTTCTCTGTTCATTTCAGGGGGGCTCTCTCTCGATTTGGGGGGCTCTCTCTCGATTAGTTTATCTACTTAGAGAGCTCCTCCTTAGTCAATCAATGCTCAATACAATTTGCTTGTTACATGTATTATCTTTATTGTTGATTTTAAAGTTTAGTTAATTTTGTGAATTGTTAAATGTTTTATTTGTAATTTGTTATTGTAGTTATCAAATTGTATTCAGGATTGATTGATAAAATGATAAACTGAAAACTGAAACATTGTTAAACAAACGAAGAAAATTTATAGATTTAAGAAAAGTTTTACTCACAACCAAAGGACAATCGACTAGGAATCTTTTAAACTGAAAATAAAAAGGTAAAAAAGATCTCATCTATATCGCTCTAATGTATATGACATTACATGACAGATTAAATGGCATGAACCATCATCATTTCCACTTTCAGAATACACTACACGCAGTTTTTTTTATAAGCAACTTTGCTCGGGTCTAGGTCAAAAAGTTGTTTATTTTTGGACCTCTTTTGGCCACCTTTTAGTAGCAAAAGTTGCTTAGTAGTTGCTTAATTTTAGGTGTATATTTGCCCTAAGAATAGTATAGAGGCTAGAAAACAGCAAAATTTGGAGTTATCCTATAGCTTTTTATGCAACATAACGCTAGAACACCTAGTATACAGCAAAGTAATACTATAAATAACATCAGTCAAGAAGTACCATGTAATTGGTACCATATAGAGACTGTATTGAAAGTTAAGATGTTGCTCAGGTTTTTTCCTGTGGTACTATGGGTTGCTTAAAGTTTAAGGCCTTCTACATCTTGGCTGCTTATAAGCGGTTGCTTATAAGAAAAACTGCGTGTATTTCATAACCAGCAAAAATTAAAAATTAGAAAAACGAAAATTTATACTGCATATAATAGTCGACCCAGGCCTATTTGAAAAGGTACATTTCAACTTTCTCTTATTACCTGCTGTATATCATTTTCGTCCTCAGTTTCATCGTGAACTTTCATTTGATATTTTTTAAACAAATTGTAGGCTGTTGGGAATGTATCAGAAAATTCTTTCGACTTGGGACAAGACTGCACGGTTTTGACCTTGGAGAAGAGAGAAAAATATTAAATTTATTTCCTCACCCTTTTTTCTTTTAATTTTTCAACTGGGTCTTTGTGGATGGCTTGTTGATATTTACAGAACAACTGAAAACTATTTTGAAATGTTTTCATGAATTCTTCGGACTTCAAATCAACTCGACGTGTTTTTATCTTGGAGAAAATGAAATGACAGAATAAAAAATGTACAAGACAAATAGGCCACATTGAAAAATGGCCGTCATTATGCAAATTTCAAATTATGGGGCTGTCACCTTTTGCACATTTTGCCTTGAAATTGTCCGCTTAAGAGAGGCCTCCTTTAGTGGAGGTTCAACAGTAAGGGATGTCATTATGAAAGGTGGAAGGAAACAAAATGCTTCTGCTTAAACTTGTGAATTTTGTTTTATTTTGAACAAGTGCACATGTCACTAAAACTGTCAAATTTTCAAACATTTACCTCATCAACACAACCAAAAACAAATTGCAAAGGGAAAACTGTTGATGAAAAATTATCCGAGTAAATGTGTAAACGATGCTTCGATAATAAGGACTAGTATAAATCTAGTTATCTGGTAAGTTATGTGGTTAGTTAGTTAGTTTGTTATTTAGTTAGTTAGTTAGTTAGTTAGTTTGTTAGTTAGTTAGTTAGTTAGTAAGTTTGTTAGTTAGTTAGTTAGATAGTTAGTTTGTTAGTTAGTTAGTTAGTTAGTTAGTTAGTTAGTTAGTTAGTTAGTTAGTTAGTTAGTTAGTTAGTTAGTTAGTTAGTTAGTTAGTTAGTTAGTTAGTTAGTTAGTTAGATAGTTAGTTGGTTATTTGTTAAGTTAGTTAGATAGTTGGTTTGTTGGTTAGTTGGTTAGATGGTTAGTTGGTTCGTTGGTTAGTTAGTTAGTTAGTTAGTTGGTTTGTTGGTTAGTTAGTTGGCTAGTAAGTTTGTTGGTTAGTTAGTTAGATAGTTGGTTTGTTGGTTTGTTGGTTGGTTGGTTAGTTAGTTAGTTAGTTGGTTAGTTGGTTAGTTAGTTGGTTAGTAAGTTTGTTGGTTAGTTGGTTAGATGGTTGGTTTGTTGGTTAGTTAGGTAGTTAGTTAGTTAGTTAGTTAGTTAGTTAGTTTGTCAGTTGGTGAGTTAGTTAGTTCGTTAGTTAGTTAGTTTGTCAGTTGGTGAGTTAGTTAGTTAGTTAGTTAGTTAGTTAGTTAGTAAGTTTGTTGGTTAGTTGGCTAGATAGTTAGTTAATTAGTTAGTTAGTTGGTTAGATAGTTAGTTAGTTAGTTAGTTAGTTGGTTAATTAGTTAGTTAGATGGTTAGTTAGTTGGTTAGTTAGTTAGGTAATTAGTTAGTTAGATAGTTAGTTAGTTAGTTAGTTAGTTAGTTAGATAGCTAGTTAGTTAGTTAGTTAGTTAATTAGTTAGTTAGTTAGTTAATTAGTTAGTTAGTTAATTAGTTAGTTAGTTAGTTAGTTAGTTAGTTAGTTAGTTAGCTAGTTAGTTCGTTAGAAAGTTAGTTAGTTAGTTAGGGCTTAGTTACTTAGTTATTTGGTTAGGTTACTTAGTCAGCCAGTCAGTCAGTTAGTTAGTTAGTTAGAAGGTTAGTAAGTTAGTAAGTTCTTTATAGTTGGTAAGTTAGTACACAAGTTATTTAGTCAGTTACTTAGGTAGTAAGTTAGGAAGTTAGTAATTTAGTACGTTTCTCGGCTATTTAATTAACTAATCATTCTATAACCCAATGTAAAGAGAGTTTAATGGTGTAACTCTTAATAATTACCTCAAGTTTATGTGACAAAGCAACTCCTTCAGGTATCTCGATTAAATCTTCGATATTTTTTTCGCTGTTTGGGACAGTTTTTGAGCAACAAGACTGATCATTTGCTGGTTCTACTATTTCACCCTGTCGATAGAAAGGAACACAAATGAGAAAAAATACACATAGTCTGTTACTCTAATAAACCATCATTGATTCAATTAATCACAAACAGTTCTGTTTTATATAGAAAGATAATGAACCTTCGCTTTTCTTTCAGCAATTTTCTTCAGTTTGTTCTCCCTTCGTATTTCTTTTGCCTTTTTGCATGGTTTTTTATCATCATCAACTTAAAAGGAAACAAAGACTGTGTTGTATTTGGTTTTAATATCAAGCAAAGTGACAAGAACTTCCCGGGGGGGGGGTACTTCATTGTTCAAATGACTAGACGTGCCCCCCAGTTTTTCCAAACCCACCCATGTCTACTGATAAATTCTGTTTCTCGTGGTACCCATGTATAGAAAAAACAACGAAATTTTTTACCCATTTGTAACAATATCTCAGATGTTTGAACCCAATTTAACGCCTGAGGCAACTCTAAATGCGTCGAAAAGGCATTTGCGCTGAAAACTTTTCAGGCTTTTCAAAGCAATGCATGTCTAAAATGTTATATATATTTTACTACCCATGTGTAGAGATTCTTTTATGAAAAATCAACCCATATGTAGGGAAATTGGCGCTGAAAAAGTTACCCATTTTGGCGGAACGTCTAGTATAACGAACCATGGAAGCCCCCCCCCCCCCCCGGGGAGAACTTCTGTTTCTATGCCAGTACCAAATCGCAAGATATACCTTTAGGGGTCTTTATTTTAAAAATAGAAATTTCGTTGTTAATAATGAACACAAGTTAGACTATCTTAGGCTTCTCAATCAGACTTACCAATGACTTTGTGACTTCTAGATCTCTCTTTGCTATCCATGTGGTCAGTTTTAGGATTACTTTTTGTTACTTTTGTACCTTTCTTGTCTTTTTTCGCTTCTGCAATTGTCTTCGTTGCTTCTAATTCGGCTTCTGTTGAACTATTTGGTTCTAGAATTAGGAGCGGACACCAATGATTATCTGATAGTTCAAAAAAATGCGAAAAGAATCCTCAAATTCATCAAATCAGGCAAATCAAAAGTTATGGAAGGAAATACACCATATTCTATTCAGCAAGAGGTCTTTAAATTATGTATTTGAGTTGTACTCGTATTTAAATATGTATTTGAGTTATTAGTTTTTGAGCTGTACAAAACTTCAAAATTGAGATAAACAGCGGAAACATTTTCTGGCATACTTAAAAGCTTTTTTGTCTGACATTCCTCAGAGTACGAATGACAGAAACAGACTGAAATTTTTGGTATGTATGCATAGTATTAAATCACTTATCACTTTTATTTGTACAAAAATCAATATTCCAGACCTTTTCCATCAATCAAGTACTTTCTCATTTTCTTCAGAACTTTTTTCTGTGACTTTGACATTTTGAATTCTGTAACATCACATCTTTTTGCAAAAAAGAAGAAAACACATTTTAATTATTAGGATTAGGCTGATGGAAAGTAGACCTAAAAGATCCATGTTGATATGGGACCATTCGTTCTGTGGAGTCTAATACACCGTTAGCTGGAATCCATAATGTTTTCATAGGAATCTAGTAAAAATCTTTTCGTTTCAATAGGAATCTGGGCAAATAACCTATTTCCCCAACAATTTTTCTCAACATATCACTTTTTCTCTAAATGTTTTCTCCTATTCACAAAAAATATCCCATATATCCTTTATTTCATCCAGAAGTATCCAGAATCACAACCATAGCCCAAATACCGTTATGGAACCTCCTTGTTCCCCTTATTAAAACTGAGGTCAATTTCAGGGGCTTAATAGGGGCAGGTTTGAAGACAAGCAAAACAACTCCAAAAAAACAGTGAAAATAGAGCGTGTGCTTAGATATTTGCTACTACCACCGAGAACTGCACTAGAGGCCGTTTCACCCAGGCTGATGCCAAAGCCTGCGTCACAACCTCCACACCCTCCCAAAATGAGTTTTTAGTATAGAATAACTTTATGCAAACATTGGGAATTCTTCCCTTTATATGGAGCTTTGCTTAGGTTTTTCCAGTCAAGGATGGGGTAGACAAAGCTGCAACTAGGAGCATGCCCTCTCAATAAAATTCTTAATACAAAGTTGTATTATTAATGCTTCATACCTTATTGTATACATTGGACAGCACAGTTGATTCATCAGAGGTTTATATACATATTTTCCACTCCTACAAAGATGTAAAAACATTGTAATAATACTGAATAGACAGTCACTGCGGAGAGAAGAAATATGATAAGCATTTCCAAGATGATGTGGCATTTTGGTATGTGGCATATTGGCATTTTGTCATTGTGGTGTCAGGGGGTTAGCAAGGTTGTAGTTCAAGCCCCAGCCATGGTACCACCTCAGCCAAAGCCGAGGTCTCCTTAGTTCATCTACTTATGACATCATTGCAACAGGTGCTAAATATGTCATTCCACCTCCACTATCACTGGTGATGTGGCTGAGTAAAATTAAGGTTCCAATGCACTGTGAGCTCAGATCTCATAGGATCTACTTAATACAAGCCTGCAGTATGCCTTAGCTGCGCATTCTTACCAGGTACTTAGTAGAAAGTGTTAAGCATGTGATGCATGTAAGGTGTGTTTCCACACTGCTTATTAAGGCCTGGCTAAACTAGGAGACATGGTCACGCACGACATTTTCACACGTGACATGTCCCCTTAATGTCTCCCAGCTTAGCCACCTTGGAAACTTTTTAGTGTGAGACAAAATTCGTAGCAAGAGACATGCAAATGTTTCTGAGAGACAACAGAAACATTTCTTGTCTCCATGACTTGCAGGACATGTTGCTTGCTTGTCACTTGCATGTTTAGCGACCCTGGGAGCCAAGCTGAATATGAGCCATTCCACATGTCTCTTAGTTTAGCTGTAGCTTTATGTTGTGCATGTGGAAGATATGCACACAATTTCAAGAATCTATATCAGGAAAATTAGAGTTGAGGGGAGGGGAGAGTACCTTACCTTCTCCATCCTCTGTTGATCAGGTCTTCGTAATTTTGACAGGACAACTGGTGAGCCCACATACCTATTAAAGAATCAATTATTAATACATTTATCTATGACGTGATACGCAAAAAACGGTAAATGCAATTTAAGATAAAGCGAGGGCTCTTTTCTAGTTGCTTTAATAAGCCCACAGGTGTAGGCCGTTTTAAGAGTTTTAGGCCTATAAAACTATTACCGTGAGAAATATTGGTGTCTGTCTGCCCACAGTATCCACATCTGTGTCCCTCCCCAAGACCAAAGTATTCGATTATTCCTCTCTTTTGCATGTTTGTGTTTATGCGTTTACAGGAGAAGCAATTACCAGGAAACAAATGGGAACGCCGCCGCCATGATGTGCGAGCAACAAATGATTTGAAAGAAGTGGTGCGCCACTGGAACGTGGTCGACTTAAGCAAATTATGACGTATTTAATGGAAAAAATCTGAAGTGAGGTTATTTGTAATTGTGTAGTTCACCATAGTGACAGTGCAACGTCTTTTGAGAAAAAGAAGAGCAAAAACCTCGCTCAGTGCTGGAGATGAATGCTCCCCACTTGCATCCACAATGCCGAGACACTGTGGCTGAGGCGTCGCATCTTACGGTGGTTCCCGTTACAGGAAATCGCTATTCTCCCGTGAATCTTCCGCCAGCCAAGGGGGTGGGACTATCCGGCCCCCAGACCATGTGCTTACGCTTGGATATCCCGCCAGCTTCCGACTCACACACTGAATCAATTGAATATGAGTACCTTCTTTGTACTAACAGAATTTCTTCCTTACAATCAGACTATTGTGGGAAAAGCTATTTCGTGCGCATGCGCTATACTTTTGCTCATTTAGACTGCTGGGTTGGATCGGATAGGAACCAATCCAGTTCTTCGCGTGCAAACGCTTTGCAAAAGAACCAGAACTGGCTCTGAATCGGACCAGAGCCGATTCAGTTTCTCTCTTGCAAACGTGGTATGCATCTTAAGCTATGACTAAACTGGGAGACTTGCGCGCGACACTGACTTTTATTCGGCGTGTCTCCCAGGGTGGCTAAACATGCGAGTGACAAGCGAGCAACACGTCCCCCGAGCCATTTGTATGTCGCGGGGACAAGAAATGTTTCTGTTGTCTCCAAAAAACATTGCTACAAATTTTGTCGCGCGCTACTTTTCCGAGGTGGCTAAACTGAGGGACACCGAGGGTACATCAATGCAACGCGTGACATGTCTCTTAGTTTAGCCAGACCTTTACAGTTCTGACATCTGGTAGCCCATCTGGTCTATCATTTCTAATGGTGTGTGAATTCATCACAGAGAAAGAGCCGTTTTTGAAGCATTAACTTTATGTAAACTGGACAAAAATACTTATTGGCTCCAAAAATTTGATTTGAGGTGAAAAAACTATGCAGGAAGCATGATGGTGTGAATAAATAAGCCAATTAAAAGAAAGTTTAAATAATTTATAAATTCATCGATACAAATTGGCGTTTGCAGGTGGCATGCTACACACAACTGTATGACAGCATTGGCAGCCTGTAATCTAAATTCATAGGTATACTACTAAGGTGAGGTTATTTGCTTGGTTGTTGATGACATAAACAATAAAACAAAAAAGTCATTTATGTATGATAATGTTGGACTCAAAAATTCAGCTTGACTTGTAAGGCTACACTTAAACTAATTTTGACGTAGAAATAAGAAAGTTTTCATCATGTTGGAAGAAGAAAGGTAGTGTACAATTATTCTTCAATAATAATTTTCTTCAATTTATGTATAATTATTAATTCCTTTTTTAGATTGTTTATATTGAGCATATGTGTTTATTTATTTCATACAAGTCTATATATATGTTTATATCAATTACAATGATTCCTGACCGCTCCGTTAAAAACAACTTAATGGGTTTTTTCATGAGAAGCAAGTTTATTGGAAAGTTAAGAACAGAAACCGTCATCTGGATACCCTTTAGTGTCAAGAACCTTAGAGAACTAGACCAGAAAACACTGGTTTCTTTACAAGAAATCTCTTAAAGGGCTCTATAAGTAGTAAAACTTTACCAGAAAGTCAAGAAACTACTACGAAGAAGGGATCGACGCTGATCGAAGACGGGATAGTAGAATTCAAGCAACTATTTTTATTTTGTGACATCAGCATTCTGTTTTTGAAAGAACCTTTCATGACGATGGTCGCAACAAAATTTGAAATCCTTCTACAAATTTTCGAGCAAAGCCTTGATTGAAAAGAAAATAATCAAGACCTCTCAGAAATTTAGCCTGTTAATTGAGTTGAGAAAATGGTGCAAAATGCGTTCTGTCCTTCAAACCAACATGGAGGATCTTGTAATCCTACTGTTAGGCCCCCAGCTACGTTCTTTATACAAAGTGATTTGTTTATTTGGAATAAAATTTCTGATAGACGTTAAACAAGTGAAAATCATCTTCCTTTAGGAAAGAAGAAGTTGAAAATGCCACTGATAGTTTACATGTGATAAAAGCCATTGCAAGAGTGAAAGAATTGGGGATTCAATCCGAGGATAAATCAATAGTCATCAATTTGTGTACTGAAATTGCTCTACTAGAACAAGAAGTACAAAGGTAAGGGTATGGAACTTTCTATCCCAAAGTTTGCTTGTTTATTGGTAAGTTAGTTGGTTAGACAGTGAGTAAGTTAGTTAGTTAGTAAGGTAGTAAGTTAGTTAGATAGTTAAAGAGTTAGTTAGATAGTTACTTACTTACTTGGTTAGTTTGTCAGTTAGTCAACTAATTAGTTAGTAAGTTAGCTAGCTTTTTAGTTAGTTAGTTAGTTGGTTAATTTATTACTTAGGAAGTTAGTTAACTATGCAATTAGTTAGTACGTTAGTTAGTTAGTTGATTTAATTAGCTAGTTAGTCCGTTAGTTAGTTAATTAGTTAGTTACTCCATTAATTACTTAGTTCGTTATTTAGTGAGTTAGTTAGTTATTCAGTAGTTTGAGTTAGTTAGTTGGTCACTTAGTTCTTCGCTCAAGCATTATCTTGTTGATCGTGATCTTTCCTCTTTGGCAAAAAGAAATCGAACTACGAATTCAGAAAAATAAATCCAAAACAGCTGATCAATCCAAAGCGACCTTAATTTACTTTTCTTGTTCGTAATCATACTATGATAGTAAATTAACTTAGGACAGATAGCTTTGTTTTCAAAAGACTAAGATTTGTCATTGTAAAAGTCTAAAGAAAAACGTTGTATGAACAGATGGTTAACAGGTGGGAATTATTAATATGCAGTTATGAAAAGAAACTTCATTTTCTTGAAGAGACAAAGTGGTATGCCTGCTATATAGAATCACTGCAAAAGTCCCATTACTTCACTCGATGTTGTTGTTGTTGTTTTTACCATCGCTCAGTGTGGAGTGGACAAATTGAAGATGCTGTGGGGTCGTGGTGCAATCCAGCTGATTCGTGGTGTCAGAAGCTCAGTGTGATCAGGGTTCGAGCCCAGCCACGGTAGCGTCTTAGCCAGGGTCGAGGTCTCGATGAGTTAACCTACTACTGAGATCCTAGCGACTGGCGCTAAAAAACACCACTTCACCCTGATTTCACCTTCGCCATTTCACCTTCAAATCAAGAGTAGGGAGCATAAACTGGAGACTCGTGTAGTCAGTCTTTGCCTGTATAAGCAACCCACCTACACTGTAGACAGTGACGTAGACTTTGGCTGTTTTGTGGGTATGGGTCTAATAGTTGTGGCTTGTGAATAAGAGCAGATTGAGCTGTTTTGATCTCAAGGTATCAAAGAGCGTTTGAATTAAGTAGCTCGAATTCAATTTTAAAAACCACAGGATCAGTGCAATTAATCCAGTTTTCAATTTCTTTGAAACGAAAACCATCGATGATAGCTATGTTTAGGGGTATTAACAGAGGTTTTTTATGCATTCATACATTGACTCTAACTATCTATGATATAACCTTGCGCTATACTTTACCCACCTAAATTAAGCTATGCCACATAAAACTTCAGCACATCATACTAATACCCCACAATGTTACCAAGCCATATACCACTTTATTCCATACCATACCATACCATATCAAAACATAACATTTCAAAGTATATCAAACCATACCATACCATGGTAAACCTCAGCATACTATAGCATACCTTACAAATACCATACCATATCAAAACAAATCAAACCATAGCATACCATAACATACCGTAGCAAGCAATACAATACAATACCATCCAATACCAAACCATACCATACAATACCATACAATACCATACAATACCATACAATACCATGCCATACCACATACCATTCTATTCCATACTATACCATTCGATACAATAGTTTCGATACCAAACCATACCACACAATACCATACCAAATGATACCAAATGATACCATACGGTACCATACCATACCATACCATACCATACCATACTATACCATGCCATACCATGCCATACCACATACCATTCTATTCCATACTATACCATTCGATACAATAATTTCGATACCAAACCATATCACACAATACCATACCAAATGATACCAAATGATACCATACCATACCATACCATACTATACCATGCCATACCATACCATACCATACCATACCATACCATACCATACTATACCATGCCATACCATACCATACCATACTATAAACATATACCATTGTATTCCATACGATATCATACGATACAATAGGATACGATAACACCATACCACGCAAAACCATACCACGCAAAACCATACCAAATGATACCAAATGATACCATACCGTACCATACCATACCATACCATACCATATGTAGTATTGTAGTATTTACATTATGTAATCATTAGAGCCCAGGACTCTGGCTATGCGAAGAGCATGTGCTTGGATTGTCGATTGGTTATGTTATGTTAGGTTGATTTACAAAATGGCCTACTCTCTTGCGTTCATTGTATTATAACAATATTATACCATACCATACAATACTTTCCAATACCAAACCAAACCATAGCATACCATAGCAAGCATACTACACTATACTATACTACTGTATACTATGCTATACTATACCATACTATACTATACTACACTATACAATACAATACTATACTATTCTATACTATACTATACTTTACTATACTATACCAGTTTACTGTAGTATACCATACTGTGCTAAACTATACTATATTTCACCCCATTTGAAGCTGAATTTGTTTCCTGATATTTCATTTTTCAGGCTACAAAACTTGCTGGACCCAAAAGACATTCGGATAGCATATCTATCTAAAAAACTAAAAGAAGTGGAAGAAAAGCAAATAAGAAACCAAATTAGAACAGAATCCACAGAAACACAGGTAAAAGGATAATTTTCGTTTACTTTAGGACTTTAGAAGCCACTTCATGACGTACGTAATAAAAGTCAGGTTGATGTTGGGAAATCCATTAGAACTTTTCTCTCCCTGGTTTCCCTGTGCTCTCTCTAAAAATATTAATTTCACTCCTAGTAGAAATGATTTCACTAAACTTTAGAATGGGCTTCCTGTGACGGATCTAGAATTTTGATATTTTCAGACAACTGAAATCGCAACGAAAGACGAAGAAAGTCAAGCAGAAGAAATCACGTCATCAGCTAGCTGCTGTGTGGACACACAAACAAGTGTAGACACTGTAGACAAATCGTCACAAACAACACGAAACATGGTCGATACAAGCACACAGATTCTTGCTTCAAAACAAAAAGACAATTGCACACAAGTTAGGCCAAGAACTATGGAGTTTCAAACGCAAACAAACGATAGACTACATTTTATGTCAGCTAATACGTTCAATCGAATAAACCGAATTCAGTTTATTATGGCACAGCAGCAACAACACAATAACGAGGTAAGACCACATTACTGCATTAATCGTATCCAGACTATCGTGCCACTTTAGACTCACTCCATAAGTCCCACTACTTCGCCCGATGTTGTTGTTGTTGTTTTCTACAATCGCTCAGTGTGGAGCGACAAATCAAAATAAGGGGAGCGCAAACTAGAGACTCTTGTAGTGAGTCTAGTGCCACATAGGAGTAGACTAACTACAAAGCGAGGCTAACACAGAACCGAGATCCAGCGATTCGACTCAACAGCGATAACTACAACTCAGTGAAAGTCTGAGTTACCAGTAGTTAAGCACGAATTTCAACTACTTTTAGAGACTACTCGTTGGCAACTCGTTTCCAGGCCTCATGCGCTTTTCCTCGTCTAAATCCTGCACAATTCTCCACCGTCGAATTATCAAGATTTGACCATCATCTCCAAGTCCCGGTTTCCACTCATGAACCCGAGTCTAACATCAAACTGAGATTACTGAAACGACAAGTCATAGTTTGAGCGTCCACTAATTCAACTCAATAGCGATAAATGGATGATGCAGTCTGGACTGATCTGAGCCTTAGTACCTGGTGGTGTTTTTATTTTAAATGTAAAACATCAAAGCATTTTCGGGAAAAAAAACAGGAAAGTTTTTGGGCCAATAAACACCTCCGAAGCTAAACCTAATACCTTTCTGTGTTTCTTAAGTCTTGAAAACTCGCTAAAACCTTTGAATTGAGTGAAACAGATGAAAAATTCTTGAAAGTAGCAACTGAACGCACACAAAAAAGGGAGGGGATGTTTCCTACGTTATCCCAGAGGTTACAGGGCGTAGTCCAGGTAAAATGTTCTGGGGCTTAAAACAAGACCAAGACCCGATGGCCCTCTCCAAATTCTAATCCTTTATCCACCCTCTCAATATACACCCTTGTACATTGCAGATTTCTAAAAGGAACTATGAAGAGACGTTCATTAATGACAAACTCAGTTAATAAGATTGAAATGCAGGGATAACACAAGTACCATTCTCTTTTCACAGGCATCAGACGACTCATCCACGAAGCTCCCGTCTATTAGAGGAAATTCATCCAGAAGACAACAGAGGTACACTATTTTCTTTTTTCCGAGACGGGGGTCACGACAGATAACTTTTATTGTCATTAGTCTCACTGTGATACATCATTTGAAAGGTAAAGCAATTTTTATTTTATATTTTAGACTACACAGAAGAGTAGAACTTTCAAGTGCCGATGAGGCGGAGCATATTTCAAGCGGTTATCATAGGAACTGCATCCCAAAGCCACGGAAAGCTAAATCGTGGGTGTTCTAGTATTTAGACTCAGCATTTAAAAAGAGCAATACGTTATATAGGAAAGTGCCTTGGAAGAGGGAGACCAAAGACCAGGTTGTGATATCATCAAGGAGATAAGTGGTCAGTGGTGATGGTGAAGCAATTACGGGACTGAGACTGGCACAGGATAGAGGCTACTGTAGACGTTTTATTGAAGGACTGAGAGGACATGGGAGGTCAGTCATTCAACTACTGGTATCTAATTTCATAAGTACAGTGTTTTACTTCGCTATGTCGAACACATACACTGAGAAACAAGACTCTTGTAGCTCGAAAACATATTCTTTTCTACGATTCTGAGGACCACAGAAAACCCCGTAAACAACTGTCTTGTTTGGTCGAACTGGTCACCAAAGAAAGCTCATCGGAAGGAATTTCATATTATGGCGTAGTTTGGGGGGCTCCAGCCCCCAGCACCCCCTTGTGACAGGCCTGACCAAAAGAAGTCATTAAACCTCTCGAAACCTTGCACCTTGCTCACACAAATACAGCAAACTGCGTTTGAAAACCGCTCCGGCAGCGAGAAACCGTTTGCTTCTTTTGAAGCAATGTTTCGTAACGCGGCCAAATGGTCAAACTTGCGTGTGCAAATTTCAAATGTTTGACGAAAAAGTTTTATCGTCTGCCAGGGCTTTGGATTAAAATTTGCTGGACTACCTTTTCTGAAGCGACCATAGTACAGATCGCTAAAGATGTCCACCAACTTCCAGAAAAAATTTGCTTCGATCCAGACCTCTTTGAAAAGGTCTATGTAGGTTTTGAATTTTTGTGCGAGTTGCCAAGGCGCAACTTTGTAAAATGACTATAATGTGAAAAGATCGTAATAAGTTGCCCTAGATGGCTATTTTTTTAGGTTTCTATAACAGCAACCAAGGTGGCTGAAAAATGCTATCGCGTTATTTGTTATTTTGATAAACATGTGTAATCAGCTTACTTTAAATTAACAAAAATATGAAAAACGATCTGATTTAGTTTTTCAGCCGCATATAATGAGCAAATGTTTATTTGCGAACTTGAAATGGACAATTTTGGCCCCGAAGATTATTGCCTGGGTGATGGGGAGACAGAGACATGTTTGCGGAGCAAGTCCAGAAATCGTCCGATCGTCGACTGTAAATTCAAAACATACACATCAATTTTTCGCTTCTAAACACTTCAAGCCAATAAAAATTCCCTATTTCATGCCATTTTAGTTTTCTTGGGGGCTGTCACACCCCACACATGCTTATAAGGGTGGCCTTGGTTGCGAGATATGCTTACGCTATAATTATTTCAAATGTCTCTAAGACACCGTTTTACATGAGACCCAATGAGAGAAAAAGATACGAATCTAAAATTTCCGTACCTTTCGGATACGATATGTGTACGATTTCACTGCGCTCACACAGGAACGGATCGGGGACGGAACCAAATGGATTCGCTTTTCTAGCCTATCCAAAAGATCCCGTTCCCAAAAGGAATGGATCCATGCGCACCCGTGTTAACGAAAAACCTATCGTGACCTTTTCTGGAACGGATTCACTCCCATCCGTTTCAGTGTGAACGGAGTTTAAGAACCGCCTTGAAGTTGAATTCTAAGAAGTAAGCAGTATACCATAAAGGTGACTTCCACTGAGCATAAAATGTCGCGCGATGAGATCACTGTGTTATAGACTGTTTCTCCCTCGATTCGACAGAAAAACATCGAGTATGGGCGTGCGCTATACTAGCTTTGTCAGTCGAAATGCATTTGAAATTGATCTTACTCTCTCGACTTTGCGTCGCGCGAAATTTGTCGCCTACTGGAAAACCACCTTTTAAGATTGATATTAAAATAAGTAACGCAAGACTTAGGCATGAAATGCAGTTAGTTGTATTTAAGTTGGTATTTATTAGCTATATCATTTTAGATGTAAAGCTATTTTAAAAACCAACGTTAAATATAGAATGAAAAAAAATTATGACTTTAACGTATTCATCCATGTACGTAGTACAGCTTTATTGTACTGAAAAATTGTTATTAACAAAAAAATAAATTTTGACATGATTTGTATTTTGTTTACGCCTTTTCTAAATAAAATATCTGCCACGTGCTTTCTGCTAGCAGCTCTTTACAATAAACTACTATTAGGTGACAGGTAGGCTGGGGGACGCTCGGTAATTTTTCGAAAACTTTTTCACCCCAAAATTTATTAGGGGTTAGGACCCCCCGTTTATAAATTTTCCAGGATTTTCAATCTGAGCAGGTTTCTTCTTGTCGAAGAGATCCAGGTCACAGCATGACTCCACGTTTCTATACAAGATACCAGTATAGCTCAAGAGAAAAATCCCCCCGTTTTGAGACCCGGTTATTTACAAAATTCTCATCCCCCCGTTTAATTATACCTTCTGTTTATTGGGCACTGAAGAGCACTAACACTATAAAATATTCAGTAAACCATATACTATCAGAATGCTACTGGCCAATAGGAAACTGTAAAAGTTAATTTGCCACAAGAGGACTGTCACAGTTAATGGGATCTGAACCCAGACAACATGCCCACAACATGACAAGAAAGTGAATAGCACAGAATGAAATGGCCCGATACGATAAACTCCCCGAATCAAACAATCCATGACTCTCTTCCCATTTTGCTTTGTTTTTGGTGATCAAATCTAAAGAATTAAGGATCGTTTGGGGGGTTACATGGTCCCCCTGTTCCTGTGAGAAAATCCTCTTTTTTCCTAACGTTGTGTAGGATTACTTTTCAAATTTCAGATTGATAGTCGAGCAGATTGATAGGGAGGATTGTACCTGATCCCTATTTCCCGATGTTCCCTTTTAAATTTTGGTCACACTCCCTTGTTTTCTGGATACATGTTGCCATGTTCGCTAGAACCCTTAACGACCCTAAGGATTAATACTCTAACTATATTAGTTAAATAACGACTAGCCTATGCCCTTATAATGATAGGGTACCAACAACGGACCATCAACTAAGATTCTTAGTGTTTTTACTCAAAAAAAAATTACAGCAGGTGACGGATGCTATGAAAAAGATATCTTCTCGATTTCAGCCCCCCTGGTTTTCTTATCTCCACCTTCCTTTTCTCTTTATAATAATAAAACAAAACAGTATGGTGAGGTAAATCGGAGCACGAAATTCAAGGGATGTGAGTCATTGGAGTAAAAGTTAGAGCGATACTGAACTATAATCTGGACGAAGCTTGAGATGAGATGTCGCTTGTGAAAGATGAAAATATCGATTCAAGGTGAAATTTTAAATTTTTGTTTTTCTTTAATTTTTGGATGGGCTTGCACGATATTTAATTTTGCCAACAATTTTTAAAAGTTTTTGGGATAATACAATATTTATGGGGAGGTTTTGAAGATGGTTCGGTAGGAAATTTGATTTCATTAAAAATTTTTGCACTATTTTCGTCTATATCAATGGAAGCAATAGATAAGGTTAAATGAAGCTACAAACAACATATAGATCTTGAAGTAGCTACGAACAACATATAGATCTTGAAGTAGCTACGAACAACATATAGATCTTGAAGTAGCTACAGTACAAGGAGACAACATTTTATTATACGTAGCTACAACTGTCTTCTCTTTCAGCTGAGAAAACGGTCCACATTTTTTCCATTTCGAGCAAAGCAACGCTATATCGTCGACTGAAAATTATCTAAATTCGACCAACATATCTCCATCATAACGATAGCTCGAAACATCGCAGAATGCAGATCAAACATAGCCTCGTTAACTCGAAAGATAAAAACTCAGACAACTTTACTCTTATCGACTCTCCTGCTCGCATAGAAAACTCGCGAAAGCTTTGATGACAGGTTAAAAGCCCAGTAACTCAACTTAAACAAATCTGCAGCTTGCTTGATGCTGACTGAAATAGAGCGAATAATTTAGTCTTAAATTAAGAACCTCGGACTCTCGCTTATATAGTTTATCCAGATGACTTAACAAGAGTGGTCCTAAGAACCTCACAAGACCTGGAAGTCTCTCAGTGACTCCGATTGAGCCGTGGGCATTTTGAGTAATTACTAAATGCCTTATGGATTGCCAAATGCCTGATGGATTACGAAGTACTGCATTTCCTTGAATAAGTGCCCCCTTGAATAAGCCCCCTTTTGATAGCGATCCTCCGTTGATAGTGTTTGTGCAAGCTCTTGATGGGATGACCCCAGAGACACCTTTTGCTACTTGCTGCAAAACTTAGTTTTCGTCAAAACGTTACTTTATTCATACATTTTCAGGCGCTTAATCGAGGAAATACTGTATATTCGTCCCCTTTTTTTCCGAGATAAACTTTCAGAAAAGTTGAGAAAAATAAAACTTGTTCGCTGGAATGTTATTCGCAATAAAAATGCAGTACAGCGAGGGGCACTTCACTCTGCGAAAAAGCGTACGAGATTTCTATTAAAACAAAGGACTTTCAAGGGATTTCCAAGAAAACAATAGGACTTGCAGCAAAGGTGTACGAGATTTCCAAGGAGTGAATCGCCCCTCGCAGTACAGTATAAGGAGATAAGGATAGCATACTCATTATGTTTGAACCACAAGTAGACTGGTAAATTGTTGAATTTTCTAGAACAAATGAAGAAAATATTTCTGATTACGATCTTCATGCATGTGAAGCGATTTCAATGATTAAAAAGCTCGAGTCTGCAGCAGATCGTAAGAAATCTACACTTGAAGTCTGCACAGAATTTGCTTTCCTAAAACAGGAATTAGCAAGGTAAGTGAAGCGACGTATAGCAAAACATACCACCACATCAAGCATAATAACCCACCACAACAAGCATAATAAACAACCACAGTAGTGCTTATCCACTACAGTACGCAATAAACACCACCACAACAAGCAAAATAACCCACCACATCAAGGATAATAACCCACTATAACAAGCATAATAAACAGCCACAGTAGTGCTTATCCACCATAGCATGCAAAAATACTACTAAGATAAGATAGCTAGTTCGCTAGCGTTTGTTTTTTGCAATGAGGGGAACTTTCCCAAAACACTGGAGAGAAGATGGAACAAGAACAGGATTGTATCTGTATGTTTTTCATTCGAGCTCTTCCCCTCTCCATAACTCTTCATAGAGGAAACGTGTTGCAGAGGCTTTTACGAACAGTGGTGCGGATTTAAATGAATGACTACACAAAAGTTCCCAAAGTTCCTTATTTTTCGACCTATTTATATTAAATTGTAGCACCAAAAGTCTCATAATAGTTTGTTAACTTTAACTGCACATTCAGAGCCATGACTATTATAAAGAAACACTTGTATATGAGCAAACCTGAAACAACTCAATGAAACATTAGATACATGCAAAGCAAACAATTTATTTAAGTTCTGATGACTGCGAATGTAGGGAACCGGATTCCTTACTCTCGATTGTTTGCAGTGATAAAGAAATATTAAAATGAAAAAGTTCCTTAGCGTTTAACGATTTTATCTTAAGTAGTATAAGTTCTTTGAATATTTTGACCTTCTACATGTAGGTTCCTTATAAAGTGGTTCTTCATAAAAAGCGTTTCAGGGCACGTAGACTAGATGATTAGGGTTAGAGCTCTGAAGTCGTCTTTAACCCTAAAGCTATGGCTAAACTAGGAGATATGTCGCGTGCCATATTGTAGTCGGCTTGCCTCCCAGGGTGGTTAAACGAGCGAGTGACAGAACTCCCTGAAACATTTGCGCGTCTCTCGCTACAAATTTTGTCGCGTGTTACAAGTTTCCGACGTGGCTTAACTGGGAGACGTCGAGGAGACATATCAATGTCTCTTAGTTTAGCCAGGCCTTAAGTTGAAATCAAATTGAACAAGCAAGTTGAACAAGCTTCTAAATTCTAATCCATGGTTATCTTTCCGGCCTTCGAAAGAATCTGATAGCAACTGCATCCTGGAACTAGCGGCAATACCTGACTCAGCGCTTAATTAAAGCTATAACGTGATTCTATGAAATGCTGAAAAAGCTAATAATAAATAGCTCTTTCTTATTGACAACAGCAAAGTAAAGATCCGTTTATTTCAAGAGCTTTTTTCAGAAAGAATCAAACGACTTCAAAGCATTTCTGGGTTACTAAATAACGACAAATCTGTCAAAATTAGGGTTGCATACTGTAATTTCGTATTGTATAAAAATAAATGATCGACGCAAACGTTATTATTGTAGGTTGGAGCAGACTGTGCGAAAGAAAGAATCAGTTATTCAAAACCTTGAGGAAAAACTTCGAAAGCAATCGGAGGAGATATCACACTTACACACGTCCACACAAACTGAAATACAACTTAAAGACGCATCTAGCCAAACATTCATCCACGGGAACGACTTTTCTATTCAAACAGAGCTCGACAAGGTTGAAATGATAAGCACATCTTTGCAAACAGATACTGAAAAGTCCGCAGAAACGTTTGAAAATTTCACTCAGACAGGCGCAGTTGTCTACGTGGATTGTGACACACAGATTGAGTGTGAATATGCAGACACCTGTGTGCAAGTCGAACAAGAAAGAGTAGACAAAACTACACAAAATGAACTCAACATTGTAGACAATGCTACGCAATATGAGATAGAATGTGTTGATGCGTTTACAGAGGCAGACAAAGTAGAGATTGAGCATTTTGGCATGCAGGCTACTGTAGACACTGTAGACAAAACTACACAAAATGAATTAGAAATTGTAGACAATGCTACGCAGTACGAGATAAAATTGGTCGATGCGTTTACAGATGCAGAAAAAGTAGAGGTGGAGGATTTCAATACACAGACGGATGTAGATACTGCAGACAAAACTACACAAAATGAACTTGAAATCGTAGATAACTCTACACAATATGAGATAATAGAATGGGCTGATGCCAATACTGAGACAGATAAAGTAGATATGGAGGATTTTGATATGCAAACGGGTGTAGACACTGCAGACAAAACTACACAAAATAAACTAGAAATTGTAGACAATACTACACAGTATGAAATAGAAGTAAAAAATGTGTCTACGCAAGCAGATAAGGTCGAGATGGAGGATTTTAACATTCAGACGGATGTAGAAATCTTGGACACAACTACGCAAAATGAAATAAAAACTGTAGACGGTGCTACGCAGTTTGAGATTGAACTAGTAGACAGCTCTACAGAAACTGGCGAAGTCAAGGTGCTACAAGAAGATTCTCACACTCAAACTGAAACGAACAGTGAAAATAAATACGTGCAGAGTGAGGTCAAAATGGTAGACAAAACTACACAAAAAGATATGAAAATTGTAGACAACTATGAAAAAAGAAATAAAGCGAGGGTTAGGAACTGCTTCACACAAACGCAAAATAAAACGATGGTAAGAGAAAGTGTTGCGTTTTAGTTTGTTGAAGAACTTCAATAACAACACGCTTCGTCAAGCAAAAATAAAAATTTCAGGTTGTTGATCGGCTTGCTTCTTAGGCCAAGAAACAAGCGAAGTGAGTTGCTATAAATGTTGTGTTTGGAGAAAAAAGACGCAGCCCGAATAAAACCATAGCAAAGCTACTTAAGTCATTGTATCAGAATGTAGAAACGACTAACTCTCGACTTCTTATTGAGATTTGCCTCTATGTTCTAGGATGCGTACACGCAAATGGAAAGCCGTGAAAGATTTTCATCAGCTGATTCGTTGCCACCAATGCTTGGACAAAGGCGTCAAGGAAAGGTAGATGTTTGACTCGACTTGCGTTGAAAGTTGGTTGGTTTCGATTTGATTCCATGCGATTTTATTTGATTTGATTTGAATCGATTTTATTATTGACTTGACTTGCCATAATTTGACTTGACTTGACTTGACTTGACTTGACTTGACTTGACTCTACTCAACTCGACTCGAATCGACATGACATGACCTGATTCGCCTCATGTGATTTGATTGGACTTTACTTGAATTGCTCCCGACTTGACATGATCTGTCTTGATTTGCCCTTATGTGACTTGATGGGACTTGAATTGCTCCTTATGTGACCTTTCTTGTCTTGACTTGACTTGACTTGGCTTGGCTTGACTTGTCTTGATTTGACTTGAATTGACTTCACTCAGAATTGACTTCACTTTCCTCTGACATGATCTGACGTTATCAGACCCGACTAAGGTTGGTATAACTTGACTTGATTTTACTTGAAAGAACCTGATTTGACGGGACTTGTCTTGACTGCTATTATGTTATAATTCGTCACATATTTGCTACCCTTGGGATTACTGAATTATGAAGCAATAATCTACATAGTCTGCATTCCATCATCTTAAACCAGCAAAGAATCTATCATCCTTCTAGACTGTAAAAGTGCACGTCAGACTGCCTCCAATCAATGGAAAAGACCAAGCATCAACGAGGAAGACCAACATCACAGAGTCAGGTACATTGAGATAACCACCCGACTTCTCAGAGATTTCTAGTCATTAAATTTCCTCCTAATTCTGGCCAAACGGTCAAACATACTTTGCAAAACATTTGAAATTTGCTTATCAAGCATACATACTTTGCAAAACATTCGATCAAACATACTTTGCAAAACATTTGAAACTTGCTTATCAAGCATACATACTTTGCAAAACATTCGATCAAACATACTTTGCAAAACATTTGAAATTTGCTTGTCAAGCAAAATGTTTGACCGTTTGGCCATGTCGCAAACCATCACTTGTTCAACATATTTTTCTTGCATCAAGCACCACTGTGCCACAAATTTAGCTCATTTTTGCTTGCCAAGCAATGTTTTGTGACGTGGTCAAACGGTCAAACATTGCTTGTAAAGCAAATCGCAATTGTTTGGCAAACAATGTTTGATCGTTTGGTCAGGGCCTATAAACTAATTCCGCCCTTCTGCATAAGCCCCATGCTTGTGTGATTTTACAAGATTCAAGTTACTGCACAATATACTGAGAACATAAAATGGTTTTGGTGAAAATTGCCTTTTTCATAACAGGTTAGAACAAAGAGCAGAAGCATTAGGAAGACAAGAACTGATACAAATAGCTGGAAAATATCATCAAAACTGCATTCCACCACCAAAGAAGGAAAAGAACTGGATATTCTAAATAGTGTTAGCGTCACAACTTTCCTCGTTTTCTGATTGCAGCCTGCGGGGTCACTTGACTAATTTTCGGATAGGGACGTGCCGCCCAAGAATCAAAATGCCTACCCATATTTATACCAAATTCCTGAAAATGTTAACCCAAAATTATGCCAGAATATTAACTCGTACACTGCTATAAATGCTTTAATGTACTATAATATGCCATTTCGAATCAAACTTCACCAAGAAAAGTGAAAGGAAACGAAAATAAGACCGTTTTTGATAAAGTTTGTACTGATTATCAATAAACCAGTACCCATATTTATACCAATTTTCAGAAAATCAAGACCCATGAAAATTATACCAAAATCATGAAAAACAATACCCTTTTGGGCGGCACGTCCGCAGTACCCGAAAATATATTAAGTACCCCCTGGGGGTTGCAGAAGGCAAGAAACACATTGGGCTGTCAAACATTGTTTGCAATCATCTAGTTTTACTGCAACAATTAAAGAAGTTGATGTAAAAATAATACAAATAAAACACTTATCTTTATTCTTGTTTTGGTTAATGTCGTGGATTCAGTTTTGAATTGTTGGTTCTTTTAGGTCTATGAAGTCCTTTGGTAGGATCAAAGTATTTCGTAATGTCCTCCTCTGTTTCATTTAACTCTCTCTTTATTCTATCTTGAACCGACAGCAGACTTGGAGTGGCCACAATAGTTGGTCTGTTTCCCATTTCTTTGCGAAATTCAACAACCATCTTGCCGGTTCTCTCAGCTAATTCCTCGTGTGTTTCCTGCAAGAAAAAAAGCAAGTGCAAGCTCCTTCATAGTGTCCAATAACCCCCGTAAAAGATTCTTCAATTTCAAAGTTGTAATCAAAATTTTTAAATTTTCCAAAACTAAAATATGTAATCATTCGAAAAGCTTTAACAGTGGCGTGAACAGAGCTCTTTTGAGGAGCAAATATGTGCAGAAATTCAGGAAACAAGATACAAGCAACTCGCAAACAGAAAAATACTTCATTAAATGTCTCCTTGGGCAGATATGGTGGGATTTGAAGCTCTTCTTTCCTTTTTATTCGAATTAAACATGAATTTGAAGTAAAATTTTATGCACAACATCTCCTAAAACGACCGTAATTCCAGTTGCTGCACGCGGAGAGAATTCCCTTACTGGAAATTTCTACCATTTTCCAGAAAATGTCGCACCTGACCCAGGCCTCTCAGTAAAGGTCTATTGTTTTGGTAACAGTAACAACTATGTATTTACATAAAAACTAAACTTCCTAAATATATGTTTAGACGGTAAGTTTTTAACAAGTTTATCCTTAATTCAAGGCCTTCTTTTATAAGTGAGCCGAGCCGAGATACTTTGGAACTTTACGTCCACGAAAAGACTCTCAATAACCGCGTGAACACAAATTATCTCCCACTGTCTCCAAAAGGCACACAAGCTGTCCCACAAGAGGCAGAATAAAAACTTTCAACATGTCAAATTCTTTGTGTGCAGATTACACAATCCTGTTTCTTCTTGCATCTAGCTCAAGCTTTATCTGAGATTTAGGCTAATAGTTATAGAAATTTTAGAAACTATTTGACAAACTGTTTCTGTTGTTTCTTGAGCAAATCTCTTCGATTTCTTCACATGCGAACAAAAATATGGAAGCAAGAAAACATAGAAATGCGAAAATACGTATAAAGGAAGACGATTCTGCCATCGAAATATCGCAAATAAGAAAAGAAACATTTTACATGAACAGTAGCCCTTGCCTAGAATGGATTTTTTACAGAGGAGCTCGCTAGAAGCAACTGACAAGAAAAATCGCTATAGTAAAAACAGGCCCCTTTTACTGGAAATAGTAACTCTTGAGATTCGCTGCCAGTCCGCCTCTGGCTACAATAGAACTGAAGTAACAGAAGAGTAAGACTTACTTGGATTTCTAAGCCTTGAAAAGTACCCAAGTGTGACGTCATCAAAAATCTTTTTTCTTAGAATTTCGAAATTTGCTCATCATTTTGTGAAAGACCGTCAAAAGTAATGCTTATTCGTGCAAAAATCAGTTAAATATGTCAAACATTGACTGAGATATGGCCATCCAAAGAAATACATTTCAATAGGAAATCACTGTATTTTTCCTTCTGTTCATAATGTTTTGAACAAGGCGCAAAATACAGTGATTTCCTATTGAAATGTATTTCTTCGGATGGCCATATCTCAGCCAATGTTTGATATATGTGACTGGTTTTGCACATTTAGGCATTATTTTTTATGCTCTTTCAGAAACTTAAGAGCAAATCTCGAAAATCTAAAAATAGATTTTTGTGACGTCATTACTTGGGTACTTTATAAGACATCGAACTTATCGAGCGAAATTGAATTCAGTAAAAATTGTTTAATTACCTGCAGGTCTTCTTTCAAAAATGATTTCAGTTGCCTTGTATTGTGTTTTGAAGTTATGGAAAACTGTGGGATAAGAAATAGAAGTAATTAATAAATATTAAGCCGGGCGCAAACCGTGATTTTGAAAATCTCGTGTACCAAGCAGGCCGGATAATCGAATAACTAATTGTTGTAAACAACTCGTATATTCGTCTTACTTGTATGGCCATCACACACAGGAATGCTGTGTAAATAATTCGCTGCCTTGTTTCTGGCCTGCAAAAAAGAAAAATCACGTCAAAGGAATCCTTAATTTTGGACCTCTTTTAAGTTAATTGTAGTTCAAAAGGTACTTAAATGGTTCCTTAATTTCAACTGCACATTCAGTGTCATGACTACTATACAGAGACACTTGCATGTAAGCAAACCTCGAGACTTATTTGATACATGCGCAAACGTACAATTTATGTGATTTTGACTGCAAATGAAGGGAACCGGCTTTCTAATTCTTTAATATTTGCAATGATAAAAATACTCAACATTGAAAAGTTCCTTAGTGATTTTCTCTTTAGTAGTACAAGTCCATTAAATTTTCGAGCCTTCTTCATGTAGGTTCCTATCACAGCCTATTTCAGATTCAAGGATATCGTTCTCTGTGCATGGGAAGGTGTTTGAATACAAAATAGAACTAAAGTAAGGGGGCTCATAAAAAGGCTGCAAAGAAAAAAAGCATCTTTTGTTCACCAAATTTTTAATTTGTGGAAAGAATTTCAATTAGAATAGTGCGTTGGAAAACCTTTCCAGTTACCTTTCTTATAGCTGCTACTGGAGTCTGTCCTTTGCCAATCGCCCAGCCTGAAAAAAAGACATGCAGTAATTTGATATGACTGTGAAAGCTTAAAACTTAATGTTTTCGTTGACTTGCAGTAAATCAAAAAAATTCAAAGTTGGTAGAATAAGGATGTGTTCCCTAGAACATGGCAATTTTTCTGTGTTCTACGCTACTACGCTTCAAATCAACAGAAAAGTCCGAAGAATGCGATTTCATTGCAAAAGAGCATGTGAACAGAATACAGGGAATTAAAGTGGTGTAGAAAGAAAATTATTGGGGGGGGGGGGTCAGTGAAATAGTTGGAACAATAAAAAAGCATCTAAAATATATCCAAAAACGATCAATTATGTTAATTCTTAAGGGGGTCCAACCCAGCCCCATAGTCTGCTACGGCCCCGAACTGCGAGAAACGGCGGAAGCATTTTTTGGACATACTTAAAAGCTTTTTTCCTCGGAGTATAAACATCAGAAACAGACCAAAACAATTGACATAAGCAGAATTTGTCCCCAGATGCGGATCAAAAGCACCAATCAGAAAGACGCGCTGAACTACTAGAATTGTGTTTTAAACACCAATCAACTTGCAGGATACAGCGGGAAGACCTATAGGATTGATCATACAGTAAAATTAACAACCGAAGAGCCGAGGAGTTTTCAATTGTAATTAAAGTACAGGAAAGTACATAGCTACTTTATCAAGATTCAGTAAGTTTCCGAATCTTCCAGAAAATGTTATTTAGTGGCCAAATTTTGGAAATAAATGTGTTTCGATATTTTGGAAATAGATATTTTTCAAGCTAGACAAGGATGAGAAAACTATACAGCTATTCGAGTTTATGTAGTAACAAGCCATCGACGTTTCTATTTATTCTTTTCTCTCAGAACAAATTTATTTGATTAAGAAAAATATAAACGGAAAGATATAGACAAAGCAAACCTTAACAGGCACTGTGAAAAGATGATCTTGTTTAACAACAATCGCTAAGCAGACCGGACAATCTCATTCATGATATTCTCAAACTTTTAATAACTTTGATACGATATTTTACAAATATAACTGTTTTCAAATCATTGGGCAAAGCAAGATCTTTGTTCAATTTAAGAGTTTTGGAATCTTTCTTCGTCAAAACAACAGGACGGTTCTATGTAGACAGAAAGAGTTCGTTTTCCCACTTGGACTTTTCAATTCATTGTATTGATCTTCCTGCTATAACCAGCAAGCTGATTGGTGTTTAAAACACAATGCCAATTCAGCTTCACTTTCTGATTGGTGCATTTCGATCTGCATCTCAGTATAAATTCCGCCTTTTTCAATTGTTTCGGTCTGTTTCTGACGTTTATACTCTGAGGAGTGTTAGACGAAAAAAGCCTTTATATATGTCCGGAGATGTTTCCGCTTTCTCGCGATATTTTGAAGTTTTGTAGCTACTACTCAAAAACTATTAACAACAATCGCTTGGTAGACAAGACAATTTCATTTACGGTGTTCTCAAACCGTTAGTAACTTTGAAATGATATTTATAAATATAACTGTTTTCAAATCATTGGAAAAGCAAGATCTTTGTTTCATTTAGGAGTTGGTGCATTTCTATCGGCATCTGGGTATAAATTCCACCTTATTCAATTGTTTTGGTCTGTTTCTGACGTTTATTTTTTGAGGAGTGTCCAGGCCTGGCTTAGCTAAACTAGGAGGCATATCGCGCGCGACACTATATTCGGCGTGTCTCCCAGGGTGGCTAAGCATGCGAGTGACAAGCAAGCAACATGTCCCCGAGTCATTTGCATGTCGCGGAGACAAGAAATGTTTCTGTTGTCTCCCAGATCTCTTGCTACACATTTTGTCGTGCGCTACAAAGTTTCTGAGGTGGCTAAACTGGGAGACAGCGAGGGGACATCAATGTCGCACGCGACATGTCTCCTAGTTTAGCCAAGCCTTCAGACAAAAAAGCCCCATATATCCAGAGATGTCTCCGCCTTTTCACGCAATTCTGAAATCTTGTACTACGAACACTATGCTAAGACTATTAAACTTCAACTTAATTAGTTTTTTTGGAATTCTTACCTACAACCCCTTGTTTATTTCCTGTCACAACAACAGCACTGACAGTTCTTTTTTTACCAAGCGTTTTCTGGACAGCTGTTCTTTTAACCTGAATGAAAATTAAGAAACTGTGAGGATAATTACCAGGCTGGAAACCGCTGGGATTCGAACAAAGAAATTAAGGACGGTGATGCAAAGTGAGCTCTACAAGCAAAGGAGGCTCGAAGTAGTGGAAAAATTTGTCAAATGTTGAAGCTCTACATTGTTTTCAGAATGACATACAAGCATACCTCAATTACTATTGAGTCAAACCCATCCATTTGCACTAGAAGAAAAATTTAGGACATTTAGCACATCACTAGGTTCATTATTCAAAGGCTGCTACTCAGAGTGCATAGACTTGTAGCTGTTATCACGTAGGGGAGTGCCACATAATTTTGGAAAGCAGCCAAATGATGTTTTGTCATTATTGCTGCAAGGAATACACAAGGTCACGTAAAGAGCAGGGACAGCAAGCAAGCAAGCAAGCAAGCAAGCAAGCAAGCAAGAAAGCAAGCAAGCAAGCACGAAAGCAAGAAAACAAGCAAGCAAGCAAGCAGGCAAGAAAGCAAGCAAGCAAGAAAGCAAGCAAGCAAGCAAGCAAGCAAGCAAGCAAGCAAGCAAGCAAGCAAGCAAGCAAGGGAGCAAGAAAGCAAGCAAGCAAGAAGGCAAGCAATTTCGTTTCTTAAAGAAGGTCAGGATTTGAAGGCAGCTATAAAGCTGGTGGGAACCTGCAGCTTTTTCCCTGAGACTGATATTCCTAGAAAAAATACCCTGGGTACTCATTTACTGATCTGAGAAGGATGGATAGCTAGATTGACCTTAAGGTTATAGAAAGTAGTCCCAACAAGATGCAAATCCACAACCTTGCAACCATGAGACAAATGTCTTGACCGCTATGTCATATCACTGCAATGGATGGGGGACGGGTGATGGCAGTTGGGAAAAATCTCAACAATCAAGAGGTGAGCACCATTACTTGAATTGCAAGAATACACAGATGCAAGTTATACACATCATCTTACTTCCTGTTTCATTCTGAGGCTGTCCAACATGTTTTCCTGGCCATGAATTCCCAGTCCAGCCTCTGACCCTTGGTCGTGCCAAGCCAGTTGAGAACCTTTTTTGTTTTTCTTGTGCTACTTCAAACTCATCTTTGTCTTCCCTTGAATGATCTCCAAGTCTTATAGGCTTTGTGAATCCCGGCCACAACATCTTGGCTTTGGCTTTATGAAGAGGAATAATTACTACACACCTTTTCAACTAAGGGACTAGTTTTCAAACAAATTGAAAATTGCATTGTGTCACACAAAAATTTTGACCCCAGATCCAGATTGAGCACCTTCATTTTAGTGCTAAGGCATATTATCAGGATTCTAGTCCTTATAATTTTGATTTTATGGCAATTAGAAGAATGAAAACATATAAGGGATTTGACTGTGAAAAATGACTGAGGGTGTAAAATTTCACCCCTAGCGATTTTCACGGTCAAATCCTTTATAAATTTTCAAACTTTTTGGCGCTATAAAATCGTCATTGTAAGGGCTGGAAGCAAGAAAATTTGCCTTAGCACTAAAGTTAAAGGCCTCGATCTGAATCTGCAGTCAAAATTTTTGAACAAACAAATTTTCGTAAATTTTGAAAACGAGGCTCTAAGTGGAAAAAGTGAATTAATCAATTATACAAAATTGATGAGAACATTTACACGCTGGCGAATCTATATGCACTACTGTTGCGAATATGCACTACTGTGGTGGTATTTTTTGCATTCTGCGGTGGCTACGCGCTTCTGTACTGTTATCATGCTTGATGTAGTGGGCTTTATGCTTGATGAGGTGACATATTTTGTGTACTGTGGTGGAGTGGCACTACTGTGGTGGGTTATTATGCCTTTGTCATAAGTATGTCCGTTAATCGAGTTCACTATGCCAGCTTGACCAACTTGTCTGTGGGCCCACTAAGCTGCTTGTCCTTTAAAAGTCAGAACACTGCACTAATAACAAGATTCATATTGGTACCCTTAGAAATGCTTCTGCATTTATCAGTGAACTGACAGTACAATTCACCATTCTCAGCTAAAGAAGAATCAAATTTTCTCACCAAACTGTAAATTCTCTGGTTTTGCAGAAATATCAACTTTCTTTTTTCTTCCCTTCCTGCTCCTCTCCCACCAGTTGCAGCAGCCCATAATTTTTGATATTCACCTTAAGATAAGCACATTTTAATGTGAATAAAAAATAAAAAGCAATATTTAATTAGTTTATCGAATAATTCCAAAATGTTTGATCTTTTGTTGAATATCTAGTAGTTTTGTGGTTTAATCCAGCTGGCATTGTTGTGTCAGAACTCAGCGAGATTATGCTGAGTCCTGGCTACATAGTACAGTAGCCTCACAGCCAGGGTCAAGGTTGCGTTAACATATGACTAATTTTGCCTAAAACAATATAAGTTAATAGCCTCTATTGTTTTCAAACAATATCCATTTGGTTTTGAAAACAATATCCTATTGTTTTCAAAACAATATCCTATTGTTTTCAAAACAATATCCTATTGTTTTCAAAACAATATCCTATTGTTTTCAAAACAATATCCCTATTATTGTGAAAACAATAGCCTTCAGTGCGCGGTGCGCATATAATATATCAGCCTGGCTCTTACCACTACTCGAAGACAATCTTTTTTGGACTTTGCCAGCGCATATCTTTGACAAGAACCCTTTGCTAAAACCTGAAAAAGTTCCAAAATAATAAATGAAGGTTAAGAATTTATAAAGTTGTTTAAAGATGAAGAAAAAACACAAAAAAGTTTATGATTAGTCTAGGCCCAAAAATTTGAGTAACTTGTCAGTCTTACTTACCCAATGATCTGGTCGAAAAAAGTCGAAATTTGCAAGAACATAGGTGCTTAGAAGCTTGATGTTGTCTGAAAACTCTAGGTAAAGCATTTGCAACGGGTATTCTCTGTAAAATATTCATTACTGCAAAAGTTGGAAAGCAAGGTGAAGCAACACTAAAAGGGCCTAAGCAAAAACCTCTTTTCCACGTGTAGTGTAACCTCTTTTGGAAAAATGTTCGCGGAAAAAAGAAAATGGAAGTCTGAAAACGTGAGCAGAAGGTTAAAGTTAAAATTGGTTGCAAATTTCAAAATAATTAAAAAATATGAGTCGCTTTAGTTTAAATCGTGTGCCAAGGTTCATCAGATTCGGGATGCCTTTATTGGTAAATGTAGCTCTTATATCTAATATTGATTTTGATATATAATAAAGATATATTTTAGCCTTTGAATCCTTAAATTTGCCCAAAAATTATTTTTATTTTATTTTTCAATTTATTAATCATTTTGGTTAATTGATAGATATTTGTAGTTGCGGGATCTTTTGGGCTATCGGAATTTACAGATATCAAGATAAAGAAAAAGATGAAAAAGTACAAAAGGTACAAAAGTATTTTTACCTACTTTAAATTTTAAAGTTCACTTTTTCGTTTTATTTGCCGCCTAATTCATTAAGACGTAGAGAATTTAACCTTTAAGAAAATTCTAAATTGAGTTTTCATGTTTAGCTTTCATCAGAAGATGCCTTGGAATATCGGAAGAGAAAACGGGAAAAACCAATAACGATGGAACAAGCTTTAGAGGTTAGGGAACAATAACAAACTTTCAGGAGCTGTAAAGCTAATTGTTTGCCCAACCAAATTTAATCTTTGTTATTTCGAAGGTTTACGAAGGTTTACTTTGACGACTTTGGAACCTTTTTTCCCTTTACTTTGCAGAAAATTCAAGAGAACATCAATATAGAAGAATGGGAGAATAAAAGAGGCCCAAGGCCCTGGGAAGAAAACTTTGAAAACCAGAAAGAAGTTTAGATTTAAGATTTTAAATTAGTTTATCATGTAATTTAACTCTTGCACAAGTTTAATGTGGTTAGAACATAACAATAGTTTAATATTTTCTGATTTGAGGAATTTATTTGTATGTTGTGTATAGTCTGAATGTTGAAACACAAAATATATCAATTTTTTGTGTGCTAGCTTGTTCTTTGTCAGTTCATATAATATTCTAAATATACATTTGGATTATACCAACACATTTATTACATGCAATAACTTCTACTAATCTCAGCTAACCCCTAAAACTGTGTCATATCTATTTCAGATTGTGGCTGATAGTCATTGATTGCTTAAAACTTCATACAATCCCTTTAATGAAAAACAGTCTTTCTTTGTTAAACATAAATGCATCTCTTACCATAGAATGCCAATTCAGTTTTCATATACATTTGGTGAATATTAGGGGTTTGAAGTGCTCTTGTGTGCTATAAGCATTCTTCAATGCAATTTCAGAATCCATGCCTTGAAACTAGATCTATTGAGAAAATACACCCTGTTAATAAGGTAGACACTTCAAAGAAGATAGAGGTTAGGTATAGGCAAACCCAAAGGCCAACATTTGAGGGACAAAAAGGCATGGTGGAAGTGGAGTAAAATAAGGGCATGGCTTTAAGAAAGAAAAAGCATATCATTTCCTACAACATTTTTATGCCAGATTTGGGCTATAAACAAGACCTATCCTGGCCATGATTATAGGTGCAGCTGCCCCATCACCCTGCCCCCTTTGCTTTAAAAAGAGGGCACACACGATAGAAGACTGGTATGGCATGGGTAATTATTCACTTTGGGGGCTAAGTCCACTGATTTTTAGACAATGATATCAATATCAAGAGGGGTGACCCCATCAGATTTTAGTGGACAATTTCCAAAAAAATTCAAAATTTTCAAGACTGTTTTCAATGATGCCACTGAGAACAATGTCACAATTGTGACTCCCTTTTCAGAAAGAACTTCAATGGCAAACTTGGGTAGTAGGGAATGGGGGTAATTCTTGCCCCACAGGCGAGATTGGAGCCTGTGCCTTTCTATTGTTTTCAAAGAAAAGGCAAATGTTCTCATCAACAATTGGGGATTGTAGCTGGTTCTAGTCTATCACTTGTTGAAATTGCCCTTGCAATTATTAAAACTAAATTTTGGCTGCAGAATGCACTAAGCTTCTGTGGTATAAAATTAGTTACCTTGGTAGCTTTCCAGATCATCCACTGGTTTGGTTAGATCTTTCTTAGCTGCTGCCTCTGGGTTCTAAGGAATGGTAGGACAAACATATAAGTCAATCTTATGTGGAGCCATCATATTACGGAAAATAAAAAAATTCATATGTACACAAAAGGATGGTGACATAATTTGCAACAGACCTTTAACTTGGGTTTTGGTATTTCTAAAAGATCACAAAGGAGATTTCGCTGTTCTCTCAGCTCCTCAATCTGTCCATCCCTAATAAGAAAACAATTAATACATATTCAAATAAAATGCCATTGGATATCATAAGCTTGAAAAGCTAAGAGAAATGGGAAAATTTCAAGTTAAGTAGGCTTTGAAATATTGCAGTATATTGTGGTTCATATTATTCATACAATAAGTAAGTAAACATCAGGGAGACAAAAGAATTCAAGCCCTGGAGGCATTCAGCATTAGATATAGCCAATATATCATACATCAACATTCAACTTGTATTTTGAAATCTAGCACATTGATAACAAGGAGACTTCGCCTCCACATTGTATCCTTGAGGAGTAATTTGTTCGATGCAAACTTGCTTTATTTGGTGTGGGAGCTTGGATATTCAACGAAGACAAGGGAAATGTGCCTGGGTTACTTAGCCACTCACTCTAAATCGATCTCTTGGTTATTATTCAGAGAAATAAGAATCTAGAAATAAGAGAAAGCGAGAGCAGGGTGGGTGACATATTACTGTAACAGATGCCTACCAATTGGTTTCGCTTAGTATTGAAAGAATTGGCTCTAAATTTTCTTCTGTAATTATGTCTTCGAAGGTTAATAACGCTGTGTAAAGACTCTCAGCAGTTGCCTTTCGTACCTTTTTGGAAAATAGGAAACATTATTTGAAGAAATAACAATTGACTGAAGATAGATTCGATCTGATTGATTGATCTGTTTTGATTCACAAGAAATGATCATTAAGCGTGCTGTCTTTTTGGAACCTCTTGAGTCTTCTGCTTCTTCTCTTTCCAGAAGACATCCAAGAGATCGTATGCCCATTTTTTGGATAGATCTCGGGAAAATCGGAGACTTTGCAGGCTCGAAACTATCCTGACTTCAGAGCTGGGATATGGCAAAGATTTCGCAGAGAAATCGTTTCCGAATCAACTTCTCTTAATCATTCCGTCTTTTAAGAAAAAGCACTTTTATGTGTCCAGAATCGGAAGCCTGCATACTCTACATGTTCAGAATCTAGAAGAGATTTCAGTTCTGAAAAGGCGCACCCGCACTCTTATCGAAAAAGAGCGTACCTCAAGCCGTTCAAATCGAGAAAGCTAAGCCCGACATTCACGACTCGGCGATAACTACAGCTCCTCAATCGATCGTAGCGCAGGCAAGGGTACAACTTCTAAAAAGGCTCGAATGGTTTGTTAATTGACCTAGCCAAATCACAGCTTAAAAATAGTCCAGCCAAGGGTATCATTTTTGCTGATGAAAGTGGTCTAGCCAGGGTCATGCTAATAAAAATAAGTCTACCCAACGGTACCATTTTGAAGATGATCGCGCAAACCCTAATTCAAATTTAGCTAAGAAATTTTCCCCCATCCTGGTTATGATCATGTGGAAATCAGTCAGAATCCAGTCATTTAGCTAATCTTTTGGGAAGAATTTTAAAGTCGACTCTTTTTGAACAGATGCATTCGGGAACTCTTATTGGCTATTAAGTGACCGTGTCTAGTGCAATCAAGTCTTTGCATTGATCTATAACAAAAGCTAGACTTAAGCCTTCCTTACGCATAATTAGCAATAATCATAAAAACATAGTTTTAAAGAAACTCACTCTAGGATATTTATGACAGAGTAGAATCATCAGCTGGCTAAGAGATTTTTTTCTCGTTTCACCAGGGAACTGCACCAGTCCACAAAACCTAAAAGACAAAATAAAACTCCCAAATAGATTCCCTTCTCAAAATATAAATTAGCTAACTTTCACGTTAAGATTTGGCACTTTTAACATGGTAAAAATTTCGTGAAAAGTCTGATTCAAAATTCAAAATTCACAGAAAGAAATAACATGTCTCCCTCAAATAAAGTAAAAGCTAACTCGGGAAAGAGATTGTAAAACAATTTCATAAACATTCAACTTACACATTTACGCAGCTAAGCAACTTTTTGGCATCCCCACATCGAGTTATTTCTTCTTTCAATGATTTGAACAGTTTTAAAGGGAAACTAAATGAAAGAAAACCTGTTTATGAAAATGAACTCTGAAATGGAGTCTAGCATGTAAAAGCATTCCAGACACCATAGACCTTTTCAAAGAGGCTTGGGCCGGAGTGACATTTTTCTGCAAGATGGCGGAAACCTTGAGAATGGAAATCTTCTCCTCGTGTAACGACTGGAATTTGGGATTGCGGTCGCTTCAGCAAAAGTAATGAAGCAAATTTTATTTAAATTCACGAATAATGGAAGACAAAAAGGGACAAGGAATCGACGACAATAAATGTTGTAAATATCTGCAGGAACTCAGAAAACAAGTTCCAAGTAACTCACGAAAAGTAAAAAAAATTGATGAAATGCCTCCTTGAGCAGAAAATCCAGGATAGGTATTCTATCTTTCACGCTAATTCCAATTATACGTGAATCTGAAGCAAAATTTCATGCAGGATCTCTCCTGACAAGAACGCAATGAAGGTCGTTGCAAGCGGAGAGGATTCCCTTAATCAGTATGTCAACCATCTTCCAGAAAAACCACACGCCGACTCAGGCCTCTTTGAAAAATCTGAACATAAAGCTAAGAAAGAATTTATTGCAAGTAATATTTCAAGACTTACTCGTTGTTTTCCAGGAAACAGTCAAAAATTCCATCTGACAGAAGAAGGTCCAGCATCTTAAACATTGGAATAATAACCCTAGGAAATTAAAATGCATTTTAGCAGTTACAGATTTCTCGACAAGTGGCAGAATATTCGATATTTAGCGTGAAACATACTGTTGAGGTTCATTTTGAAGAACCAGAGACCATATCATTTTTCCTTTCTCGAGAAGCATGAAAAATCTTCAAGTAAGAAAATAATCTTTATCCCTCCTACATTTCAAATTCAGTTTTAGAAGTTCGAAATATTAATGATAAAGTTAAAAATTTTTCCACTTATGGCATACAAAAATAAAATGGGACTCGAACCTGAGTCCCATCTATGGTATGCCATTTGTGGAAAAATCTATCCTAGCATTTGCCATTCATGAAAAATATGTACAAATTTGTATGGTGCTGAAGAAGGCTCAACATAGCCGCAACACAAAAAGTCAAACGAAGGAGAGCCTTGGGGTGTATGATTCAGAGAGTTACTCGGCGATTTCATTGCGCTCTATAGCTCAGTGGAAATGTCGTTGGCTCTCTGGTCATGCAGTCCAGGTTCGAATCCAATCAATTGTGGTATGCCACTTGTAGAAAAATCTATCCTAGCGTTCGCCATTCATGATAAATATAATAAAGTTAAAGGATGCATATTTTGGCTTTCTCCAATTTATGTGCCCAGAGGGAATGGCAATTACGCCATTACACAAATTTTTACCTGTCATTTTTCTTGTTCTTTTCCAAAACGTTGAGAATTTCACATGAAAATACATCTATTTCTCTGCAAAAAGCAAGAAAAAGTACAAATCTAAAATCTCTAAAATTTAAGAAATTTGAGAAATCATCTTAAAATTGAAGCTACACACAACGTTTCAAGAAGGGGAAACATGTGGGACTAAAAGCTCACCAGACCAGTTTCAACATTAAATTGAAAAAAAATCACATATCAAATTTCTGTTAAAGTTGGATAGAGGGAAGAAATGAGAAGATAGAGGGAAAATATAGGCATTAAGAGCATGAATTAATTTTGCCTTACTCTGTTTCGATTGATCTTAGATACTGCAGCAAAGAATCAGACGAATGCCGCACCTAGAAAAAAAGCATAACTGCAATGAAGACAGCAGACTCTTTTCATTGGTAAAATTCTGTGAAGAAATATACTTTAGCTTACCAGAGATTCAGTGAGTCCTCCAACGCTAACAGTCAAACCAAGAAGAACCGAATGCCGATATGATGGCAAAGATAAAAGTTGTGTTATTTTGGGAAAGGCAGCTGCAGGACCAGACCAGTAAACATTCTTTAGTGACCTGAAATTGAAGGGACATTCTTACTTAAATTGACAAAGTAACAAAGACATAAACAAAAACATAAACATAAACGTAAACATAAATACATAAAAAACATAAATATAAACATAAACATAAACAACATAAACAACAACATAAACAACATAAACAACAACATAAACATAAATATAAACATAAACAAAAACATAAACATAAACATAAACATAAATACATAAAAAACATAAATATAAACATAAACATAAACAACATAAACATAAACATAAACAAACATAAACAACAACATAAACATAAACATAAACATAAAAAAAACATAAACATAAACATAAACATAAACAAAAACAAAAAAATAAACATAAATATAAATACAAACATAACCATAAACATAAACATAAGCAAAAACATAAATAAAAACATAAACATAAACATAAACATAAACAACAACATAAACAACATAAACAACAACATAAACATAAACATAAACATAAACAAAAACATAAACATAAACAAAAACATTAACATTAACATAAACATTAACATTAACATAAACATAAACAACAACATAAACAACATAAACAACAACATAAACATAAACAAAAACATAAATATAAACATAAACATTAACATTAACATAAACATATGCATAAACATAAACAAAAACTAAGACAAGATTAATCTAACGTACTTTGGGAATATTTCTGTCAGCTCTTCGTAATGTGAAATGTGTGGTACAGGCGGACTAAAAATAAAATAAAACGATAAAAGTTTTTGGAACAATCCTATGAAAATGCTTCAGTGCTCAAAAGTCAAACCAAAATATTCTGCATAACAAGAATCGTAAATCTACTTTCTTGCAGACCCTATTGCAGACCTATGGTTTTCAAGACAAAAAAGATCTGGTAAGTGTAATGATAAGGATTTCATCTTCTTACAGGTTTACAGAAACTTACTCAGAATAAAGTAGTTTCAGCAAGATAACTCCCGCGTGATCTCGCGTTCTGCAAATCTTCTCCGCAACTTGCTGCGCTAAACTGCACATTATGCGTGTACATCTGAAAAATGAAGATGCAAGATGAATAAAATAGATAATAAAGGGCATTAACAACAGCCAATTGAGAAGCTATCAAAACTTGGGTGTTGAGCATTGCTTCGTCCTGGCAGAAGTTCTTATTAAGCTCCCTGCCACCTTAATGAATTTTAGAGATTTCAGACGGATTAACACGTTTTATTTATAAGGAACACCCTTATAAAAAACTCGAGGCTGAAAATTTTAAAAAAATTAAGGAACTCTTGCGGCTCAGATGAAAAACTAAGAATAAAATTTTTTTAAGAGCAAGACAATTCAAAGAACTAAAAAACCAAATAACAACATATTTCCCATCCTACTTTCCAAAAAACTTCATTCACATTTAAAGTTCGAATGCGAAGCAGATTTCGATGAATTTGCTGTGAAAATTAGTACTGAAACAAATTTCACGACAAGGGAACAGTGTAAGGAACTTTCAGCCTGATTTTGCCAAAAAATTAACAAACTCCAGCTTCAACCCAGACCAAAGGTACCTTATAAAAAAACGTGTATTAGAGAAAAGACTAGACAAAAATAGGGCATTTCATAAAAACTGAAAAAAGGGAGGTGCAAACCTTCTAACACATGAAATTAGTAGTTTAAATCCCAGGACAAACGGTCAAACATTGTTTGTAAAACATTAGTGATTGATAACCTTTTTAGACATCGTCACTGCTTAAGGCCGTTCATTTATTGAAATATAACTTACAATGTTTCAGTGACGAGTTCTGGAGCTGCTTTTACAGTTAACATTGTTAATTTTTCAAGTGCTGTCATAGCTGCTTCTCGAACCCTAAAAATGAAGAAAACCAAGCAATTTAAGAATCTTCAAGTTTAAGACCCGTCTACAGTGCACCAGTAATAGGCAGATAAACTTGCAATCTTCGAAAAAAATATGGGTTTTCTGTTGTTAGTACAGGAGAATCACTGAATAGCACAAAGCTTAAGTAAGCAGTGGAAGAAAATGAAGATGAAGAAGAAGAAAGGAAGAAGAAGAAGAGGAAGAGGAAGAGGAATAAGAAGAAGAAGACGAAGAAGAAGAAAGGAGAAGAAGAAGATGAAGAGGAAGATGAAGAAGAAGAAGATGAAGAAGAAGATGAAGAAGAAGAAGAATAAGAAGAAAAGAATGAAGAAGAAGGAGAGGGAGAAGAGAGAGAAGAGAGAGAAGAAGAAGATAAAGAAGAAGATGAAGAAGAAGAAGATGATGAAGAGGAAGATGAAGAAGAAGAAGAAGAATAAGAAAAAGATGAAGAAGAAGGAGACGGAGAAGAGAGAGAAGAAGAAGATGAAGAAGAAGATGAAGAAGAAGATGAAGAAGATGAAGAAGAAGGAGAAGAAGAAGAAAAGAAACAGAGGAAGATGATGAAAACCTCCAGTCCTTCTTGATGTGACTACACCTTAGTGATTCCTTTTTCCTGTGTCGATAGGACTTTGGCCAAAATTAATTATTTTGCAACATGAACTTACAACTAAGATGATAGAACACAAAAAGAGATTTACAATTAAGAAATGGATGAGGCCTTTTTAATTCAACCACTCTACGATAATTGTGGCTTAGGTAAGCTTTTCCATTCTCTGACAGCCACGTTTGATACTAAAAAGCGAAGCGAAGCTGGAAATGAACTAGTTATTTCGCTACAAACGAAAGCACACAAAAATCTGAAGTAAAGAAACTACCAAAGAGTCTTACATACCATGATCCAACATCGCCTCTGCTATCCGTAGTATAATCATTCATACATTTGAGAAATCCTTCGAAAATCATGTTTATATTTTCACTGCAAATAGTAGTTTTATAATCTCCACTGACCACGACTCCAACAGTCTCAGAAATTCTAAGAATTATAATAAATTACGTGATTAAAGTACGTGAAAAATCAAGTGCATGAAAAAGCTACAAGGAAGCAAGCACGAAGAGCTGCTGGTTTTTTTAGTAAAAGGCAACAATTAAGCTTATGCGAGTCTTGTATCCTAGAGTGAATATCCATTCCAGGGAATCGAAAAGTCAAACCGTTTGAGCTATGGTCTAGTTGAAATTTATCCCTAAGAGATTCAATGCAACAGCATTTCGGTAAAAAGTCATTTTAAACAGAAATTCGCGGGTTTAGGGAGCCTCAAATTACTGATATATAAATAAGGTCCTGTTAGAATCTTAAAGAGTAAAGATAGAAAAAACAGTACTAATCCAAAAAACAGTCAAGGGAAAAATTTTTTGGAAGGATAACCTGGTCAATGCTATGAGAGCGTCCCTTCTTGCCTCAGAAAACACTCCAGCAGTTTTAATGTCATCAGGCACAGATGCATCAAGCAAGGCGGCAATTACCTGCACAAACAAAAGGCATTTAATCTCACTTAATTGGAGATATTTTGTCAAACTAAAAGAGCAGCCCTAGGCCTTGGCCTTAGGTAGGAGTCAAGTCAAGTCAAGTGAAGGTCAAGTCAAGTCAAGTCAAGTCAAGTCAAGTCAAGTCAAGTCAAGTCAAGTCAAGTCAAGTCAAGTCAAGTCAAATCGAATCGAATCGAATCGAATCGAATCAAATCAAATCATTCAATCATCTGCTCACCTTGTCAAGTTTTCCTTGAAGCACAAATTTTGGAAATGCTCCGAGGCCCAATGCAAAACCCATTCTAAAGGAAGAAAATAAACAGAATTTGAAATAAAGAAACCACAAATTTATGAAGAATGAAAAATAAATTATTGATAAAATATCGATCGTACCGATCAAATTGCAACGAACTTTTCAATTTTCCCATGTGTTTGTGAATAAGCTTATCTTTAAAAAAGAGAGAGAACATTATGGTCGTGACCACAAATGTCCACATAAACCGGCGCCCTAAGGCTAGTCATAGAAGAAGAAGAAGAAGATGAAGATGAAGAAGAACAAGAAGAAGTACAAGAAGACAAAAGGAAGAAGAAGAAGAAGAAGAAGAGGAGGAGGAAGAAGAAGAAAACGATAAAGATGAAGAAGAAAATGAAGGAGAAGTAGAAGAGGAAGAAGAAGAAGAAAAAGATGAAGAAGAGGTAGAAGAAAAGAAGAAGGTGAAGAAGAAGAAGAAGAAGAAGAAGAAGAAGAAGAAGAAGAAGAAGGACAAAAGCAGCAGAAGAAGTAGAAGGAGAAGAGGAGTAAGAAGAAGAGGAAAGATAAGAAGAAGAAGAAGAGGAAGACAAAGACAAAGAAGAAGAAGAAGAAGAAGAAGAAGAAAGACAAAGAAGAAGAAGAGGAAGAAGAAGAAGAAGAAGAACAAGAAGGAGAAGAAGGAGAGGAGGAAGAAGAAGAAGAAAGATAAGAGGAAGAAGAAGATGAAAAAGATGAGAAAGAATAAGAAGGAGAAAGATAAGAGAAAGAAGAAGAAGAAGAAGCAAAATTCATTGGCAAAATAAAAATTCAATGGCTTGTCTGCTCCTTGGCTCTATTTCTGATTAAGATCAACTTACGCCTCGTTAAGGTTATTCAAGTAGGGTTCGCTAGCGTGATAAAGCATTACGAAAACATCATCACCTTGTAATTCAGTCTTGAGTGAACCATCAGCATTTTTGCAGAATTCCTTGCAATGCTCAGCTAGTGCATTTACTCCATCTGCCTGTTCGAATACGAAAAGAAACTCTAATTAAAAAGAAGTCAGTAATTAGATAAGTATTAATTCTTCCGCAGTTAAATACACATTGATTCAATAGGCAGGTTGAAGTGAAGTTGCGGAAATATTAAATTCAAACCTGAATTGTTGGAATCGTGTGACAGAGAGACTCATCAATCACATCCAACCAAACATCTGAAAAGAAACAAAAGCTATTACACGCTTTTGAAAGAACCCTTATCTTGAACTCATTCTTAGGTGTTTCATTTGTTGGGCATATTTTTCACCATCCTATCACCACCCCTACCATTCTCCAGTAAGCTTCTAATGTGTTTTGGACTAGGGTTTCACGTCTGTAAACTTAATTTGCATTTAATTCAAGTAGTTTCTGAGATGCACTTCCTTTTGAAGAACACGAGCCAGGGTTTTTGCCATAAAAACAAACTAAGGATGGCCTTAGTAAAAGCCTAGAAAAATGGTTTGAAGGACCAGCATACCGAAAGAAAAAACCGATGAAACTAAGAAGTAAGCAAGCATGTTGTTCTTCCATATTAACAAGGCACCTTCCCTACTTTTACTGAAATTTTATCCATCTTAGGCCCTGGCCAAACGGTTAAACATTGTTCGTCGAACATTCAAGTCTTGGTTTTTCCAAAATTTAAGAATAGGCTAAGACAGACTGAAACTATAAAAGCATATGTCAACTGTATCTCAGATGAAACTCGGCATGACAAGGGAGCTGCAAGAAATTAAAAAAAAATTTGTATGAACAAACCTATGACAGGGTCATCATGGAAAGGCATCCTTGACATGGATAATTTTTCTACCAATTTGCAAGCTAGAAGAAAAAAATTTTGTTATTAGAGTGTTGTTTTCAAGAGTCTAACATTAATAATGATCAGGACTATTTTCTACATGAATGAATTTCAATAAGGTAATATGAGATACCTGCAGTTTTCATGAAATCACCAGCGAAACCTCTGAATGTGAAGTAAAAATGTAGACATTTATTCATAGTTTAGCATAGATGTTGTTAAACGAAGAAATGAATATTTTAATGGTTTATTGGCGCTGTCAGAAATGGAAAAAGTATAAGAAGAAGATTAAGAAGAATAAGAAGAAGAAGAAGAAGAAGAAGAAGAAGAAGAAGGAGAAGGGTAAGATGAAGAAGATGAAAAAGATGAAAAAGAAGGACACGGAGAAGAGAGAGAAGAAGAAGAAGATGAAGAAGAATTATTTGCAGAAGGAGAAGAAGGAGAAAATATGATGATGATGATGATAAAGAAGAAAAAGACGGATAAGAAGAGGAAGAAGAAGGAGAAAAATATGATGATGATGAAAAAGAAGAAGGAGTAGAAGATGATGATGAAGAAGAAAACGACGGATTAGAATAAAAAGGAGAAGGAGATGATGAGAAGAGGAAGGAGGAAGACGAAGACGAACAAAGGAGGAGGAAAAGAACAAGAATAAGAAGCAGAAGGGGAAGGAAAACGAGTCTAAGAACAAGGGAAACAAAAACAAGAATTATTCAAGGAAAGAAAAAGGAAGATTCGAAAAGCGGAAAACAAGAGCAAAGAAGAATAAAAGATGATAAGAAAGGAAGAAAACGAAAAACATAAAGGAAGAAAAAGAAATTCGATAAACAGCAGACAAAAAGACGACTAAAGAAGGCCCGGAAGAAGAGGAAGAATGCAGAGATGCTGAAGGGAGCTTGAATTGAATATATGATAAATGATCACAATTTGTTTGTAAAGGCTGAATATGGTATTCTCTTGTATTTTTTTACATAAAATTAGAATTTGTTTTGTAACTTTATTATAACTTTAATTTAGCGGCCCAAGCCTGATAAGCCCTGCTTTTCTTGGGTCGCGTAAAACACACTATTTTTGCCTTAATTTGCATCTTATACTTTAATTGTGTGTTTTACAAATGAAATTGAATTGAATTGAGTTGGGAAGAAAAAAATAAAGAGCATAGACTGATGACAAGAAGACGAAAAGGTTAAGAAGAAATGAAGAAGAGGAAGAACATGAAAGAGCAAATAATAAAACAAATCCAAGTTTACCTGAATTGATTTCGAAGATTAAGCTGCAAAATAAAATTGCGTTACTTAGAAAGAACAAGGCAAGTATAAGTTGAAAAATCCAAAAATCAAAAACGATGTAATTATCATAGCATATAAACAATCTTGGGAAAACACTTACATTAGGAATTATGTCTCTTAATTTTGTGATTATTTCATTACCAAGAACTGACCGAGGATCACTAAAAGTTACCAAAATATATTGATCAGTTAAATAATTTTATTATAAGACAAAGGGCAAAAAACGTCATGACTATCCTTTATAGAATTGCCAAAAACTAAAAAACTTTCTTTCATCAAACTTTCGTCAAAACATTTAGCAAATGAGCGATCGCAAACAGTCTTTACTGATCAACACAATTCAGGGTTCTTTTATCATGGATAAAATATGTTGAGACGACAACCCAGTCATATTGATTTGGAGCACATGTGCTTGCCCCTCCCCATAGGTACAATGTTGATTGCTTCTGCACGGATTTCATAAGACTTTGTCGCCCGCAAGATGGGTCGGTTACTTCTGATGTGAATGAAAAAAATATCCAAAATTGAACTTGGGGAGGGGGGTTGAGTGAGACAACAAGGAATTTGAACATATTTTTCTCAGAATTGTCACAACAATTTTGTCCATGATCGTAGGCAGCTATTCAGCTGATTGAGAGTGAGGACCTGAAGCTTTGTGTCACCTGGCAAATAAGTGTTAGCCCACAAGCTATAAATATCTACAGTTCTGGCAATGAAAAACGTTGTATCTTATATAAGCCCAAAATTATCAAAAGTGGCAACTCAAAACACTTACGTTTCATTTTTGCAGAGTGCATGGGTTATTTCAGCAACGGCAAATATACTGCCATGTCGAGTATTGAAGTCTACAGAAGTTGTCTTTTCTAGCAGACTTGGCAAAACTGCAACAGAAGAAACAAATTAACTTTTTAAGAGGAAAAATAAGAACTAAGGAACTAATCACACATTTCTTAGCAATGGTATGGCCTAGTGCTACAGTGCTCGGCCACGAGTCACGGGGTCTTAGTTTCATTCAAGATAAGGCCGTGTCATAACAAAAACTTTAAAAATGCTACTAAACTCATTGCCTCTCTACTTAGCAATCAGCATGACAGGGTAGGAATAAGGGTCAGTGGTCTTCGGATCAGGATAGGAGTGGCGCCAACACCAACCTTCACGGGTAGCAGCTACCAAAAAGGAGCCTTCGGGTCGCCTCCGACTATGACTTTCCGACTTACTTACTCACATGTGATAAAGCTTCCAAGAAAACAACTCCTGCCTCCTAATCTGATGCATTTACGACCTATATAGCCTATCTAGCTTATTAAAGGACACCAATTTTCTTGGAGTAGTAGAAATAACCTCAACAACAAAGTGTGTGAATTAATGACATGTCTTCTCACTGACATATCATTGTCATCTTATGAACCTTCTGAACTTCCACTAACTCTTCATAAATTTGCAAAACAGAAAACAGAACGTCCAGCATTGCCTCACAAACGTTAACTGGAAAAACGGGTGCAAACGATTGGGGAAAAGAGGGGTAACTGCTTTTGATGAAGAAGGGTCTCAGGGGCTCCTTTGCAGTTTATAAAACTAAGGAAAAATTAATCTATATAGAAAGCTTTACACGCTTTTTTTTATAAAGAACCACTTTATAAGGAACCTACATGTAGAAGGCCCGAAAATTTAAAGAACTTATACTACTAAAGAGAAAATCATTAAGGAACTTTACAATGTTGAATGCTTTTATCACTGCAAATAATCAAGAATTAGAAAGCCAGTTCCATTCATTTCCAGTCGAAATCCACATAAATTGTACGTTAAGCATGTATCAAATGTTTCCTTGAGTAGTCCCGAGCTTTGCTCACATGCAAGTGTCTCTCCATTATTGTTATGACCACTGTATGTGCAGTTGAAATTAAGGAACTACAGTATTAAGGAACTTTTTGAACTACGATTGCCTCAAAAGAGGTCCAAAAATAAGGAACTTTTAGAACTAGGCCTTGAGGTAGGTTCCTTATAAAAAAAAAGCGTGTATACTCAAAGCCTATCTATATTTCAAACAGGTAATAACAATTTATTTTAAAATTAATCTTTACAAGTTATTTGAAGGGTAGATGACTAAATACATGAATTGCGATTTATCAGGCACCTTTATTCTTCATGTAATCCGGAGCGCACGAAGTCAAGTTGAAAAGTGCTTCAGAAGCCTGGACACGAATTGCGCTAGGATACAAAGAGATTTACATGAAGCACTTAGATTGAACATGGAGAAGCCAAAAGTAGTACAAGAATAATAGATAAAACTAAAAGATGAAAAATAATATATAATAGATAATAGATACAAAATATAGATAGAAAATAAAAGATAAGAAACAATAGATGAAAATAATAGATAAAATATCATCGATAAAAATTATAGATAATAGATATATAATAGATAAAGAATTATAGATATAGGAAATAATAGATAAAAACAGATGGAAAATAATAGACAAACATAATAGATAAGAAATAAAAGATGAAAAAATAATACATAAAAAATGATATATAAAAATAATACATTAACTTAAAACAGAGTTAGTCAAGAAGATCTAACTTCGAAATGGCACTTCTGTTTTTCGGCCCTCCTGAAAAAGTTTATCAAAAACTAACCGAAGTTGAACGATAAAGACAATACTAATATAATATAGATTGCATGAATACTTACTTGTCCCAATGTGACGTTTTCACTTCAGCTAAATGATCAATAAGGGCATGTGTATACTCCGGAAACTCTGCCATTTTCACGCTAAAAAACAAAAAGCTTGATGTTTGTACTCTTCTCCAAAATTCTGAATTTGCTGAGAAATATTTTGAAGATAGTTTGATAAACAATCTCATGAAGAAGTTTCATTGACAAGTTTACCTGAGATTAAGATAGCAATTGATTCGGTTGCCGACAGCGAAGTAATCTGCCAAAGTCACAATGTCGATTCCATGAGGAAAGGTGCCCTGGAAAGAAAAACATAAAATAATATTTTAATTCATTCAAGTAAAGAAATGACAAATTTAAAACAGAGAACGCTTGCAAATGATAGTGAAATAAACTCAGAAACAATTGGCAGCTCAATCCACAGAAACCTCGTGAAAATTGAAGAAAAATCCGAAATCATAGTTAGTTTTTCGGACGAAATTCCCTTTGAATCATCAATATATTATATGTATTGTTATTTTTGTTCTCGCTTTTTTTGACTAGGCTGTTACTTCTAGCTTTTTCAGCTAATTTAGGCCTACTAAGCATACTGCATCCAGGCGTATGATCCCTAGTCTAACGTCCCTTCCGAAGGACGGAAGAGTGAGTTGTTTAGCAATCCAACTGGAAAGTCACCGATCCAGATGTTGACCTCACACGACCAACTTCAGCTGTCTAACGAGAACTGAGTGAGAAGCTTGGCCACCCACTCCACATGTATCAACTGAGATGCTGTCTCCCCGAAACTCAGGGCAATCATGCTGCAAAACAGTGCTCGAGCTAGACAACGCACCCAATATATGCAAATAGAAATAAAAATATCTGTGAAAAATAGTTAGGACCCTTCAAAAAAGTCTGAATAGTTCAATCGAAGAGAAATTCACTTCGATTGCCCTTGTTTCAAAAGCACGGTAGCTATAGAGTTTAACTGTATAATAAATAGAAGTAAAGGAAAAAGGTTGGATGAAAAGATGGCAGCAAAATCAGCGGCTTTTCAGCAGTCAATGCCTGATTATGGGCTGAATTGATAGCAAAATCGGTCAGTACTAGCTTTTTTCAGTTTTTTTTCGAATAATCCCCCATGGGGGTTTATTCGAGGGGGGGCTTATTTGCAAAAATGAATTCTTAAGTGGGGGCTTATTCGAGGGGGGCTTATTCGATGCGGGCTTATTCCACGATTTACCGTAATTAATGTTATGATCATATTAGACATACCAGCCTTCCAACATTTTCTTGAAACGCAGCCTAGCGAAAAGAAAAGCAAAGAATGGATTAATTGGTTGAACGTCTCAGAAACCCCCTGAAATATTATGAACCTCAATATAAATGATTGAGAGTAATGCTATTCTAAGGGGGGGCAGACTATAGCAGGAAAATACTCACCGAAGCAGCTCTTCGACAATTGACCTCTCGGTCGAAGATGCAAACGATCACAAGTGCACTGAAAGGGAGGGAAAAGCGACTGATGAAAAAATTGAAAATATTCACAATTATTCGGATATACAGTTGACATCCGCTATCTCGAACTCTCAAGGGAAACTAGAATTTGTTCGAGTAAGGCCCCAGTTACACTATGCCGGCATGCCTCGTCGCGCCTTGAATTTTGTATCGGATTGGGCTTTCAGTTACACTATGACGACTCAATCCGGTATATGACGCTCCGCAAATCGTCTTGAAAATCATGGCGCTCTGGAGGTGATATGAAAATCAAGACGCGACGCGGCGGCACAGTGTAATCAGACCAATCCGATATATGACGCTCTGAAACCTTGTTTTCCTATTGTTTCACAAAAGAAAGGCGAAGCAAATCTGCGAAGGAGCTGCCGTGGCGTCTCAGTGTAACTGCAGTGATCGCCACAGAAATCATGGCGCTGCGCTCGTGTAACTGCTTGGCAAAATCTTATGACGGCACGAAAATCAAAACTCAACGATATCATGCTGGCATAGTGTAACTGGGACCTAATGTAACTGTGTTAAGAATCAATTACCGACGCTTGAAGACCCACGCTTTTCATCGTAAAGAAGAGCCTTGAGAACGACAGGAACAACTAGAAAAAAATCACAAAATAATCAAAATTTGAATGTTATACCACTAAATGGCCAAACGATCAAACATCGTTTGTTAAACATTAGAAATTTTCCTAACATTATTTTGTCAAACATTTTTTGCATTTGACAAGCAGTAGATGTTTTGAAACTTTTGAAAGAAATGTTCCACAACACCACTTCAAGAAGACTCACTACACAAGTCCCTAGATTATGGTCCCCTATTTTGCATTTGCTATTTTTGCTATTTGCTATTTTTGGGTCCCCTATTTTGGATTCACTCTATCAGACTGAGTGGTTTTTAAAAATCAACAACAGCAACATAGTGCGAAGTAGTTGGACTTATATAGCAAATCTACACCACTCCACCACTCAGCAAAGATCTAATTCAGCCTAGAGCAAAGGCTATTGCTAAGGCTAAACTCAGCTGCTGTAGCCCCCATAATAATGAACAAAGGCCCCTAATGTTCATACAACATTTAAACATAAATATCATACTTCATACCTTCAGGTAGTCTTTCAGGCAGCAAAAGCCCTCTTTTTCCAAGCTCTGCTAAGGCAAGACAGCCTAAAAAGATATTTACCTTTTAAATGACGAACTTAGTATCATTTCATTCGATACTCTTTTTACCGAATATACTCGGTTTTCTTGAAGGATGTACTAGAAAGTCAATTTAAACCTATGAAACTTTTAACTTTATCCGTTTTGCAACATCATAATTAATACTTCTCTTGTCGTTTTCAAATACTTTTAAAATATACAATCGACACTTTTTCTGATATTATCTTCTATTCTCTTAACTCTTCTTACCCAAAAACGACATACGACTATCCTCAAATAGCTTAAGGAAGTCAGAAAAGTTTCATTGTGAGGAAGTTAAGAAACTTTTCAAGAAACGTTTACTGATGTTAAAAGTTGAAAACCTAAGGAAACCTTCTATACGTGGTGAACTAACGCTACCAAAACTTCTAACAAGTAGCGCTTTTGTCAGAAATATAGCATAAAAACGATTGAAATGTATTATGTGAACTACAGTTCCTGACAAAATTGAGTGAATTTTAGTGAAACGAACGAAGAATATGGATGGTATATAAACCTCCGTGCCACCCAGAGTCTGATTCTTGCAAACTGAAAAAAGATGGAAATACAGTAAGTAACATAGAGGCTCACAGAGGCATAGATGCTGTAATACAATACATGTTATGTTGCCTGCAAAAAGTGCCAGAAATTTTACCTGAAAAATTCGAGGAGAGAGCCAATGATATCATCAGTTAAGTCTTTTGGTAATCTGTTAGTGATTCTCCCAATCCTTAATATAAATGAATAAATAATGATTACAATGGAGCAGAAAATTACAGCGAGGATAGTTTTGAAATCAATGGCAAAGCAAGATCTCTGTTTCATTAAGGAGTTCTGGAATCTGTCCACATGAAACCAAAACGTTCTGTGTAGACAGAAAGAGTTCGATTTCTCACTTGGACTCTTCAATTAATTTTGTTGGTTTTCCCACTGTATCTCGCAAGCTGATTCAGCGCTACTTTCTTATTGGTGCTTTTCCATCCATATCTGGGATCAAACTCCGCCTTTTTCAGTTATTATTCTGGTCTGTTTCTGAGTTTATACACTGAGGAGTGTCAGACGAAAAAAGCTTTTAAGTATGTCCAAAAACATGAAAGAAAGTTAGATATTACCCTTTAGCAGCAGACCAACGCACAACCGTGTCACGATCTCTTAGGCCAAGCAAAAGTTGTTCTGAAAAAATAAGAATTTCTGTCAAATGTAAGCTTTAGTAAGCAAAGCAAGTGATCTTAATCTGTCAACGCAGATCGAGGGTTCTAACAGCTATACAGCTGATGTGGACCTGCAGTTTGTGCCCCTAGAATGTTATTCTAGAATGAATACCCTGGGAATTCATTTACCGACCTCGGAAGGAAGGACAACTGAGTTGACTGCAGGGTGGTGGAAAGTAGTCCCAAAGAGAATCAAGGTGAAAGTTCAAATGGTGTATTTAGCGCCAGTCGCAAGGATCTCAGCAGTAGATGAACTAACGGGGCCTCGACCCTTGCTGTATTTCTACATTGCTGGGGCTCGAACCCCGACCTCGCTTAATATATGACACCAAGAGCAAGCTGTATTAGACCACAACGTAACAGCACCATTATCTGACCCACAACCTGCCGATCATGAGCCGAACGCTTTGATCACCCGGTCACACCTCTTCTAAGGAAACCTTCACGATCACGCATGACAAGATGTGATTAAGTATTGAGGGTCGTTTAGGGGTTCCAGGGAACGTGGTAACATGTAAAATGTATCCAGGAACAAAGGAACATAGCCAAAATGAACAGGGAACAAGGAAATATTGGGAAACAAGGATCAGGTAAAATACCCCCTTGACAATCCATCTGATAAAAAATCCTACAAAACTCCAGGAAACAAGGGGATTTGTCCAGGAAAAATGTCACCCCCTAAACGACCCTCACTGTTTATGGGCTTGAAATATCTTAAGATGCACTTGCCTAAAACTTGTTCTATCTGCTCCGGTATATCATAGGCTTCCTGAAAAAAAATAGCTACAACATCGCACGCAGGCTTAACTAAGCTCTACAAAAATTGAAGAGAAGTATCACTGAAATCCTAGCTAATTGCCATGAAATTCTACATACATTACCTCAGTTTCTTCTTGCTCTTGCGTCGAAAAATTTGCCTGTAAAAACATTTGAAGAAATAAGAAATACATACAGTAAGGTATTGGCCAAACGATCAAATATTATTTGTCAAAAATTAGAGATTTGCTTTCGTGCAATGATTGACTGTTTGGCTGCGCCACAAAACATTGCTTGTCAAGCAGAATTCACACAGTAATGTTTTTGAAAATATATTTTGCTTGTCTCCAGGAAAAATGTTTGAAGAGCAATGTTTTATGCTGTCACCAAAAAGGCAAACATGGCGCTTGACAAGCAAAATTCAACAGTTTGACAAACAATGTTTGACCGCTTGCCCAGGGCCTAATAACGTGCACTGGAATCAAAATTACTGGTGGTTAAAAAAGCAAGGATTTTGTCGTCAATAAATGATTCTTTAAAGCCTGGTTTCCATATAGCAAAAAGTGGCTGTGCCAGTGCTGGGACAGTGCTGTGACGTTTTCAGTTTTAATGGAAGCACTTCCTTACGGTGGCTCTACCGTGGCTGGACAGTTGCTCTACCGCGGTAGTGCCAACATGAAAAGTTGAATTTGGTTCAACTTTCCCGGCCCTTATTACGCTTCTGCTACTAGAAGATTTTAATGGAAACATGTGGCACAGCCGTCGACGACGTTTCCGTGGCACTTGCCTTTGTTCTCATTGAGCACATGACTGTAACAATCAAATGCAAATGCTAGAAAATATGAAAACATTTTATAGTCACCACGCACTGGTACAGCCGTGTCTCAGTACTGGCACTGGCACTTTTGGCTATATGGACCAGGCTTTTAGACTTTTTTGAAGGATAATAGCAATTTTACAACATCAAATTTACGAAAATGTAGCTACGAAAATTGCGTATATTAAATCGAAACGGAAAAAGGTCATATAAAATCAAAGATTAAAAAAATCTGAAACTAAACAGATGACAAAATACCTTTTTATCAGCCGAGAATGGATTTTCCAGATTAAACAATAGTGATCGATTGCCTCTTTGGTATCTCCACGCAGCAACACGTGGTTTCAAGAGTGTCAGGCCAAGTCTCTAGAAAACAGCAGAAAATGACTCTCATTAGGCTACAACTTATTCCAACGTTCGAATTTTTTTGCTTTCCTCATGTTACGACTTATTCGAATTTTGAGCGTGTGCGCACCTCATGTTACGAGTTATTCAACTTCAGAATTTTTATTTGTGTCAGATTACGAAAAATTTGAATTTCAAACATTTACCATAGCGTTCTCAGTAAAATTGCAAAAAACAGTGAAAACATTTTTGGACATAGCTAACTTCAAGCTTTTTCGTCTGACACTCCTCAGAGCATAAACGTCAGAAACAGACCGAAACAATTGAAAAGGGCGGAATTTATACCCAGATGCAGAGTTCATTTTCTCACTTTTTCTCTTTTATGAATCCTATTGGTCTTCTTGCTTTACCCTGCAAGCTTTTTAGTGGTTAAAACACAATGAAGTCTCAGCGCTTCTTTCTGATTGGTGCTTTTCGATTCACATCTGGGTATAAATTCCGCCTCTTTCAACTGTTTCGGTTTGTTTCTGACGTTTATACTCAGCTTCTAATCATCCCCCGAGATGTTTCCACTGTTTTTCGCAATTTCGAAATTTTGCACTGCTCAAAGACTGTTCTATCCATTTTGTTGACTCAATTCACTTAATATTATTGACACATAAATATAAATGAGAATATATTGAATTCCAAAAGCTACCTGAATAACTTTCATGGTAAGCTTCTTTAGCAAGGTACCGTTATTCTCCAAGTAATTTTGTTCCTCGATTTTCTCCAGAACAACAACGGCTGTAAAAATGCAGAGAATTCCAAATTTAGCATCCACTAAAAAGCTTATATTTAAGAGACAAAAATTGCATTTTATTAATGAAATAAAGAAGCTACAAATGTTACCATATTCCAGCAAGTCATCTCGCTTTCCATGTGTAAATAGCTGGGCCTATGACAATAAGAATAAATTTGTAAGGCCCTGACGAAACGATCAAACATTGTTGGTCAAAAATTTGAAATTTGCTTGTCAAGCAAAATGTTTGACCGTTTGGACATGTCCAAAACCATTGCTGTCCATCATGTTGGAGCAACGATATTATTGCTAATGTGCAAGCACCAATACCTTGCTGCTAAGAAATGTTGCTAGATGCTGAAATGTTGCAAGTTGTTGAAGTTTGACATGAAAATAAAGAAAGAATTGTTTGACAAGCTGTGTTGGAAAGGCGGCTGCATCACCTCTCCTGAAGTGACTGTAATGCAAGCCTAGACTTATTGTTTGAGTCGTTAGTTTCCGCTCCTCCAACACCCCGACATCCCGCTACAACTAGTTTGACCGATCTCATTTTAGTGTTGGCCTCGGTCTCATGAGCGATAACTGGGACTCAGGTAATAAGTCTAATGTAGTAGTTTGAGCGTCCAGAAATTCAATTCAATAGCGAAACTACGACTCAGGTAATCAGTCTAGCCTTTGCACAAGGAGAGGATCCTCTTACTTAAGATGACCACCATATTCCAGAAAAATGTCGTGCCCTGCTGGCCAAGACGTTACGCTCAACGTTACATTACAGCTTTACACTTAAACTTCTGATTTACAGCAGCTTACCAAAGTAGAGACAACGCCACAGATGATATTCATTCCAGGCATAGTAGTAGCTGAAATTACAAAAAAGATACGGTTACTCATAATCATGAATTACTGATGAAAATTGCGAGAAACAGCAGCCTCAAAAGTTATCTATGAATTCTTGTAACGGTGTGATGCTAGATACGCAGGTTGCACTTCCCAGAGATCATGAGATACACGTATTTTTTTATAAGAAACACAAAATCTCGAATGGCCAAAAATTTAAGAAACTCCAGTACTGGAAATTTTTACGTAGGAAACTTTTCACCGACAAACATGAAACCCATATGCATTTAAATACGATCGATAAATGGGTTTGGAACACCATTCAGATAGAATAACTATGTTGCCAGTATGGATATTCAAGAAACTCTTAAGAAACTTTCAGTACTCAAAATCTGACAATTTTAAGAAACTTTCAGTACTGAATCAATTTTCTAGTTTCTTATAAAAAGAATACGTGTATGTTAAAACAACACGTGATTTACTGATATCCGTCACACAAGTTTTGGCAAAGAGAGCAATAGGACAACACTTGGTGGACAACCCAAACTGTGTAGTAAATTACAAAGAGGATTTGTTTTAAATAATTGGCCAAGCAAGGTCTTTGTTCCATTTAGAAGTTCTGGAATCCGTCCACATCAAAATCATACAACGGCCCATAGGGGACATGCAACATTTCTATTAGTTGCTCCATACAAAAGATAGTTGGACTCTTCAAGTTATTCCATTGGTCCATTCGCTTTATCCTGCAAGCTGATTGGTGTTTAAAACACAATGCCCATTCAGCTTCACTCTCTGATTTGTGCATTTAGAAAAAGATTTTAAGAATGTCCAGAGATGTTTTCACAGTTTCTCGCAATTTAAATTACTGATGACTAGAAACCAAACACTCCAGGGCTAATCAAAACTTGAAACTTTAACATGGAAAATTTTAAGCTAACAGAAAAGCAGAATTTGTAGTTATTTACGATCCGATTTGACAAGTGTGACCAAAGACCAATCCAAAAACTCGGCTAAACATCGTTTTTGACATCTGGTCTCGTGATGAATCTAGAAAGAAGGTGAAGATGAAGGTGAAATGGTGTTTTAGCGCCAGTCGCTAGGATCTCAGTAGTAGGTTAACTAATCGAGACCTCGACCCTTGCTGTGACGCTATCGTGGCTGGGTTCGAACCCTGACCACACTGAGCTCCTGACACCACGAGTCAGCTGGATTACACAACGATCCCACAGGACCTTCAAGGATCTTCTTAGTACAGTAAAAAAAAGTAGATCATTTACCGTAATTCTTCGAATAAGTCCCCGGGGCTTACTTGCAAAAATGAATTTTGCGGTGGGGGCTTATTTGAGGATGGGGGCTTATTGAAAATTTCAATAGTCCCAGTGTGTTTTCGACAGAATAGCAGAGAGAAAAAGATAACTTATCTGTCTTCTATAATCAAAAGCAACTACTTGTGATAAATATATATAAATATGTATGGTTTTGAAGAAAGTTCAACATAGCCAAAACACACAACCAAATGTGAGGAGAGCCTTGGTTTGTATGACTTGGAGAGTTAAGGCCCATTTCCACTTCGTTCGCATTCGCTGTTCGCTAGCGAATTTGCAGTTTGCCGCTCGCTTGTGAACAAATTACAGTCTTGGTTATCAATTTTAGGTGATAAAAAAAGTAAAACTTTTGCGAAAGCTTTAGCTCGACTTGCAGCAGAAATCAAAACCGCTTCACGTTTGCCATTTTTTGATGGCTAGCAAACAGCGAACAGTGAATGCGAACAAAGTGGAAATGGGCCTTCATTTGATGATTTTCAACTAGGCTCTGTAGCTCAGTGAAAATTTCATTGGCTCTCTGGTCATGCAGTTCAGGTTCGAATCCCATCTATTGTGGTATGCCATTTGTGGACAGATCTATCCTAATGTTCGTCATTGATGAAAAATGTGGTAACATACTTGGAAAGATATATATTAACATACTTTGAAAGTAGCAGAGCAGCTGCATCTCTTGATTTGTCAACAACTCCTAAATATTCCTAAAATATTTTAAAGTTTCATTATCTAAAGCACTGATTCAATTCAAAGCAATTTTAATATGAAGATATGTATCTATTAAAGAACTTAACCTTGGCAGTTTCTAGTATCCTGTCGATGACACTTTTTTCTTTGTTTTTTAAACTGCCATCAAGCCTTGTCAAATCAAATGGAATCATACAGATTATTGAAAGCCATAAGAGAAGGATATATCTTGTCTCCCATGTCTGAAAGATGAGGAAAAAACCATGAAAAGAGCAATTACAGTACATCCTCGAATATCTGAACCGGTTGAACTCAATTTTACCAAGGGTCCTTTGGATAAGGGTGTACTGTATTCTCAGTTGGAGGGGGTGGCATGTCCCTATCTCCAACTAAGCCATAGTATCAGAATGGTTACAATGGCATTAGGTAGTAAATTTTGGAGAATGATTTGAAATGACACTGAAAATTATACATACGTTAAAATCATGTGGGTTTTGCTGCTTCAAAAGAGTCAATATTGGTTCCAAGTCGGCAACTTCATGGGTGAACAGTCGAATTACATATTTCGCCCCTCTTGTCTGGAAAATAAGATCATATGATCAAAAAACGTTAGTTTTACTTTATCAAACCACAGCACACAGTCTAATCAGGTCTGAGAAATGAGGATAAAAATTGTAAAAATTTAAAGTACACAAAGAACGTAAAGAAACTGCTTTACTTCAAACTGCATTTTTTGACAGGTATGTAGAACATTTTTTGCATGGAAAACATATTTGCAATGCAATTTTGTCTTAAACAATAGAGCCTATTGTTTCCGTTGTTCTTATCTGATCAGTTTGCAGAGTGTGTGCGTGATGGAATTAGGAGTCAGGATGCTGTTATTAGTTGAATTACACATTGCTTTTAATTGCTAAAATTCCATGTTAAAATTGTTTTTTGCACACCTGGACCAATTATTGGTTTGCAATTGGTCCATTCTAGATCTCATCAAAATGGTATACACTCTGCACCTGGTTGGAAAACATGTTTTCACTCACAGCGACGATTTCAAACAAATTTTTCTACTCGCAGCCTTGTAAGTGAAGTCTCACACATGTTACAAAAGGTTACCATTGTTGGCAGCTTTTCACTCACACCTCAAGAATCAGTTTTTGAGGTTTCTCACAGCTTGAAACTTTCACTTGCTCACAATGACGTGTCAGCAAAAATGAGCATGTTTTCCAACATTGACTCTGCAGAACGGATCTCACCAAGCAGAAAACAAAGACTGCAGTCTGGGTTCAATTGATCCTTATTACTTACTTTAGTTATAAGATACAGGTATTTAAATGCCTGATGAAATGCAGTTTGAGGTATTGACGGATTTCTTGAAAATTCCAAGAGGATATTTGTCATCGGCTCTGAAAAGTATAAAACAAAATCATTGTTATATGGATAAACGGTATTCATCCATTTCATTTTAATATTTTTTTCTAAAATGAATGTGAAGGTGAAATGGTGTGCTTAGCTCCAGTGACTAGGATCTCATCAAGACCTTGACCCTGGCTGGAAACTTTGTTGTGTGCATCAAAGAACTTTGATGCCCAATTTTGGCTAAAACAATAGAAAACAAATGCCCCAATTGTTTTGAAACAATAGCTTTCGTGCACAGTGCGCTAAGATTCCAGTCTGAACCCTTGCAGTGACACTGCTGAGTTGGGCCTCAAACCCCAACCTTGCTGAGCTTCTGACACCATAAATCTGCTTGATTAGACCACGACACCATCACAGAATAGGGTGTCACTGCCATGCTATTGCCACATATACAACAACACCACCTTTAGGCCAAATCTAACAAAAAATAAAAATTTGATTAAATTTATAAACTAGAAGATTCAAAATTACCAAGATAGGGATCCAGAAGATGAGGTTGTTCCTGATATTGGTCCAGGATGACTAAAAAGAAAGAAAATATAAATTTCAAATGTTGGAGTTGCTTTGCTATATCAACAATAAAAGATTTTGAGGCTTTTAAAATAAAACTCTTCTCGTTAGGCCTATTTTTCAAGGTGCGGTCAAACTCCCAGTCTTAACCTTAAGTTTATCGCTAAAACGCACAAACCCGTAAGCCTTTCAATTCCAGATTCAAGAGAGATATCATTGCCTATTATCTCAGGGTTTTTCAAATCGCTGATGATCCTCAAAACTTCTTCATTCTCTGTGAAGCGCTCAACAAGAGAAGTCACTGCTTCTTCGTCTTTTGCCGCCATTGCAAATAATGATGAAAACGAAAAACTTGACAAATACTTCGTGTAAATCCTGTTCTGGTGACATTTGGGGGAAAACAGGACAAAATAAACCAATCGCCCCCCTGCAACTTTTTCGCTGCGAATGCACGAGAAGTGCGTGCAGAAAGAGAGTTTTTCAGCCATAAGTTTATTATAAACCCCAAACACGAATTTTCCTAAAATTTCCAAGGAGATTTCGTCTTCATTAAGGCTTGCAAAAACGCTTTTCTCTTTCGATTGGTGGATGCAAACACAGGCCCCCATCCCGCACCCAAGCATGGTAGTGAGCCTAACCCCCCTGAAACCTGAACGCAACGTGGTGCGTTTTACGTGAAGTGTTGAGCATTAATAGAACTTTTCTTCAATGGCGTCCTTTCAAAGATTGGTTTACTTCTTTAGTTTTGTTTTATTGGTCTTAGTTTCATCACTCGTAAATGGAGAGTAAGTTATTTTTGATAGAATATCTTTCTACCGAAAGGACATATCAAAATAATCCCTATAAAGATGAGAATAACTTTATTTCGAACATCAATTGTTGTCGTGAATGCCGGGCGCTAGCCTAGGCCAGTGGGCCTAAGTCCGAAAACAAGTCGCCCATTCAAATAATAATTTTGTAAAACTACGGTATTTTACAGCGATGATGACAAGTAATTTCTATTCCATTGCAAGTAATTTCATATATCTCTGAACTTCTCTTTTTAGGCGAGATTTTTACAAAATTCTTGGAGTTTCTAGAGATGCTTCTGATAGACAAATAAAAAAAGCTTATAGAAAATTGGCAATGAAATGGCACCCAGATAAGAACCCAGATGACCCATCAGCTGGTGAAAAATTTCAAGATTTAGGTGCCGCATATGAGGTAACTGTCCATGACACATTCCATGCATATGCATACGCCACACCAAATATGCCAAAGATTAAACAATAGAACTAAGAAAGATCAATAGAAAATTGCTCTTCCACACAAGATATCTTTGGCATATAGTATATGGAATGCAGCCCGGGTAACTGCATTGTTATTGCTCAAAAGGGATCATCATTGCCCTTGGCTAGGGAAAGCGCAAACAGCACCAGCCATCCTATATAAAATTATGATTTGGATACACTTTGCCCCTAGTTGGAAACTTTATTGTGTACACTTAAGACTAGTGCATGATTTTGGTGAAAATGACAGAAAACAATGCCACTATTGTTTTCAAGACAATGGTTGTCCATGTATTGTGCCCGTAAAACATTATTTTGTTGTAATTTGTAACTTATACAGTAATAGATGTGTTTTGCAAATGAAATGAAATTCTATTGTATTGAATATCTGCTTTGCTAATGTAAGCATCCCTTTAGTGGCAAGATTGTTACGGTGTTTTGTACTTTTTCCAACCAGGTATTATCTGATGCAGAAAAAAGGAAAATGTATGATCAACATGGTGAGGAAGGTGTCAAAAAGATGGGAGGGTTTAACGATGGAGGAGGATTTGATCCTTTCTCTTCGTAAGTATATTCAAATAGTCTTTGAGTTGTACAAGACATCAAAACTGCAATGAAAACAGTAACATTGCTAAGGCATAGGGATGTTCCCCGCTGCCCCTAATCACCACCCAGAAAGGTCTTAGAAATGGTCTTTATTTAAAGCAGTAATGTTGCAGGATACCCCTTACATATCTTTCTTAGAAACCACACCCCATCTTTTGTTGACCACACCCTTTGCCTCTCTAATGTTGGACCCCTGTCAATACCAATAATGACTAAAGTGTCAACATACCTAAAAGTTTTTTCATCTGACACTTATCTGGTGTTTATATTCTGAGGAGCATACTTGATGATGTTATGATGATGACAAGACGTCGGAGCAATGCGGGGTGGTGGGGGCAGAAGCAACAATTTTAGGAGAAAACAATAGGAAAATGAAAGAATTTGGCAATTTTTCCGGGGGCAGGGGGGCAGCTGCCCCTGCTGCCCCCGTGCTTCCGGCACCCCTGGATGATGATGATGTTACTGATGTTTATACTTTAAAATCCAAAGACGTTTCCCAGATTCATTGCAATCCTGAATTATATTTTATTATTATCACTATGAATCATAATATTAAAAACTGTATTGTGGCATTGATTCCTAAATTCTTTGCGTTTTTACTTTCTAGGTTCTTTGGTGGCTTTGGTTTTAGTTTTGGTCAGCAATCACATGATGGAAATCAGCGTGGGGAGGTCCCAAAGGGAGCTGAGGTGGTCATGGATTTAGAAGTGACATTAGAGGAATTATATACGGGAGAGTTTGTTGAGGTGAATTATTTTCTTTTTTAATAGTGTTAAGAAAGGAATATAGTCTTGCCCTTTGACTATGATGCATTTGCTCAGACGACAAAACACACTAAGTCGGAGGGCAAGATTATACGGAATGAGCAAGACTAATGGAATTTTCCATTACAACTGCCTTACACGAAGGGGGTATAAATGCAAACATACGGGAGGACAGAGGGAAATACGGAAAGCTTGTATCATTACACGCCATTGCTGATTGGTCAGGCGAAAAAAAGCTTTTAGCATGTCTTATGACTTAACTAATCAAGACCTCGACCCTGGCTGTGACATACCGTAGCTGGAACTTGACCTCGCTGAGCTTCTGACACCACAAGCCAGCTGGATTAGGTCACGATTCCACTGCGCCTTCAGTGTTAGCGTCTTCTTTCAGATTTCAGTTTAAATTAAGAATTATTTTCACAGGTTTTACGTGCAAAGCCGACAGCCAAACAAGTCCCAGGAACTAGGAAATGCAATTGTAGAATGGAAATGAAGACAACTCAGTTAGGACCTGGAAGATTTCAAATGATGCAGGAAGAAGTGTGTGATGATTGTCCTCAGATCAAATTTGTAACTGAAGAAAAGATGTTAGAAGTTGAAATTGAACCTGGAATGGTCGATGGACAAGAATATCCTTTTATTTCTGAAGGTAAAGACTGAAGACTGTACTTATTCAAAGTTATTAATCTATCTCATTATCTAATCTTAAATTATAAATGTATCAACTCTATTCGTTGTCATCCATGACAAATATACACAAATATGTATGGTGCTGAAGAAGGCTCAACATAGCCGAAACACAAACCATCAAACGGGAGGAGAGTCCTGGACTGTGTGACTCAGAGAGTTATTCAGCAATTTCATTGAGCTCTATAGCTCAGTCGAAACCGCGTTGGTTGTCTGATCATGCAGGTTTGATACCCATCTATTGTGGTATACCACTTGTGGAAAAATCTATCCTTGTGTTTGCCATTTATGACAAATATATCAAATCTAGCATATTGTTTCACTTCATGAAATACCCCTTTCTCCGTAATTTTATGGACTCGTGTTCTGTACATTTTTTCCGTTGTAGTGAACCCCTTGGTGCACCCGTCGGGAGCTGGTTCTATTCCGTTTTCCATTCGGCATTCGGTTTTAAATGTCGCAATAAATTTTCAATTGCCTTTATTTAGTTGTATTTTTCATTCTACTTGCACGTGTTCTTTTACTAATCTGATTTTGTTTTATTCATCTACTTCTTTTCATCAGGGGAGCCACATGTTGATGGAGAACCAGGCGATCTGAAGTTCAAGATCAGAGTCTTAAAGTACGTATCAGCCGCTTTACATTATTTCCTTTATCTCCACGAAAGGCATATGCTAAGAGTAAAACTTTTGTCTAAAACTCGAAGTTCATCAATTTCAAGGGCTTATCATGATAAGGATAAACGATGATTATTATCAAGTCTGAAGATGAAGGCGAAGCGGTGGAAATGTTTATTTAGCGCCAGCTGCAAGGATTTCAGTAGTAGGTCAGCTTATCAACTAGCTGGTCCTCGAACCCTGACCTCGCTGAGGTTCTGACAGCCTGACACCACAAGCCAGCAGGATTAGACCATGACGTCACAGCATACCTCCAACCTATGTCAGAGATTCTAAAAAATTTACAACAAAGTTATCATCAATGTCTGCACCCTCAGGCTGATATACCCTTTTAACAAATTTCTGTATCCTAAATGTTGGACGATGGGCAGTTGAGTATCAGCTTGAAGTTAGCTTAGGGCTCCGACGAGTTTATTTTCAAGAATCAAGGGACACAAAACCACGCCGTTGGTTTACAGACAACCTTCCAAGCCTGAAAAATCTATTTTTTGGGAATCGAAACTCTGTCAAACCTAAAATGTTTTACCGAGCTCAGACACGGTGGGCCTAAAAATAAATAAAACTGAAAAACGCTCAAGTCGGTATCTTTAACTGTTTCTAACAAGGTCTCTTTTTCATTTCAGACATGACAAATTTGAAAGAAAAGGAGATGACTTGTACACAAATGTGACTCTGTCATTACTAGATGCATTGAACGGTTTCGATATGGAAATTGGACATTTAGATGGTCACAAAGTAAAAGTCCACAGAGACAAAATAACATGGCCCGGAGCTAAGATAAAAAAATCTGGTGAAGGGATGCCGAATTATGATGATAACCAGAAGAAAGGAACACTTTTTATAACTTTTGATGTTGATTTTCCTAAAGGACAACTTTCAGATGAGGAAAAAGAAGGTAGGAATTCATTTAAATCATTTTTCGTTGTTCATTCGCGAAGTCAATTATACATGTTTATATCGTGTATATCGTGTCTAGTCGTAGTGCAATTTCAAGCAATAATATGGCCTAGGAAGTCTTATTTCTATCATATTCGACTTGTCTTTGCCCTGTCTGTGTCTACATTATAAGTGGACGGGTCTTAGAAATCTCGGCGGCACATCCCCGTCCAACCATTGGCCATGTAACCCCTCCCCCGATTTCTTTCTGAAAGGATCGCTACTTTGTCATTGAAAATGAAAACATTTTGAAACATACAGTAGCTTAAACCAATTTAGTGTGAGTGAGTGAAACTCTTCAAAGAGGGAAACACCCAAATCGTCAGACTGCGTAAAAAATAATAAACTACGAAAATATTAGAGTCCTCGAAAAAAGTTCTTTCGGATAATCGAAACGAGCCGATAGGAAAGCGAAAAGCCAAATTTTCATTTTGTTTCAAGAACCAATCGGCGCACAATAAGCAATGATCGTCAATAAAGTTTGAAAACTAGTCTAACTTAAAAAACGAACTCTTCCTGACTACATAACTTATTGGTATTTTAAATTTTATAAGCGCTTTTCTTATAGCTACTTCTTCTATTTTGCAGGAATAAAACAATCTTAAAGCAAGAATCAAAGCAAACAGTTTATAATGGTTTATGAAAACATATGAACTATGAAGATGAACTGTATTTATGAATAAGAATAAATAAGAACTGGTTTTAGAGACATTTTTTATCTAGTTAACATTCAAAAAAAATGTTTTTCGTCTTAAAGAATCTATAAATGTTGCCGTCGTGTCAATGATGTCTGAAATCTTAGTCTTTATTATAAATTCATGCTTCGAAACAATGAGGTCATGAGATCAAATACTGATTTATTTCTTAGCTTTTCCTGGAGTATATACGGAAAGTTTCTCAACAGTTTAGCAGAAAAGAGGACACCATACACCCTGTATTTCCTTGCATGCACACTTTTTATAAGGAACCTACCTCAAGGCCTAGTTCTTAAAGCTCCTTGTTTTTGTGAGGCAATTGTAGTTAAAAAAGTTTCTTAATAGTTCCTTAACTTTAACTGCACATACAGTGGTCTTAACAATAAAAGAGAGACACTTACATGTGAGCAAAGTTCGAGACTACTCAAGGAAACATTTGATACATGCGTAACGTGAATTTATGTGATTTTCGACTGCAAATGAATGGAACCGGATTTCTAATTCTTGATTATTTGCAGTGATAAAAGCATTCAACATTGAGAAGTTCCTTAATGATGTTCTCTTTAGTAGTATAAGTTCTTTAAATTTTTGGGCCTTCTACATGTAGGTTCCTTATAAAGTGGTTCTTTATAAAACGTGTAAGGGTCCTCTCTTTGGATTGAAGTGCCCATCCCCCCATCAGGTTGCTCCAAGCTCCTGAAGACCTGAAGCTTTCGTCAAAAGCGTTAGTTGATTCATCAGTTTTCAAGTAATTGCTCCTTTTTGAGACGGATTTCACAACAAGGGCCTCGGGCACTTAATCGAGGTAATGCACGGTAGTTATGGAAGGGTGTTAAGTTTTTCGAATAATTCCATAAAATGATCGGGAAGAGAATGGGTCATCGGAGTGACCGTGCAACGTCTTTTGAAGCTTTGAGAAAGAGAAAAGCAAAAACATTGCTCAGTGCTGGAGATGAATGCTCCCCACTTGCATCCACAATGCCGAGACACTGTGGCTGAGGCGTCGCATCTTACGGTGGTTCCCGTTACAGGAAATCGCTATTCTCCCCATGAGTCTTCCGCCAGCCTCCGGGGGGAGGGAATATCCGGCCCCCAGACCTGCTTACGCAATGGATACCCCTATGCTTTCACTTCCAACTCATGACACTGAACAATTATGTATGGCATAGTCTTCATACTAACAGAATTTCTTCTTTACAATCAAACTATTGTGGGAAAAGCTATTTCGTGCGCATGCGCCAAGCTTTGGCTCATTGAGTAGTTTGAGCGTCCAGCATAGAATCAATAGCGATAACTACGACTCGAGTAATAAGTCTAAGAAAAGTGGGAGAGATTTCCGCTTGCTTGGGAGCACTGAAATCTTGAGATGAATTAAATTTCTTGAAATATATTAAAATGCATTCACATTAATTATAGATCATTTACATCAACAGAAATTTGATAATCAATTAATGAACAATTTATGTACTTCTCATCACAATTCAAGTACTTTGTGGTACTTCTTGCTACTTGAGGGTACTTCTCGGCCCTTTATGGTACTTGTCAGTACTTTATGGTACTACTCAGTACATTGAGGTACTTGGCGATACATTGTGGTACTCGTCTGTACTCTGTGGTACTTCTCAGAACTTTGTGGTACTTCTCGGTACTTTTTTGTACTTGTCAGTACTTGTTGGTACTTCTCAATACTCTGTGGTACTTCTCCGTACTATGCAGTTCTTCTCCGTACTATGTGGTACTTTTCCGTACTCAGTGGTCCTTCTCGGTACTTCATGGTACTTGTCAGTACTTTGTCGTACTTTGTGAGTACTTTGTGGTACTTCTCGGTACTTTTTGGTACTCTTCAGTACTCTGTGGTACTCGTCAGTGCTTTGTTGTGCTCGTCAGTACTTTGTGGTACTTCTCAGTACTTTGTGGTACTTTTCCGTACTTTGTGGTACTATTATATTTTCGTCACAAAAAGCAGTTTTGGTTCCAAAGAAGAGATTTTCTCTACACAAGTTGTTTCCGTATTAATTTTAAACCGATAATTACCCTAATGTGAGGGTTAGCTATTTTTTGTCTTAATTGTCATTTTCGATAGTCAATGCAACAGATTATATTTTAGAATCGTATAACGAACCAATATCCCACTTGAAGAAAACTTATTTTGGCCTTGCTGGTCTTATTATGTCATTTTGATAGTCAATGTGCGTCAACACTCTACACAACTAGTTACCTAACGAACAATATTTTAGAATCGAATGATAGACATGTATCCCACTTTGAGAAGACTTGTCACTGTGTTGCTGGTGTTATTTTGTCATTTTGATAGTCAATGTGCGTCAACAGTCTACAAAACTAGTTACCTAACGAATAATATTTTAGAATCGAATGATAGACATGTATCCCACTTTGAGAAGACTTGTTACTGTGTTGCTGGTCTTATTTTGTCATTTTGATAGTCAATGTGCGTCAACAGTCTACAAAACTAGTTACCTAACGAATACTATTTTAGAATCGAATGATAGACATGTATCCCACTTGGAGAAGACTTATAACTGTGTTGCTGTATATTGAGTATAGAGATGTATTTAGTGCATATAAGCATACAGTATGCCTATGTTTATGGTAAATGCAATATAATTATCCCATATGAACAGAACTTGAAATTCGTCTCGCTGATTGGGCTGGCCCGGCAAGCAAGCTGGCTCGCCTCTATATGAACAGGCCCTAAGTATACTATGGTATACAGCTCTACATTCAATATATAGATGTATCTTGTGCATATACGCATATGGCTGCGTTTATGGAGCATACAATGTATTTAAGTATACTTCGGTATACAACTGTATATTGAGTATATAGCTATATTTAGTGCATATAGGCATATGCCCAACTTTATGGTGCTTAAGCATACTACCCCAGTACTTAGCAGGTATACCATTGAATGTGGTGAAGAAAGACAGTATCTCATTCCTTATAGACACGTTTTGGTACTTGCTGGGCTTGTTCAATACTTTTTTGTTTTTCTGGTTTGTTTCTGTTAAGACATGACCTAATTAAGTATGTTAACAGGTAAAATGTTTAAAGAAAATTCAAGACTAGCACGTCACTTGTAGAGTAGATATTTTGGTACTGTTTGGCTTTTTAGTCGCTTTTTGTCTTTCTGGTTCATAAATGTTAAGACATGACCTAATTAAGTATGTTAACAGGTAAAATGTTTAAAGCAAGTTCAAGACTAGCAGGTCACTTGTAGAGTAGATATTTTTGGTACTGTTTGGCTTTTTAGTCGCTTTTTGTCTTTCTGGTTTATAACTGTTGAGACATGACCTAATTAAGTATGTTAACAGGTAAAATGTTTAAAGCAAATTGATGACAAGTATAGCGTCACTATATCGGTTTAAAATTAATACGGAAACAGTTTGTGTAGAGAAAATCTCTTCTTTGGAACCAAAACCTGCTTTTTGTGACAAAAGTATAATAGTAACACAAAGTACGGAGAAGTACCACAAAGTACTGAGAAGTACCACAAAGTACAGACGAGTACCACAATGTACCGACAAGTACCACAATGTACTGATGAGTATCACAAAGTACTGACAGTACCATAAGGTGCCGAGAAGTACCCTCAAGTAGCAAGAAGTACCACAAAGTACCGTCAAGTACCATAAAGTACTGACGAGCACTACAAAACATTGACGAGTCGCACAGAGTACTGACGAGTACCACAAAGTACTGATAAGTACCACAAAATACAGAGAAGTACCACAAAGTACTGACAAGTACCATGAAGTACCGAAAAATACAACAAAGAACTGGCAAGTACCCAGAAGTACCGGGAAGGACCACAAAGTACTGAGAAGTATCAGCAAGTACTGACGAGTACCAACATTACGGAAAAGTACCACAAAGTACGGTTAAGTACCATAAAGTACGGATAAGTACCACAAATGACTGACAAGTACCATAAAGTACGGATAAGTACCACAGAGTATGGAAAAGTACCACAAAGTACGGAGAAGAACTACAAAATACGGAGAAGTATCACAGAGTACTGAGAAGTACCAACAAGTACTGACAAGTACCACAATGTACTGACGAGTACCACTAAGTACGGAGAAGATCTACATAGTACGGAGAAGTACCACAGAGTATTGAGAAGTACCACAAAGTTCTGAGAAGTACCACAAAGTTCTGAGAAGTACTATAAAGTACTGAAAAGTACCATAAGTACTGAAAAGTACCATAAAGTACCGAAAAGTACCCTCAAGTAACAAGAAGTACCACAAAGTACTGAGAAGTACTGCAAAGTAACGAAATGTGCAAAAACGTACTAAGATGTACCACAAAGTACAGACGAGTACCACGATGCACTGACGAGTACCATAAAGTACCGAGAAGTACCCTCAAGTAGCAAGAAATACCACAAAGTACTGAGAAGTAACAAAAAGTACTAAGAACTACCACAAAGTACAGACGAGAACCACAATGTACAGACAAGTACCACAATGTACTAACGAGTACCATAAAGTACTGACAAGTACCACAAAGTACGGAGAAGAACAAAATAGAACGGAGAAGTACCACAGAGTATTGAGAAGTAACAAAAAGTACGAAGAAGTATCGCAAAGTACAGACGAGTACCACGATGTACAGACAAGTACCACAATGTACTGACGAGTACCATAATGCCGAGAAGTACCCTCAAGTAGCAAGAAGAATGACAAAGTACTGAGAAGTACCGCAGAGTACTGACAAGTACCACAAAGCACTTGAATTGCTTAAATTGTTCATTAATTGATTATCAGATTTCTGTTAATGTAAATGATCTATAATTTATGTGAATTAATTTTAATATATTTCAAGAAATTTAATTTATTTCAAGGTGGATATATTTTAGTACTCCCCCACTCAACGTCTTTTGAGAAAGAGAAAAGCAAAAACATTGCTCAGTGCTGGAGATGAATGCTCCCCACTTGCATCCACAATGCCGAGACACTGTGGCTGAGGCGTCGCATCTTACGGTGGTTCCCGTTACAGGAAATCGCTATTCCCCCCATGAGTCTTCCGCCAGCCAACCGAGGGAGGGAATATCCGGCCCCTAGACCATGTGCTTACGCTTGGATACCCCTTGCTTACGCTTCGGACTCATGACACTGAACAATTACATAAGACATAGTCTTCATACTCATAGAATTTCTTCCTAACAATCAAACTATTGTGGGAAATGCTATTTCGTGCGCATGCGCTAAAGTTTGGCAGCTTGTGTGGAGTTGACAAAGAAAAGGGTAGGAGGCACTCGAACTTGCGTACAAAAGCCTTTTTATTTCCACTTTGTTTCTTAGGCCAGACGCTAAACTGAGTTTGACAAGTATTGTTACAAAAATGGCAAGCTTAGAAGATGATAAAGACGCAGGAAAGGAAAAAGTTATTGATAAAGTTGTAGTTCATCCATTGGTTCTTCTTAGTGTTGTCGATCATTTCAACAGAATTGGGAAAACCGGGAATATTCGGAGGGTGGTTGGAGTGTTGCTTGGGTCGAGAAGAAATAAAGTCTTAGATGTATCAAATAGTTTTGCAGGTAGAAAAGAATTCCCCAGACTGGAAAACATGCAAGTTTTGGTCTACGCGTAGTTGCGACAGAATTGGAAAAACAATAGATTAATTAACATAACAATAGGTCAAACAATAGGAGAGGTGCGAGCGTAGTTGCGAGTGCGAGCATGTTTTCCAACCTGGAAAGCATCCAAAATTTAGTCTAATAAACATTTTTGTTGTCATAGGACTTGTATTCTTAATAATATATGCATTCAAATTTCCTGATTCTAAAAGGCTGGACCCCAAAAAAGGCTTGGCTTGACTTTGACAATGAAGTATAGGTGAAACTTTTACTCCCACTGGGTCTAAGCCCTTGTAAATCATGAACTTTGAACACTCCTAAAAGTGATTCTACCAATTGAAATGCACCAATCAGAAAGCAGCACTTGGTCTTGGCATTGTGTTTTCAACTCTAATGGTCTCTGATTATTTTGTTAATTTTTCAGCTAAAGAAAGAATTGTCGGATGGTACCACACTGGTCCAAAGCTTCATTCAAATGACATAAAAATCAACGAAGTTATAAGAAGATTCAATCAGAACTCTGTAAGTGATTGTTACATATCTCTTCTGCTATTCATAATAATGTTAGTTAAAATTTCATCATAAAAGTGTAAGCTCGTGGTGCTGTTATGTTGTGATCTAATCCAACCTCGTTTCCAGGCCCCAAATCGAATTTCCTTGAATCTCAACCGTCAAATCGATTTGGGCCCTGGTACCGGCCACAAAATCTGCCAAAATACTGGCAATTTTTGCCTAGGCATAAAAACAAGATGTAGATTCCGAAAGCAGATGTTCTTGGAAAGGAAATGCAAAGAATTTCATTGATAACTGCAAGACAAGATACAATATCTCATGTAGCATCATTTTTTGGTGTGAAATTTTGAAGAAACTGTGACGTCACTTAAAATTTCTATTGTTTGAACAGCCAATCAAATTGCGAAAAGACAAGGCCGATACCAGGGTCGAATATGGACAGCGGAGTTTCACGTAGAGGCCTTTTCACCCTGGGGACGAGGTTGGATCTAATCCAGCTAGCTCTAGGTGTTAGAAGCCCAACAACATCGAGTTAAGCCTCAGGTATGGTAGCCTCACAGCCATGGTCTAGGTCTCAATTAGTTAACCTACTCTTGAGGTTCTAGCCACTGGTGCTAAATACACCATTTCCTCTTCCGCCTTCAACTGCATACAGTAAGGTCTGCTGCATTCTCTCTATAAAATCCATTTGTTTCTTTTTAGGTCCTTGTAATAATAGATGCCAAACCAAAAGAGCTTGGTCTTCCAACTGAAGCTTATATTGCAGTTGAAGAGGTTCATGATGTAAGTTGAAAACATTAATCTTGTTTAATGCCATGATTATAAACTTATATTAATATGAAATGAGTAATAATGTTTTCTATTTGAAGGATGGAACACCAACCTCAAAAACTTTTGAGCATATTCCAAGTGAAATCGGAGCTGAAGAAGCTGAGGAAGTTGGTGTGGAACATTTATTAAGGTTTGTACAAATATAATTTGTGTCCTAAAATCCGTCGTAGAGGGCTATTAGTGCCTTAACAGAATGCCAGTATTCTGCAGAGAAAGAAAACCAGCGAAAATGAAGACCAGCTTTAATACATTTGCGATGGATGGGGTTATATGACTGATCAGATATTGAGACACTTGCGACAACCATTAACCATTCCTTTTTTAAACAACCATAGGGGGCAAATAAAAATCAGTTGGAAAGCAGTCGACTGGGATAAATCCGGGTCGCCTCGCCAAAAATGATGACGTTTTGCCCCCGATGACAGCTTCATGAAAACAAGGCTAGACTAACGCAAGAGCAGAAACTGATATCATATAAACAGAAGATAACGTCAATGTTTGTCTTCCTTAATTGCAAACGCGACTTATTTTTAAGGGTGCGCTCTTTTGGGATTTTTATCTCTTCTGAAAACTGAAAACAGTAAACTTCATAGATTTCCAGACGCTAAAAGTCGCACTGTCTAAAAATCGGAAGACTTGATTTGGACAGAAGTTGATTTGGATACAATTTCCGAAGTTTGCGAAATCTTTCAGCTCTGGAGTCAGGATAGTTTGGAACCTGAAGTTACCAATTTTTGCCGAGAGTTGTCCAAAAGAATGGGCTTTCGATCTCTCGATATCATCTTCACAAATCTCAATCAAGTCTCCAGAAAAAAGAAGAGACAGAAAAGGTCCAAAAGAACAAAACCTTAGTTGCAAAGGTAGTTATCATAGTTTTCTGATTCTTTGAAATATTCTTAATAATTTGATTCGTTTTTAGGGACATCCGCAACATAACAGTTGGTACACTATCACAACAAATCACAAATCAGCTGATGTCATTGAAAGGTCTTCATTCACATCTTCAAGACATCCAGAGTTACTTAGAGCAAGTTGTCGCTAAAAAGCTACCAATCAACCATAGCATAATCTACCAACTACAAGATGTCTTCAACTTAATTCCAAATCTGAATATCGATGAGTTCATAAAATCGTTTGTTGTGAAAACGAATGATCAGATGCTTGTTGTTTACGTTGCATCAATGATTCGTTGCGTCATTGCACTGCATAATCTGATCAATAACAAATTGCAGAATAAAGATTTCGAGAAAGAAGAAAGTAAGGGAAAAGATAAAGATAAAGAAAAGAAGGAAAAAGCGAAAGATGCGACGGAAAATAATAAAAATACGGATAAAGTAGAGAAAGACAAAAAGGGAACTGAATCCGCTAAGAAATAAGCTTATTGTTGCATTTTCCATCTACCATAAAAACATTCGTTCAGACTTCGTTGTTATTTAAAAACTAAGTTTAGTAATAATCATTGTCTCTGTACTTGTCAAAAAGAAATTTTGTCTCTTCTGATCTTGTTACATATTACAGGTGTAAGAAAATTCAAAAGAAATCTCTAGAAACACCTCATCGGACGAGACGCTCTTAATAGAACAGGCCAATCGGGGGCTAGGGGCTGGAGAATTCCTGGAAAATGCTTACATTTATGGCTAGCGAATCACACTCATCGTTTGCGAATTAACAAGAAGAATTATTAAATTGAAATTACAAAAAGCCAGTTTTTGTGGCACGCTATTCTTAAACGTTTCTCTTAGCATGAAAAGGACCATATTGATAAGAAAGGAATTATTTGGACACAGAGCCCTCCCTTCAAGTAAGTAATGCTGATACGCCAGACAACTGCTTTTTAAATCACGTGAAATGGAACAACACGCAGAATTGCACATTGTTTAAAGCCCTTAAGGTGGAGGGAGAAAGAAAGCAAACACGGAATTTCTTCCAATAAGCACCCCCTTTGGATTGAGCTGTCCATCAGGTTGGTCCCTGAAACCATGTGTGCAAGCTCTTGAATGGGATGAATCATGAGGCACCTTTTTACCAGTTGCTGCAAAGCGCTTGCAAAACTTTCTTTTCGTCAGAATGTTAGTTTTTCATAAATATTCAAATAACTTCTTCTCTTGAAGACGGATTTCTAAATAAGCGCTAAATTGAGGAAATACGGCAACACTGATATTGAAAGCACATTTTAGCAGGGGCGGTTCTTGCACTCGAGGGAACCATTGTTACGGTGGTTTTGGGGTATAATTAATGTTTAGCAAATTCAAACGTCAGAAATGGTTGAGGCCTGAGGGCGTCAATCACACTTTTGGTACCAAAAAGCTTTTTTCGCTCTTCAGCATCTTCACAGTTACAGCAGAACGATTAGCTCAAAGAAAGTTAATTAAAGCATTTTTTCTTCCTGGCATTCGCTTACTTTGCTACATAATAAAGAGCCATGCAACGCTGGAAATTGCAAAAGAAAGTACAAGAATTTTTCAGTACTGGACTAAAGAAAAAAGACACGCTAGATATAGCAACATGACTTACCAAAACTTATAGGGTTTGAATTCAAGAAATAAGACCAAAACACTTCAAAGGCAACTTGAAATAGGCCATGGGCAAAGCAAAGGAAAACCCAGCGTGGATTTCAACTTCAATTTCCTCCCTTCAGCAATAAGCATGCTTTTATTTATGAGCTGCTCAACACGAAACGTGCCTTCTTATAGCAGTGCGTCCCAAGGGAAACGCTCGAAGCAAAACTCGTGCAGTGAAAACAAGAAATTTCTCGGTTTTGATCATTCACTTTTCAAAATAACAAATGTTTCTACTTGAATATGTTTACTTGCAAAAATTAGAATAATAGAGATTCAGTGAACTAGATAATAATCAATTAAATTTGTACAAAACGTTTCGGCTATTGTGGCGATATAAGTTACGATGAAAAAAGATCGTAATTCAAGTTCGACATTGATCCTAGATTGTGGTGGTTTATTACTCCCGTCGTAAATTGTCCAATCTGTGAAAGTAAAATAAAGTGAAGTTCTTTAGTAAAAATAAAAGTTGAAAGACTGGATGCCGACTGGATGCTAAAGCCAACATTTTAACCAACATTAATGGCCAACATTCATGTTGGGCAAAATGGCATTTTGCGAGACCCAACATCACGTTGGAAGATGTTCGCAGAAGTTTTATCAGGGTCAAAATTTAATCCAAAATTTCAAATATAAGCTTCGTTTGGCCACCCCTCCCTCGACAGCTGCTAACATGACAAAAAAATTCGGCGAAATGTTGGATGTAAAGTTGGCGACGTTCGACTAAGGCATAAAGAAGAATGCTTAGGCCTATGGAGCCTACTTTACACAAGCAATCATGCTCTGACAAAAATGGTCTCCAAAAATTTTTACTAGCCAAGGATGGGCAAATTGCACATTTAGATGCCACTAACAAGAGACCATAAATAACAAACATACATACAAACAAATAAACAACCATCTATCAGTAGACTTGTGTCAACAAGTATTTTGAATTGCTTTGATGCTTACCTCGCCTGCAAATCGGCATCAGCATCAGATACAGCTGCTGCCTGTGGTTGCTGCTTTTGTGAGGTAGCGAGTCCACCACCAGTTTCGGGTAATCCGGATAGCTATAAAAAGAAACAATGTATCTGTAATCAATGTTTCGAGCGAACAACTTTACAGTACAGCAACAGTGCAAGACTTTGGTAAAGTACCAGGCCTTCATGTGATGTGACCTTGATTTGACATACAACAACTTAAACGTGGGAGAAAAGGGCAGTAGGAAAAGCGTCGCTCCTTTCACTAGAAATAATAGCACAATAATGACATGGCTTGCAAATGGCATTGCTTGCCGAAGAATCAGGACACTTTAGGCACAACATGCTGCTCCAGGAACTTGGAGTACTTCTTTCAGCTTTGATTAGTGATTAACCTGAAAGTCCTTTTCTTTGTATTTCATTTGCAGCAAAAAAACAAAAGTTTCCTTGTTTTTTTCTGATTCGCTAGAAACCTTCTGAGCAGACCTGAGATTGCAATGCCTCGAAGAATCTTTATCTTGGGAACAATATCTTCATAAGCACAACGCTGAGACATTGCATGTCATGCTGAACGTTCCATGAGTACAGTACAGCTAAACAATCGTTTATTCTTCTCACTGCTCAATGCTCAAGAAATTTTAGGCTCTTTTGACAATGGAAATAAGAGATAGTGTCACTCTACGTTCCCATCATAAGAAGAAAGATCGCTCTTAACTCACGTCCCCATAAAAAGCCCTTGATAGGTCCCATCTGCGCCCCGTTGAACCCTGACTTAGAAAGAACTAAAGATGAACATTCGCTAATCCGAATTATCGCTGTCTCGGACAAACGCTAGCTTCGTAAATGAATTGACTTCTTGTAAGTCCCTTCGGCAAGATGAATATGCGGACTTTGCCTGCTCTCCTGAATATTTGCTGTCGCCAAAGGATTTTTCATCTCCCACAGGTGTTTGAGATGATTATGAATGACTCGCTTTGATACGTACCTGATCGGTCAATCCGAGGCCCAACTCATCGAGAACTTGATTTACGATTGCCTCACTACAAAAATATAAAGAAAATTTTGGTTGAAATTCATTAGGCTACACATTTGTCTTGGAGTATCCATTAAGGGCAGTCTGCCCCTCACCCGATTGGTTGAAGAAAGCAGAGTTCTTATGGTGAAATGAAAGCTCGGAGATCTTGGGGACATCTTTATCATTTTCACGGGTGTGAAATTGATAAGGATCTCCTTCATCTTCTTTTTCCGGGGAGGGGGGGGGACACTTGATCAAATTTTGTAAGGGACGTGCCGCCCAAGCATCAAAAACATGCCCGACCTTATACAAATTTTTTGAAAATGTATACTCTACCTTATACCAATTTTGTGAAAATATTGCATCAATATGTGAAAAATCTTAAAAACGGAGACCGATCTTTACCCCGAAATCGCGAAAATTGACACCAGTCCTTATTCTTTTGCATACTGCATGCAAAATCAGGGACCAATCACGTTGGGGACAGATTGATCCCTGAACCTTTAACCTTTAGCCAATTCACTGAAGCTCGTCAAACGATAGAGATTTTACAAGGCTTGCTTACAACGACGTTGGGAAAAAAGGCCTTTAAACAACGAATGAAATTTCGTACGGAACCTTTCTTCGTCATCATCATCTTCTCCCATTGCATCATCAATCGCATCATTCATCATTTCTTCTTTCATGTCCATTATTTCTGACTAAAAAATACCATTATAGAAACTTAAAAAGTTTCTTGATTTTAAAAGGAATTTGTGGCTTACAGATCTTTGTCATAACTGCGTCTGAGGCAAGATGAAAAAACAAAATACTGGCATGTCTCAATACCATCAAACTTCATGCGTCTCTTATTTCTTATCCCCAAATTTTCGCACATCTCCGAGAAGAATATTTTTGCGCAAATTTTGTTTTCACAGCTCGCGATGCCTCAAACGTTTAACTGTCATATTCAATGATCATTGGAATTGAAGGCCTTAAAGACCTGAAAAATACTATGCAAATCGAAATTCATTCATATAGTAATACATACTATTTTCTTCAGCACAGCATTTCAGAAAAAGTTTCGTTCCACCTGCATATCTAACCATTTAGCTCTGCATATCTAACGATTACGCTCTATTTACCCCCCTCCCCTAGGATGATGCTTTTTTAATTTGGAGACTTTTGTTGAGGCAGTCCTTGTATCTCAAAGCAAACTCCAAACTCCATCAAGAAAACATTAAATCTCAAAACGAACCTGTTTTTCAAACTCCATCATAATTTTTTGAATTTCAGGAAGTTTAAGCTGCTTGTTCATTTGTGCCATGGTCTGCAGAAAAAGGTGTATAAAATTAAGTTCTCAATTTACTAGATTGGTATTCTACAAAAATCTATAAACATTCATATCTACAAAATCTATAAACAACGTAATGAAGTTTAATGAAAATACCTTTGCACATCCTTTCATTGCAGTTGCCATCGCACTGTTTGATCGAAGAGTCTGCAAAAAAAATGCTGTAATCAAAAAGCCCATCTGATATTCTCTCCAATGAGCTCCCCTTACTAGAGGGGCAAATGGGTATTTGAAGCTTCAGACAGGGGCGTGCTGCCTGAACAAAAAAGTGCCTACCTATGTTTTTATGCAAAATTCCTGAAAATATATATCCAAAAATTTACGAAAATATCAACTCCTACACTACTTAATATACTTAAACATGTCAGTTAATACTATATGTCAGTTCGAAAGAAACTTCACCAAGAAAAGTGAAAAAACCAACATAAGACCATTTTTCATAAAGTTTATACCAATTTTCGAGAAATTGATACCCTTATTTATACCAATCTTCAGAAAATTAAGACCCATGTTGACACCAAAATCATGAAAAACGACACCCTTATGGGTGGCGCGTCCCCAATACCAAAGTATATTAAGAACCCCCCTGGGCCCTCCAGGCTTTCCAACTATTGATTGCTTTCAAAAGGACAAAAAAAAAACAGTAAAAAGAATATTAGAACATACCTGTATTTTCAGTGAAACTGCTTGAAGATTTGCTTTCATTAAAATGAATTTCTTGACATAACGTCTTGTTCTAACAAGATCTTTTGCCATGATCTTAACAGCATCCTAAAATTGAGCAAAATATTGCTTAATTTCTTGAATAACAAGTCTGCAATAGCGGCACAACTTTGCATCAAAAGAAATACCAGAAAACCAGAAAAATAAATTTCTATGAGGGCAAGGGGGCTATTGTCCCTGCTGCCCCAGTGCTTCTGGCACCCCAGTGCACAAGAGATTCCTAGCAAGGGAACTAAGAAGGCTAGCGTGAACTCATTGCAAAAACAACGGCCTGGATTAGTTTCTTGCTTGTAGAACAATAGATCTATTGTTGCTTTTGATATGCAGTTGGCTTTCATTCACAGATGCTCCATTGCCAGGCTGCAGCATATGGCAGAAACGCACCCCAGATTGCAATCCAAGGGTGAACTAAGTGCATACCACACTATGCAGACTGGCTCTATTGAAAGTACTGTGACATTACACGCTTTTTTTTTTATAAGGAACCACTTTATAAGGAACCTACATGTAGAAGGCCCGAAAATTTAAAGAACTTATACTACTAGAGAGAAAATAACTAAAGAACTTTTTATTGTTAAATAGTTTTATCACTGCAAATAATCAAGAGTTAGAAAGCCGGTTCCATTCATTTGCAGTCGAAAACAGCATAAATTGTACGTTAAGCATGTATCAAATGTTTCCTTGAGTTTTCTCGGGCTTTGCTCACATGCAAGTGTCTCTCTTTTATTGTTAAGACCACTGTATGTGCAGTTAAAATTAAGGAACTATTAAGGAACTTTTTGAACTACAATTGCCTCAAAAGAGGTCCAAAAATAAGGAACTTCAAGAACTAGGCCTTGAGGTAGGTTCCTTATAAAAAAAAGCGTGTATGGTCGGGGTACTCATTAACTTTCAATACCTCGGGGGAAGATCCATGCCACTATTTCCTTGCAGACCCCAGACCCCCAAATATTGAGTTTAATGTTTTGGAGACCCCAAATATTGCTATCTATTTTAGACACCTAAAATGTTTTCTCAGGCTTAGCCATCAGTTTCATGAAAATTTACAATTTATAAGCTCTTGGCAGTTGGATGGGTAATTTTGATGAATCACACCAAATCGCAGGATTCTTCCTTCAGATTTGTGGACCCCAAATATTGAATTTTTTCCATGTTATAATTCACAGACCCCAAATATTGAATAAGCTTAAGATTTCGGACCCCAAATATTGGCATGGACCCCCCCGTATTGAAAGTTAATGAGTACCCCCTGGGTTCGGGAAACGGGGGAATTAAGTCAGTGAGTATTGGTTAGAATTGCCGATACTTTTATGTGAAAAAGGGCCGAAAATATAAAAATAGCCCAAGTAATAGTGGCAGAAATTGCAGATTCTCAGAGGCAAAAGCATACCATGTCCGTCTCTCATAAGGGTTACCCCCTCCCCTCCCTCCTTGCAACCCGCGAATGTTATTAGGGAAGACTCCTTAAGAACTGGACAACTAAAAACAAAATGAACTTTGGATGAAGTCGTTATCTCTCTGTTTTTCATACTTTTTACATTTGTAATACAATTAACATGTTACTGCAGCAAATATTTGTACAAATGCAAAAATAAAATATGCAAAATAAATGCACTGTGCAGTTAATTAATTGAAAATATTACACTCAAGGTACTCTAGTTTTTCAACTATAAAGAATTTCTTTTATTTACAGTATTCAAGAGAAAATGTATTTTGATGGACAAAATCGGCTAGAATTCGTTATATCCATTTTGAGATACCCATTTTGAGATTACCCATTAATCACACTGCCTTTTTATTAAAAACAAAGCTCTCATTATGTTTTTCATCGCATGAAATCTAATCAATGGGCTGCTACCATCCCCTCTCCCAATTTGGGAAAAATATTAACTTTTATCAGAAAGCAATTGAAGTTTTGCCTTGAAGTCAAGAAGTAAAGAATTTCGACAGTAGTTACTCATTTGACTTTAACAACCGTTGTCAGTTAGTTGTGATAAAAGCTTATCTGATATACGAGTTTATTTTATGTTTATTGTCGCAATGCAAAGCCCGATTACTTGTGTGATAATCACGAAAAAAGCATTATGACAAACCAAGGTTGTCTGTCAAACATTCAAAATTTGCTTCTCAAGCAGTGTTTGAAAGTTTGGCCACATCAAAAACATTGGCTTCAAACACCTTGACAAACGATCAAACATTGTTTGTCAAACGTTTGAAATTTGCTCCTCAAGCAATGTTTGAAAGTTTGGCCACATCAAAAAACATTGGCTTCAAACACCTTGACAAACGATTAAAAATTGTTTGTCAAACATTTGAAATTTGCTTCTCAAGTAATGTTTGAAAGTTTGACCACATCAAAAAACATTGGCTTCAAACACCTTGACAAACAATTAAACATTGTTCGTCAAACATTTGAAATTTGCTTCTCAAGCAATGTTTAAACAAACAATGTTTGAACATTTGGCAAGGTATAAAGCATAGGTTATCAAGCAAAAATAAGCAAAACTTCTCTTGCGCAATATGCGTTTTGAAAAATTTCAATGAACGTTCTTGCTTGACGGAAACAAAAATGTTTTGACAAGCAATCTTTTGTGTTGTGGCCAAATGGTAAACACTTTGCTTGCCAAGTCAGTTTCGAATGTTTGGCAAAGGTCATCGTTTTTCGCTGCAACATAAATTTAAGTGTGGTAAGAAACACATATATTGTAACATATGTACTATATATATATTGATATAAAGTAGCAATATGCTTTGTCACAGATGTTCATAATGCTTCGAAATGACATAAATATCAAACATAAAGTTCATACTTTGGTGCTATAAAGGAATACCTAGCAAGGTCATTAAAGAACCTTCTTCCTTCTTATCTTGGTATCGAAGGGAAGTGTCCATCGAATTTGCTAACTTTCTGGTCCTTGACACGCTTGTTGTCTGCAAAGTAAAAAATGCAAGGTTCTCAGGTATCAGTTAATTGGCTTATTTAGTTACTTAGTTAGTTGTTTACTTACATACTTAGTAAGTTAATTAGTTAATTAGTTGGCAAGCTAGTTAGTTGGTTAATGAGTTTTTTAGTTAATTGTTAGTTAATTAGATAAATAGTTAGTTACTTAATAAGTATGTAGTTAGTTAGTTAGTTAGTTAGTTAGTCAGTTAGTTAGACGTTTAGTTAGTCAGTTTGTTTGTTAAGTTAGTTAGTTAGTTGGTAAGTTAGTAAATTAGTTAGTTAGTACGTTAGATAGTTAGTTAGTTAGTTAGTTTGTTTGTTAAGTTAGTTAGTTAGTTAGTTAGTTAGTAAGTTAGTTAATTAGTAAGTTAGTTAGCAAGTAAACTAGTAAGTTAGCTAGTTAGCTAGTTAGCTAGCTAGTTAGTTAGTTATTAAGTTAGTTAGTTAGTTAGTTAGTTAGTTAGTTAATTAATTTGTAAGTTAGTTAGTTAGTTTGTTAGTTAGTTAGTTACTTAATTAGTTAGTTACTTAATTAGTTAGTAAATTAGTTAGTTGCCTAGTTAGTCAATTGATATTGAAAGTGGCAATATTTTAAACACATATTTTGAAAGATATTTTTACCTTTGAGCAAATCAGGGGCAGGAGACATTAGTGAATCTAAATGTGGGCCTAAATGTGGCAAAGTCGTCACGCTGTCTTCTGCTGCTACCAAATTTCTTGCAAGCCTTGTCTCACGTGTCTGAAAAGGACATTTAAACATATAATCAAACGATTTGCTGCTAAACTACAGTCTTTATTTTCAAGTTGTACAGAACTTCAGAATCGCGATAAACTGCGGAAACATTTTCGGGCATAGTAATTTAGTCGGTAGTACTACATACTATCGGGGAATAACGTACATTCAATTAAAGATAAAAGTATCCTTACCTTGTAGCCTCGTTTCGGTTTCGTTTTCTCATGTTTAGCTATCATTGCCTGTAAAAACAATAAAACATTTGTAATCCTGATGTTGATCCTAGACTTATTACATGAGTCATAAAAAATCCCCTTTGAACAACCACAAGAATCTGGTTGCTACTTGCTTTATGTTGATGTAGTTGTTAATCTTAGCAATTTCCAAAAGATTGGGAGGAAGGTAATAAGTCTTGGGCCGTGCCCAAGCGATTAAACAAATTCGGTCAAACATTTCAAATTTGCTTTACAATAAAGATTTGGCAATGTTTTTGGAAAACTTCAACAGCATTTCCTGCATCCGTAACAAAAAAATACTTGATCAGCAATGTTTTGTTATGTGGCCAAACGATCAAACAATTTGCAGGACAAGCGAATTTCAGATGTTTGACCAACAATGTTTGATCGTTTGGGCAGGGTCTAACCAGCATCTCCCTGATCACGACGAACAGTTTCGTGTAAATTAGAAAAACAGGATTCATTTGTCAACCCTGGCTTGAATACAGTTTAGCGGACACCTTTCACAGGGAAACAAGGCTATAAGGGCAAGGGCAGGGCTTTAGGGTTAGGGTAGGATTTTAGGGTTAAGGATAGGGTAAAGTTTTGGGGGTAGGGAAGGGTTTTAGGGTTAGAGTAGAGTTTCAGGGTTAGGGTAGGGTTTTAGAGTTAGGGTGGGGTTTTAGGGTTAGGGTAGGATTTTAGAGTTAGGGTTAGGGTCAGGGTTAATGTTAAGGTAAGGGTTAAGTTTCGTTTAAGAGTTTTGGGAGCATACGCCATTCGTTCGAATAAAGAGCGTATGTATTTTTGAAACTGTAAGCTAAACTGCATCTGTACCTAAACTTGAAATTCGGGTTCACTACATTCACTTCATTATTCTATATCCATGAGTTTAAAGGTAGATAATAGGCTGATAACTTGAAAATAATGACACGGCCTACCTGTAATTCGGGTTCGAACGTCTTTTTGAATGTCTCAAAATAAGGATGATCTAGCAATTCCGCGCATGTCAATCTACTACTAGGTTCCATGACGAGGCAACCCTAAAAAGATGGCACAAAATTGGTTAGCATCTTCATTATCGTCATCACCATCATCATCACCATGATCATCATCATCATCATCATGATCATCATCATCATCATCATCATCATCATCATTATCATCATTATCATGGCAAAGGCTTAAGGAAATAAATGTTCAAGAGAAAAAGTTGATGATTTTCTCTTACTCATACCTTCATGAAACGAAGTGCCTCTGGTGAAATGTCTTTAAATCTATTTTCTAATGGCTCCTGTAACAAAAAAAATATAAATGAAATTTATATACATTGCACAAGTCTGGAGGAAGTCCGTATTAACATACGAGTCTGCTCAAACTTTTAGTTCTTGTTTATTTTCTTTGGTGTCTCTTCTCTCTCATCAATAGAGTCGGCGAAAGCTTTTTCAATTGGCTTCGAAAGTAAGTGGCGCGTCGGTTACTTCGAACGCAGTAGTAATGAATGGCTAGGCTGTGCTAAAGATGACGGTACTGCTCAGCGCAATGCAATACACGTTTTTTATAAGAACAAAGTATATAAGAACATAAGGCTTCAGAGGCTGAAAAGTTAAGAACATGCTAAGAACATTACAAGGCTTTGTGAAGCTAGAAACAAATGAAAATTTACTTTCTTAAATGGCGCTGTCCTGTTCTCAACTCTAGAAAACAGGTGAACTATCAATCATTGTGACTATATTTGACATTTTCACATGTGCGTCACTTTTCGTAGCAATAATCACCTAATTTGAAAACAACAGCTTTTTAAAAAGCAAGAAAATTAAGAACATGTTAAGAACATTTTGAGCCTTCAAGTCGGAAAAATTAAGAACATTGCATGGCTTTCTTCAATTTCAGTGTTCTTATAAAAAAAAACGTTTACCCTCTTAGCGAGAAGTCCTGTGAACCGGCAACACAACACAGCATGGCTGAGATGGCCGCAGGGAACGACTCGTTGCTTGCCATGTTGACTCATCAGTACTATCAGTACTGCCATTGAACAAAATATTAACACTTATACGATTAATCCTACCTACCAATTTATCTGGCTCTGGAATTTTCATGCCAAGAAAGAACTGATTGCTACTGAAGGCTTGAATATGTCTTTGAATTAAATTACCTAAAATAAAAAAGGAAACGAATATCAACATGTGGTGTTATGATTTGTTTTCTCCGGTTGTTTTATTCTCCATTCTCCGTCAGCACAGCTAAAAGCAAGTCAGCCACTCTGTTGAGCTCAGTCTGCACGTTAAACGAGATCGGGACCCCATCGTAAGATCGTTAGTCCCCGGCAAAAAGATCTAAATCGATCTAAGACAGGCAGAATTCACTGAGTAATGTTTCTGAAAAAGTTCAAAAGCTCTAGAGATTGCATTAAGTTTTGTATTCTAATGCGTATTCCAGACTGAACACGCACATTTGTATACAGCACATACTTTAGTTGTCTTTGTTTTGCTTCGCGATGTTTCTGCCTTTGTTTAATTGTATTTCCCTTCGCCGCAAGAAGCTTAGCAATACTGTTAAGTGGACCTTTCTTATTTTCTGTAATTATATTCATATATCAGATAGACTATGTACAATAGAGTACTGAATTTATTTGGTAGAAAGCAGAATTCTTTACTGAATGACAGGATTACTTACCAAGATTCTTTTTAATAAGATATATTTGATCGACATCAGATTTGCCAGGCCATAATGCTTGTCCACTAATCAACTCAGCAAATACACAGCCTATTGCCCACACATCCACAGGTGGTCCATATTGAGTATCTCCAACTAGTAATTCTGGTGATCGATACCATCTTGTTGCGACATAATCAGTGTATTCTGCTCCAGTACCAGCTAGAAATGATCATAATCATCGTGATCACTATAATCAGTATAATAACTATAATCATAATCGTAATAATCAATTTCAATCATTGTCATCAAAAATCATTATGCCAATCACCACTCTTTAATCAGTCTTCAATCAATCACCAAGAAAGAGCAATCATCAACCATCAATCACCACCAATGAATCAGCAATCATTAAATTATCAATCTTCAATCATTAATTATGAATTATCAATCATCAATCATAAATCATCAGTCTTCAATCATTCACCATCAATCAGCAATCACCAATGATTAATCATCCCTAATGAATCTTGAATCATTAATTATGAATCATCAATCATAAATCTTTAATCATCAATTTGATCATCAATCACCATTAATCGATCATCAATCATCAAACACTTATCACCAATCATCAATCATCAATCATCAATCAGTAAACATCAATCATTAATCATCAATCATCAATCATCAATAGTCAATCACCAATCACCAATCATCAATCGCTAAACATCAATCATTTATCGTCAATCATCAATCATCAATCATCAATCATCAATCATCAATCATCAATAATCAATCATCAATCATCAATCATCAATAATCAATCGTCAATCATCAGTCATCAGTCATCAACCACCAAAAACCAAACACCAAACACCAATCATCAATCATCAATCATCAATCATCAATCACTAATCATCAATCTTCAACACTAACAATATCATCTATGTGAACAATATGAATGTTCTTACTGAGTAACCTTGCGAATCCAAAATCGCAAAGTTTGACGATGCCTTCTCGTGTGACAAGAATATTTTCTGGTTTGACATCTCTGTGGATGCACTAAAATAACAGAATAATAATAAGATTTGCTTTACACAACAATGAAATAGTTAAATATTTCTCATTTAAGCCTTTAGGGCTACCATTTGGCTTGATATGTCCTTGATTCAAATGAAATGAAATAAAATCGACTCACGTTATGTTGATGGCAAAAATTCACAGCTTTTAGAATTTGGTATACAATTTCTTTCACTAGTCGGTCGTCAAGCCTAAGTAAAAAACACAGAACTGCACTGTAACTTTTCAAACCCAATTTGGGGAGAAAACAGGTTTTTATCAACGCGGGGAAAAGGCGGGAGGGGGGTTGACCCTGAAATGTACAGGGATGTGCCCCCGACTTTTTACAAACCAACCAAACTTTAAGGTATTGTTTTACACATTCACCCACCCAGTTTTATGATTTTAGTTTGCATTTATGTACAAAATATTAAGGAAATTTGATTCTATGCCCACTTATAAGGTATTTTAGGCAAAAATCGGAAATTTGTATGGAATTTTCGAAGACAAACCTACCCATACGAGGGGCACATACCTATCAGCCTACATTAGGGAGTACCCCCTCCCCCATGCTGTGTGCGAAAAAAAAATTGAAGGTTGCTCAAATTCAGATGCTTGAAAGCAACCTCAACGCTGACACGGAAACGAGGTTTGCCTCACTGAACTGCGTATGCTAAGATCTTAGCGCTAATCCCACGCGCTCGAAAACGCTTGAATGGAGGGCGGCCTTTAGCAAGGGAACATACCCCCCCCCCATATGGAGACTGCAGGATTAATTGCGTCAATGTAAATTATTTGTTTGTCTTGAGTTTTTTATTTTGTTTATCTGATGGAAAAACAAGATTCCAAAGTGTTATTGATATGGGCGGCCTACCACGCAGTCACTGAAGAAAGGAACTGTTATTATAAGAAGGCACAGTGGTTGGTTGGTTTTGGCCTACAAAGGACCTTAGCCACAAACAGCGCTATATTGTCTAAACTTTGAAGTACTATACTGAGAGCTCTTCAAATTACAAAAATAACTCAGTTGTTTTTGCAATCTCAACTTAGCTAACAACACAAGAGATGTGAACGTATTCACACTGCCAAGTTAAACTTTAACTAATGTAATGTTACGCTGTGATTGGTCAGTTTAGTAATTCGAATTGATTTGATTGGTGGATTTCTAACCTGGTTTAAATAAAGCTGGATTAATAGCATCAGTGTGAAAGCAGTATTATTGGGAAAATACTTTCGCACTTATCATATCAATGCTGTTTCTGACAGATTAGACATGATAGTCACCGCTAACATGCTTTTTTTTATAAATAACCACTTTATAAGGAACCTAAATGTAGAAAGTCGAAAATTTACTACTTAACATAAAATCGCCATGGAACTTTTAAGGCATTTATAATATTTTCCTCAATGCAAGCAATAAAGAATTAGAAAGCCGATTCCATACATTTGCAGTCACAACTCACATAGATTGTATGCTACGCATGTATCGAATGTTCCTTGAGTAGTTTCAAGCTTTGCTCGTATAAGAATGTCTCTTTTAATTAATCTTGAAACTAGCACTGGCAGTAAAATTAAGGAACTATTCAAGAACTATTGGTACTAGAATTGAATCAAAGGACGTCCAAAAATAAGGAACTTTAGGAACTAGACCTTGAGCTAGGTTATTTATAAAATAAAAAGCGTGGATCATGAAAAGCCATTGATTTTTATCGGAGCAACGTTCCGGGAAAGCTCCGTCTCTCAGACTCGACCACATTTCTCACCGCCTGTTTTTACTGCTGAAAGATAGCTTATCTTTTACGTTCCCCTTCAGGTATTCGTAGATAGATAGCCAGCGACCCCAACACTTAAGTAGAAACACTTGTTTGATCCAAACATCCAGATGCTAAGGGTATTTCTTGAAACGTAATTGACTCTATTTCCTGCATGAAAGGCTATCACTCATCTACATAAGCAAAACCTGGCGGCACTGTCGATTTCAAGTCTCGATCGTGTAGTTTCCGAAACTTCCAGGTTTCGAAAACGATTTTTCAATCATTAGCAAATACTTTGGGGGTATCAAAACCTGAAAACCCGCAAGAATATTGGGACAAGCCCAAAAACTTGGATGACCTTCGTTTCAACAACTGTTTTAAGAATTTCACACATTGATATTCTTTGTGAGGTTTAAAACCCGAAAACCAGCATATTTTTACTACAATATCCAAAACCCGAGCTAGAAAAGTGGCAAAACCCGTTGCCCTTTACTTGACCTGAAAAACCTGCACAATTTTTTTTAAAAACCTGAAAACCCGAGGGCAAAATCGTCCAAACTCACAACCCGTGAAACTCCAAAGCCCCCCTCCTTCAATGCTAAAGTTATGTAAAACAGATTGAAATTGGAATTTGAAATGGTATGAAAATTTCATTGCCACTCACCCATGTGGTCTTGCTTCCAATTCATTTAAAACTGTATGATCACAATATTCAAAAACCAAATGAAGTCTCCTCTTGCGTCTGAAAACTTCTATCAAATTGACAAGATTGGGATGCTTCAATTGCTAAAACAGGAGAATAAAATGATGCTTTAATTAAAGGGCAACAGAGCAAGGGGGTTCGAATATGTTGTGGGGTTTGAATTTAAAAAAAAAAAACTCAAAACAAACTCTACTTCTGGAATACATAGAAGTGCGTCAGAAAGAATCTGCACCTCTCTTTCTGTTGGGTCTGCATAGTTGTTCCAAATGACTGAAAGCTGTGACATTTTATGTTTTTCTAACTAAAGTTTCTTCACTAATACTAATGGTCTGATAAGCTGGGAAGTCTTAATAAGCGTGATGGGCCAAAAATTTTCAACAAATAATGAGTGGGGGGACCGCAGTCGGGAATCTAAAGTACATCTCTTTAAACCAATTTCAGTCTCTTCTTCTAATCTAAATTACTTAGCTAAGCTCCAAGGGGCACCTACAGCATGGGGGTTATGAGGGTGGCTACCCACCTTGCCTTCATAAAATTGCTACATTCTTTTATTTTCCTATTATTTACCCCTAATTTGTTGCTTTTGCCCTGGCTACCCTGCATTGCTTCTGAAACCTTTGGCTGCTGGCTAAAACAGGAAATTTGAAACCTGTGGTATTACAAGCTGATGAGGAAATAAACTAAAGGGAAATGAGAAACGCCAACAGCTGTATGTTAATTATAACTTCTCTTATCGTTTTGAATAATTTCATTAAATCATAAATCATTGATAAAAGGGAGATTATTCTTTGTGAATTGAATTTGGATGATTTTACCAAAATGTTTTGTTAAAATAAATTATGAAAATCCAGTTGAAGAGTAGATTACATTTTTCAATTTCAGTTTTATTATTAATGTCCCTATGACAACATTAACAACAAAGAAACAGGTGGTTTGACTCATGGAAAATGAGAAATTTGAATTTATGATTATGATATCATTTTCTGTTTAAAGAAACTTGGAACTTTACAAAATTTCGCCCAAACAACATACTTTTAGCTTGCAAACTTTTGGTAAAAAGATTTTCCTTGGGGTAGAAAACCTTTAAATTTGTTTCTTCTTGAGAAATCTTTTGATTTTTAATTTTTTCAGTTAAATGCACATCTAAGCTGAAAACTTCACTATTTTCCTCAAAATACTGGGCAAATTTTCTCAAATGCTGGACTAATTTAGCAGTTTTTTCATTTGTACCAAAAATGAATCTTTGATTAATCCAAGGACTGTAGAGCAATTTTTACAAGGGCTAATAAGTCAAGTGAACGAGAATCAGAGCCCTCTTTTCATATGGAAAAGTCATTCACAACTATGCATTAAGACAGTGAGGAATAACTTTTATATCCAAATACTTCTATCTTCAAGTCAAGCAGCATCTCAGAAAATTTCTCAGAACTCTTACGAAGGTTCCAGAATGATCCAGAATGCCTGAGGCTGCATTCCATGTACTATATGCAAAAGATCTTTCGCATGGATGAGCAATCTCCTATTGTTCGATTACTCTATTGTTTTATTTCAAATTTGGCTTACACATGGACTGGACCATCGAGTATTCCCTACCAAGTCAGCAAATCTCAAAATGGAACCCTTATTTTCCTAAAATTCTCTGCTCATACTGCTGCCTATGAACAAATTGCTCCATGGTTGCATGGCTAGTTTTGCTTTCATTGGTTGTTGTCATATTTCTAGACCTTCTATCTATCCTCAATTTATCAAATACTTAACTTTTAAATTCATTTCTTTGTCCTTACAGTTTGCACTGGGTTGACATTATCAATTCTATTGTTAATGAAAAACGTTTTTAAGAAACTCATATTGAATCCTGATTAATCGAAACCTAGGGGACATAAGCATCATACTCTTAAAACATTGAAAGTCATGTAGGATACACAGTTCTTAAAAAAAACCAAAATATGTAGGGTCTATCTATTCTAAAAGTTATGCAGCCTATGATATTATTACTCATATTTTTAAATCATTTATCATAGTTATCAATTCAATCTTTCAAGAAGTATCTTTGCAGCTTTATGTGGCGAAAATACTTCGACTTTATAAAATGCATTATTCATAGCACAAAAAAGTCTTTTTTAGCCTCCAGGCTAGTCAAAAACTTACTAGGCAAAACTATTTCTCCATTTTGGATCCAAATCATGGACATATAGAGTAATCCTTTAGCACGGTAAAATACTTTAGGGAATTAAGGAATTTTTGTAACAAAAACGTTTAATTATACCTTCAGCATTCGCACTTCTCGCATTGCGATTTTCTTTATCAGTGGGTCATCTTCGGATTCTACAAACTTTTTAATCGCCACAGTTTGCCCGGTTTCTCGATTTCTGCATTTAAAAACAAGTCCATAAGAACCTTCTCCGATCTGACAAATTTTCTCAAACTTTTCCATGATCACAGCACCTCCAGAAATAATTAACCAAGCAAGGTTTTAGGTGACGAAGTATCAAACGGTGTCGAAGTATCGTGTGGGCTCTTTATTATTCGGCCTAAACCTAAACGATGCGCGTCAAGTTTCTTCGCAACTCAGGCTATATTTGAAATCCAGAGACCTCTCCAATATATCTGCATTTGCAAAAGCACTTCAAGATGCTGATAACTTCTGTTTGCTAAACTTTCTTCTTCCTATTCGCTGCATTGAGAAACTCCAAACTCGCCGACCTTCTTGCTTGCATTGTTGATAACATGGAAATGCTATGCGCATGACAAGGAAGGCTCCTGCCGTTACCATGGAAACATTGAAACAGAATGAAATTGGGAAGAAAGGGGAAAGGGAAGAAGTCCAAATTTTTTATAAAAATCGAAATTCCAAATAATTTTTGCTTAAAGTAGTTAAATTCAGGAGTTTCATACAAGTGTTATTATGTGTGATTTAATTTTTCAGAGGAGTCAATTTCGTCTGAAAACGGCTTTCAGAAAAATCCGACAATTATTCTTGCCCCTAAAATGACCTTCGAAACCCCCTATCCAGTGCTTTTATTGCTTTCGAGTGTTATTATTAGTCTCATTATGAAGGCCTCCTTCAACAGGTTGTGTCACTTGAAGTGACAATTTTAGGTGATTTGCATGCAATTTCTTGACTCCACCTCCCTAATTGCTAGTTCATCAAAAGTGGCAAGTTTCGTTAGCGGCGCTAAATTTACCAGTGATAATTATGCATCAATCTATTTCATATTGCAAACAGTGAGAAAAATTTCTAAAAGTGAAAAGCTCCACCCACAGTCACTCACTGCTAAAATCGAGCCTTAGCCTTTGGCGTGAATAGTGTCTGTAAGAGGGAAGCTATTCTTGGGCTTTGCTAATCATCCACTCCTTGGAAATCCCAAAAAAACCTTTGATGAATAGCCTATTTCTGGTAGAAGTCTCTCCTCTCAAATCCTTTTGTTTCAACGGAAATCTCAAACGCCTCTTTGAAGAGTTGAATAGCCCTTCACTGGCCTAGGATTTAGATTTACATAGATTTAAACAAATTGGTTTTAGCTTTTACGTGACTTAGATCATTTGCCGGAAAGAAACTCTGCACGTTTTACAGACTGCTCAAGAATCTATATCTATTTCTGCTCAAAGGTCTTCAAGATTACAATAAAGAAGATAAGACCAGATAAATGTCTCCTGGAAAATCTTATCAATATTTATCTCTTCAGCATGGAGCACTAGACTCGCTTGGGCCCTGGCTAAACGATCAAACATAGTTTGTCAAACATTTGAAGTTTGCTTGTCAAGCAAAATGTTCGGCTGTTCGGCCCCATCGCAAAACATTGCCAGTCAAACATACGCGAAAATGTAAAATTTCACAAAAGCAACCAATTTAGCAACCAACAGTGGCGGCGCCAGCTCCAAAAAAGTGGGGGGGATATTTTTCATAGGGGTATATTGCGTGCCGAAGGCATGCACGCTATGGCCGCAGGCCGTTGCCTAAAACAGCTGGGGGTCTGGGGGGCCCCCCAGCAGGTCCAGGGCAGCGCCCTGGTAGGGGTCCAGGGGGCGAAGCCCCCGGAAGCACCCGGGGGTTTTGTCATTTCTGAGGTCTCAAAATGGCTTAGGATCCTTTGATCTCTCTTTCTGCATACATTATTAGAACAACACAAAAAACTTTTACAGAAACATAAGAAATGGGTATAGTTACGAGAGTCAATCTCAGCGAAAATGTTTTGAAACAACACCCGTTGATAGCAGCGTTGAACGTCGGCTGAACGTCGTTGACCCCCCCCCCCCTGTTTTCTCATCGGATTTGCATGAATCTCAGAGACCATCTTTCTGAAAAAGTGGGGGGGACTAGTCCCCCCCATTCCCCCCCTGGCGCCGCCACTGGCAACCAATTAAAGCTTATTTTTGCTTTTCAAGCAATACTTTATGACGAAAACAAAGGCTCAAACATTGCTTGACAAGCAAATATCAAATGTTTGGCAAACAATGTTTGATCGCTTGGCCAAGGCCTGAGACGAGCAGAAATATGCTAATAATCGCAGGAAGATTTTTTCTGTTGCGTTCTTAATATCCACAGTATATTCAAGCCTGTTACAATTTTCTAAATTCTTAAAAAATCGAATTTTAATTAAAATCATTTGAATGCCCTCAAGAGGTAGACGACCGTAATAAATAGGCCCAGTTAGAGTTAATTTGAGACATGTAGAATTGCCCTCTCTAGCGATGGTCGGATTGGAGTGCCCTCTCGGTCTCGCAAGTTAAGAAGCTCCTATTTCCTGCAGGCCGTATATTATAAGACCATAGGGTTATTTGGCTGTGATGACCTCCCTGCATTTACGGATAATTCACAAACTGGGCGATATGAGCAATTGGTATGACCAGAGGACTCGCGTTGATGGCCTGTAGCCATGTCTACCTAAGTTTGTAGATGTAGAGGGCGTAGAGCGTTGGTGCAACAAGCAAGAGGTAGTCATGGCCCTGTGGGATTCTAATCGTAACTGACTCTTAGCAGGTTACTTATCAGAGAACCATCAAAGCGCATATAATTTTGCAGGCACCTCCCGGTTGCAGAGCCTGGCCAGAAGTCATAATTTCAAGACTTGACCAGGTCATATCAACCTCTCAAATTATCGATTTTCCCTTACTATTCTTTACTGCTCCTAATCCTGCCCCCCCCCCCTGCAAAAATAAACCCCCTGCATCTCATTCTCGTGTCCAATTTTGAGAATGAGACAACTCAAGGTCTTCTTACAAGGTATCAACATACTGTACATAGCCTTAACCCTAAATATTAATTACAAAAAAAGGAAAATAGATAAAAGCTGTTATTCCTGAAATGAAGTTTCGCTCGTAGTTTTTCGTTTTCTTCGAGGTTTATTTCTTTGAACCATATCACTAATATCTCTTCGACACCTGAAGTATAAAGCAGTTCCAATCAGCAAAAAGACCAAACCAATTATTATCAGGATGATTGCCCAAATTGGTAGAGGCTCTGGAAAGAAAAGATGATGTCATAACCGAAGCTTATGTTCCATATTACTAAGAGTGTAGCCAGGCCAGGGAGGTTTGTTGGAAGTTCAGACACGGTCCCATGGGTTGCACCTACCTCACATAAGTACAGTGGTCTGCATGCAAAACAAAATTTTTGCTACTCATTGCGGAATTTTTGAGCCCTCATACACTTTCCGGAAATTCTTCTGGAAATTTTCGTGAAACAAAACCATCTAAGGGTAAAATTAAACACAAAACCACACCCTATCCAGAAAAAGTTATCCTGCATGCTACCCTATTCTGGAACTTTAATAGACAATTCTGCTATATCCCCTTTTGGGAATTATTCCTAGGAATGACACCCCAATGGCAGGCACACCCCGACTCAAAATATCTTAAGTGCACCCGTGGGGGAATGACCACAAAAGACAAACATCAATCTCGTACGCCAAAATGATACACCCCTCGGCTGCACCAGCCATTTGTACAAAATTTGCGTTCAGTTTCTCGCCCCGTATAACGTAACTTGGAGTAACGTGGAGGATGTGCAGTATAGACTAGTACTGTATAGTGGAGGGTGCCAATACAACATGGAGGGATATCTTCAGTACGGTGGAGGGTTACCATTTGTAACTGGGAGGGATTTCTGCACAAGCTTCAATTTTTTCATTTATAACCATCAACCGTCCAGCTACATCACGTGGATGAAGGACACCTCAAGCAGTGAAAATGCTTTACCAGTTGCAAATCATCAGCAAGATTACGGCAAGGCAAGAAGGTAAGCCTTGCCTTATACAAATTAGCTTCAATATTCTACTATGGTCAATTTTTCGGAAGAGTTTAACCGTTCAGAGTAATTTACAGGAAAGTCCATATATGGAGCTTTAATAACCACCCCAGTTTTCCTTTGCGAATGTTACCTATATGAGTTATATATGCATTGCCTTATTTATATTACTGCAAGAGAAACACAACTTCTACACGATTGACTAACGACAAATGATAACAAGACATAGGTCCTGACTCCTCACCTGTTTCCACGATCAGCTCAAAATCTGTCAGAAATGTCGAGTTATTCAATAATGAAAAATTGCATTTATAATTCCCTGCATCTCTCATCTCCACTTTGATTATATGAAGTTGTGTTCCTTCCTTATTAAATTTCCTCCGTCCTGTTGACTCCATTTTGATTTCATTGCTTTCTTTAAACCATGAAATATTAAATTTTGCCTTCGACAAATCTATGTTCTTGTAATATGCTTTCATGATGACGTCATCGTTGGCTTGAACAATGAACTTTCGAGATATTTTGAAAACATCTCCTATGGAGAGAGCAATAGTTTGGTTATTGATGTGACATCAATGAAATATGTTGATAGCTATGTTAGTTAGTTGTATAAGCCGTTTTGTTCTTGAAAAAGTTGTTCTTAGATTTTCGTCTACCATGAAACATAATAAACCACCACAACAAGCATAATAACCCACCGCATAAGTGCGTATCCACAACTGTTCGCAAAATATACCATCACAGTACGCAAAATACCACCACAGTATAGTGCGCATCCACCACAGAACGCAAAAGATATCACCACAATATTGCGCATCCACCACAGTAGTGCACATCCACCACAGTACGCAGTAAATACCACCACAGTAGTGCGCATCCAACACAGTATGCAAAAGATACCACCACAGTATTGCGCACCCACCATAGTAGTGCGCATCCACCACAGGAGCAAGGTGTTTTCTTATAAAAGGCTTGAAGGGGAGAGTTTTGCATAAAATTAAGAACATCCAAATAATACTGGCCATTTGTCGAAGTGACGTACTCTCCCACGATTTGAGTTTGCCGACAAATTAAATTCCTATTTCCATTCAGAATAAACATGAGTTTTAAATATTTGCTTATTTTTCATTTTTTGAGATCTTCTGCGTTGTTACATTGAATTTCTCTCTTATTACCTGCATAAAAATTGTGTGTACCACCAGTTACAAGAGAGCTCCGATCTTTAAACACCAAATCATCATTTTCGACAAAGTAAACGCACGATTTTAACGACAATCCTTGCAATCTTAGACTAAAGTCCGCAACTGAATTTTAGAAATCATGAAGGTTTTATCCGAAGAGCGACCAAATCCATTGAAATTTTGTAACCTTTGCTGCCGATCCTTTTGTTTTAACGGAAATCCTTAGAAGTCCGTTTGGTTGATCACTGCCCCTCGGTCGTGTGCCATTCCTACTTTTCCAACTTGCGATCACGATCCCGAGATTGTTGGATAAAAACAATTACAGCGATGGTAGTTCTTTATCGTTTTATAATTTCCCGATGACCGTGCGATTAGCGATTAGAAAATTTCATGATCACGCGATAATAATGTAACCATTATGAGTAGGAAAGCAAGCTATTCGGAAGGGTGAAATCTTAAAAATAAACTATCCTAAATTTATTTTGATTTGATGAGTTTCTTATAATGAGTTTCTTATAATCAAAGCGCTTGTACTCTTTGCACATACGCAATGAATAAGAAGAACCAAAATTCCAAATTTGCCTGATCGATCGTGGGAGATAAAGACAAAGCTAAGTTGTTTCATTAAATGTGCTGACGGACTGTGGTCGCTATTTTACATTCATAAGTATTCCCTTTTCGGCTATATAAATGTATCGTTATAACCAACAAGTATTTGCAGTTTTTAACAAAGTTTTAAGACAGCATACTTACCTTCTACGAAAACCAGCCAAAATCCAATGAGTATTCCAAAGATGAGAAGTCTGTAGCCAGACATGCTCAAAATGTAATAATATACTATTGCTGATCAATTTTGAGCAATACAGCGCGCAATTTGTCTTCTGTATACGCAGATTGATAAAATGAAATCGCAAAAATAGTTCTCTATTCATTCTATGCATCAGCCATCTGAAACAACCAACTCTACTTGTAACTACGATATCCAAGACGGGGGTCCTCAAAAAGATCTAAACAGAAGAACAGGTGCTCTATAATTTCAAAGTTCAAATATGGGGGTAAGTCTAAGTTCTAGAAAATAGAACAAACGGTTGCGTCAGGTATTTTTAAAATTGGGTTAAATGTAAATATAACACTTGGGGCTGGAACATTCTAAAACAAAATGATGCGGGTTGAGGCTCAACCAATATCGAATCAACTTGAAGGACAAATCCGATGTCTTGAAAGTTTTCTAAAGAAATCTAAGAGCTGATTTCTGAATAAGCGACAGAAGGAGCATGCAAAAAAGAAGCTGATGAAGCTAGTGACATCGTGGAAAGGGTTTCTTGTTATGTTCGTTGTTCATTTGGCAGCAAGTTAAAGTCTGCCCGCCAACACGTCGCGCATGCGCATGAGTTTTTTCCATCATTGGCGTGATTGATTGAAAGAATTCTTCAAGTAAAGAGAGGATATCTTACAAAATTGTTCAGTGTGTGAGTCGGAAGCTGGCGGGATATCCAAGCGTAAGCATATGGTCTGGGGGCCGGATAGTCCCACCCCTTGGCTGGCCGAAGATTCACGGGAGAATAGCGATTTCCTGTAACGGGAACCACCGTAAGATGCGACGCCTCAGCCACATTGTCTCGGCATTGTGGATGCAAGTGGGGAGCATTCATCTCCAGCACTGGGCCATGTTTTTGCAGTATTTGGCATAATATGCATACGTCGGCCACACTCTAGTGCTGACTCTTCTTCAAAAAACAAAAGTGGAGATTCTTGTTGCCGTTTTGTCCTCTTTTTGAGTACAACAATAAATATAATTTTCGCCTACCAGCCGTATGAAATCATAGCTGAAGATGTAGAGAATTATCCTCTACCAAAGCTGAACTACAATTATGATGAGCTTGAGCCACTTATTGATGCAAAGACATTATCTTTTTTTTCATCGTGAGAATATTTCGCTGTAAAAATACTTAAAAACACCTGACCCGAGCTAACCAAAGGACGTTTTACGTGAAATCGAAGTTTTTAGAGATATTGAACAGCTTGAACAGCAATTAGTTTTCCGAGAGACGCAATGCTTGTCAGGGGAGGGACATCTGGAAAGACGAAGATTTCAAGATCTACCAATCCCCCTCTTTCTACTCCTTTCATAACAATAACAGAGCACTTCTATCTGCGGCCCTGGGGGCGATCAAGTCCCTTTCGGGACACTGTTCCACGTCGGTCCCACCCCAACACTTGGACTCTTCGTGGCCACCTTTGTCCCGAAAACTAGTAATTTTCTGTCGTCATAAATTACTAAGGTTTGCCCCAAGAACTCTGTAGTTGCATAGGTATTTCCTGCACGTGTTTTAGTCTCTATGGAGAGACAGCGATTTAGTTGGGTAAAACAGGGTGAGATTGCCAATAGGTTGGAGCATGAGCGAAAACCTATCTCAAAAACTGACGAAAGCTGAGTCAAATAGCCAAAAAACATGGTCATTAATGACAACACTAAGTCAGATATTTCTCAAGAAAATCATGAAAAGGTTGTACAGAAAAGAGCTGCCAAAAATGGTACCAGTAAAGCCTTCTAAAAATATCTTCACCAAAATTACGGCTGGTTCTCTTAACGAACTAGGTCAAGATATGCTATAAGGCAAGATTGGCTACATTACGCAGGCTGTTTCCTTCTTTCTATGGCTCAAGGCAAGGCTCTATGGTAGGTCATTTGGGATATAAGTTACACAGAAAAAACCAAATGGATATTGGGTACGCAAGTGTGTAAAATATTAAGGGTAGGTACATGGGCTATTTTTTGTGGAGCTCTGGAATAAGGGAGAGGATTTTTTAAAGAAAAAATACAGAGAATAAGGACCAATGATGGAAATAATTGTGAGGGACTTTGTCTTTTCGGAGCCCCCCAGGGCCTCACAATTTGAATTGTATGCAACATCCGAAAGAACGTTATAGCTTAGCGAGAACGTTTTACATGACCGGAGTATAGAGTATGCTATAGTAGATAGCAATCAAGTACAAAATTTCAGTATTCAGTGCATTTCAGTCGGATTTCGTGATCAAATATTTTCACTACTATTGTGGTAGCCTTGGGAATATCATACCAAACTCCTTACAACAACAATGAACTTCTATAAAACGAGAAAATAAGCGCAGAAAGCTTCCCAGCAAGTGTTTTTTTAGAACTTCACAATTGTCTCTGATTCGTCAAGAACTTCAAAATTAGCAGCAAAATGGAGAGAAAGTTTTAATAATTAATATTTTCATCCTCTTTATTCCAACAAGAGTAAGAGGATTGTAATTCTATCCCAAACACAGTTACATGAAACACGCATGGGAGTTTCCGTCTTATCCGAGGTTCTAGTGAGCTTTTAGTGTTATTATGCACAGATTAGGTACAGAAATCATTCCACTACAAAAACAAAGAGAGTGCCAGTTATGGTATTATTGGCATTTATTTTGGGAGAATGTAACCTTTGTTGCCAATAGGTCGCTAGCTCTCACCGAGATTCGAACAGTGTTGCTGAATTTTCGGAATGTTTGCAAAAGCCGAAGAGCAATACACTCCTTGGATATCTCGTATACCCAGTCGCTAGTTGTCGCTTAGTGTCGCTTAGTGTCGTAGAGTGTCGCTGAAGTTTCGGAATGCTTGCAAAAGCCGAAGGGCAATACACTCCTTGGATATCTCGTATACCCGTTCGCTAGTTGTCGCTTAGTGTCGTAGAGTGTCGCTGAAGTTTCGGAATGCTTGCAAAAGCCGAAGGGCAATACACTAATGGGAAATCTCGTATATCAGTCGCTAGTTGTCGCTTAGTGTCGTAGAGTGTCGCTGAAGTTTCGGAATGTTTCCAAAGGCCGAAGGGCAATACACTCCTTGGAAATCTCGTACACTCGGTGTCTCGCTGTCGCTGAGTGTCGCCGAAGTTTCGGAATGTTTGCCAACCCGAGGGACACTGCTAGTGCAGGCTCATTCCTGAAGCAAGCAAGCAGCAATCGTAAACTATTTGTTAACTTAGATCAAGGGTTCTGGCAATTGTACAGCTGATGCGGGCCTGAGCCTTCGCAAATCCAGTATTCTATGGATTTCAAGGAAATCGCCTGGAAACCCTTTTGCTTCAAAAGGAATCTCGTACACCTTCTGGGAGAGTGAAATAGTGAAATGCCCTCGCTCAGACCTTTCTCTCTTTAAGGAAAGATCGAAGAAACTAGGCTTTCTACTTTTCAAAATTTAGACTTGGAATTATCGGAATAAGATGAAAATTACCCGAAATCAAGGCAGATTGATTCATAATCCGTTTCCAGTGCAGATGCTCACAAAATATGATCAGCAATCAAGGCCTAAAATCGGGATATTACATGTAGGCCTATCCGATGCGGCACATGTATTCGACGCCCGATACACGATGTAGCCAACTCGAACCAATACAAAATTTAGGAGCGCAAGCCAGCTATAGGTGGCTAGGTTCAAGCAAAAGTAAAAAATTGTTGCGTGCTCAACTTTCAGATCAAGCGAATTGCAATCACATATCCATACAGCTTTAGCACACTGGATTTTATTCATTAAGATTTATATAAAGATTTAGAAATTCTACGAATGATGAGATATTTGCGATTAGTGCGTTACAAACACATACAAACTGCGAAACTGCGAAAATGATAGAAACATGCAAAAGAGACTTAAAACACTGAAACGAGACAAGATCTAAATTTCATGTAAGTAGCTAGACTCACTACAGAAGTCGTAGATTCGCTCCCAACCCCCAACGCAACACAGTCCGCTCATAGTTTGGCCATTAAAAACAGCAAGAACTATTTTCTGATTTTACATTTTTCTAAATGAATTGAATTGAGGTGAAGGCAGCGAAAACTCATGTAGTAAGTCTAGTAAGTAGCAACAAAAGTTTCGGATTAGAAATATTTTATGTTTTCCTTCAAATATTGCAAAACTCGAAACCAGAAACGAAAAATATATCGGGCGGGGGAATAAAGGTAGAAGATTCGAAAATGGGAGAAGTGAAAGTTTAAATTGTTGAGAAAAGAATAATTTTGGAAAAAAGTTTTGAAGGCCTAAATTTTTTTGTTTAATAAATCTGAAGTAAATGTCAATGTTGCAAATGATTTGTCGCAAAATGGAAAAGTTGCTTACTTATACCCTATTATTTTTCACTTTCAAAATTGTAGTTAACGAAGAAAATTTCTTAAAGGTAATCACCACTCACATACATGACGTATTTGCATAAATAAGGCAAAAAGGATTGACAAACAGGCTCAGAAAATACAAAATTCTAACTTACATCTAAATTCAATGTCCTTTAAAAATTACTTTTGTAGTGTTTGTGAAATTTCCAGAGTTGGCTCTATTTGTTTTCTTTCTCTTTTGCAATGTCTATAAAATGTAAAGAAAAATAAATTCAGCATTTCAGTAATATGCAATTTACTCAAAGTCTCTGATCTTTAAGGCCCTGGCCAAACGATCAAACATTGTTTGTCAAACGTTTAAAATTTGCTTGACAAGCGAAATGTTTTGAAGTTGGGCCATATTTCAAAACACTGCCGGATAAACATTTTTGCTCGCGCTAGCAAAAATGTTTTTGACTTCTCAGAAACACGACACAGTGTGTTTGAGGCTTGATATTGTCAAGCAATGTTTTGTGACGTGGCAAAACGTGCAAACATTGTTTGATGAGCAAATTTCAAATGTTTGACAAACAATGTTTGATCGCTTGACCAGGGCTAAAGGTGTGACTGCAAAACTAACCAAATAAACATCGAGGAGGTTAATGTCTCATGGAAATGATGCACATTTACCTCAGAGAATCTAACAATGTGGTGATGACCAGCGCATTATTTTGAAGTTAACAACCCATTGGGTAAAAACTATATACAAGACTAACCCCCTCAACCAAGTTCTTAAAAGTAGATAGAAAATAGCTTTACTCTATGCATCTGTTCACGCTTTTCATGAATACCTTTAATAAAAAGTACGGGTCGATACGAGCCAAACTTCATCTTTTTTACGAAATCTCAAAGGGCCTTTTTTCCGTAAATTTAAAGCAAATTCCACAGGCATAAGTTGTTCCAAACGGTACTTTAAACATGACTTGAAAAGAGTACCGGGCAAAAAGATGGTGCAAAATCAGAAAAAAAAACAAGAAACATCCTGAGAAAGAAGTTGAGAAGTTGAGAGCGTTCCCACAGAGACAAGAAATAGCAAAGTTCTAACAACCAAAATCTATGTATTTAAGCAGTACTTATATTCAAGCTATTTGCTGTTCTATCTTTTCTGTATACAGTATCTTATTTACTGTTATCGTAAAATACTGCTGATGTAAGAAATGCATTTCTAAAAAATCATATAGACTTACTTTAAAACTAAAGCCTTTTCCAGACAGAACTACCAACTGGAACTACACCTAATACATTTTGGAAAAACTGACTTGGGCATGGCGATATACAAGGCAAAATACCGGTTAGGGATTCAACTGCCGCATTGCATTGCATCTCATTTGCATCAAACTGGCAAAGCAAACCTCAAGGGAATTGGAATCGGATTAAATCTTCAAAAAACTTTCTTTGAGTGTTAGATATGCTTCTGCTTGGACAAGAATAACTTTGCAAAATGGATCATCTATCATGTGGTCAAAAGTTCATTTGAATAACAAAAGGCATTGTTCTGAATGAACCAAGGGACATTTGAACCGACAAAGCATGTTTGCTGGTTGAGTTTGGCTTAAATTCAAAATTAGCGAGGAAGAACATCGGCATCTCAACTCGAGTGTATTTTACTTGCTGAATACTACTGGAGAGAATATTAAAATTTTGCCGAGTTTTGCGACGAAAATCAAATTTGCAATTGGCTAATTTTTTGGTAAAATTGGTATTCGCACAGACAGAGTGGCAAGGACAAAATTTTGGACGTTTATCATAACACACAAAGCTATAAGAACGTGAAGTTTTGGACTTTCAGGATCAAAATTTCAGGCGGAGGAAAACTGAAGAAATACGAGAGATAATGCAAGACTTTGAGCGTAACTTTTAGACGTAAATTTTCTCTTCTCATTATCAATTTTTAGCTTTTGAAAATTGAAATTGTGTTAAATTCTGACAAATTTCGTCAAATTGCTACAGATTACTCTTTTTAAACCGAGGCTCATTAGATAAGAGCCTCGTTTTAGAAATCCTTATCGCAGTGACTCTGTGACTTGTGTGACTGGTACTCGCTGAACCTTTGCCCAGTGCTCGAACAAGCCTGTCATTCAAGCTGTTGAACAGAACATGCTGTGCTTCCTATATTTACCCAGGAGTTAGCCTCGAGTCTAACTAGATTTACAGACGCCATAAACAGGGCTAGATAGATCGTAAATGCAATTTTCGCGGCTCAGTGGACTAATTCTACGACAGCCAGAAAAACCTTCAATATTGCGCTTATGTCACTATGACCACAAAATTTTAGGCCCTATTCGGACGAGGAACATTTCCTTTGCATATTATGTAATGAAAGAGACTGCTTTTCCCAGACAAACCTTTGGGAAAAATTTGATAACAACATGCCAACCCAGATGTGGATCGAAAATAAGCCAATCAGGAAAGAATATTGCCATTGTGTTTGAAACACCAATCAGCTTGAATCAGCTTGCAGCAAACTGACCAATAGAATTAGCCCAAAAGTCCACTATTTTCAAATGCCCATTTCTGGATAAACATGTTCTAAAAATTAATATTTTTGTCTTCTACTGACTTTCATCAGTTTCTTGGAAAGCCAAGGACTTTCTTTGCAATTTTGGTGTCTTTATTGCTTCAGTCTTCAAAGTTTATAAAACTATATAGATCTATATAGAAGGTGCTGTGGCGTCGTGGTGTAATCCAGCTGACTCATGGTGTCAGAAGCTCAGTGTGGTCAGGGTTTGAGCCCAGCCACGGTAGCGTCACGGCCAGGGTCGAGGTCTCGATTAGTTAACCTACTACTGAGATTCTAGCGACTGGCGCTAAAACACCATTTCACCTTCACCTTCACCTTCACCATCTAACAAAGTTTTAGCTAATTCAAGTTCCTCTGCGACTCCCAACTATACTGAAGTGATTTCTACAACAGCAAGTTCGAAGCAAAGTTAAGGCAGCTTTTCAAGTTGAGATGAAACTTAATAGCAACTGTGGAGACTCATCACCACTAATGCTAACAAAAAGGCAGAAACAGACGAGCAAAGAAAATAAAATCAAACCATCAGACCAAAAATTTTTGAAAATTTAAGATAACACGTCATCAAACTTAAAGAAGAGTGGTCAATGTACTAAGCTTGCTACACTATTACACATTTTCAATCTACTTCTATGAAATGTTCATGTACAACTGTGAGACGAGTATAAAAACAACTGGAAGAATGTAGAAAAGCTTAGGACAATAAAAATGTGTTTCTGTAGGGTTATAAAAGATTCTTGAAGATTAAATGGGGGTCTTTGCATTTGAAGAATGTCTGAAACATCTAGCATAAACAGGATTTTTAGGCCTAACGACCTCTCAAACATTCGGACGCATAACTTCTTAGTGTCTTATTGTACAAGAAAAGTACTTTTATCTAGTCTTATACTTAAACAATAGATAGACCAATAGACCAATGGACATGATATGTTCTCTAAATCTACTACGATAAATTTTAAATTTTTCAAACGAACTTGGAGTTCTCTACTCCGGGTTGGATTTGCTGGAAAAATCTATAATTTAGGAACGTGTTCCGCTTAGAAAATAAGTTGGTTTTTGTCAAAATCTTACACACATTTGAGACGAAAAAATCATTTAAAAAACTGTGCTTTGCATTAAGAAAATATTCAAGACCCTGGACGTTTCCAAAATACTTTCTGCGGACAAAACATTATAGCATTAGGATTGGAAAATAAAGAAAAATAAAGAATAGGCCTCGAGTTATTACTCTGATACAACAATAGCCTACTACAACAGAAAACTGGAGTTTCTGACTTTCTAAATAGGCTCAAAAACTCACAAAAACTGCATGAATTAACTAACTACGTTTCTATTATTATTTCACAGTGCCTGTATTATGTAAGAGTTTGATGAGTTCGCTGCATTCATTAAAAGGGACTAGTCCATCGTTTTAAGAGCGGAGACAAGATAGGACCTTGGACGTAGCTTCATAACTTACGATCTAAATAATATTGCAAGATTTTTTGGTTTGCTGTTTACCCTCAGCAGTTGGAAGCTTTTCTTTCTCAGCCGTTTCAACATGCTTCAGTTGAGTTTTGTCAAATGTTTTTACTTCAGCTCGCGTCTCCTTTGCTTCTTCAGCGATAACTGCAAACAAACAAAAATCGAATATGAATAGGTCCCCCCTGGAAGACCGAGATGGCAAACAGATAAACTATATAGAACGACAGTTTCTGGGGGGCATCTACGTTTTCCATTCTGTATTCTATGTTCTGGTTGATCCAGGCAGAGTGTGGACCAGAAGCAACCCCCTGCGTCACGTGGTCAGGTTTTTATGGTAGTAGCGGACCAAATAAGGGCATTATCATGATCGAGACTGAAAGCTGTCGTTTCTTAATCTAGAGAAAAAACAAGACAAATCAACGAGGATCTAACAAAACCACGTTATGGGGTTTCATCTCAGGAAAGATTTAAAATTTATTTCTTACCCTCCTTCGTAGGCACATTTGATTTCTCTTGCGTTTCAACATGTTTCAATTTATCTTTTTCAAATTCTTTCACTTCTGACACATCAGGTAATGTTTCTGGCCTAAGCTCTTCTTTGAGGGTCTGTGGGGTGGGGAGGGGGTTCTTTTCTTGTGTTTCAACATGTTTCAGATGGGAATGGTCGAACGATTTCACTTCTGCTCGTGAATCGATGGCTTCTTCTTTGATAACTGAAAAAGCAAACAAACAACTGTCAATTAAATTATTCTCATTCCAGGTCCGAACCCCATCTATTGTGGTTTGCCTCTTTGGAAAGATCTATCCTAGTGTTCGTCATTCGTGACAAATATATATATTTATGGTGCTGAAAAAGGCTGAACATAGCCGAAACACAAAAAAAAGTCAAACGGAAGGACTTAGAGAGTTGCGCGGCAATTCCATTTTGCTCTATAGCTCAGTGGAAACGTCGTAGGCTCTATGGTCATACAGCCTAGGTTCGAATCCCATCTATTTGTGTATGCCACGTGGAAAAACTCTGAAAATATTCAAATATTCACATATTCCTGACCCCGTTATCTCAAAATTAGAACATAAAACGAAGCAAACATTGATTCTAGCCACTTTCATATTTCTACGATATAACGAAATATAAAGATAAAATAGGTTCCCTTTGCTTTTTGGTCTTTTATTCCTTTTGATTTTTGCTTACCTTCCTTCGTCGGCAACACGGATTTTTCCTGTGTTTCCACGTGTTTAAGTTTTTTCGCATCGAATTTCTCGACTTCTGAAACATCTGCGAGTTTCTCTGGTCGAAGTTCCTCTCTCAAATCCTGTGGAGTTGGGAGGGGGTTCTTTTCTTCCGGTTCAACGTGTTTCAATTTCCTGTGGTCAAATGATTTCACTTCCGCCCGAGAATCAGCTGCCTCTTCTTTGATTACTTCAACGAGAAAAAAAAACAACTTAGACCTAGTTCAGCTCTAGCCTTATTATTTGTGTCCTGGTAATCTCTCATCCAATCGAGACTTGAACCAAATCGAGCTGGATCTCGACCTAGTTTGAGCGTCCAGCATTTGAACTAAATAGCGATAACGACTCATAGATCTAAAATGATAATATGAAATGAAAATACTGAAGAATTCATCGGCAATCAACATAGTTTTAAATATAGAACGGAGGAAATGCTGATGAATAATGTTTGAAATGGGTAAGCTGCCAAATACAGTAAATATGGAAGTAAGATGCATTAAAGAAGAAAAGTTTCATGAACTTCTTTCCAAAGTTTCTTAAATATTTTTCTAACGACATACCATCAGCAGTAGGCATGACATTTTTTTCTTGAGTTTCAACATGTTTGAGTTTTTTGGCATCAAAGTCCTTAACTTCAGAAACATTAGGTAATGATTCTGGTCGTAATTCTTCTTTCAACGTTTGGGGTGTTGGAAGAGGGTTCTTTTCTTCTGTTTCCACGTGTTTCAATTTGGTATGGTCGAATGATTTCACTTCAGCTCGAGAATCGGCCGCTTCTTCTTGAATAACTAAGATAAAAGCAAAAAATGTTGAATCTTCGGCGAGTGATGCTGACAAAAGGCCATGGAATAGGCACAGGTAAATGATGCCATGCACCCACTGCGTTAGGCCCTGGCAAAACCATCAAACATTGTTTGTCAAACACTTGACTTCAAAAGAGGTCTGGGTTAGCACAATTATTCTGGAAGATGGTGGACATCCTGAGTAAAGGAATCCTCTCCGCATGCAAAGACTGAGATCACAATCAGGTACTGCAGCAAATTTTTCTTTAAATTCACAGATAATGGAAGAAAAGAGAGAAAAGGAATCTACAACAATAAATTTCGAAGGAATCTGCAGAAATTCAGGAAACCTGGGACTTGAAATCCTTTCTTTCACTTTTAATCCGATCAAACGTGAATTTGAAGCCAACCTTGCTTCACTTACTCTCCTAAAGCAAATGCAATCTAGGTCGCTGCACGCGGAGAGGATTCCCTTACTCAAGATGTCTGCCATCGTAACTATCGAAAAATCTTAATTTCTTTAAGGTACAGCAAACACAAACCTTCCTTCGTTGGCAAAACAGTTTTCTCTTGAGTTTCGACATGTTTTAATTTTCCAGCATCAAATTCCTTGACTCCACTGACATCAGGTAGTGTCTCTGGTCGTAATTCTTCTTTCAAAGTTTGTGCAGTTGGCAGAGGATTCTTCTCTTCGGTTTCGACGTGTTTCAATTTCGTGTGATCGAAGGATTTCACTTCAGCTCTCGAGTCAGTGGCCTCTTCTTTGATTACTAAAAGAAAATAATTTCAGTTGAACCGACTACAGATTTTAAGCAGTAACAGATGTATTTATTTAGTTCCCAGGCACGATGGTGTCACGGCCAAGGTCAAGGACTCGATTAGTTAACCAACTACTGAGATCCTGGTTACTGGCGCTAAAACGTCATTTCACCTTCACTTTAGTTGTCTTTCCAGTGCCCGGCACCATTCTATTTCTACTGCTGGCGGGTGAAGCGAATTTCGAGGTCTCATTCACTCAGCAGCCCTATTTGGAATATCAAAGCCAGACTGACATCTTGACTAGCACTGACGGACGTTACTCCAAGAGCGTCTTTACGTCCTCAGTGTTTCTTTAACGTCCAAATAAATTTTGAGACAGGCCCGCCAATTTACGTGATCATCCGAGTCACAGAAAGCAAGGTTTTTACACCTTGTAGTTTGTGCTCTCTAGACTCGATCTGAACCGAAGACCTTAAGCACAAATGGCACAAGTGCCAACCACTATACTGCACTGCCCTCAACTTCAAGCGGTAAAAGATGTTGTGGTAGTTTAACAATTATCATCAGCAGCAATTAAATTTATTCCAGCGAAGTAAGGATATCTATTTTAACACAAAACTTATTGTAATGATTACTTAACGAAAGAGAAACTCAAATGTCTGTGACATGTTTTTAGGTTAGAGGAACAGTTCAGAATACGAGCAAAACAATTCGAATTGAGGCTCGGGTCAAAATATTCCAAACTGACGATTTGGTGCAGCGATGCCAAAATACAAAGTCCTGTAGCAAGAAGGGCTGACTTTATTCAGCTGGAAGAGAGATCCAGATTTTGGGCCTTTGGAAACTTGAGGGTTTAAAGCCCTGATTAGTTATTATAAACAAACAAAAGAATAATAGCTAAAAACATACCATCAGCAGTTGGCAGAACTGTTTTTTCTTGAGTTTCAACATGTTTAAGTTTTTTGGCATCAAAGTCCTTGACTTCAGAAACATTAGGTAATGATTCTGGTCGCAATTCTTCTTTCAATGTTTGTGGTGTTGGAAGAGGGTTCTTTTCTTCTGTTTCCACGTGTTTCAATTTGGTATGGTCGAATGATTTCACTTCAGCTCGAGAATCGGCCGCTTCTTCCTTGATCACTGGAAAAATGTACGTTTTTATGAGACATAAGCCCATAATTTATAGAGCGGTATTTGAAATGAATTTGAGACAGTGATAAGTCTGTAGAAGTTTATCAAACACTGATATAGAACTACTTGTTTTCATCCAAAAATCAACTGTTTTCAAAGGTAGAACAAGATACGTGGTAATCATTTTTGAGTTTTACAGCAATTTAAAACTGCAATAAACAGCGGATGATCGTGCGATAATCACTCGATAGTTTCGATCTTAGGCCGTGGGCAAACGATCAAATCACTGTTGGTCAAACATTTAAAGTTTTGCTTTAAAAACAATGTTTTACCACTTAACTTATAACCACGGGGCAAAATATTGTTTAAACAAGCTAGCAGAGCTTGCTTAGCAATGTTTTTGAAAAACTTCAAAAAGAATTTTCTGCTTCAGTTAGCAAAAAATGTTTGACGAGCAATGTTTCGTGATGTTGCCACACAATCAAACATTGTTGGCCAAATATTTAAGATTTGCTTTAAAAATAATGTTTTACCAGTTGGCCACGTCGCAAAATATTGCTTGACAATCAAAGCTTGCTTAGCAATGTTTTTTGAAAATATCGAAAACATTTTCTGCTTGCGGTTAGCAAAAAATCTTTGATGTGCAATGTTTCGTGATGTACAGAAGGTGGCCGAACGATCAAACATTGTTGGTTTTTGAAAGCATCGAAAACATTTCTGCTTGCCGTTAGCAAAAAATCTTTGATGTGCAATGTTTTGTGATGTACAGAAGGTGGCCAAACGATCAAACATTTTGTTGGAAAAGCAAACTTCAGATGTTTGACCAACAATGTTTGATAGTTTGGCCAGGGTCTTATTGAAGCCATGCCCTACAAACCCTACATTTTTCTTCAAATTTGCGAATTCATCAAAAATACATACCATCTGATGTTGGCAGAACAACTTTTTCCTGCGTTTCGACATGTTTCAATTTGCCAGTATCAAAAGAAGAAACCTCAGATACATCAGGAAGTTCCTCAGGTCTCATTTCCTCTTTCAAAGTTTGTGCAGTTGGAAGAGGGTTCTTTTCTTCTGTCTCAACATGTTTCAATTTGCCATGATCGAATGATTTTACTTCTGCTCTTGAGTCAGCTGCCTCCTCCTTGATCACTGAAATCGAGTAACAATAAATATCACAAAGAGTAAATAACAGCAATCAGATAAACCATGAAAAAATAAAATGCTGTGGCTAAAACCCAAACTTCACTGAGCTCTTACATCATGAGGTAGGTGGATTAGACCACGACTCAAAGTACAGGTATTTGACGCAGGCTGATGCCACGCCCAACGCAGGGGCATTGAAATACAGACAGAGGAATGCATTAACGTAACGATAAAACCTCAAAGCCAAGGATGAGATAAAACATACAGCAATGGTTGGAAGTAACTATATCAAATAAAAGAAAATATTCATACAGAGTGCTATTCAAAATAAGATAAAATCTTCAAAACCTTGACTTCATTTCCAAGCTAGTTGTACGTCTTTATTGCCCATAACACAAATGACATAGACTTAGACACTGACAGTAGACAGATTCTTATGGACTGCCAAGCCTCATTAAAAGGACACATTCACATTTCAGATCCACTCAACCCTATCCCTGCCCGTATTTAGGCGTATCCTCTTATAAATACAAACAATTCACAGTAGTAAGTAAGAACCAAATAACGTTACATTCAAAGCTCCATTGAGAAAATTTCCTCGAGTTTTCACCACGAGGTCTAAGGGGATCCTCTTTTGAGACCCTTCAAATCTATACCCCCTGCTTGTATACCTACACCCTCAAATCTACGCCCCCCGTTTCTGTACCTAGACCTTCAAATCTAAACCCCCTGTTTCTATACCTACATCTTCCAATCTACACCCCCCGTTTCTATAACTACACCCTCAAATCCACACCTCTTTTTCTGTACTTACAGCCTTAAATCTACACCCCCTGTTTCTACAAAATCTACAGCCCCTGTTTCTATAAATACACCCCCAAATGTACACCTCAATTATTATACCTACATCCTCAAGTCTACACCCCCTATTTCTATACTCACATCCTCAAAAATCTACACCCCTCTTTCTATATCTACACCCTCAGAGCTACATCCCCTGTTTCTATACCTACACCCCCAGAATATACCACCCTGCTTCTACTGTACCACAGATCATCAAAAGGAGTGTCGTGCAGTGAAGACCTCTGATTAGACCTTACCCTCTAGAGTGGGCAAGAGATTTCGTTCCCTAACTTCAACATGTTTGAGCAACCTTGCATCGAAAAACCTGATTCCAGACACATCTGGTAGACGTTCCGGTCGCATTTCCGCTTTCAGAACCTGCGGAGTGGGAAGTGTATTTCTGACTCTTGTCCTAACACGTCGCAGACTCGAGATATCGAATGATTTTACTTCTGATCGGCATTCGAGTGCTTCTTTCTTGATAACTGCAAAGGAAAATAAAACAAACGTTATTCCAGGTGATTAATAAAATAAACATTGTATGTAAATTTAAGAATAAATCATTTGAAACTTTCCTTGTAGTACAGACATTGGTCAAAAGTAGAGATTCAGTCAGCTTTACAGAAAACAACCGGTGTACTTATATTCATGGTCATATGAACTGCACGACATGTACAGTACGAACAAAGAGTTACAAAACAAAAAGCTTATTTCCTGAGCACAGTTGCGGTTTCTCAGATGTTTTTAAAATTTTCTTACAATACAAAGTAGAAAAGATACCTAACCATAGTCAGAAGCTCCGAATGAACCATGCGAAACAAAATAAAACCAAATTACAAGATGGCAAAATCGAATTCCCAGAATCGTCTCCATTTCACAACCAAAACATTACGTAATAGCTAAATATAGTCCATTACTGATAAGTGCTCATAATCCCCTCAGTACACCAAAACTTCATTCAAGGCAGATCGTTATATTCTCCCTCCATAAAAGGAAAGCACAAACAGACAGGAAGCAATTTAACAAGGAAAGGGAAAGATTAAAATAGCTACAAAGAAACGTCAAATAAGGTAATTACAACAAACTTCGTAGGAATCGACTACAATCGACTGCATGCCATATATGGCCATTAACAAGAAGCAGTGCGTCACGTGATTAAGCTGTCTCGGTCCTTCCGCGTTTTACACGAACACGGAAACTGTAATGAATGGATGTGCGGGTGTAATTACTTTAAGCTTCTATTAGTAAATAGTAATAAATAACAAATAACAACAAATGAAGGAAGTCTGATCATAATAGATTATGATGATAATGAGACAACATTTCTCTTTCTGCAAGGTTCAGCTACTTTAAGAATGGGCGGGGTGGAGTGGTCATCAGCCTGTTCCACAAGATCGTAAAGATAATACGACTAAAACTAAACAGCTTGGAAGACCAATGGCACAATCAAAACATTCAAAACATTCGAACAATCGAGAACTTACGAAGCAAATCTTAAAGTGGAACTAGGGGAAAGATGACAGCGGAAAAAATTCTTTGATATCGAACGCTTAAGGCTATATTGAACTCTTCATAAGTGAAAGTACAAAATGCAATACAATCAAGAATATGGAGGGCTAAGCTTTGATACGAAACTGGGAGCCGATAGCTGAAACTGTGTGTGTTGATACCAAAGGGCCTAAGTCTACGCCTACAATTTACAACAGAAAATATAAATTGAAAAAATCACAAAAACAGATAAAAGATAGATGATGTTACTCTTAGAAATATGAAGTAGTAAATAAAAAAGCACAGTCAACATGAAAACAGAGAGTAAATATAAACAAATAAAAACGAAGATATTTACCTTTTCAGATGTGCATCTTTGGTGAACAATGAAGGATCATCCATTGGCCATCATCACTAAAGGTCTTTATCTTCATGAAAAAATATCCAATATTCTAAAATATCTGACCATTTGGAGACTATGATGATAACATCCAAATATGACACGTGTGGAAGTCTTTGCTGACAGAAAACGTGGAAAATCCAGACAAGAAAAATGAGGATGACTTCTCCAAATATTTTTCCCGGTCCCAGCTTCCAACGTAAAAGCATAACCCAATCTCATCGTTTTCCTTATCTATCCAAGCGCCGCAACGCCGCGATGCCCGCTAAAACGGTTTCGCTTGTACGTTTCGCTAGTTCCAGTAGAACACGAAAGATATAAAGTAGCGCTGTTTTCTGAACTTAGGAACCCAAATAGCCCAGGCCCGTCTCTAACCACCGCCTCTCAAGGACCTCCACAGAACTCCAAGATACAAAGCAATACTGAGTCATACATAGTATAGCAAAGAACAGATGTGTTGTTGTTGCTGTAAAGAAGCAGACGATGCTTTCTGCGAAAGTGGATTAAAGGTAAGGTTGAAATGGATTTTTGGCGCAAGACGCTAGGATCTCGAGACATCGACCTTGGCTGTGACGCTATCGTAGCTTGGGGTTGAAAAGCCAGCTAGATTACCCAACCCATTTTGCTTCGGTACCAACCTCTGTATAAATAATGAACGGTCCCTTACGCCACGACGCCACAGCACCTTAAACTTCAAGTGGGATACATAAAACGACAATGAAAGACGTGAAAGACGAATTCCACGGGGTCAAATAAGAACTGGGCGGATACTATGCCACAGATGATGAATTTACGCTTCTTAAACTTGAAAAATCGCCAAATAATATTATTCTTTGCTTCTTAACTTGTTTTTAGGACATGAGAACAAGATTAGTTCGAAAATCCAAATTTTTTAAAAAGATTGTGGCATGGCTAATCTGAATCCAATGAAAATCGCTGCAAAATTAAAAGATAACTTGTAACATTGTAGGTTTGGTGGGTTTGGATGACTTCTTAGTTCTAAACCTTCTACTCTACAGAGTTTCAAAAATATTCTCGCTTTTATTATTTCTTTTACAAAGTGAATTGTAAACGAGTTTAAATTGAATTCAAACACGTTTAATTCAATGATACATCGTTTTACTAGGTTTTGAATTTGACTGGGAAACTTTTCATTAAAGCGTTACGTTTTCAAATTACACTAGTGAAGGTGAAATGGTTTATTTAGCCCTTGTCGCTAGGATCTCAGTAGTAGGTTAACTAATTGACACCCCAACCTTGGTTGTGACCCTATTTTAGCTGGGGTTTGAACCCTGACCTCGCTTTTGACACCACAAGCCATACACATTAGGCCAAACTTCATAGCACCCTCAACTCAAAATGACAGGAGAAAGTCAAAGGCAACTCACCATCTGATGTTGGGAGAACAACTTTTTCTTGCGTTTCAACATGTTTCAATTTGCCAGTGTCAAAAGAAGCAACTTCAGACACATCAGGAAGTTCCTCAGGTCTCATTTCTTCCTTCAAAGTTTGTGGAGTTGGAAGAGGGTTCTTCTCTTCTGTCTCAACGTGTTTCAACTTAGTATGGTCAAATGATTTTACTTCAGCTCTCGAGTCAGTAGCTTCCTCCTTGATAACTGAAATTCAAGATTATGTAGATTACTCTAACCATCTTACAGTGAAAGATCCGTATGCACAATTCAAATAAACGTAAAAACTTGTCTCTGCTGGAAACAGTGGTGTAGCAAAGAGGTGGGGGCATGGGGGGCAGTCACCCCCAATCATCACCAAGATAGGTTTTTTTCTATAGGCAAATATGACGTAAAAATGTTGTAGGGTACAACTTTGTTGTTTTTCTTAAAACCACACTCTCAATTTTCTTTGGCCTTGCCCTTTTGTCCCTCCAATGTTGGACATTGGCTATGCCACTGGCTGGAAACTGTGGAAAGCCGAAATTATTGAAGCTGAAGATTTACAATATAAACCTACCATCTGAAGTTGGCAAAACAACTTTTTCCTGGGTTTCGACATGTTTCAATTTGCCAGTATCAAAAGAAGCAACTTCAGACACATCAGGAAGTTCCTCAGGTCTCATTTCCTCTTTCAAGGTTTGTGGGGTTGGAAGAGGGTTCTTCTCTTCTGTCTCAACATGCTTCAATTTGCTGTGGTCAAAACTTTTGACTTCCACTCTTGAGTCTACAGCCTCATCATGAATAACTAAAATTAAATAAGAACATTAAAGCATTTGGCTCACTATTGACAGGGTTTAAATATATCAGTCTAATGGTGCAAGCTGCAGGTCCATACAGTGACGTAAAAAGACATCCAACATTGCAGGGGAAAAGGGTGTGGTCTAGAACAAAAATAGGGTGTGACTTTAAATATAAATACTCAAGTCCTACCCTGCAACACTTTTTACATCAGATTTGGCCCAAACCAAATTTGGCCCAAACTTTTTACAACAATGACATGTGGCCCAAACCTGCAAGCTCTACCCCAATGGTTAACTTTTTACACACAATGATAAGGGGAGTATTTAAAATCTATTTGCCTCAAATTATAAGAGGCATGACCATCAAAAGTACCCTCCAATTCACTTTTCTTTATCAAATAACCACATCAGCAAGAATCTTTTCACATTCAAGATACAAATTCTTTGATAAGCTCTTTTAATAACATTAAAACCAATGGTGGTAAAAATTGTTAGGGTCACTTGCATATTTTGAATTATTCAAGACATGCAACCAGCATTATACATGGGAAGGATGCTTTTAAATTCCTTTAATTTTTTAATTGCATCTAATATCTTTCACTGCTGGGCATCAAGAGGGATGAACAGCCTTGCTCTGCAGACAAGATCCAGGATTCAGAAGTGGACAGCCCCCCTAGAGTTTATCTTCCTCTGAGCCCATGAAATACTGACTGTAGATATCTATCTGTCATAACTCTGTGGTGTCCTTCAGTTTCAACAATGATAGGGTGCATTACAAAAGTGAAAACAACAGGCTTTGTCAAAACAAGATCTTAAGACTTAGACCATTGTCTAAAAAACGTTCTGTACTGTTTCTTTTATTCTATGATGCAAAATTCTTTTTCCTTCTCAGGTGAGTCATAATGACTGATTTCCTAGTAGATATTTTGAAGATTTGGCTTCTCAGTTCCGAAAAACAAAGTTTTTAATTATTGGCACTGAGAAAATGTTTGCAAAGTTTTAGTATAGAAGACTCAGTGAAAACCTATCAATAAAGATGAATTGTTTGGTAAATTAAAAAATAATTCTGAATAGAACCTGTTTTAGATTGAGTTTTTTGCTTTTTTATCTGAAGGTAGCCTTTTAAAAATTGAAAATGATGAAAATTTCAGGGAGTTTGCAGTTATTGGTCTATGAATATTTAAACTTGCATTTTTGTTAAGCATTCCACATCATTTTATTTGCAAACATAGCCGCGCTATCGCAATGTCCGAAGGACAACAATCACCATCACAATCGACATCATCATCATCATCGAATGGTTATCATCATCAAAATTTTTATAGTTATCATCATCATCATCATCATTGTCATCATCATCATCAGCATCATCATCATCACCATTGTCATCGTCATCATCAACATCATTCAGAAAACATTTCCATGACGCAGTTGATAACTCTCATTTCTTTCGGGATTTCCCCCACTAAATATCTTGTTATGATCATGATGACGACAGTAAAAAATAAACAAAATCACACGAGATCAGCAGCAATTTCTACTGCGCCACAACTTCCTCTCCTCTTAAATCATTTAAATGTTCACAAATTCTTTAATAATGTTAAATTGTCAAATAAATGTTTGCAAGATGTCATCATCTTCGTAATCATCATCATCATCATCATCATCACCATAATCATAATCATAATAATAATCATCATCATCTTCATTACGCTCATCGTCGTTATCATCATAATCATCTTCATTTCAGCTACGTGCAATTCTTTTGCAGCACCTATAGCGCTCAAGCACGGCGATCAAATTCGCGACATTGATGATGATGACGACGTTGATGAAGATGTTGAAGATGATGATGATGATGATGATGAATTTCCTCCCATCTTAACACGAAAATTGGTCCGCATAAGAACGTCGAGAATCTTCTCACAACAACAACCCAATCTAAATAAATATGACCTCGACATCCACTGATCTGTGAACGACATCGGACATCGGCAACAACGTGCGCAACGCAAAAAGCTATTAAAAGTATTTTATTATGGAACATGCAAATACAGAGCTTTGAGAATTAATTGAGCTTCGAGAATCTTCTGCCAAAACTTCAACCACGATGACTCATCTAGATGTTTACAAATTCGTTATTGCTGCTAATTGTCAAATAATTGGTATGCTAACATCCATTTACGGCGACTTCAAAAGTTACTTCCTCATATTTGTGGTTTATCTTTTGTTACATTTTGGCAAGAAAAAGCGTCTATACATACATGCGTTCCACGAACACCCTTTTATTATGTCCTTCGGACATAAAAATGAAAACTTTTTTAAGCTTGGGGATTTGCTTATTTTGTTCCTTTGAGAAAATTGAGCCAGCGAATGGTGAGCAAGTCTGACTTGTGATCTATGACTGTGGATTTGATTCCCAATGTGGTCAAGCTTGCCATTAAAAGTGAGGAGAGATGCCAGCTCTTTGCGGTTTCAGGGAAATGTGAAAGGAATTGGTGGCGTGATCATATCAAGCAGGGTAACAGGGCTGCACTACTAAGAAAAGTTTTGGGCAATTCACTGGACCAATGTGCTCAACAAAGAAAATTAAACCTTAGACAGCACCAAAATGTTTCTTTTTAATTCAAATAGCGATTCAAATTAATAGTAGATATCCATATGATATGAGGTTTTATCTTTTTAAACACCTGTTCTTTATTGAATGGTTTATTCAAATTCAACCAGCCCTTTTGCTATTTTACATAAACAATTTCAAAGTTATTTTGACAAAAAGGATGTTACCCTTGTAAAGAACAAAATTTTTGAAATTTTCTCTTCAATTTATGACCGAGTCCTTCTTGAATCAAAACATATTAGGATACACTGCAGGTAATGATTTCCTCAATAATAAGTCCAATAAAATAGGAGAATTAGTTTTTTGTCTCAATATGCCCCAGCTTGAAAGACAGGGTCTTGCTGATTGCAAAGACCATCCCAAAATAATATTATCAGTCAGGTAAACATTTTCATATAAAAACAATGTTTTAAATCGAACAATAGTCGATTTGAGTGTCTGAGAAATGATCAAATTTCAAATCCAGACGGGGCAAAATTTTGTAATCACGAATTTCACAATTTTGTGGCATTGTCAAAGAAAAAATAGGCGTTTCTCTTGATGCATAAAATAAAAGTTTTGGGGATAACAAGAGACTAGAAATAGCAGAGATTAATAATTCAACATTTTAAGCTATGCATCGTGCTTCAAAATGTCTGAAACGTCTAAAATGCTAACAAGCCTTCATTACTGTCAAATTATTTCACAATCTCTCCAAAAAGGCGTCGTCAACATCTAATGCTTGCTCAAGCGGAAGCAGAAATGTGGGGCTGAAACGATCTGCAACGCCTGCTACCCCTTTCTGATCTAACCAAATGCCCCACCTGAAACAACGCTTTCAGTTACCCAGAATATCAAACCATTCTTTTAAATTGATTTTATAGTGATACAGTTAGAATAAGGCATAATTTTGACGCTGATTTTAATGGGCCTAAATCTACCAAGAAGTTGAATTTTGGCCTCACCTTCACTTGTTGGGAGTGGATTCTTCTCCTCAGTTTCGACATGCTTAAGTTTAGAAGCATCAAAACCTTCAATTTCTGTCAGAGAATTTCTGTTGCTCATGTTTCTTTGATTTCAATGTGCTCACGTTCAAGATAATCCAAATTTAAAAGGACAGCAACTGCGCTGTGGTGTTTCAACCTTCCGTGAAATTGCGAAGACTTTTCCACAAGGCTGATCGACGTGAGACGATGCGGCACTCTTTAGCGGAAATATGCATTCTAAACACGTGGTATACGTTTTATCCAATCAGTGTCCGAGAAAGCATGACGTCATACCTGACGAATTTGTAACTTCAATATCTCTTCAGGAAGCTCTCTGATCCGATTTTTTCAAGAATAACATTATTCTAAAAGAATTTTCAAAATTAATCATAAACTTAGTTTTTTAATCTTTAAAAGTAGCATTCTTATATCTCGTTATTCGCTCGAGGTCAGATCTCAAAAAGGCAAAAAGGACGTAACACTTAAAGAGTTTTTTTCTAAAATAAAGTAGAAAATGTTTCAGTACTTCAAACTTTGTTTCTCTTATGAAACTTTGTTTCTCTTATGAAAACAAGCGTGTACGCGATGCCATGTACGGGGAATATGGACTATATAATCTGGAATTTCAATGCCCTTTCATTATCGTGCTTGACCTAATCCAACATTTGACGTCAAGAATGAGTTTTGTTTATTGTCAATATTGATGTTTACTATTTTTCATTTATCTTTTCAGTAAAACTAAGAAAAGAAATGTGGGTTGGAACCCGGTTGGAAACAATGTCCACTTGTTGTTTCGTCCTTTCTCTTTTCTCTTATTAGCCAGTACGTTGTTTGGCTGTCTGGTTCAAGAACGTCGGTTCAGAACAACGTTGAACAAAGCGCGCAAAGCACAGGACAGGGTCGAATAAAACAAGAAACGCAAAACACAGACATTCACATACGAGAATACTGCTGAAAAGTTGCTTGAAATTTCTCTTCAGTAGAAACTGGGCACCTTTTTTATCTGAAGTCAAAGTTTCTTGAGAATGACACCAAACAACTCACCGAGTAGACCCAAATGTACCCTGGGTGACCCAAGTGTGCCATTTTTGAGTAACAGGAGTCAAAAAGATAAGACAAGTGTAACCAAAAGTATTTTTTCTTAATAAATATTTGGAAAACGCATCAAGTTTAGAATACCATTACCATTTATCTTCCTTAAAGATATGCTTTTACATATAACGACTAAAAGTGACATTACATTTTAATGAGATAAATTCAAAGTTACAAAAACCAATTCTGACTGAGTAAATAAAAAGAATAACGCAATACACAAAGACACAAGGAAGATCTAAGCAAACTCTCCGTAAGTAGAATAGGTATATAAGATATAACGATTGGGGACGATTGATTTCGAAAACCTACAATTAAACACCACACCAAAGAAAGAAAACAGAATCTTATTCAAGGAAGGAAGCGTTTGCTATCGACAAGCGTTCTGGCAAACTAGTGGGCACTCGGTACACAGTTCCAGAAAATTGGGCATGTTCTACTTCTGTGATTAGTTGACAACTGATTCACTGATTCGTTTCAGTCGCAGTCAACCCGAGCGCTCTTGTGACTGCGATCAACTGTACACTCTTTTTTTATAAGAAACCCATTTATAAGAAACTCAGTACTGAGATCAATATTGGTTAAGAAACTTTCAGTACTCGACCAAAAATGGTAAGAAACTCGCAAGTCTCAAGAATCCTTAGAATTAGAAATAAAGCATCGTAAAGCAAACTTCTGTTGCACCATAAGTGTCTATTTTTACAGAAAAAAACAGCTGATGTAAACGTGAATTGTATTGCTTCTTCTATTTGTAGAATTTAAGTGTCAATTACCTGTTTTGGCACTTAAAAATTTTGATTCTAAGAAACTGCTAAGAAACTTTCAGTATACCAAATTTGTCCCAAAACTAAGAAACTTTGAGTACTGACCAAAAATCTTAGTTTCTTATAAAAAAAGAGTGTATTCTATAAGTTCTAACTAGTTGTTGACATGTCGACATAAGTTAGCATTCGTAAGCAGTTACAGGTAGTTTGCCTTAGATCTATCGTATCGTAGGTCGAAATAAGCCTGGCTTAAGATGAAATGTAGCGTTGTCTTTAATAATTTGAATCTATTATATATCAGGTCATTCAGAGTCCATCTAGAGCATCAAATATAGCATCTCTGAACACTTTTTGGTATTTCAAAACACCAATAATATGGCCACAGTCAATGTATCTGATCTCGGTCTCTGGCCACATTTCAGCAAGACTTTCCACATGACCACGAGGAACATATTTATCATAATTAGCAAAAACATTGATAATCCGACATCCAGGAACAGGAGTGTTGTATTTTCCCAAATGAGTGAATTCGTTCAAAATTCCGTTCATGTAGTCTATGGTGTCTTGGCTTACGTTTTTTAATAAGGTATCAGATGTTAAAGAATATTGTCTCAAGCCATCAAAACTAAGCTTCTCCGTAAGTGGATTCAAAATGTTGGTTTGAAGATTGTTAAGGTTGATCAGCGATTCAAAATCAATAGCAAACGGCCCAAGCTTCTTTTTATCAACATCGTAATTCTTGTATCTATTTTCCATGTTAAAATCTGAATGGACATTTTGCTGGTGCGACACACTTGTCTTCATCATATCATGATCATTATAAAGCATGGATGACTCACTCATATTTTCTGCCATTGCAAAATTCAGCATTTTTTCTCGATTTTTTTCTGCAAATTCCTGGCAATATCTTTCAAGCAGGGATACATATTCAGGTTTAGATATAAGCTGCTGCTCAAGTGCTTTCCAAGAAACACTAAGTTTCATTACACCCTATGAGACAAAACAATTGGACAATGTCATTAAAAGAAGAGGATGGTATATGAATTGAAAACGAGGAATGAATGAACTCAAGTAACAAAGGAGCTTGCTCGTAGTAAACCAGGGCACAGAAAAATTAGACTTTCTAGAAAATTAGAGACTTTAGAGAATGAGGGATCAAGGCTTAACGGAAAGATTGCTCAATAGATAATGAGGGATCAAAAGAGAACAATGGATCTTTAGAAAGAGAGCTCAATATTAAATGAGAACTGAATAGGAAAGGGGGCTAAATAGGGGGAAAGTGAGGAAAGTTGAGTGTTCTTTAGAAATGGGGCTCAACAGAGAATGAATGCTCATCAAAGAGTGGGCTCAGTGGCAAATAAGGGCTAATTAGAAATAAAGCCCAGCAGAAAATGGGGCTCATTAGAATAAAGAATCATTAGAGTAAGAGGGCTCATTATAAAGCTGGTAAATAGAGAATTGGGACACTTAGTACGTAGAGAGCAGACAATAGAAAACAATAGAAAACGATAACTAAAGTGTGATAGGATGAAATGCTACTAGAATGAGAGGGGAACAGTAGGGTGTATTATACTTTTCCTCATCTTACCTCTGTGAACACAGGGGCAGCTGTGCTCCATGAAAGACAGGGTATAATACCAATAGGCTTATTCCACCCTGTTGATGATATTGATGCCATATGGCCACCCATAGAGATCCCTGTTACCCCTAATGGGCCATACCCTTGGCTTTCACACCAAGAAAGTAGAGTTATTATTTCAAAGAACAAGGCAGCCCCCATGACAAACAGATCACTGACATGCCTCAGACCAGATTTTGTTTGGGGCTTCGGTTTACGTCCTCCATAAAAAGGATTCTCCAAAATTATAGATCCAATATTGCGTTCTTTAATCAGAGGCATTGCCATGAAGTGTCTTCTCCTCCAATAATAATGATCACCTGTGCCAGCCAGATGAATGCACATTGCTTTACGTTTAGGATTCTTTGGTCCAGATTTTTTGCTTTCATTCCAATCTTTTGGCAAAATCATTTGAAATCTTGCCTTCTCACTTTCTTTTGGCAAAGCACCAGGTAGTATCTCAACTAATGGCGATTTAAATTCACACTCAAATATATCTGCTAATCCGTTACTGTTAGAGTTTATCTTGCTAATTTCAGCTTGTTTGCAAATGCTATAATGATCACAAAATTGGCCACTGTTGACTGTTTTGTATTGGTTGCTAATTGGACATGGCCTATTATCTGAGGTTATAACTGAGCTATGCAACTCGAATAGACGTTGAAGCAAACGAATATCTCCCCATCCTTTTGAAAAGAACTTTGGAGCTTGGATTGCTGCTCTGTAAATGTGATCCACTCTGCTGCCACTGTTTGCAACAGCCATTTTTGATTGTTCTCAACTCAACTTCTCTGGATCAGCGCTAGAACGTGGTAGATTTATGCACGCTTATGACGTAATAAACAGTATTCTTTCTGACCACCACGGTACGAACTGACATGTCACATGTGCAACGGAATGAGTGATTATTACACGTAAAAACTTTATTTTCACTTAATTTTGAAATTTCAAAAATTTTGAAGCAACTAACTATGGTGATTAATGAAGTGAGAAACAAAAATAAAACTGCAGGGGGCATCACCGGATTGATTCCATCATCCCTCAATTGGAGGCTGCGCGGATAGACTCATGGGGAATAGCGATTTCCTGTAACGGGAACCATCGTAAGATGCGACGCCTCAGCCACAGTGTCTCGGCATTGTGGATGCAAGTGGGGAGCATTCATCTCCAGCACTGAGCAATGTTTTTGCTTTTCTCTTTCTCAAAAGACATTTTGCAAGGTCAGTCTGGTGACCTAGGAATGAGACTCGTTGGGTGAAAATCGTACCATGTTCCTCCGTAAAAAATCATGCGGGGCACAATTACATGTTTACTTTCGGGACGTTCTTTGCGACTGGAGTAATGGGGGCTAATAATATGGGGTCTAGGTGACCGCCCCCTAAACTCTGGTCACAATTATGACCAACGCCCTTTTCAACACAGAAACGGAAGAGGCAAACAGTTTCCAAGCAGTTTGCAGGTAAGTGTGTAGGCGCTTTAACGTCTTCTGTAACGCCGTTGTTCAAATACATTTGAAAGGCAGTTACCCTTGACCTAGACTCAGAGACTTACTCCCAAAGTCCCTAACTTTGGGTATGATTGAATCGAATTGATGTTGTTGTTGTTCCTTTCAGTTAAATCTTGGCTAAACTAGGAGACATGTCATGTGCGACATTGATGTCTCCCAGTTTAGCTACCTCAGAAACTTTGTAGCGCGCGACAAAATTTGTAGCAAGAGACACGCAAATGTTTGTCAACTCGGGGACATGTCGCTTACTTGTCGCGTGTTTACCCACTCTGGGAGACACGGTGAATAAGATGTCGCGCGCGACTTGTCAACTTGTTTAGCCACATGTCTAGAAAAGGCCTATACAACAATCCACGACACGCCTATTTCATACCAGATTTGTCAGCATACAGTAGTTCATTTCATACTACATTTAATACGGCATCAAAAGCTCTATGCTTAAGTAAGGAACGCGACAGGCAAATGACTCGGGGACATGTTGCTCGCTTGTCATCTGCATGTTTAACCACCCTGGGAGACACGCCGAACACGGTGTTGCGCGCGACAAGTCTCCTAGTTGATCCATAGCTTTAATTTGAGCGTCCTGCTATTCAATACAATAGCGATAACTACAACTCATGTAGTAAGTCTACCCTTGACCATGCACCTTTGGTAGAAACATTTGTAAACTTTAGAAGGTATACTATGAAAGACAACATGAAAAATCCCAAAAAAGAATCTTCTTTTAATTGAAAAATAAATATGAAAAGATTAAAGAATCTCTAAACTCGTAAGTACAATTGAGAAAAATAATTTCAAAATTTCATTTAAATTAATCAAAGTATTGATAAGTTATACACAGTTAAAGCTATATTTAATATATTTATTAGTTTATGCCTTTAATTTCAAAATTGAAGAGTTTGTTTTCATGCCTGAAGTTCTAGGATCGTGTCATAATTCCAAATTGATAAAGAGTTGATTGTTTTTATAAATGTAGGATGACTCATTGCTACAATGCTCTTGTGATAGCTTTCTCAAACGAATTTCTTTTTCGTTGCAGTGTAACGCTTCATGTACTAAAAAAGCAATAAACACGTTATAAATACATAAAATACACTAATTTTTCATTAAGCAGCTTGGCGTTTGTCAAGTCCTCAAAGAACCTTAAAATTTTGAATCTTTCAGCCCTCAAAGTTGCTTGCCCGTAGTTCGTTACCAGTTGCTCATTTGCTCATTTGCACTTTACAACCACTTCTTACTTTGCGTGTTAAAATCATCAAATGTAAGGCCTAAAACACAAGACGTTTGGCAGAACGTGGAAACACGTTGCCTGAAGGCTGTTATATCATTTCAGAACAATATATGTATTTTGAAATGAATGTTGCAGCTTGGTTGTCTGACTTTTATTCGCTTACAGTACAGTAATTCAGTCGAGCCCTCGAGTTGCTTGATGTTCATGTCAGTCTGAGTCCGTACTGTAGTTGCTTAGTGAGCAGTTGCTTATCAAATAAAAAGGTTACACATACAACTGGTATAGTGATTGGCTGCAATGACTGGTATAGCATATCCAAGAGTAATCTGAAGAAGCCCTGAATGCCAGCACTCTTATGTATATTTAACTGTTTATTCCTTCTCACCCCGTACAACGTGATGTGCAGTAACGTGGAGGATGTGCAGTATAGTGGAGGGTGCCAATACAACGTGGAGGGATACCATCATGTAAGTGGAGGATGCGGAGTATCGTGGAGGGTTATCATCATGTAAGTGGAGGGATATCATTTTTAACGTGGAAGGATACCATCATGTAAGTGGAGGGTGCCAATACAACATGGAGGGTTATCATCATGTAAGTGGAGGATGCGGAGTATCGTGGAGGGTTATCATCATGTAAGTGGAGGGATATCATTTTTACGTGGAGGGATACCATCATGTTAGTGGAGGATGCGGAGTATCGTGGAGGGTTATCATCATGTAAGTGGAGGGATATCATTTTTAACGTGGAGGGATACCATCATGTAAGTGGAGGGTGCCAATACAACGTGGAGGGTTATCATCATGTAAGTGGAGGATGCGGAGTACTCCACGATACTCCGCATCCTCCACTTACATGATGGTATCCCTCCACGTTGTATTGGCACCCTCCACTATACTGCACATCCTCCACGTTATTGCACATCACATTGTACGGGGTGCTTCTGTGTCTTATCTGCCGATTGATGTCGTTTTGTATTGCATGTATAAGATCATCAAACCCTCAATGTTCGTTCCCATCGCTCGCATGTCCAAGGTAACAATTCGGTGCCTGGCGCTGCCCCTGAGTTTATGCTAATACAGTGTATAACCTCATTACGTTATTTATTGTGTACTTTGCATTTAAAGATAGTACATTTAATTAAAAATTAAGTATTGTAGATATCACTTAATTGACGCAAGCATCTTTGGATCGGGCCGACGTCTGCTATCAGTCGTTTTCTGTGAAACAGTATTATACTCTAGTGGCTACTAAATTACGCAGGTGTTATAGTACTGGACAGTAAGGGTACTTACTTCTTCATAGCCATCTTTATCCCGTAAATCTCGCATCTGGAAAAGATTGCCATCGACAGCAAGAACACAAATTTGTGAACTTTTCAGCAACTCTGCACTTATTGCATCAATACTCAGACAATTCTCCTCCACTCTCAAAACTTTCAATTTTTCGCATTTTGCCAACGACTCTGGAAGAGCTGCTAATCTGTTCTTGTTCAGATTAAGCTCGATTGCTTTGAGTGAATCCACAGAATCCGGAACAATCTCGATTAAATTGGATGACAAATCCACTGCATCCAGTTTGGCAAGCTGACATATCTCAACTGGAAAGTTTCTCAGCTTATTGTTGTTCAATGATAATGAAGTTAGGTTTTTCAGTTTTGGAATAACGCTTGGTGGGATAGACGTCAAACGATTGCCTTGTAAACTTAGCGTTTCCAATTTCGTCAAGTTACCCAAGTCTTCTGGTACAATTTCTAAAAGCAAAAAACAATGAAGATACTCTGAAAATAAGGCTAAATTCACAAATTAATCTTATATAATTTGATAACAGAGTGGTCTCCCGAGGGGGGGGGGGGGTACATGACTTATAAACGGACGGGGATGTGCTACCCAGATTTAAAAAATTGACCCACTTATAATGTAGACCCATGCAGAAACGGACCTATGCAGTCAAACTCTGGACAAATTGTCGTCGTCTCGTTGCTTCGATACTTCAACTCGTCACTTCGATACTTTGACTCACAGAATATGAGAGTAACATGCCTTTCCAGGCTTTATTATTGCTTGAGATTGTACTATGAACATCTTCAAAGCGATTTTAGCACTTTTCTGACCGAAACAAAGTTGAATTTTCGAGTTTTCTTCAATTTCCCACTCACTTTTATGGGGTTTTTGTTGAAATCATACCCATGTTTAGAGAATTTCGGGGCCCAAAACCAACCCATATGGGCGGCACATACCCATACCCAAATTATATTAAGTAACCCCACGGGATTGGTTTAGCCTTTACATGAAGATGATGATGAATACGTTATGAATTGAATATATGTCAACACTATCTAAAACCCCAAAAGAGCCAAAAATGAGTGGATGTGGCACCCAGAGATCTCCGCTGATGAGAATTTCCTGATTCAGATGTTTAGGGATTCTGGAATCAATACTTTGATCTACCTATCAGGAGATCTACAAGAGTAGACAGTAGATGACTTGAAGTGCTCTTTCTTAGCAACTGCTGCCGCCACCCCAAATTGCTTCCGGCACCTCTGTACTTTCATACTATAAATAGATACATACCCAGCCTGTTATTGTTGATAGTCAAACTTCTCAGATTTTGACACCTGCTGATGACGGGAGGTATCTCTGGAAGCCTGTTATTTGATAAGTCTGTTGTTCTTAAAATCTTTGCCAACTTTGAGAATTCTGGAGGCAGCTAAAAGGAAAATGAAACCATCAAAGTTTAGTATAAGAAAATAAAAACCTGCCAAAAATCAGTTTTTAATATTGAAAGTAATCTCGCTGCTGGAATGCAGTTTAGCAGGTCTATCTTTTTTTAATGTTAACTGGGATCGGCTGGCGTGGTAGGGTTTTTAAGTTTTTTCATTTCAGGGTTAAATAAAGAGACGGACATGAGGTTATTGTTATAGGGTTAATGTGAGGGTTGCAGTTTTAGCATTTTCGATTTGGGAAAGGGGCAGCTCAGTGTGGAAACTTTGCTATGTGCATGCAAAATTTTGGTGAAAAATAGAAAACAATGGCCCTATTGTTTTGAGAACAATAACCTTTGGTGCGTGGTGTGCAAAGATTCCAGTCTGGGGGATACAGCTAGACCTACTAGTAGTAAACTGCACTCCTATTCTCTCCTTCCAGTCATACCTCTTTCAGTCCTTTTCCATTCAAAGAGCAGACGCCAGTTTTCTGTGCATTTTCAATCTGAGGTGCCAGTGAGTTTCCCATTATGACCAAAACATCAACATGAAAATGGCTTTAGATCTGAGGCAAAAAGCAGTTTCATTTGCAAGGCGGCCTAGGCCTTCTTCATCCTTTATTTAGATTTTGGGGCTTTGCACATTAAAACGGTGTTCAGCATCAGCTTTAATGCTTCACAAAGATTAAACGATGCGTTTTGCCCGAGCTTTTCGCTTCAAAAAGTCTATAATTCAAGATGCGAACTTTCAATCAATCCTCACAGCAGCCCTCCAGATGTTCGCCATAGAACTTTGTTTGGCTGCTTTTTTTGGCAACACAAATGGGATCATGCAATGCGCGCGTGCACCTGCGCTTGCGCAGAGAATTCTTGATCATAGTTTGAAAACTGACTGACCGACGGACGCCATTAGTTCTCTCCCACAGCTTGCAACAACAGGACAAGGCGTCCAAAACAGAGGAGACCTCAAGGAATTTAGCTGGACTGCATGGTTTGAAGACAAAGAACTTCTTGCATCTATTTCAGACCTTTTGGTAAAGCCACAGTGCTATTTAGAAGGCTTTTTCTCCTCTATGATTCGCTGCCAAGGTGTTAGTTAGGCCACTAAATAGTTAGGCCGGGAGAACTATGCCCTTGAAACTTCGTTATCTCCTTCTATGCTTGATTCTTGGAGTCCTTGGGTTATTAATAACAATATTCACTGAGATTTTTACCCATCGAAATGATGCAAGCAACCTGCCTCAAGTTACAGTTAGGATATTGGAGAACTTCACAGAAAACAAAACTCAAAGGAATTGTAGAATGCACTCATGTTTTGACCATTTTAAATGCCCTATTGACTCTGACTGGGAAATTAAAGTGTATATATACCCGGAAAATAAATATGAGACCTCTGAAGGGGAAAAAATATTCCCGCATCACTCAGATGAATTTATAAAAATTATAAAAGCATTAAAAAGTAGTCAGTTCTGGACTGATGATCCAAGTAAAGCTTGTGTTTTCGTCCCAAATATTGATATACTTTCCGAAAAAAGGATTCTAAGAGATTATGCCGGAAAAGCCCTTTCAACATTGAAGCATTGGAATAATGGACAAAATCATCTTTTGTTCAATTTTTTTCAAGAGAAAACCTCATCAGCTAATCCTTTAACTGTTAGCTCTGGCCAAGCAATTGTAGCCAGTGGGAGTTTCAATTCACTAAACTTCAGACACAAGTTTGATATTAGTATTCCAATTTTGAATACTCTTATTGAAACAGACAAACACTTCCTACGGACTGATGATGTTTTTCTCAGAAACAGAGAAAATGGATGTTAATAATAGCAGATGGTACTGTAATGAAGTCAAAGAGAAATGAGTTTGAGCAACTGATTGATCCAAGTAACAAAGATGTTCTTCATTTATCCTACTGCAAGGGTTACAACATGAGAGATTCTATTTCTAAACGCTGTAGTAAAGACTCTTATCATGATTATCCTGAAGTATTGAGGCAGGGTGAATTTTGCATGATTCTACCATCATCTGGTTTATGGAAAACTTTCCTGTCAGATGCAATGATGAGTGGATGCATTCCGATTGTTTTCCAAGATTATCATTTGCCTTTCTTATCCATCCTTGACTGGAAAAGAGCCTCCATTACTATAAATCAGAATCAAGTTGGCAACATAATTCAGCTCCTAAAATCTTATGACCAGAATAAAAAAATCACAATCAGAAATCAAGGGCTTTTTATTTGGAATCGCTATTTCTCTTCTCTTGAAAGAATAGCACTGACAACTATTGAAATTTTGAACGATAGAATTTCACCACATTTGGCAAAGAGTTACAATGAATGGAATGGAGAGGTGTCTATATATGAGAATGGAAGATTCACTGAGGGAACATGGCCAACTTTTTACGTGCCTCTATCCCCAGTAACTAACAAAGGTTTTACTGCTGTTATTCTTACTTATAATAGAGTTCAGATGTTGTTTGATCTGATCAAGAAGCTAAGCAGATGCCCAAGTTTGTCTAAGATAATTATCGTTTGGAATAACCCAAACAAAACACCACCTTCAGGGTCGTCTTGGCCAAATATAAATAAACCGTGGATGGTTGTAAAATCAAAAGAAAACAAACTAAGCAATAGGTTTTATCCTTATAAGGAGATTGAAACTGAAGCTGTGCTATCGATAGATGATGATATTTCAATGCTAACGGCAACTGAGGTTGAATTTGCATTCAAAGTATGGCAAGAATACCCAGATCGTTTAGTTGGATTCCCTGGAAGGTATCATAGGCAATCAGAAGTGGCATCAGATGATGCAATGCAGTATCATTCAACGTGGAGTAATGATATATCTATGGTTCTAACTGGTGTTGCATTCTATCATAAGTTTTATCATTACCTGTTCACACACAAGATGCCAGTCCCTGTTCTTAAATATATTGATGACAAAATGAATTGCGAGGATATTGCCATGAATTTTCTTATAGCTAACCTCACTAGGAAAGCCCCAGTAAAAGTTACAGCAAGAAAACGTTTTATATGCAAACAGTTTACAAGTAACAAAACACTTTGGTCAGAAACGAGCTTCCTAAAGAGAACAGAATGTCTGAAAGTCTTCTCAGACTTGTTTGGGAAAATGCCTCTACAGACGGTTGAGTTCAGAGCCGACCCTGTGTTATTCAAAGAGAATGTTCCAGCAGAAATACAAGAGTTTCCAGACATAGGTATGGTTTAAGAATGAGGTATAACCATAAGAAGTTCTTTGCTAGGAATAACTGGCTTTCATGTGTAACTAAGTGTTAGCATGTAAGCTTTGTCTTAAGTTGTTTTAAGCCATAACATGTACATAGTCAATAGTTTAATTTTTATCTTCCAAATGTATAGTTTTATTATTTTGATGAAAATTTTCCAGTTTCTGATTCCTTTTGTATACTTCTTTTTATCTCACCTCTCTACACCAATTAGCCAGGAAAAACTGCTAACACTGGGGTCAACTCTCAATAACAGAATAACAACAGAAAAACTGCATGTATTTCATTGAAACCATAAATACTGAGAATTAATTACATATTTTTCTGGAAATAATGTAAAAACAGATGTTTGTTTCTGCACGATCATTATGTCCAGTAGTGAAAGTCCCAAGCAAAAAAGCTGCAAAACAGTACAATGAGTTCACACTTCATCAGTTAAAAACTGTTTTCCATTATTTCCAAGCTATTTTCTGACGTCTGAGATTATTCTTGCCTTGAAATTTTGCATCAATCTGATTCCTCTCATAAACCAGCTTTACTGCGTTTGTTTACGTTGAAATAGACGTATGTAACAATGAGAAAAACAACAACAGCCAAAGTTGGCACAACAATATACAATGATTTGCTTTTTGTTTCTAAATTCTCTTTTCTTCGTTCCCTTCTCATCTTGCTGTTTTCTTTTGCTGCTTTTCCTTTAAGCTGCCTCATCTTGATCGATTCTCAATAAAGTTGTTCTTTTGCTTTAAACTCTGCGAAATCCTTTCAAAACACCAGTAGGCCAAGACAACCTTCCAGCAACGATGACTCACAACTTTGATTTGAAGGAGGAAGTATTTTCCTTAGCCTCTTAATGATAACAGCCTCGTAGTCATAGGCACAACGAACGCGCAAACCAGGGAGCCCTGTCGCAAAACTGTAAATTGGCGCAATATTTGGTGAACGCTAGACGCGAAGTAAGCGGCAGGAGCGACAACGGCGACAAACGATCGATAAGAAGACTAGGCGCAGATAAAGGTGGGATAAAGGGGGTTAAGAAGCTTTAAGAATTTGCCAGTTTTCGACAAATTAATAATACACTTTCCATTGTAATACTGTTGGCAAGCGAAAAAGTTAGCAGTTTTACTGGCTAACGCAGTCCGGGTGGGGGATTCCAGCAGCTATCGAGCTGATGAGGACCCGGAAACTTGAGCAGTGCATCCAGACGACCCAGACTGATATTTTAGAGCGAACTCCCTGGGCACTCCTTTGCAGACCTCGAAAAGATGGACAGGTGAGTTGACTGTAGGCTTGTGGAAAGTGCCTCTGACGAACCTACCGATCATGAACCGAACGCCTTGCCCACTTAACTACGCCACCTCTATGCGAGAACTTCTATTGGCAGAAAACTTAAAGAAAAGACTATCCCCAGAATCAAATAAGATAAACGAACCAATGCTACGAACTTAGAAAACATTTACTTTGAAGTTTCGAAATCATAAGCCTGGCATAGAAGTCTTTGTAATCATCGGGAAGTTCATCAAGAACTTTAATACTTTTATCGAGCATCTGCATAGCTGTGCCGGCAGGCTGCGGGTCCTTATTGCCATAAATATCTTTCTGATCGTACATGGGTCTTGGCAGATGTCTCCAAAATATATTCAAGCCCACGCTAAACTCCTGTGAGATCACATTATGGAACCAGAGTGCAGGAATGAATAATGCATCACCCGGTTCTAGAATACACTCGTGCTTAATTGCATTTTGAAACTTTGGAAATAGAATCAAATCAGGATTATCGATGTCCATAATTTGTGATTTATCGCCAGTTAGGTAGAGGTTTAGTGCGTCTTGTGGACTGAAAAGTACTACTCTTTTCCTGCCGATTATTTGAATAAGTACGTTATCCATAACCTGAGAAAAGTAAAGAGAAGCAAAAAAAATATAACTAAAGCGAAATTAAAAGGAAAGTAAAATGAAGTAAAGCAAAAGTTAATGTAAATTTAAGTTAAGTTAAGTAAAGTAGAGGTAACTTAAGCAATGTAAAGGAAAGGAAAGTGAAGTTTATTAAAATTTAAATGCAATTTAAGCCCTGTTTACACTACAAAAATCTAACCCAGGTTAACTTCAACCCGGGTCGAACCCGGGTAAAATTTTTGTAGTGTAACGCGACTAACCCGGGTTGAACCCGGGTTGAAGTAACCCACATCTGATGGTGGGTTACTTTGACCCGGGTTGAACCCGGGTTAGTCGCGTTTACACTACAACAATTTAACCCGGTTAACTTCAACCCGGGTCGAACCCGGGTTGAAATTTCGTAGTGTAAACAGGGCTTTAAAGTATAGCAAATCAAAGTAACGTAAATTGAAGCACCGTGGTGAACAAAGAAAAGTAAAAGTACAGTGAAAGTAAAGTTAAGTTAAGTTAAGCTAAGTTAAGTAAAGTAAAGAAAAGTAAAGTAAAGAAAAGTAAAGCAAAGTGAAGTATAGAAAAGAACAGCACGCCTTTTTTGAGTTCGTTTAAGCTTTCCTTCTTTGTATCTCGCGGAAACTCCTAAGAAAACAGCTTCTATCAACAGATTCTATCAAACCTTACTGCGCTGCTAATGCACTCGCACGTCGCACTGCAAAGCACACGACCGAAATAGTGGAAACCAATCATGCTTCTATGTTTTTATCGCAAACTATTGCATTGCCAACGACACACCGACGCTAAAGTCGTAAAAACAAACCACTAATGCAATTTTGAGAAAAGCATAACTCAACTTACATCATAATGTGTCCATAACTGAAGATTTGCTGATCCAATCCTCAAAACACTTGAAAAAAAATTTTCTTCTTTTATGAAGGATGGAATTTCAATGTCATTCGCTATCGCTGGAAAATCTTTTCTTATATCCGCAACATCCTATAGAAAGATCGATTCTGTGACATAATATTACATCAAATTACATTACATTACTATTGTTTCTGTATTTTATGTTACTTTACTTTACCTTTCTTTACTTTGCTTTAGTTGTCTAGACTTTACTTTACTTAACTTTGCTTTACTTTACAACGATATATTTCGTCCTGCAACTTGCAAACAGCAAAAAGAATCTTCTCACAACAACAGCAATACAACAGTGCAAACTACGGTTATGAAGTCCAAGTCTATAGACATAGTATAATATGAAGTTAACATGTTCGAACATGGTTTGAACAAAGTGTTCAGTGAATTCCATCTATGTCTCGATCAGTGGCGGCGCCAGGGGGGGGGAATGGGGGGGACTAGTCCCCCCCACTTTTTCAGAAAGATGGTCTCTGAGATTCATGCAAATCCGATGAGAAAACAGAAGGGGGGGGGGTCAACGACGTTCAGCCGACGTTCAACGCTGCTATCAACGGGTGTTGTTTCAAAACATTTTCGCTGAGATTGACTCTCGTAACTATACCCATTTCTTATGTTTCTGTGAAGGTTTTTTGTGTTGTTCTAATAATGTATGCAGAAAGAGAAATCAAAGGATCCTAAGCCATTTTGAGACCTCAGAAATGACAAAACCCCGGGTGCTTCCGGGGGCTTCGCCCCCTGGACCCCTATCAGGGCACTGCCCTGGACCTGCTGGGGGCTTCCAGCGCCCCCAGACCCCAGCTGTTTTAGGCAACGGCCTGCGGCCATTGCGTGCATGCCTTCGGCACGCAATGTACCCCTATGAAAAATATCCCCCCCACTTTTTTGGAGCTGGCGCCGCCACTGGTCTCGATATGAACATTTGAGAAAGTATAAACTCTCACCTTTCTAGGATTTCCAGACGCTATAGACCGCAAGTAATATTTTTCATCCTGTGGAGGAAAAATATGTTCATAAAAAGTGCGAAACGAAACCATTCAAGTCAACAACCAAGTAATAATCACAATTAATCCAATAATCATCGTCGCCGATGGCGCATCAACTTTTTAAATTGTACATTGCATGTTTTTCTAGAATTTTCAAATCAATCAATCCAAATCAATCCGAATCAATCGATAAATCATTCAATCAAAAAATCAATCTATTAATAAATCAATCAATCAATCAATGAATCAATGAAACAATCGATCAATAAAGCAAAGGATCAACAAATCAGCCAATTAATCAATAAACACCATCAGATGACAATTTTGGCAAAAGTGTTTGTACTTACTTGGGATAGGAAATATTCTGTTTGATGATCTTTGCTTGCTCGAGTAATAAAGTCATCGAATGCAATAGTTCTGTGGAAAAATATTACCATATTTGGTCAAAAAATGATTTATCTAGGCCACGTGACGGCTATGAAATGTCACTCTTTGATCAAGTGAGGTAGGAGCCCTTGCGCTATGTCTGAAGCAGGGGGGAGTGACAGCTCTACTCGTTTCCAAGTGATACACATTAGATAAAATTTAAGTCATAAAAGTTACAAAATTTTGTCCTTACTTACTTGTATTGAAAATTCTTTTTTAAGAAATCCATTTTTGAGGTTGGTGAAACGTGAATTTTCACAGGACTTGAACCAATCGTCTTTGCAAGGTACTCAACCGTCCAAAGAGTTTTTGCATTTCCAAATTCGAAATTTTTCAAAACAGCGGGTCGCCTCTTTGAATAAATCTCTTCTGCGAACTTTGCTTCGTCTACAATTTGGAAATGTTGCGGAACTTGAACCGCCGCCATTTCGGTTTGTGTTGTGATCACATGTTGGAGAATGGATTCAGTTGTTGTTGCTACAATTTTTCAAGGAAAATTCCTAAACTAAAGGAAATTCAGGTTTTGCAAGGAACTTAGATGAAGGTCAAGGATAGCTACTATTTTTTTTTTTTTTTTTTTTTTTTTTTTTTTTTTGGTTCATTTCTTCTATATGTTTCTTATTACGAAATTAGATAATAACCAATAAACTCGCTATTTACAGAACCAACATACAGTGTAAAAATAAAAGAATATAATCAACTAAAACATCCCAACTCATCAACTAAAAGCGTTCCATATTATGGCTGAATAGTTGCAGCACTGTATATAGCACTGGATAGCTACTATTGTTCTTTCACAATAAAACAATGGAAAATATAACAATAGGATAAATTAAACAATGGCTTTAAGGAAATCTGAGGAAATTTGAAGATTTCCAGCCTCGTTCGGAGTAATTCAGTTCAATCGAATATGAAGTTGCATTCCTGTTCGCTCTTTTGGTGTTGAGACCAGTTGAGACAGGTAAGAAGTTGAGAAGTCACGAAGAGAAGGGACCATGCAGTCTGCATCTGAAAAGGTTTTATCAGCAGCTAGAAGGCTGACTGATTTCATTAACAAGTCTCCATCACCATTCCATGTTGTCCAACTTTGTCGCCAAAAGTTGGTTTCATCTGGTTTCAAGGAGTTGAATGAGAAAGTACAATGGTCCGATGGTCAGATTCAAAAAACAGGGAAGTATTTTGTCGTAAGAAATAATTCTACCATAATTGCCTTTGCAATTGGTGGGAAATATCAAGCAGGAAATGGGTTTAGTGTCATTGGAAGTCATACAGACAGCCCATGTTTGAAGGTCAAGCCGAAATCAAAGAAAGGATGCAATGGGTATCTGTCTGTAGGCGTGGAGTGCTATGGGGGTGGCATATGGGCTACCTGGTTCGATAGGGACTTGACAGTAGCAGGACGAGCAATTGTTAAGTCTGAACAAGGCTTTGAAGAGAAGATATTGCACATTGATTGCCCAATACTTCGTGTTCCTCATCTAGCCATCCACCTCCAAAGGGATATCAATGATTCGTTTGGTCCAAACAAAGAGAAACACCTTGTTCCAGTTCTTGCTACAACAAATTTTGATCTTCCTGATCAAGAAAACAAAGTCTGTCCTAAGTCTACTCAGGGTGACAACCACCATGGATTCATTATTGATGCAGTCTGCCAGGAATTGAATTGCAATGCAAAAGATTTGTATGATCTTGAGCTATGCCTTGCTGACACTCAGAAAGCAACAGTTGGAGGCATTCGTAATGAGTTCATATTTGCTCCGAGACTTGACAATCTTTTCAATGTGTTTTCAAGCCTAGAGGCATTAATAGATTCTTTGGATGGTGATTCCCTCATTAATGATGCCTGTATCCGTATGATAGCTTGTTTTGACAACGAAGAAGTTGGTTCTGGAAGTGCACAAGGTGCTGCATCAAATATCAGTATTCTGATTATGAGGAGAATTTTGGCAGCTATTGGTAGTGGGGAAGCTTTTGAGACAGCCATGGCAAATTCTTTCATTATCAGCGCTGACCAGGCACATGCAGTGCATCCTAATTACGCAGAAAAGCATGAAGAAAATCATAAACCAGCTCTTCATTTGGGGCCTGTCTTGAAATTCAACAGCAACCAGAGGTATGCAACAACAGTGACAACTGCAAGTATTCTGCGTGTTGTTGCAGAACAAGCTGACGTCAAACTACAGAGTGTTGTTGTCCGAAATGACAGCCCCTGTGGCAGTACAATAGGACCCATCCTGTCTTCTAAACTTGGTGTTAGAACTGTTGATATTGGTGGACCAATGCTTAGCATGCATTCAATAAGAGAGATGTGTTGCACAAGCAGTGTGACTCAAACAATTGCACTCTATAAGGCTTTCTTTCAAAAGTTTCCAGAGATTGATGCAAGCTTCAAATAAGAATTTAACAACAGACTATTTGACAAGTTGCAACTTCAAGATGGTTCAAAATCAACTTCTAAGTTAGTTTGTCCAAATTTCATTTGATTAAGTAAAGATAGACAAGACAAGATGCTCCTCTAAGTGCTCCCTGAAAAGACTAGAAAAGATACTGCTCTGAGGGTTGTTAAAAATTATAGTAAAACTTCTAAGTTGATTTTTTGAATTTCTAAGAATTAGTCTGAGTATCATCAGTGATTAGCATAATTTGATATGTGTCTTCCTCAAAAGTGCTCAGCTCTGATTGGCCCCCCTCCCTTATTTGGTACTTACTGCCCTTGACAGTGCTAACACCATGATTGCTGTTGACTCCTATTTCAGGATGGTCTATTTTGCTTTTAGAAGCCTTGCTTTAAATCCTGAAATCTTTAAATCCATGGTTTAAATCCTGAAAGTTACATTGAAAAACGACCCTTCAATCCCCGGTGCCGCCCCTCTAAACAATAGTAATAATTATGGTTGACAAAAATCATTTGCCGAAAGTGAAACCCTTGTGTTGTGAAACTCGGCCCTAGTTTTCTTTGTGACGTACGTCCTTTGTTTACAAATCAAAACAGCTGATCAGCTGATTTGTATTTCCCCTTGGAACAAGGGAGAAAACATCAAAATTTCACGCAAAATCAGCTGATTTTCCTCTCAGATACAAACAGAACCGAAATTAGATGTTCATCGGTCTAGAGAAAGGAAAATTTAGCTTCAAATAAGCACATTATAAGCGAAGAAACTCGAAAATGATGGAGACAGAAGTTGAAATGAGCAGTGCTGATGATGGGCCTAAAGATTTTGTCACTTGTTTTCCAGCTGAAATCGTTGAGATTATATTCACAAATTTGAACCCTAAGGCTGTTTATGCTTCTCTTCAAGCTTCCAAACTGTGGAATAACTTCATCGAGGAAGACGATCTAATATGGAGATCTCTTTGCAATGTGTTTGATGAAGATGATGTTAAAGAGGACTTAGAAAATGGTCTTTCTTGGAAACTGATTTTCATAAAAAACTACGGGGTTGAAGGTGTGATAAGAAGATGGTTGAAAGGGAAATACAGTAATTTGAAATATCTTGGAGAACTTTCAAGAACTGATGAACTGTTTGCTGTTTTAGATGTAGAGACCTGGGGTGTTATTCTTGACTCTGAGCTTACAAGAAGTAGAAATTTGTAAAGGGTAAATTCTAAGTTCTGTAAATTGTAAATAGAAATCTTATTTGTAAATACGAGGTTATTAATAATAATAATTTGAGATATCTTAATTATGCTTTATAAAGGGTTAAATTATATTAGTTTCCCTACTGGAAAAATTAACCGCGAAATTCACTTTCTTGTATTCCTCAGAGCTGCAATGCATGCCATTTAATATAAAATGTACTCAGTACTGTATATTTGTAAGAACACACAGTCAATTCTATTACTTTATATTGAGATAAGGAATAATTAAAGGGGTGAGAGAACTGACAATGTAATTAATGAACAACAGAAATTTTGAGTATTAACGCCTTCTTTTAGCTAGCAACATGGTGCACGCTTGGACACACGCTGTTTATAACGCTACACGCTACGTATAGCTACACGCTTTCTTTAGCTCGCTACATGTAACGTATAGATAGCTACACGCTTTCTGCTTTCTTTAACTCGTAACGCCCTTTCGTGTAGATACACGTTTCCCATTTGCTCCAATCTAAGCCTGCGTGTTTCTTATTTTATTTTCAGCATAACTTTTCACCACCGTATCATCCTCTACGCCTCTCAAAACATGTTTAATTCTAGTACAAGGGCAGACTTATCAACCATTATTGCGCTCCAACTTTAGTAGTTTTTTTTAAATAGCATAAAATGGCAGAAGAAATTGACCAAAATTTGAGGCTGTGGCTAATGTTTCTTGCAAAGACTGTTCTTGCAAAGAAGTTCCGTGCATGGCAACTTCGTGATAGCGATTTGATCTGGCAACCAAGTTACACACTTTTTTTTATAAGAATACCTTATTTTTTGCCGAGCCTCGATTATTCTTAAGCTTATTCGATTTTGAGCCTGAAAATATTCTTAAATTATTCTTAATCATCAATGTTGTAAATTGGCCTGAAGATCAAGAGAAATAGTCAAATCTTTGTCATTTGTTATTTTATTAATAAAAAGAGTTACTGTATCAAAGAGTCAGACAGGATGTATGCATTTCAAAACAAATACAGTTGCCTGACAATCACACTTATTGTGCAGTGTAAAAAACGCAGAGAAATAAAAATGATCCTCGTCAAGCTTGAGCCTCAGATTATTCTTAAATAATTTTTAAATTTCAGCAATTTTGAGCCTGAATATTCTTATAGACTGTATTCTTATAAAAAAAAGTGTGTATTACACGAGTCACATTTGATCTAGCAACCAAGTAAAGGAGCCCCAGATTAAGTAAATTGGGTTTTTCTCAAACTGAACTTTATTACAAGGCCTCTTTTAACATAGTAACTAGGGGGGCGAATCCCCCAGTCCCTATTATTGCCCACCTTGTTTCATAAAGTTGCCCCCCTAGTGCAATGTCCTCTCTAAAGAAAACTGCCAAGGAAAGCCAATCTAGGCCAATCTTGAGGTTGTATTTTGAAAAATTTTCTGGGGAGCATGCCCCAATACCCCTAATTAGGCACACCTCTAGGGTGCTGTACGCCTTCGGCGCATTAACAGTCAGCTGTGGCATCATGTAACTTGTACAGTTTTTATTCTCAACTGAAGTAGAGATGCCCCTTGTTATTTCTCCAGCTCTGCACGACTGGTCGTGCACCAATTTCTGACAAAAAGAGAAGAATAAACTTGCCAAGATCGGGCTCGCACTGTGAAAGAAAGCGCAAAAGATGAAATAATAGAACAATAAGTCCCCTTTAATTTTTTGCCCCCCCCCTAGTTTATCCCCTTAAAAGAGGCCCTGCTTTATTATAAATAGAACGTTCTATTGCAAAGCTGAGCCGTATAAATTAAATTCACATAAAAGACATCTGCAAAAGAACGTCCAGCTAATTCTAATAAACTCAGAACACTTCTTGCTCAACACAATAGAAACACACACCTCACCCACCCACACGCAAAACATCCGACCGTACGTCAAAGACGATATGCCTCATGAATAACTCTGCTTGAAGGAAATATCTATATGCATTGATATAATCAAGGGAAATAATCCGAAAAAATATGGATGATCGTCGCTACTCTCATCTGCTTTTTCCGAATTTAATACGCACCAACTGCGAACTTATACGCATTAATACAGCGCAAAGGCGCTGATCGCGCGAGGTCGTGGCTGATCCTTTAAATATGCATTGACGAAGAAAAAGTCAAACGGGAGGTCCACCTTATGGGCTGTATGACTTGGAGAGTTATTCGGCGATAGGATTGACGCAATTGACACAAGAATCTTATTGTTTAGGCACTCTCTTTACTCTTATGTATCTAGAAACCAGACTGCAGCTTCCATAAAAAGCTCGATTTAGATCCCCAGCTTCCCAAAAGGTCACGATAGGCTTTTCATCTAAACGGGTACGCATGGATCCGTTCCTTTTTGGGAGAGGGGTCGTATATTTTTGGGTACGCTAGAAAAGAAAATCCATCTGGATCCGTTCCTGATCAACGCAATGAAATCGTCCCGGATCCGTATATTTTTCTTTCGCGTACACGGGGTCCTAGTAAATACTGTTTCACCACAGCCAAAGACCGCAGCGGAATTATTCGCTCGATTCGATAAACTAGCAAATTTCATAAAGCGAAAGGAAGTAGAGAGCCCACATTGATAGAGCAACAGTACGATGAGATCATCCATTGAAAGGCTATTCAATTTTTGCAATTCTGTGAAGGCCGGCCTTGCTATAATTGCAGGTCGTATTGACCAAAAATAGTGATTTCATTAGGCAGGTATGCCGTTGAATCAAGCAGCCAAGAGGCGTGTGAATGTTCACTGATCCTTTGCAAAACGAAGCAGAACTGTTGAAGCCTTGAATTTTTTGGAGAATTGAAGAATATAAGCATGCAATATTATATATGATTGCTTTATACTTTTACTCATGGATATAAATGAGAAAAGGGGGTCTCAACATTGCACCGTAGGATGGAAGAAATGTTAGAGACTCCCTTTTACCATCAGGATGATATTCTATCACGTTCGATCCCACCGTCCATGCTTTATAATAAGAATGCATTGGATTTGAACCTACAGTCGTGTCCGGATCTATCATCGCAGGCAAAGAATCAAGAAAATGAGACGACCTCAGGGGATAAAGATCAAGGATGCATGGACTCGCCAAGCCTGGATTTTCTCAAACTGGGCTCTCCAGATCTGGAGCGAATGTTTATGCATTTACAAGAAAACGTATCAGCTTCACCGAGCGACGATTCCAATGCGGCTTTTACATTCGCAGGCGATAATCTAGCTTCTACAGAAAACTGCTTTACTGACGCATTACAACAACTGCACGATCAACAGGAAAATGTTACGCCGATTATCGCGACAAATCCGAAAAATACGACAAAGCAGTCAGCGCCGAAAGCTAAACTTAGACCCATGGGGGAAGAGATACGAATTCTTAGCAACAACAACAACAGCAATAGCAGCAACAACAACATCGTTAACAACAACAATAACAACAACAACAACAATATAGTGAATCAAAATAATAATCGGCAAAATAGTAATAATAATAATAATGATCATAACTTTGGTCAGAATATTATCAATTGTAATCAGGGGCAAATGGTATCAAGGAATGCAATGAACATAGGACCGATGCCTGTACCAACAAATAATGGCATTGTGAATATAAATGGGCATTTGATGCCACAAGAGCAATTCATAATGAACAATATGGCAGTCTTAGGCAGTAATAACCATCATATGATACCACACCAAATGCAACAAGAAATCGCATTTCTAAATCATGCAATGGGATTCATACCTGAGCGCGATGGCATGCATCAAGCAGTCATGGATCACGTGACAATGGCAGACACAGCGTTGCAATTCAGGCACATGCATCCGAGGTTTCAAGATGGTGGATTTGTCGAAGCTAACTTTCAAGAGCATGCGCAAATGCACGTTCCTGGTATGGACCCTGTGTCGGTTTTAGGACATATAGAAGAGCAAAATAAAATGTTTGTTGAAAATAATCCTCATTACCAGCCGATAGATTTGGAATTACAAGAAATGGTCAAACGAGAACGAAAGAAACTTAGAAATAGAGTAGCTTCGTCCAAATGCAGAAAACGAAAGCTTGAAAGAGAGGCTAGGCTGGATCAGAGAGTAAAGGACTTGAAAGAAAAGAACATTGAACTTGGCGCAGTCGCAAATGCACTGAAACAACAAGTCTGTGATTTGAAACAGCGGGTTATGGATCATGTTAACGAAGGTTGTCAAATTGTTTTGGCTGTATAGTATTAACGTCTGTTCTTAGATTGGGTAAGGATATTTACTAGCCTCTGCAATGATGCTAAGGCAGCATACTACTCGTTATACTGACAAAATCATTGTGAGGTCGTACTAAGGAGGTGTGAGGATCTTTTCCCACATCACTATTTGCGGTTGTGCGGTTGTGCTTGAGCTAAACCTGTCTGGCTCCTGCAACAAAGATCCCCCTGTCAGCCCCTCTTATAGTATACAATCATGGAAGGCAAAATATCAAGAACAATGCGTATGTTAAGATAGATAGTAGGTTTCAAGGAACGACATAAGGTTCTAAGCCACGTCATTCAAGAATCTCCAAACGTGTTCGCTAGCACGCTGCACTATTTTTCGTGCGTGCCGCTCCTGGTGTACAGGATAAGACTCTGAATAACGTTGATTTGATAAGAACATGGGTACGCTGTAAGCTGTATGCAGAAGGCGAGCAGACTACGTCACAACACAATAAAAAAAACACAAAAATCCTCAATTTCGATTTCGATTTCAATTTGATTCCAAAATATAGATTGCTCAAAAAATCGATTTAAATAGACCCCTAATGGTTAAAATAACCTTGTTGATATTCTTAAATTGTAAATATGTTAAATAATTAAAGAAATTTAAGAAATAGATTGAAATTCTATGAAACTTTCAAGATTAGACTTAAAGTTTATGATGAATTACAGCGAGAATTGCGCTGGCCCTGCATTGATAAGGCCACAATTTTAATTAAAGAAAGGAAAAATATATACTATATGATTAGGTGAAGTTACGCATTAGATTAACCAATAGATTTTTACAATCTGCAGCCTTATTAGACTTATTACACGTGTTTCATGTTCCACTCATAAAATCTATACCAACATCAACAGCTTTCTAACAACAACAACAACAACAACTAAAGATGGTAGCTGCGATAACTGGAACTCGTGTAATAAGTCTAGGGCCTCATCTTCTGTTTTAGGGAGAATAATTGTCAATTAGAATTGATTTTGTTACCGATTTAGTTCTCTATTTTTAAGAGATTTGCAATTTTTTGATTGTTTGAAATTATAAAAAATCGTGATTTTTCAACGTCATCTGATATATCGTCTTAATTTTTGGTTAGTTATGCAAAAATTAGTTATGTGTTCTGGGCTTCTGACCCAGCAACATGCTGACGTTAGGAATCCGCGCAAATTTGATTGATATGCTTATAACATGCGTCGTAGTTATGTCAATGAGTTATGGCTATTGAATTGAATTTCTGGATGCTTGCAAGTATAACTGAAGCAGATCCATAGCGAACAACAACAACATATTAAGTCAATTCATTGTGAGTGAAAGTTAGAAACGTGTGTAGCTTGTCTAGGAAACCCATACGACATACGTTTACGTTTACTACACATAAATCTTTGCGCGAACAACCGGGAAAATTCTGTAATGACAAATTGTTCCAGGGTTTCAACTGTGTGTTGTTTTTATCTAGCCTCATTCTAGAAGAAGAAAATCTAGCCTCCTTCCCTCTCGCTTTTACCACAATATGGCATAATGCAACCTCGTTCCCAGGGCTATTTTGAAAGAAATGTCATAAATTATCACAATCACCCACGAATCGTGGGGTAGGTACTAGGGGTATTCATGGCTCGCCTGAATAGCCCTGGAAACGAGGTTGGGCATAATGACTTTTTTATTATGAAGAGCGTATAGAAGTAAGAAACTTTGATAATTAAGTAGCTTTAAATACTTGGACTTAACTTAAGTTGCTTGTAAAAATGCCACTTGCTTCTAAAATATACGTCCAGGTGTTCCATATGGGAAAGGGGGAGCGGGTGGCTACCTTGATACCTGATATAGTCTTTCTCACGTTCAATATACATGACAGTCTTAATATTTTTACGTCAAGATATCTGAAACTTATTGAAATCTGGCAATTTCGAAATTATAACACCTTTTGATTAATTCTGGATCATTGATACACTGCGGCACGATATTTCCTGGAAAGTGGTAGATATATTGAGTAAGGGAATCCTCTCCCGTACTACGACCTAGATTGCAGCGTCTCCTGAAACGACTGCAATTTTGGTCTTTGCACGTGGAGAGCATTTCCGTACTCAAAATGTCTACCATTTTCCAGAAAAATGTCGCTCGACCCAGACCTCTTTGAAAAGGTCTATTACTCAACGGCTTTGCTGGTTTAACTATTGTTCAATTCATTTCTGGCCAATCATGAATTATCACAGACATAAACTAGCGAATAAGATAAAAGATTGAAGTATATTGATGCAAGGGTATGCCTTTACTCCACATGGACATATTACCAGCATAAAATGCCTGAAGCTAAAATACCTTCATTCATTCTCAATTCTATCGAGGCCTGTCCGAGAGAAAACGACCTCTTTCTGCCTATGTTAACCTATGTCAGAATCATACTTATGGGTTGTTGCTTAGAAATGTAGGGTGTAAAGGCCCATTTCCACTTCGTTCGCATTCGCTGTTCGCTAACGAATTTGCGGTTCGCCGCTCGGTTGCGAACAGAATACAGCCTTCATGGTCAATTTTAGGCGATAAACAAGGGAAAACTTTTTCGAAAGCTTGAGGTAAACTTGCAGCAGAAATCAAAATCGCTTCGCGTTCGTTTTTTTTATGGCTAGCGAACAGGCGAATGCGAACGAAGTGGAAATGGGCCTTAATTCAGAGTATTGTAAACAGTGAGCATTTTAGAATAAACAAATTGCAATGATAAAAATTTACAAGTGCAAATGACTTTTCACAGAACACTGCATAACAATCTTAAGCACACTAATCTTTGCATCTAAAGTATTGTACAAAAAATACTGTATGTCTCAGAAATTTCAAATGTTAGTACACTTGCAACAGTAGTCAAAGGATGTTACGCAATGAGAGCCGTTTGGCACATAGCATAGAACATTGACTGCAGATACCCTCTGATTTGCAGTAACTAAGATCATAAATTTTACAAATGTGACTACATTGAGAATACTTGAAGTGCTCAAACAAGGCTTGAACATGACTGACAATACAAATGTTGCATCTTAAGAAACTGCTAGATGAAGATCAGTGTACTAGATACATAAGTGCTACTGTAATGACTCTTTGCAATACATTCGAACATGCAGATAAGAATTTGATTACAATGTTACTTAAGCTTCTAGAATCACATAACATCAAACATTGCAACACGAGCACAGATCGTGATCTAGAAGCTTATTTCTCACCACTGAATTGTAAGCTATAACACTTCAGAAGAAGGAACATGTACTCAAGTAGACTGGCATTGCTTAAAAGATCTTAACACTGCAAAATCCGTCATCACAGAAGACAGTGCACAAAAGTTGTGACAGTTGAGATCATATTCAGCAAACGTCTCAGAACAAATGATCACTCCAAAGAATTGACAAATAAGCTTAAGTTCATGAACAGTATTGCATAGACCTCGACTTCATAGAAGTACTTTATTCAATTCACTCACAAGAATATTACAGGGAGATTAATCAGAAACTTGCTTTAATCATGAACTTAATGTCAGTCAGGTTCACTTAAGTTTCAACGTCGAAAATCATGATGATCGTAATAAGGACACTTGATTTACTGAGACATTAACACTTCATTGATACAGACTCATTTACCTAGAATTAACTAGTAAACCATGTTATCCACAACTGATCTAGTACTACAGATCGCATTGAGTTTAACGCATTTCAACTGAATCGTGACAGTTGTACCTAGTGCTAGACAGTTGCCTATTCAGCAACTTAGTCTTAATATGACAGTTCAAGAACCGTAATTAAGTACCAACGTGATCAATATATTATCATATGCAATCATTGCATAGTAACATAATGTGACACTAGTTACAGAGGATAATATATTGACTGTCCAGCCTAGACTTTAGATATGACTTAGTCCATTCAAAATTCGACAATCAGTGCGATATATTCAATATGATCAGTATGACAAGACAGGCTAAACGAGTAATTAATCAGCGCATGTACAAACTGTAAGAGCAACGTCGATCCATTCCATGATAACTAATCAATCATAGGTGATGATATAGTTGATCACTGAAACTAGAAAGCCTAGTAACTAATTATATGCTGAAATCTCAAATTATACGTTGAAATGTATAGAGAAATATTTGTGTGAGAGACATAGACAGGAATTCTAAAGTGATTGAAAGCTAGAATGTGTGTTGAGAATTTGTTAAGGCTCAGACAGTAACGAGTCAGACAGCATCAATGATAGTAAGCACTAATTGTCATCAGGACTGATTCTGTATCACAGAATCTCATGCACCAGAATGCATGTAATACGTTACGATGCAGTACAGTGAACTGTATACGATGTTCTTAGTTTGCAGCGTTACACTAGATTAACTCAGTTATAGCACATCAAATATGACTTCATAAGTACTTATTGCAATAGTATACATTAGAATTTGTACAGCTGATTATCTAGTTAATAAGTGACGATAAGACATTCACTGATCAGATATGCAGCAACACTTAGGTTAGCACGTGCTGCAGAAGCTGTTTAGCAAGACTTTATCTTTGCAGTTACAATATTAGCATTAAAATTCGTCAGAATTTGAAGAGTATTATCTGAGTATACAATGCTTGTAGCGAAATGCTATTATGATAAGCTTGGTAGATTAGGATGAGTCGTTGATGACTTGAGATTTTAATATTCGGGGAAAGATAGGTTAGGTTTTGCAGGTTTGTAAAGCTACCTGAACCTTCTCCCAGCGTGTGTTCTCCTGAACCTCCAAAACGTTACAAGTTTCGAAAACAGAAAGCTTCCAAAATCAGAATCCATGATTTTCAAAAACAGGAATTCTAGAAATCAGAGACTTCTAATCGAGGGAACCGATATTTCTGATGTGGAAACGAGACTTTAACAAAGAGTGAATCTCTCGAAAATCTCGGAAACCTGCTGTTGATGGCAGAAGGTTTTAGAAAGCTCATGAACCTACTGTACCGTTTTCAGAAAAAGACTTCGAAAACATACATTCCGACGAAAGAAGGCTACCAAAAGAATTGGTTTTTAAGAACGCGATCCAAGCGTGTATCTGGTACACCCTGGTACCAATACTCGAATGCCAGAGTCAGTAGACTTAACATTCATCTTTAAATGGACATCACGTTCGGTTTCCCAAAGTTACCTAATATTGCGATTCTAGTCTCATGTTTCGCTCATAAAATGCAGACCAACGACCACAGTGAATCGCTACACTGAGGAAACTCCGAGGAAACAGCTGTATGTTGTTGTAGTTGCTAGTAGCTGTTTCCGAAAGAGTGGGAGGAAGGTAATAAGTCTACTGCAATTCGGCTCTTGCCACATAAATCGATACATCAAATACCATGTTTTCCAGGTAATGGGTAAAGCAATAATGCAGACGATGCAGGACTTATTACCACCAGAAGAATGCACTAAAGATGTTCTAAATGCATGGTACCGTCTGTATGAGTACATTTGTAAACTGTTTAGAGAGAGTATAGAAAAAGCCATCCAGAAATTATCATACAAAATAACTGTACAACCGGTCAATGAAGAGACATAACAGTTAATGCTAACACACAAATTATGAATATCTTTGAAACAGCGGGCAGGGGGCGTATTAGTACTAGATAGACTTGTACTTGTTAGGGAGGTGCTCACTTGCTTGAGAAATAATTTCGCTCACAGAGCCTGCCAAAAGTCGTTGGAACAGCCCCATAATTTTAGAAATAATATACCTCGTCTTCCCTTTCTTGCTCGGGACAGTAAATCAACCCTCTTACCCCCAAAACAGCGGGGGGTTTCAATTGCTATAAATGAAAATAAAATAGTGAAAATGTTCCAAGACTTTTGGCAGAGACTGAAGCTGTTTTTAACCACCTTATCACCGCCTACCCATCTCAAAAAGCATTTTTAAGGCCAAACTCCATTAAAGCGAACTACGGTAGCGCTGCGGTTCGCCGGGTAGTACGGTAGCTCAGCGATCACTAGCGAAGATTCAGATTTGAAAACAGAAACTCCGGTTTTCAAGCCCCGGGGGTGACTTCATTGTTCAAAAGACTTGACGCGCAGCCCAGGCAGTTTTTCCAAACCCACCCATCTACCGATAAATTTGGTTATTCGAGGTACCCATGCAAGAAAAAACAACGAAATTTTAAACCCATTTGTACCAATATTTCAAATATTTGAACCCAATTTAACACCGAGGGCAACTCTAAATGCCGCGAAAAAGCCCTTACGCTGACAACTAAAACACAGTTACCCGATTCGCAATATAAAATTGATTCTAAATGCAAAAAATTATCCGGCTTTTACAGCAATGCATGTGTACACGTTTTCATATATTTCACTACCTGTGTATACAGATTCTTTACAAACAACCAACCAATATGTGGGGAAATTGTTTCTGATAAAGATACCCATTTGGGCGGCACGTCTAGTATAATTAACAATGGAAGTACCCCCGGGTTTGTTTTCAGGATCAATCTCTATTTCGGCAATTCTGCACTGCAAACAGACTAACAAAATTTGAGATTTCTTGAAGATTTGATGATAAAAATCATTCATTTTATAAGTGTTAGGCCTATCAACGTGATCTTACAGTTTCAGTTTCAGTTACATCTATTGAAATTTCTCCGATAAAAAAAGATAATTCTAATGAATTCAAAATCGATGTTTTCTGTGACTGTTTCCTTCCCTTAAAAAGACGAAAGGATCGCAAAATGTTGTTTATGTGACGTGCTTTTTTATTTTTCGAAGGCCCAGACGGACGGAGTATGCTAGCGATCGCTTTGTCTTCGCAAGCGGTCGGACGAACAAACGGAGATTGGTTTCTCTGCGCGTCACTGACGATCGCGCGAACCGATTCGTTTTAATGGAGATGTTCTTTAAAGTGCGTTTCCGGGCAAGAGACTCGTCTCAAGTTATTCCGGAGCTAGATAGCATAAAATTTCGACCCAAATTTCATTATGATATATATTATAAAGGTTGTTTTGATTGAAAAACGAGGTACTGATTCCGGAAGTTTATGTTATTATTCAGGCTGCTTCGCGGCGAAGTGGACCGGTCCGGGAACCTTTTCATTAATTGATTCCCCCATTCCAATATTCTAATATTCCAGCATTCCACGCTCCGTTCCACATTCCATGCCTTAAACGCACAATGTAAGTCGGTGAAACTTCGAACTTGATTCAGAAATCGTATGGTTCGAAAAACCGGGCAATTTTCAAGCGTGCTTCTCTTCTCAAATGGACAAATTTAGGCTGTGGCCAAACGATCAACCATTATTCGCAAACATTTCCAATTAGCTTTTCAAGCAAAATGTATCACCGTTTGGCAACGTCGCGAAACATTGCTCGTCCAACAGTTTCTAAACCATTTCAAAAGATGGCGCAACAAATGAAGGTTTTATTTTTCCTTGTCAGACAGGGTTTTTTTTAGCGTGCAGTTCTACACAAAATGTGCAGTTTTAAAAACTTTTGTGCAGTTCTAAAAGACAAATTGTGCAGTAAGGAAATTGTTATGTTTAGTAAAACGGCATGGTCTGGTAACAATGTTTTGCATGTTATTTCAGTTTGAGTCATAAAATGACCACCAGAGCGATTCTAGAAACATGAAATTTTCAAAATTTTCCCATGAACCCCCTACATGAGTGAATTCTGTCATATTTACGTCATCATAAGTAAATTCTATCTTCTACACTTTCCTCCCAGTCTAATGAACTTGCCACTGTAACCCCTATAAAGGCATTTCTTGAAAATGATACGGTAGCTATTCATTCTGCTGCAGAGAATGAACAGTGGTCTGTATGAAGATATGAGGTCTTGATATAGAAGATAAAAACACTCTTCTTTTGGTTAACGCCTTCTCCCCTTACCAGCTATGCTGGCTTATATAGATAATGTGCAGTTCTAAAATTTTCTTAAAAAAAACCCTGTTGTCAGATAATGTTTTGTGACATGGCAAAACTTTCTTATATTGCTTCATAAGCAAATTTCAAATGTTTACGTTTGATCGTTCAGCTAGGGCTTTGGTCATTGCAGACAAGAGTCTTTATTGAGACGCTTGAAACGTGTTTTCTCTATCGATGGTGCATTATCAGCACAAACATAAACCAACATACATTATAAGCTATCAATACGGACTTTTCAGGGTTTATTTCATTGTTAAATATTTATGAAAAGCATACAAAGTTGAGATTAAAATACGCACTCGTTGCGCACCTCAGGATGCATTCTTTCGAGACTTTCATCATTTCTGAATTCGAGGATTTCGATTCTGTACCCCCAAAAAAACGAACTTTATTGAAAAACGGAGAACTTAAGAGAAGTTGATTTGGAAACATGAATCTCCGAAAGGTCTGCGAAATCTTCTAGCTCTGGATTCAGGAGAGTCTGGAGCCCCCGAAGTCTCCGATGTCACCCAGAGTTTCCAAAATAACAGGCTTTCGATCTCTCGGAAGTTTGGAGAAAAAAGAAGAGGAAACAAATGTCCTAAAGGAAGGCACCCTAGAAATGTTAGTGCATCTTATAAAGAAATGGAAACTTAGGGGCGTATTCTTTTGGAATCTTCGGAAACAGTGAAGTTGGTAAAAGCTAGAATCTTACTTTTTTAATGCCACTCCCCCCAATGGCAGACTTCCCAGGCTTCAAACCAACTTCTATAAAACCCATTCTTTTCGTAATTCTGTTTTCGGTAGAGTTCAGAGAGATTTCTGACGATTATTTAAGGCATCAACAGCTTCGTTCTTAGAAAGTTAGAGGTTCGTTTTGAAAATTCTCGTTTAAATGATGTTCATCGTTTAATCAAAATATCATTGCGTTTAATTTAGTTTAAGCTAAAAATTTCTGTTTAATTTGTCCAGTTAGTTTTTACAGACATTTTGCTTGTTAAAATTGTATCATAACTGTTTATAGCTACTGTATATTAGATAAATAAATCAACGTATATAAGTAATAAAAAAGAAAACAATTAGCTGAAAATTATTTGACTTCATGACTTAGTACTCATACAACCGGGATTTGGCAGACCGGGATTTGGCAGAACACCAGTAACAACAACAAGTACAGTTTTTAGAAATGGACGGGAGTGGTGGATAAGGGTTAAATGACCAGTATGAATTCATAGATGCTACCCCCTAGCTTTGTCTAACTTTCCGTTGCCTATCAGCGGCTTTTTTGGAAAAATCAGGAAGTTGCAAAAACGGGGCACAAGGGTATTGTCGTTCGGAGAAACATAGCAAAAAGCTTCAAGCAACTTGTTTTCGTATTGGTTAACGAAAAGGGAGGCCATTGGATTAACTACCCGAAACTGCAGTATTCTAAAAACTTGTCTCGCAAACCGAATCGTGTTCGAAATATGTATGGCACTGACGAAGGCTCAACATAGCCCAAACGTCGAACGGGAGAAGAGCCCTTAACAGTATGACTTGGAGAGTAACTCGATGATTTCATTGAGCTCTATAACTGGCTCGCCGGCTTTCTGGTCATGCAGTCCTGGTTCGAATCCCACATATTGTGGCATGCAACTAATGGAAAAATCCATCCTATTCCCCATAAATGACGAATACTATTAAATAAAACAGTTTCAGCACCCGAAGACTACATTTTTTGAAAGCTATCAGAGTTTTGAAATGCAAGGTGTTTTAAGCCAAGGGAAGGCATCCGAAACTTCTCATTTACGATGTCTCTAAATAACCAAATGTATTTATTTACTATCATAAACAAAGCATAATGATAACAATAATAGGAAAAAACAAATCTGTCAGTCCACATGTCTTATTAACTTGGCAGAGGCTTTTTGACATGTGTTTTATGCCACCATATTACATTAAGCATAATAATAAATATAACAAGTCTGCGTAGCATAACACGAACATCTTTTGTGACAAGAGCATCAGAAAGTGAATCTGAAATTTCCTTCAACTCGACAACAATACACACAAACACAAATGTCGTAATCAGCGCGTTGATTGTTGGGTAATTTGGCACCAACACAAGCAGCCCATGAGCATCTGCAGCAAGCCAGATGTGGTATTGTGCAATGTAAAGCTATAGTAAACAATAAACTTTCAGTTCTGCTACTCAGGGTTAGGAAGAGATTCGGAAAGCAAAAGAGAGGGCATGTTATCTATTAGTAATATGGTATCTAGGTAAAGATGGCTTCTAACCAAAATACTTTCAAAAATTATATACAATCTAAACAAGAAATACTACATATTCTCTAGCTCTTCGCAGAATCAGAAAGAGGTCCAGAAAGCAAAAGACATGCTGTTTTTCAATAAAAACGATTACAATCTTGGTGCCTCCCACTTTCTATATTTTCGCAATGGGATTCTCTACTTCTGCCTCAGACTCATAAATAGATTGGGAAGCAAAATAGCGCATGCTGTCCTTTAATTAGAAAACGATTAGTGGTCTCTCCTACCATCTTTTTTACGCAATAACGCAGCAGATTCTCTTGCTTTCTGCCTTAGGCTCATAAATAGATTGGGAAGCAAAATAGCGCATGCTGTCCTTTAATTAGAAAATGATTAGAGGTCTCTCCTACCATCTTTGTTACGCAATAACGCAGCAGATTCTCTTGCTTTCTGCCTTAGGCTCATAAATAGATTGGGAAGCAAAATAGCGCATGCTGTCCTTTAATTAGAAAATTATTAGAGGTCTCTCCTACCATCTTTGTTACGCAATTACGCAGCAGATTCCCTTGTTTTCTGTCTCAGACTCAGAAATAGATTCGGCAGCAAAATAGCGCATGCTGTCCTTTAATTAGAAAATGATTAGAGGTCTCTCCTACCATCTTTGTTACGCAATTTCTCTTGCTTTCTGCCTTAGGCTCATAAATAGATTGGGAAGCAAAATAGCGCATGCTGTCCTTTAATTAGAAAATGATTAGAGGTCTCTCCTACCATCTTTGTTACGCAATTACGCAGCAGATTCTCTTGCTTTCTGCCTTAGGCTCATAAATAGATTAGGGAAGCAAAATAGCGCATCAGAAATAGATTCTGTCCTTTAATTAGAAAACGATTAGAGGTCTCTCCTACCATCTTTGTTACGCAATAACGCAGCAGATTCTCTTGCTTTCTGCCTTAGGCTCAGAAATAGATTCGGAAGCAAAATAGCGCATACTGTCCTTTAATTAGAAAACGATTAGAGGTCTCTCCTACTATCTTTGTTACGCAATTACGCAGCAGATTCTCTTGTTTTCTGCCTCAGATTCAGAAATAGATTCGGAAGCAAAATAGCGCATGCTGTCCTTTAATTAGAAAACGTTTAGAGGTCTCTTCTACCAACTTTTTACGCAGTTACGCAGCAGATTCGGAAATAGATTCGGAAGCAAAATAGCGCATACTGTCCTTTAATTAGAAAACGATTAGAGGTCTCTCCTACCATCTTTGTTACGCAATAACGCAGCAGATTCTCTTGCTTTCTGCTTTAGGCTCAGAAATAGATTCGGAAGCAAAATAGCGCATACTGTCCTTTAATTAGAAAACGATTAGAGGTCTCTCCTACCATCTTTGTTACGCAATTACGCAGCAGATTCTCTTGTTTTCTGCCTCAGATTCAGAAATAGATTCGGAAGCAAAATAGCGCATGCTGTCCTTTAATTAGAAAACGTTTAGAGGTCTCTTCAACCAACTTTTTACGCAGTTACGCAGCAGATTCCCTTGTTTTCTGCCTTAGACTCAGAAATAGATTCGGAAGAAAAATTCCACCCTACCACCTTTCATATATGCTATCATATTCTGTCTCAGGACCTGCTCGTATGGAAGCAAAGCAGCTGCTTTCTTGGACGAATTTTCAGTGAGACCTCACCTTAACCCCGCTTATTCCAACACAAAACTGCTTTTCAGTCATGCGAGAAAGCGGAATGAAACGAGGGTCTCGCTTGAGCAGTGGCGAGATCTCGGCAGCAGGGCTTGAAATTTCTAATGGAATGTATAGGTGCAGTGATCCAGTTTCAAATTTTCTCACTGGAACATTTCGGTATACAGTATATGGATATATTGTGTATACATTCCGTCGTAGTTAATAGTTTTGGTCTATTTCACAGTAACGTTATAAATGTTTCAGCGGTTTTTACGAACGTTTCATATGGCTAAAGCACTGTTCTGCCTGTCCGTCCAGGGGTTGCCGGTCGAGCGTTTAAAACCCAGTTCTATAAAACCAAATATGCCGACAAACCAGCCGAAGATTTGAAACCCGCATGAATAAGAATAGCGCGATTCGAAGCTGCTGAAAACCAAAAAATTAATTTAATAAACAACAAATGAAAGGACGAACCTCTACAGACATTTTGCCAATCCACGCAAATGAACTGCTGAAACGAACTCTCAGGAACTCAGGGACGTTGCGGAGGAGGACGTATGAGGTAATCTAGAATAAACGAAAAGGAAACCTTAACTGCTGAAAAAGCAAGCAAGCAATCAAGCAATCTTTATTTGTAAATGCAGGTCGGTGTTCTGGCAGCTATAACGCTTATGCAGCCCTGCAGTTGAAGCCTCCAGACTGATATTCTATGTAGAACAAATACCCTGGGTACTCATTTACCAAACTCAATAAGACAGCAAAATTTTCTGATCAGAATGAAGGTAAATAAAAGCTTCAATATACCACGATTCTAAATTCAAACCGACAAACTTTCTGATCATTGTCATACAGGAATAGCCAGTTTGAGTAAGCGACTCTCTCCAACGGGGGTCGTGTGATGGTTTCTTTCCGACTGAGAATGAGGTACATGTGAAATGTTTATCGTCAGTCGCTAGGAGTTCAGAAGTAGATAGAACAATCATTGGCTTGATAGGCTTTCACCCAAGCTGTAATGCTATAGTGGCTGGGGAAGGAACGCCGACCTCACTGAGCTCGCGAATCAACAAGTCAGCCGGATTAGACCAAGACACCACAACACCTTCGGTTCATAAGTTTACAGTGATCAGCATCATTGCAGAAAACAACTTTTATGCCTATAGAGAAAAGTAGGCAGTTTCTCAAATTTGCGAGGAAGTTATCTTTTGTATAAACTCGAATTCAGATAAGCGAAGCAACATGAGTAAATTTATATGTTTTGTTTTTAATCTGAAGTTGTTCTCACCAGAGAATTACCTGATGCAAAATTTGGTACAATGAGGCAGGGATCTGGCAATATTCGAGATATCGATGTTGCATTGAAAATGCATCTGTACTTACAGGTATGCATGATGCTGCTGCATGGGCTGCATTGCAGGTAGAACGGTTGTGACATACGAACAAATGAACTGCGAAAAGCTAAAAGAAAAAGACAATCAATATGAATCAATAGCAAAAATGTTGTATTCTAGACATAAATGTGTGACGTTCCCGAGGGGGAGGGGGTATGTTAATTTTTGGTACTGGGGTAATGCCCCCATGAAGGGCATCCAATTCGGCTGTTCTAAGTGAAAACGGCTATCCTGAGGATGTTATTTCGGATTGTTTCCGCTGCAAGAAGATCGCAAGTTTTTCGGCTGATAAAGCATACCGTCTGCAAAAGTGCCCTGTTGACCTAGAAATGTAATTGCTTGGCAATGTTTCCAAAACTAAGTGTTTTGCTGCTGCAAACACTAAGTAAGTTTTTAGCACTCGACAAGTTCTACCATGAATTCAAACGGACTGCTAGCTTACCACACAGAGAGTTTGTTTGAAGGCATTACAACAAAATCATTTCGCACTGAGTTCTAAGTCTAAAACTTTCGAACGTTTGACCTTGACGTTACGAGTGGACATTACCGGATAATAATGCACTATCACCACGTCGCATTCGAACGTTTTCAGCCAATCAGATTGCATGACAGAGTTGCGGCCCTGACCATAGGGTAATAATATGCGGTTATTGAACGTTGATCGGTCAATGCAGGAAAAATTCGGACCTCAGCTTCTTGTACGGACCTCACATGGTGTTAAAAACATTATAGAATATTTTCGAACTTTGCTGGAGGATGTTTACTCAAGAAACATAATTTATCAGTATTTCATTTTCCATCTCAATATCTCTTACTTCATCAATGGGAAATTACGTGGCTACATCACGTGGTTATATCCACGTTGGTCAATTCGGCTTGTATAGGCCGGCGAAGAACCAATCAGATTGCGCCGTTGCCATTCCGAACAGCCGTATTTTCGAACACCATATAATAATGAAGAATCAAAGTTTTGTCGTAAGATTCTTACCGATAAGCCAACTAAAGACAGAAAGAGCGCAATAATAGTTGACTTTCTTTTGAATAGAAACATATTGCCAATATCCTCATTGATGATTTTATACTTCTTAGCAGTTGCATAACCGAAAGCAGCAAACATCGCATAAAGAACAATCTAAGACAAAGATATAGCTATTAGACAAAGAAATTAGTTTATTAAGGGAATGGAAAGTAATCCGTGTCATATAAACGCATTAACTGTCTTATTTTCTTCTTTAATAATCCCTTTTTTACGATCCATGACGTTACAACAAGGGGCCCAGGGGCCCATTTTTATATTTTCCACAGCAGTCCTGGAATCGTAGATACATCTATAAAAATTTAAACAGCATAACATCTTTCAAATTGTATGTGAGATACCTCCCTCTCGAGATCTTATTTCTCGATATGATCGTACTTCATCGATTCGAGAAAGAATTTGTTTTCAGTACGTACTTTAATCATTAGCCTATAGCCTATTCATTTGATTATTCGTCAAATAAAAGAATTTGGCAATTTTTCCGAGGGCAGGGGGGCAGCTGCCCCTGCTGCACCCCTCGCTTCCGGCACCCCTGAGCATGTTTATTTCTTTTTGTATTCGTCAGCATGTTCATTTCATATTGCATTCGACAGCATTCGTCAGCATGCTTATTTTATGCTGCATTCGTCAGGATGTTCATTTCATACTATATTCGTCATCCTTTTCATTTAATACTGCATTCGTCAGCATGTTCATTTCATACTAAATTCGTCATCTTTTTCATTTAATACTGCATTCGTCAGCATGTTCATTTCATATTGCATTCGTCAGTATGTTCATTTCATACTGCATTCATCAGCATGTTCATTTCATACTGCATTCGTCAGTATGTTAATTTCATGCTGCATTCATCAGCATGTTCATTTCATATTGCATTCGTCAGTATGTTAATTTCATGCTGCATTCATCAGCATGTTCATTTTGTACTGTATTCGTCAGCATGTTCATTTCATACTATATTCGTCATCCAGCATTCGTCAGCATGCTTAATTTATGCTGCATTCGTCAGCATGTTCATTTCATACTATATTCGTCATCTTTTTCATTTAATACTTCATTCGTCAGCATGTTCATTTCAAACTGAATTCATCAGCATGTTCATTTCATGTTGCATTCGTCAGTATGTTAATTTCATGCTGCATTCATCAGCATGTTCATTTCATACTCTCGTCATCTTTTTCATTTAATACTTCATTCGTCAGCATGTTCATTTCTGCATTCGTCAGCATGTTCATTTCATATTGCATTCGTCAGTATGTTAATTTCATGCTGCATTCATCAGCATGTTCATTTTGTACTGTATTCGTCAGTATGTTAATTTCATGCTGCATTCGTCAGCATGTTCATTTCATACTGTATTCATCAGCTTGTTCATTTCATACGGTATTCATCAGCATGTTCATTTAATACTGTATTCATCAGCATGTTCATTTCATACTATATTCGTCATCTTTTTCATTTAATACTTCATTCGTCAGCATGTTCATTTCAAACTGAATTCATCAGCATGTTCATTTCATGTTGCATTCGTCAGCATGTTCATTTCATATTGCATTCGTCAGTATGTTAATTTTCGGCATTCTTCGGCAACTGAGTGCCTAAGGCCTCGGTTAAATGGGGCTTTTTTCTACGGCCATCGAGAGGTGTGCGCGTCGGGGTAATAAAATCGTACTAGACTTCTAGGAGGTCTTTGGGGGAAACATTAAGAGAATTTCAATTTTTACAGGCCCTTTCAGAGCCCGGGCAACGGACCTTTTACCAAAGATCGTTGCTTTTACCCCGCCATACACCCTCCCGGAGGGTATAGGTTTTTCACATGGACAAATTAAGGCTCCCAAAAAGCCTCTTCAGGCGTTACATTTTAGACATCCTATTCTGAACCGAGATAATGTTATATTCTTCACAGGTGGAGTCCTGGAATCGTAGATACATCTATAAAAATTCAAACAGCACAACATCTTTTAGAGATACCCCTCTCTAGATCCCGCGTTCAACTGAGTTATTTTACATAAATTCACGAGCAAGAATGAGAAAACGTGAAGCTGTTATTTTGTGAAACCAGCAGGGACCTTAGCCAGCAGGCGCTTAAAAACTTATCAAAATTCGCAGAGTTGCTACAGAAACCGGGAAAATACAACATTTTAGGTCGCGTCATCGTTATATTTTTAATCCAAAACTAACAGTTTTCCGTTCGACATTTCGAAGTTTGGTCTTGCTTAACTAAATAATTCATTTTATGATCTTTAAGCCGATAGATGTATTTTTTATTTATGAGAGATCTCGCCATGAAACGAAAATACTAAGATATCCCTTCGTTTTTTAACTGTGACTGGGCTCGATTTTCTAGTATCAAACAGTCCTACTATGAGAAATCGCACGTCACAATTCACAATCTACAAGGTCCACGTTTTTATGAACTTCACTTTTTCCTTAATATACAGACAGCCTTGACAACTGCTTTTACGAGCTCTGAAGAACTATCTTTTGCTCGCAGCTGCGACATGAATAACAGTGAAATGACGTAAGGCTAATCGACCTATCCAAAGAGATCTGGGGCGGCACAACAATTTTCTGAAAGATGGCAGGCCTGTTTGAGAAAGGGAATCCTCTCCGTGTGCAACGACCGGTATTGCGGTCGCTTTGGGAGAAGTAGTGCAGCAAATTTTTCTTCAAAATCACAAAAATGGAAGAAAAAGAAAGAAAAGGAATGTCCGACCATAAATGTTGAAAATATTTGTAGAAACAAGATGCAAGTCACTCACAAAAAGGAAAATACTGATAAAATGCCTCATTGATTAAATAAGGGGCCTTGAGTCCTTTCTTTTACTTTAACTCTTATAGAATGCGAATTTGAAACTACCTGTCCGGAGTAATAATCTGAATACATAGAGATTGAATATGTTCCTCATTAAACCCCCCTCTCCAGTAAGCCCCTTCTCTAATACGTCCCCCTCTCCAATAACTTCCCCTTCTCTAATAAGTTCCCCCTAAAAAACTTCCAACATGAAATAAGCCCCCCGGGACTTTATAAAGCTTTTACAGTATTTCAGAGGATAAATAACCCTTCAATTAAATTGGCATTAATACTAATAGGTGAAGGTGAAGGTGAAATGGTGTTTTAGCGCCAGTCGCTAGGATCTCAGTAGTAGGTTAACTAATCGAGATCTCGACCCTGGCTGTGACGCTACCGTGGCTGGGCTCGAACCCTGACCACACTGAGCTCTTGACACCACGGGTCAGCTGGATAACACCACGACGCCACAGCACCTTCAATAATAGATAAAGCCACTAATAGATAAAGCCACTAATAGATAAAGCCACTCACATATCTGTCACGTCCAGATCTCAATGTCCATTCATGTACGCTGTCATTTGTATCAACAAATAGTTGTTTGATGGCAAAACGAGAGAACAACCAGTCGCAGACAGTCTGAAAAAAATGATAGATGAATTCAGGTTGAATTATATTTAATGGTAAACATAAAGAACAGGCAACGCAAAGAAACACCATCAGATGGAAACATAAAGACACAAAAGTCGAAAGGGAATAACAGGCCAAATAACAACCTTTAAATAAGCAACTTCCACTCAGCCCTCAACGCTGCTTAAAATTTCTGGGATCAGAGTTGCTCATGAGTTGATTAGCTATAAGCAGGACTGATATAATGACATTATTTTTAAAAAAGTCAATTTTTGCAAATAGACAAGATCTTAAAACAAGAGAAAACTCGTCACTCACTTCATTCCCCCAAATAATGAATATCAAGGAAAATAAAACTCCAAATTTCACCATCACCCAAACATAATTCTTTAGATTGTCTACAATCAAAAGGAAGAAAAATTGTACCATAGAAATGGGTAAGACTAAGGAAATGTCCTCAGGAAAAGGATTCTGCAATTTTTGTTACATCGTTAGGCCCTGCCAAATGATCAAACATTGTTAGTCAAACATTTGAGATTTTGCTTTACAAGCAATGTTTGACCGTTTGGCCACGTTGAACAACATTGCTTTGCAAGCAGAATTCCCTTGGCATTGTTTTTTCAAAAACTTCAAGAACATATTTTGCTTGTAGCAAGCTAAAATGTTTGACGAGAAAATATTTTGTGATGTGGCCAAACCAGTAAATCTTAATTTGATCGTTTGGCCAGGACACAAGTTCAACAATGGTCTGCGACATATGAGAACCAGGCTACACTGATGCATGCAGTTGGAGTCTGCAGGATACCTAATTTTAAAGTGCAGTGATAACCACTTTGTGCAGTAATAAAACAGTAAAAAATATGCAATGATAAAAATTTCTGGTGCAAGATGTTTTAGTTTCTGGAAGCACCAACATCTAAATCCTTGAAGTAGCCTCTTCAATCGCTTCCATCGACAGCTCTTTTGATTGATATTAAAAAACTCAATGTTTTTCATGTTTTTCTAACAAAATTTGTGGCACTGAAAGGGCGTTGGTCACGTTCACAGTCAAAGTAGAGGGCGTGGTCAGCATGAAGAAGCTCTTGCATCTCAGATTCCTCTTGCATCTAGGCTAAGAAGAGTAAACGGCCTACCTGTTACGTAGCTTGCAGTAAGACGTGGAGGAAAGATCATCATCAGATACAAAAACATGAACCAAATCGACAGGATGGGTGTGAAGTAATAAAACTGATATGGCCGATCCATGAACAGACACACAGCAACACTTATGATATTGAGTCTGGCTAATACCTTCAAAGAAAAGATTGTACATAAAAATTTTTTAAATAAGATACCTACACTGTTAAAATTGCGAGAAACAGAGGAAACAGCTTTGGATATTCTTAAAAGCTTTTTGGTCTGACACTCCTCAGAGTACAAACGTCAGAAACAGACCGAAACAATCGACTCAGCAATCAAGGAACATCTTTGGACATGCTTAAAGCTTTTTACGACTGACACTCCTCAGACGTCAGAAACAGAACGAAACAATTGACTAAGGAAGAATTTATACCCAGCAAAAAACCATGTTTTCTAGCTTCCAAATGAGAAAGCACGCAGGCCAGCAGTGTTTATTGTCAATACAAACCAGGGATTGTTGCAGATACATAGATGAGTTGGACCTGCAGCTTGTGCCCTCAGACAAATATTCTACCTATATTTTCACTCTTTCTCCTAAAATATTGACTTCAGAAAACATTAACTCCCAAAAAACAAGGCTGTTGAAAACAGATTCAGTTCGAAAGATCAAGCTCTTAAGCCTTGCCTCCTCAAAGTCGTAAAATCGTAGGGTTATCTCATGATGGCATTAGATGGTCCGTTTGTACTTTCACAACTCTTTGAGCACTCTTTACGACTGCAGTGACCTAATGTACCATGGTTTCCATTCAACATTTTCACTCACAATCATTCCATTAATCGTATGGTCACACTGATCTTACGAAGACCAGGTATTAAACGGCCAGCTTACAATTAATCAATACTATAGTCTGACAGTTATACAGAAACCGGGAAAATTCAACGTCCCAGGTGGTATCATCATTTCATCTTTGATCAATAACTAACAATGCATATGAAAAAGTTATAACGAAATTCATCAGACCACCTGACAAACTCTGAAGAGGCCAAAATCTCCACTATTCCAGTGATACAAAAAGTTCTCAAATCCAATAATGAAGAGATATGATGCAAATAATACTTCAATGAAACAGGTAAATTGACAAGACCTAGGAAAAATCACCATAAAATTATATGTATATATTTCTGCGTATTAAACAACAATTTAAAATGGGTGGTTTGGAGAAGATTTTGTCGTGTAAAGGCCTTGAGACAGGTAAATGTCTCCTCGATGTCCACCTCAGAAATTTTGTAGCGTGTGACAATATTTGTGGCGAGGGACACGCAAATGATTCTGGGAGACAACAGAAAAATTTTGTGTCTCCACAACTCGGAGGACATGTTGCTCGCTTGTCAATCACATGTTTAGCCACCCTGGGAGACACGCCGCATACCCTGTCAGTGCGACTTGTCTCCTAGTTTAGCCCAGGGTTTAGCCACAGCTTACGCCGTAAAATATGTGCCAACAAATCCATTGATGTGCAAACGTATATGATATTTATCATGCCATTATTGCAATAAGAATATACCAGTGTTGCCAGCACAAAAGATTAAATTATAAATGACGTTCATTATGTCTTTTAGAAGGCAGTTTTAAAGGAACTTTCGACGATTGCCTGATTGTCATATGAACTGTGCATTCAAAGATTAAGTGTAGGTAAGCATAACTTAGTCTTCTAAGGGTGTTTGGTACGCAAGAGAAAACTTTATCTCATTCACAGTAGACATAAATATCTTCAGGCATTATAGGTACTTACTTTAGAAAAGAAAGTTAGTTACAGTGAATGTAGTTGTGGATGGCTTAGTTTTAAGAGCGATTTGTAGACTTAGAAAAACATATTCTTAGTGACTGTAGACGCACATGGCTTTGACTTTAAAGGGTGCTTAGTATGCAGGTGAGAACGGTAGAGAGACACATTAGTTTTAAATTTGCTCCAGATTATTTTCTCTGCAATTACAGATGAAGGAATCGTGGCTCCAGCCCATAACCTTTCAGTTCTGATTCCTGCAAGCTAATCACTGGGCCAGAGACTACTAATGGAGAGCAGTAGGTACAAACGTTTACATCTGTCAGACGCGGATTCAACCCTTGATCTCCCAGGTTTGAGGACGCTGACCAGCGATTACTCAGCAAAGCTATTGAACTATATGTAATTGAAGAAGCTGTGGCGTCGTAGTGTAATCCAGCTGACTCTTTGGTGTCAGGAGCTTAGCGTGGTCAGGGTTTGAGCCCAGCCACGGTAGCGTTACAGGCAGAGTCTAGGACTCGATTAGTTAGCTACTACTGAGATCTTAGCGCCTGGCGCTAAAATACACCATGTCACCTTCACCTTCACCCATATGAACAAGGACGTTAATCGATGTTAACTAAAATACCTTCTCAGCTCCTGTGTAATTGTAAACAAGGATGGTCAGCATCATCCAGCCTTTCCATTCATCAAATTGATCACTGTTCAGTAATTCCCTCTGAAAAACATATTAGATCTACATTGAAGCAAACGAAATGCAAACAACTATCTACGACACTACCGAAGACTTGTGAAAACAAATAAGCCAAATTTTGATTGATGCTTGGGCTTGGAGACTTAGGCCATGGTCAAACGATCAAACTATTTTCTTAAACATTTGAGCTCAACTTGAAAAATACAATGTTTGACGGTTTGGCCGCATCACAAAACAACGCTTGTCAAATATGTTTTGTCTGGTAAGAGCATATATGTCTTTCAAGTTTCTTAAAAACATTGCTGAAGAAATTCTGCTTGTTAGGCAATTTTTGTGACGTGGTTAAACATTTGTCAAACAATTGTTTGTAGAGCAAATCTCAAATGTTTGTCCAGCAATGTTTGATCGTTTAGCCAGGGCCTCATGATGTGCGCTTTTTGTTTTGTCAGGGTTCGAGTGTCATCAATTATGCTATACCAGTAATCGAAAGATTACTTCCAAATTGATTTAAAAAATTCATATTTCCAAGAGATAAAACCATTCAACATAATACAGCCATTGCAAGATTCTTAATAACGGCTAAATACTGTAGTGCATACTCACTTACCCCAGAACTCTTTTCTGTCTTAAAAAGTCCCAAACAAACGAAGACTGCGAGTGGAACCAGAAAGATGTCAGTGTATAATCCTTGTGTTCTTTCATGAAGATGTAACTCCTGCGATAAAGACACTCAATTGTTAACTTTCTGTGTCACTTTAAGGTAAGCTGTACGTCATTTGGAAAGCATAGTCCTTTTGTCAAAAGCTATAAAATGGGGAAAAGGCGAGTGAAAGAGAATTAAAGGCGTAAGGCTAGTATGATGTGGTAAGGTACAATGTGAATAAGGAGCGTCCTTGAAAAGTTACAAATGGCTTTGTTGCTGTCCAAACTTTGATGAAGTGTTCTGTTCAGAGTCGCAAGAGTCCCTTGGCTCATGAACAATAAAGTATTGTGTTGATTTGAAATATTCGGACTACCAATACTCAAGGCTCCGACGCTGTTTACATGAGAGAAGCTGGATCGGCTCTTGTTCGATCTAGAGCCAGTTTTGGTTACAAATCGCCTTCCGTTAAACACGGCTTTGTTGCTGTCCAGTGTCCAAACTTTGGTTAAGTGTTCTGTTCATAGTCGAAGGGGTCATCTTGATCCATGAACTATAATGTTTTACGTGCTCATTTGAAATATTCGGACTTGTGATATTCAGGGCTTAAAAAGATGGATTTCTGGACGCGAAAACTATCGTTCGAGGAGAGTATCGGCAATTTGATTGAATAACTTAAACAATATCTGCCAGAATTACTTGGAACAGTCATCTTATTTTTAGGCTTTATCATTCGTTGACTCGATCCCCCTTCACCCGAAAACAATGTTGTTTCGTAACGTTGAAGAATGCTTTAGGGTGATCTGAATGTTCATTTCTACCTGGAAACGAAGTAGCATTCAATAAACCAACATTGTTTATATAGGAGGGAGGGGAGATGTTGTGTGGACTAGAAAAAAGAAATCAGGACAGTAATGAAACATAATGGACGCAGACTAACCTGTCGCACAGGAAGAAATAGGCCATAATTAGTCCGAGTTTTGTCATTGATGTTATGACGTTGAATGTTTGTTGTGAATGAATCCAGCCTAACCCAGTTGCTTGTTCTGATGCCTCTTCACCTTAGAAACGAGACGAAATGTATATACTCTTTCATCTATAACAACAATTTTGAAGCAAACGAGCCTCATCTTGGAGCAAAATCGAAGAAAAATTGAGGCTTGAGGCTGGAATCAGGCAAAATTTGAAAGCGCATCAAATCACATGAAGAACCAAACTACCAGAGAAGAAAGGCCCTGAACTTTTTATCCTGAGAATTACAGTAATTTTGAAAACCCAGTCTCAGTTGAAATTTGCTGGTTCTTATAAAAGATATCACACTTGACTGGGATGTAAGCTCACTGAAACATGAAGTAAGTGCAAGATTTATGAGCAGCAAATATAAAAGAAGCTCGCTGCCTCTTCCAAAACAAATTGAGCATTCAAGGTAGCTTACTTTGCTGACAACACCGACATCTTCTTGTAATGAACATGACAACCCAAAGAACAACACTGAAAGAAAAATATGCCACATGCAAACTCATTAGATATGCAACCAGAAGTGAGACAATAATAGTATAAGCAAGTATAAAATTCAATGTTTCTCAAGGCCCTCGGCAGGCCATCAACATTGTTTATCAAATACTTAAAATCTGTCCACCAAGCAAAATGTTTCACTGTTTGTGGCCACGTCGGAAAATATTGCTTATCAAACATTTTTGCTTGCGTGTAGCAAGAAATGTTTCTGAACTTTTTCAAAAACACTGCGCAGTGCAAGTTATTGCTTATCAAGCAGTGTTTATTGACGTTCATCCATTGCTTGATAGCGAAAGTTCAAATGTTAGACAAACAATGTTAGATCAATTGGCAAGGGCCTAATGCTTTAAGAACGCAGTGAAATTTGAATTTACCAAACGGCTATGTCCTATGAGGTAGTGGTAATTGCCTATCATAGAGGTAACTCAGGCATCGGAAGGAGGAAAGACATAAAGAAAAAGAAAACGTTGAGATGGTTTATGGGGGTCTTGAAGACCAGAATCAAGAATATATTTCACAGAAGACTATGAAACAATTTAAGAGATTTAAGATAGTGTAAAACATAGTTAAAATTTCAGTTTACCAGGTAGAAAATACAGCCATTGTGTTATACTGTAATTTGGTAATTTTCTCCATTTCCATGCAGCAAGATGCGTCACTTGGAACCATGTATTTATTGCAAAAGGAGTTCAACAGCAAGTTCAATTGCTAAAAGAAAAGAAAGGTTCAGTAAGATTAAAAATAGACCTTTTCGATGAAAGGCCGCCGAGAAGAAATTTTTCAAAACTTCAAGAGAACGAGTTTTCGATGCTAAAATCGTATAAAGCATCTAAAGCTTAATCTAGGTGGGAAGTTTCACTGTTCTAGCGATTGTGCTATTGATTTTATGGGACTTCAAAGTTCCTGATTCTATAAGGGCTTGACTGTAAAAATGACTGGGGTTGAAACTTTACACCCCAACTCGTCAAAGCTCTTATATAATCGTTAACTTTGAACGCTCAAAAAATCAATAATACGAGCCCTAGGGTAGTAAAACCTTGCACTTAGACTGAAATTTGGCTGCTTAATACGAATTTGGTATCGGAGACTCTGTATCTGGAAATTGAAACTTGGGATAATCGCAGCTGTTCGTCGAAAAGGTCTATTGAAAAAATAAAGTAAGCAGCAGTTAAAATGTTGGGAAAATAATTTTTCCTTAAAGCCAGCGATGAGGATGAAGATTGCTTTAGCATTCTATTCCATGCTTTCCCCGATTCTACAAATCGTTTTTGAGTAGCTAGCTGAGTAGTTTCCTGACCATTCCAATTTTTTATAATAGCTCGTCAATCGACATTTATCCGGTCGCTCGATCGCTTGGTAACTTTCCTACTTACTGTTCTAGCGCCACAGATTCCTCGTGAAATTCAGAATAGCCTTTTTTTCCGCTTTAGAGCCGCAGCCATGCAAAATGCCGCAAACCGATGTCAATACACACCAAAAAAGCAATGTGCAACTCTTTCTGAAGCTGCAAACCGTAGAAAAAGCATTGCGAAATCCATAAGCCAGACTTAACATAGGGGTCGAAGCCGCGATGCCGAAAACCTATAATAGCCCCTTAAGTTTACAGTCACCTGTATTTTCGCATCAGCTACTCAATACAAATTTGCTAACTTTAGAGAATAGAATGGCATGGGAAGTCAAAATCAGTGGCTGGAGTCTTGTCATTCCAAGACTGATCTGCTACTTATGGTAGGACGCATCGTGGGTTCCAAGGTAAAAAGCTGGCATACGCACCATATCAACGATTTTTGGGCTGAAATGCAAACCATCTTCAGTTTCCTCAGGTTTGGCAGACGCCATTTCGTTGCTTGAATTTAAGATCCGGACAGAGTAGGATTTCCTGCAAAAAATTAGGCCTAGTTTAGACAGCGCATTATGGGCGTGGCGGATTAAATTCAGCTTACATCACGAATGATGCGCTGTTAGAGCGCTTTAAACTACATGATGGATTCAGACATCGAATTTAATTCAGAGTGCATTAAATGAAAAGATATAATTCGCTTATAATTCGCTTGGAGCAGCGCATTGTGAACGCGTTTAATAATTTAAGTCGCCTCAAAAAATGGTTGGTTTATACAGCGCATTATGAGGGAATGAAATAAATATTGGACAGATCTTTAGGCAATAATTTAATTCGCTGCGCCCATAATGCGCTGTGTAAAGTAGGATAACCCTTGTTAAATTTGTGGCATAACATTTTTAAAGATTTTGAAGATAGTTTGCAGATATAAAATTAAAAAACGATAATGCTTACAATGCTTTAGCGGCAGCCAGATTGAACAATTCAATTTTCTCATTGGTGATTGGTTTCCTGAATCGGTTTAATTTCGATTCAACAACAGGATCTGAAAAAATAGAAAAACGAGAATTAGTTATTGTGACAGAATCCCCATGTTCGCCTGACGGGAGAGTACTTGATGGGTTCAGATTAAACGGTGTATTTAGCACCATCTCGATCTTAGAAGTAAATGAACTAACGAGATCTCGACCCTGACTGCGAAATTACCGATTCTGCGATTCTGTGGCTCAAACCCCGACCTGACTGAACCCCTGACACAACGAACCAGATGGATTAGAAGACTACGCCACATTATCTCCCAGGAAAAGCACGAAGATAAACTTTAATGTTGGCGTCAATCTTTATCTAGGCATTACTGATTTGATTCAACCATCCCAAGTTTGCCATCATTGCAAAAATCTGTACGGAGACAAATGGATGGTCTAGGTCATACTTACAATTTTCAACAATATTACACGGGATCAGATCCAAATGTGTCCGCACCAAAACTGGTAGGGACAGGCCTTGCGTTTTCAAGGGACCTGGTGGATCTGATCCCATTTGGAACCCTTACCGAAGAAACTGCTTGGGAGTGTGCTAAGTAACAGAAGAACCGCATTTCACAAGACCCGATTATCTCCTGAAACGTGGCCTTAATAAATATCAAAGGCTTACAAGATAAAGGGCGAGCTAATAATGCCTCATACGGTGTCAGAAACACCCTTGATAAGTTTGAATATGATTACTCAACCTTGCATCATCCATACGACTTGTGGGTCGACCTTCAACCATTGTTTCTTGAGGATTCTCTTCTGTTGTTTAGAAGCAACGTTAGGCGTATGTGGTTCATTATCCCAGGAGCTGTTTGAGTTGGCTTTCAGAACTGTAAGAATGTCTGTTAATGTTTTTCCGATTTGACCAACGCTCTCTGTAAAATTATGAAAGTAAGGTTAAGAATATTAAATTGTCTTACTTTGTAAGAATATGTAGTAAATTTCCAAAATGCTTTGATGCAAAAGAACGAAACTAAAAGCTTCTTGTTTATACCTTGGTACTGGAGGACGGCACTTAACGAGCTCTTTTTAATTGTCCACTGTGGAAGACAAAAAATAAAATATATCAAGATATCAAAACAACACAAAATCAGCCAGACCAACAAATAGTCAATCGATCAATCGATCAATTTATCAATTTATCAATCAATCAATCAATCAATCAATCAACCATAGCATAAACAACTTTGTTAAAATCTTAATACTCACAACGCCAGCACCCGCAACGATCAGTCTTGGCATGTCTTCCTTCTTCTGCATGAGACAAGAACAGACACAACATCAAAATTAAAAAGCAAAAATTTGTAGATTGCTGAAACACAGTTTAACCCTGATATATCAATCAACCAGGTGGAAATGGAAACTTTCTTAAATTGACAAGAGGTGTCACTGAACTATGTCGAGAGGTTCAGCTATGAATAGAAGAACAACTTTAAGAAATAAACCCTTTACAACATTTTATAAATTTACCTTCAGCCATGATTCAAATAGGTTCTGCATGGATTCGCTTGCTTCTGGCTGCCAATAGAAGCTCTAAACAGTAAAGAAAACAAATCAGTAAAAGAATCAAAACAATAACAATAAAAATAAACATGACACATGATAACAATAACAAACACTAATCAATAGCAATAACAAAACAGTAACAAAGAAACTTAGGGCAATAACAATAGAAATAACTAAAAGGAATTGTTTCTTACCACTGATATATTATTTGGCTCTGTGTAATGAAGATTGCTATGCTGTGAAGTGAAAAATGTCAGATAAAAAAATGTCTTGAGAAAGGTATCAAGGAGATAAGAACAATAGGAAAAAAACAGAAAAGTTTCCATCAAGCTTCAAACACTCCAACTTTTCACTCCAAGCTCTCAACATTTCTGTCAGAGTTAAAAGTCCACATCCTTCTTATACTTTGGTTGAGGGATGTTGAACTGTGTTAGTGATGTGGAGAGTTTTTTAGGAAAGTTTTAACATCTTCAAATTTGTGCCTCAACATTACTCAACACTTCTATTGAATGAGGTGTCAATGATCAAAGGCATGAGCTGTTGGAAATTTTTGAACACCTCCTCCACAAAAATAAACCAGGATGTCAGTTTATCTTTTTACCAAGAGCATGGAAATCAAGTCCCTCAACTTGCTCTCTTATTATTTGCTAACTCTCTCTAATTACAGAGACTTTTGCCCACAAAGGGGTGCAAATGTACTCTTCCAATTTGAATGATGAACACCATTTCCACCCTCCGTTATAACAGCCATGTTCTCTCTAATTCCCAGAGACGTCTCCCTAATTATTGGATTGTTTTCCACTCTCCAGGGGTGCAAAAACACCCTTCCCTACCTATCAAGTGACCACAAAAGGCATCCTAAATATAGCTTCCACACACCTCTCTAATTAAAACCACCCTCTCTCTAATAGAAGCCTGTCTCTCTCTAATTCAAACACATGTTACCCCTCTTTGCCCCGTTGCACCGAATGTGTTAGCGGAAGCCAACATATAGGGGTCTAGGTCATTCCCAATTATCAAACTATTGAGGTTATTTTTTCACCTGTCAAGTAAAAAAAGTACAACATGATACCTCTACTTTACAAAAATATCATAAAAGTAACACTGTAGATGGAATTTCCAGCAGTGGAAAATCTTTTACTTACAACTTTTTCGTTCTTTAGTTTTCTTCCACTAAGAGAACCAGTCAGTTGAAAGAACAAGGCTCTTAATCTTGAGTCACCAACTATTGCAACTTTATTGTGTTTTAAGCAGGTTCTGGTCTCACTGAAAATTGAATGATATTTAAAAAAATGATTTGATTACATTAGACCCTTAGATTTGAACTATGCAGTTAAGCACCATATATAAGCATACATGAAGAAGCTACAGCTAATTTTTCTCGAAATGTTCTTGAAAGTTTTCCAAAGCATCCATTTCTTCACATAGTACAACTGCTTGACCTATGCAATTTGCCATTACTATCTCAGCACTTGCATCTTTGCTTTTTGAATGTTCAAAGTTAACATTTTGATGAGTCAGCGAGCTTTGACGAGTCAGGGTGCAAAGTTTCACCCACTGTTAACACACTGGACAAAGATTAAGTTTTGGATGCTTTGTAAAACTGTATTGAAAACTCAATATCTTGAAACTTAGATAAAAAAATCAATTGGGGCAGCAGTTCATTGAAAAGGTGCATTAGAGCAGCATGCACTATATAGTGCCTGGGGGGGGGGGCTGAAGGGAATGGTACCAACCCTATTCCTTTTACAGTGAAGTGCTGAGTTTTGATTTCTTGTTTCTTTCTTCACTATATTCGACACTTTAGCCTAGATCTATCGACTGGCATCCAGAGGCATGGGTTTCTACATGCCTCCTAATTGCTACCTAACTGTATCTTTTAACATCTACACAATAGCATGATTGGGTATACCTTGGCATATAGTTATGCATCATGCATCCATAAGGCTGCCAAAGATTCTTCACCCATCGTCCTTCTGAAAACAACTGCGAACAAGTATCATTTCCTGGCTGAGTAAATCTAGTTCCATGCCAGATCAAGGCAACAAATACAATCAAGAATGCAATGCATTTGTAACCGAATGCAACTTTGTTTGAAATATGTTGAGCTGGCGATGACTTTTAGAAGGCAATGCTTCCATTTCTGGTTCATCTAAACTGATCTTCTCCATGTTTTCTGAAATAGTAAATAAAGTAGGTATTAAGAAATTGGCCGGGTCTGGTCAGAGTCAAGGTGCATAGGGTTGTGCCAGACTGCATTATATGTTGTGCAGAGGAATAAATTACCTGTACTATTTTGTTTAAAACAATAGGGCCTTTTGCTTTCCTATTTTTCTCACCTGCAATTCCCCCTGCAAAAAACAAATGAAGTCAGGGGTTGTGGACCAATTTCCTTTTTATTTAGACTTGATGTCAAATGGCCCAAGTCCCAAGGGAATTAACTCTGTGCACATCTGATTACTATTAGTATTACTAGAAATCCCATTGTTTTCATGAAAATCCCTTGGAAATCCTTTTGTTTAAAATGGAAATTACTATCAATATCATACCGTATGCTTTTCAGAGGAGTGAATGCCTGTCAAACTTGACACATCGAGTTGACCTGGTTGACCCACATAGCTTTGCTTGTGTATTGGGGACTACCACCCCAAACCAACCAACCACCAGGCCAGGCACCACAAAAAAACAACAAACATACAGTGTATGTAGGCCTTACAGTAAACTATCTGTAATGTTATGTGGGCAGATTTTTATGGATTAGGTACCTATGAATATAAGAGCTTTACCTGTAAGCTTCAAGTCAACAGATTTCATGAAAAAACAGCTAAATGCCAGGAAAAGACTGCAAAAAGCCCAACAAATCTCAAAACTTCATAACAAATTTTTCATCAACTAAAAGACAACAGCAACAACATGAGGGTTAAAGGTTCAAAGGTTGTTTTCGAAACGAGGTTTATCAAGATTGGAACGAGAGCGACACTTTTGTGGTTCCAAAATCCTAAAATCTCAAAAAATCTTCTTATTTTGTAGGATCATCACACTCACATTCATTTAAAATTCCATTTTAATCAATGTTTTCCGGCTCTAGTCCAGGGGAAATACCATTGATACTCCGATACTCCTTATTCCGCCCTTCCTGCTCCCAGAGTCCTGTGCGCCGAAGAAGTAGATAGCATGGAGCAGAGCCAGATCCACAAACATTAATACACTCTGTTTGTAGACTTATTGCATGAGTCCGACTGACTTATTGCATGAGTCCCACTCTTCGCAACGTCTTTTGAGAAAGAGAATAGCAAAAACATTGCTCAGTGCTGGAGATGAATGCCCCCACTTTCCTCCACAATGCCGAGACAATGTGGCTGAGGCGTCGCATCTTACGGTGGTTCCCGTTACAGGAAATCGCTATTCCCCCCATGAGTCTTCCGCCAGCCAACCGAGGGAGGGAATATCCGGCCCCTAGACCATGTGCTTACGCTTGGATACCCCTTGCTTACGCTTCGGACTCATGACACTGAACAATTACATATGACATAGTCTTCATACTGATAGAATTTCTTCCTTGCAATCAAACAATTGTGGGTAAAGCCATTTCGTGCGCATGCGCTAAGCTAAGTCTACTCTGTTTGGATCCTAGTTCATGTTATTCGTTCACAGCCTGGTATTTGTTTGTTGCACAGCATTTGGTAAAATGGCGTGCTGAGGAGACCTTCTTTTGCGGTATACTGTATAGCTAGTTTTTCCCAGGAAAAAAGCAAATATGGAAATGGAGAGCGTAAGATAACTGCTTAAGCTAACTTAATTAATGTTGATGCGGCTTTTTTTCTATTTCAGCTTTTATTTGCCGAGTTAAGAAATCATAAGATTAGGAAATGAAACCAACCCATCCAATCCATGCCTGCCGTGCCGTTAGTGCCGTTTGCATTGCATACAGTCTGTATCTAGTCTTAAACAGAGGGGTCCATCCTCTTTGCCAGACATTGCTATTTTATCCACCTAGTTGATGAGCATGCTGATACTGGTCCCCCCATAAACGAAGTTGGGCAAAATGGAAATTTGGGGTGAATTTCACCCGGTGAATCAACCTCATAGGTACCCACACACTGCAGAGTAATGAATTTGTGCACCTGAGTTTCTCTAAAAAACAATAGGCTCACAAAAGAATTGAACAATAGAGAGTGGTTCTTGCACACCCAAGATCCTGTTTGCAGAGTATGGATTTTTTGAGATTTCAGGTGTGGTTTGTAGGGCCCCCTTCTGTTGATCTATCCTATTTTTAGCCTATTGTTCTATTGAAAAACTCGGGTGTTCAAGTGCCCAACTCTGCAGTGTGGCTTGGGACAAGCACATGGTGAAGTAAGGGTACATCAAATTTTCATATGTTTTCTCAGCAGTAGGTTGCAACCCCTTGAAGGCTGTTAAATTTAACAGAAGGCTGTTAAATTGAGAACAATATTTAAAATGAAACCTATGAGCAGAGCTTTGAAAAGCTGCAACAAATGCAAACTTAGCAATAGACCTATCGTTCTTTTGTGCAAGAACCCCTGATTTGAGCTGCAGCAATTTTTGACAAGTTGTTTTCTTCTATTATTGTCAGTAAGTGCAATTTTTCCAACACCATATGATATGGCCCTTAGACCTATTACAGTGACTAGATTTATTATTTGCAGCATTCACTGGTTTGTGTGCAACAAGTCTATGTGATTTTTGAGTCTCTAGTTTATGCTCCCGTAATTTTGATTTGTCATGTCACTCCAACAGACATCCACACACACTGAGTGATTGTGGAAAACAACAACAGCAACATTGAGTGAAGTAGTGGGACTTGTGTAGTGAGTCTAGTCATCTCCTTACCTTGAATCTGTGTAGGATATTATTTTGTCTAACCATAAAACTACGATTTTTTAGCCCCCATTTCCATATTTTACTTGGGGTTGTGCCACTGATTTGGAGGATAGATTCAAGAAGACCTTATACCATGGCGGAAAGAAAGCCTGTATGCCTGCTGTATCTCCTGCTGCTTTGACTGGTATGTATATTTCAGTAAAGGGCGATAAAAGACCTTATGACCTTAGAAGTATTCATCATTGACATTGAAGACTTAAGCCTTGTTGCTGCATGACTTATTAAATCCTAAAGCTATATTTAGAATTCCCATTACAAGGAGATACTTTGTACCAAGTCTGGTTACCCCATCTTAAATAGTTTCTGCCAAAAATTGCCCCCCCCCCAGTACAAAGTTGATCCAAACTACCCCAGTACAGATAGGTTTAATACCACTGAGTATGGAATATGTTTATATATTTGACCTTTACATATTCATTAGAAATTGCATTGTTTTTACTTTAATTTACTTTAGTTCTTCTACTTTCTTACAGATTTAGCTGTGTCAATTTATGTTGCTGCCGCCCAGTCACCAAAACGAAAATTAACTGCTGGCTATATTGGATCTGTTGCAAAGTAAGTAAACATGATAATTTGACTAGAAATATAAATGTTGAAATCAAGAATAACAAGCCCTCAGGGAGCAAGAAAATAATAAGTGAAGCAAAACAAGATGAAAACGACACAACAAGCACTTCAGCATCACTTTGACGGAACCTTGAATGTGGGGGCAAATTATTAGTACATAAACATAATAATCTTTTTGTGTCATTTCCTCATCAAGTACCCTTGGACTTGGGTCTGCTTTTTCAAACTTCATGAATTTTTCTTCCTTGTATTTTCAGACGTCTATCAATAAACCCATGTACCTTGATGCTTGGACTCCTCTACTGTGAACGTTTACGTCAAATCAACCCGGATTTTCTGAACAAAATATCATCTTCGGATCTGTTTGTTGTTTCACTTGTAAGTTAATGGAATCATTATCTATGTACAAGCTGCATGCCAAATTTTCCTTTTTTGCAAACAAATACAACTACGATATTTATTTTGTGTTTCTTGTTGTTATTCTCAAATTGAATCATATTTTAGTGTTTGGGTGTTTTGAGTTAATTCTCGATTTGTCTTTGAAGGTTATTAGCTCGAAGTTTCTTAATGACGAAGGAGAGGATGATGAAATATTTAACGACGAATGGGCTGAAGCTGGTAGGGAATTTGAAATTTTCATTAATAAAAATTTTTTATCGTGTCAATAGTTAAAATGTCAGAACGTTAATTAAGTAGCTAATTTATTAAGCCTGAAAATTGTTATGTTTGGTTTTCCCTGAGATTTATCGCAATTGGCCATTAATAATAAATATATATTTTGTAGGTGGTTTGGCAGTCAAAACTGTGAATCGATTGGAAAGAGAATTTCTTGATGCTATTGTAAGTATTCAAAATCTATTTTAAGCCTTTATTCTTAAACTAACTAAGATTGATATCATTCATGCTTTCAAGCAAGCAATTTTTATTAATTCACCTAAGGCAGGCTTTAAGGCAGTTCACATCAAAACCAAAAGGCAGGTGCTGTGTAGAAAGAGTTCGTTTTCTCACTTGGACTTTTCAATTAATTTCTGTTGGTCATGTCACTACACATTTTTTTCAAATAAGAAACCTAGCTAAAGGCTCACTAGTAAAAGTTTCTTAAATTCTCTATTGTTTTCTATTGTTTAAAGAAACAAAAGAATCTATTGTAATTTGCGAGAAATCTTACTAGTGGGTTTCTTATAAAGTGGTTTCTTATAAAAAAACGTGTATATCTTGTGAGCTGATTGGTGCTCAAACACAATACCAATCTAGCTCCACTTTTCTGATTGGTGCATTACGATCTGCATCTGGGTATAAATTGGCCTTGTTCATGTGTTTAAGTCTGTTTCTGACGTTCATGCTCTGAGAAGTGTCAGATATAAAAAAGCTTTTTAAGTATGTCCGACAATGTTTCCACTGTTTATAGCAATCTTGAAATTTTGTACTGCTCAAAAATTATTTAAGGCAGTTATCAAATCAAGGTGATTCAGACCTGTGTCTGGATACGTGCTAAGTACGTCAAAGCAATATCTCTATGTTGTGTTGTTTTATTTTTACAGCAATGGAAAGTCTATGTTGGTCCTCAGGAATTTTTACTTTTCTGTAACAAATTGGAAACAAGGTAAAGACCGATTTATCTGTAGGCCATGGCCAAATGATCAAACATTGTTTGTCTGTCAAACATTTGAAATTTGTTTATCAAGAAATGTTTGAACGTTTTGGCCACGACATTGCTTGACAAAAAGAGTGTTGAAGAAGTTCAAACAAATTTCAGAAATATTTTTGCTTGATGCGAGCAGAAATTGTTTGACGAGCAATGTTTTACGAAGTGGCCAAAAAGTAAAACATTTTGCTTGGCATGTTGATTTCAATTGATTACAAACCATGTTTGATCGTTTAACCAGGGCCTCCGTATGATCAAACATTGTTTGTCAAAGATTTGAAATTGGCTTGTTGAACACAATGTTTGATCGTTTGGCAATATCACAAAACAACGCTTATGAAACAATTTTTTACTTGACACAAGCAAAAGTAAGGTATTTTTTGACGGAAAAGATTGTTTTGAGAATTAAAAACTGACGCAAACTTGCAGCACTTCTTCATAAGATTCAGACTGTCTTTAAAGAGCGAAACAAACTCACGTTATATTTCATTTATTTCGAACAGAATCGCTATGAAGCATGGTTTATCACGTGGCTGGTTTTCTTACACTGATCTCACTCGTATATTGGCTCAGATGCATTATTTGGAAACAGTGAAAAGTGCAGTAAACAATGGTCTTCAGGTATGATCATTTCCTAAAAAATTTTAGTATATCGATCATTTCATGAATTTCTTTCATTCATTTCCGTCAGTTCATTCATTTGGGTCACTGCTTCATGTTTCTTTCGCTCATTCTTTCATTCATTCATTCAGTTATTTATTTATTCATTCATTCGTTTATGCATTCATTCACTTCATTATTTACTCATTTAATTAGTTAAAGTTTTCATTCATCTGTTAGTTAATTTTCTCGCTAGCTTGTTCACCCAGAAGCATTTTGTTCACATTACTCTATAGATTTTTGAACAAGTTCTCCAGAGTTGATATTTTCAAAACGGGTTTTTAATTCTCAGTTGTTAGAACGATGTGCTGTTAACGTACAAAAAGAATTTCTTTGCACCAAAAATTAAAGAAAGAAGATATTTTTGTACAATTTTAGCGCTGTTTCCAAATTCTTAATTATATTTTGATCTCCATTCTTACCCCAACAGGTTGTTCTTGGTTGTACCCTAATGTACGGTTTATCTCTCAGTGTCATTCTCAGCTCTGCTTTATGCCTGAGTGCATCTTACACGAAAAATTCTGCAGTGAATGCCAGAGACAGCCTGCATCCGTATGCCGATCGCCCAATCACGAGAGCAAGACCCACAGAACAGGTCAATACCTGTGATGATACCTTGAATGCCAGAATGCACAAACAAGCATCAAATGAAAGCTGTCCAATGCCTAACTCAATACCGTCGCAACAGCATGTGCATCTAATTGCAGGAAATGCCAACAGGCGAGGTAATGCAAGTGTCCAAGGAATGCGGTCTTCTAATTTTGGATTCGGGAATGGAACGGACTTTGGAAATTGGCCTACAGACGTAAGATGGCTAAAAAACAACGACAACTACCGCTTTGCCTTTGAAAATCTCGCTGCGACATTGAAAAGCGCGGATGAGACCGACTTTGTGGCCAAAATCTTGCTTTACTTGCAAACCCGGGTGAAAACGACCTAGCAGACACAGGAATTTATGGATCAAGAATGCCCGGCGAGAACCGACTACAGCTGATGAATTGTGCTCGTAGCGAAAGGAAAAGGCTTTGAATGATCGATTACATGGAAGAGAACAGTCCGTTGCAAATAGAGAAACCAAACAACTCCTCACTGTGGAGCAGACGACACATTCGGCCTGTTGAAAACCATTGGAAAGAGTTGGCTTCGACTCCTTACGATATGCCATCGATTGCTGGTCATCTGTATTCAGTTTCTCACGGCCTGCTCATTGAGAATATGGCATTTCGCTTATTTCTGGTGTCAAGTAACAACCCTATGATTAACCTTTTTGAAACTTTTGTAGCTATAACTGTATCCTGTTAAGTCTTTATTATTCTTACACCGTTTTGCTGTTTCTTGTGTTTTATCTTATATCTAATAATAGCATCTTGCATTTGTTTTGCATTTGCATTTTTACTGTTTATCTTGTTAAAGTTTGTCGTCTTATTCTTTGCTATAATCATGAAAAATGAATATCAAGTGTTCTTTCAGTCTGCTGCCTGTGAATGGGAAAACCCACACAAAAGGCCCCCTTCCACTTCTCCCTATTCCTCACAATCGCGCAGGGGGCACGCAGGCAGTGCCCCCAAATCACCGTCAAGATGAGTTTTGTAGACTGAATCTGATGTAAAAGAAAAACAATCTTTCCGCTTTTAACCAAACAATCTCGTTTGAAACGATCAAAAAAGCAAGAAAATATGTTTTGAAGATCAATTCAAGAGTGGAAGTTTTGAAAGATATTGCTTTGAAACCTTTGTTGCATCAGAAACAGATAACCCGCAATAGACAGAAAAACAAAATCGGAGTCGGACAGTCAACTTTTTGTTGTGTTTCTCTAGCAGTGGAATTGCTATTTCAAATAAGGCTTTCTTAACAAGAGGGACTGGCATGTTTTTGTCAGTCAGTGGTCGAATTAATTGTCAATTATCTCAGCTAAACTTGTTTCCAGAAAGTAAAATTTTCTAGATCGCCAACATTGGCACTGCGGAAAAAAGATTTCTCGATTAGAACAGCCTGAGAGTGCAGCTAAGCTCTTGAGGGCCCCACTGCACTGGTTTAAACGAAATTATGAGTTTGTTCTGAAGATGGTAAAGAAAAAACGTCAGAAACAGAAGTTTTGTTCCACTCAAGAACTAAAAGGGAGGTATGAGAAGACGGTATCGTATCAGAGAAAACGAGTGAATAGAAATGAACTTTTGAATATTTACAACTCAGAGTTAGGATATTTACAAGTGCTAAATAAGAAGAATAAAAACCCTATTCTAATATCCCGGTGCAATTTTAAGTCTAGAACATTTAGGTGGAAAATTCGAAATAGAAAAATAGATTAATGATTTGCATCTATACATATTAACTTATCAGTTGAAAAGTGGGTTTAGGCAAAGTTAAGGCAAAAGAAAGCTTCCTTGAAATGAAGGAATGTTATAGTAATTAGAACCACGAGAGGTGAATATACATTACGTTTAGTTTACAAGCAGTTTATCATACAGAAATATACGGCAACAGATAAACAATTGAAAAGGCATACAGTTTATGTATTGAGCTGGCGATTCACGCATAAACCGTAACTACCGAATCGTCCCAAACGAAGCAGACCAAAGAACAAGTAATGACCTTGAATGATACTATGAAATGCCATTGATGCATCAACTAAGACTTCAAATGAAGAGACTTGCAAGCTAAGCTTATACGTAAATGGTAAAGATGGTGCACATAATTCAAGGAAAGTGCCTAAAGGCGAGGTAATGCAATGTGATAAGGAAATGCGAAGCTTCAAAGCTTTGTGGATCGTGATGTATCGAATTGGAAATTGGCCTTGACAAGAGTTCTGTAAAATGCTAGTTGATAATCCGATCCAAACCGTTTGTACTGTTTTCATGGAACTTCGCTGCTGAATCTGATATAAGCGGTGTAACATTTGTTCAAAATCGTTGGCTTTACTGTCAACTACGTGGTCTGTCAAACGACTATGCAGACAGCTCGTGCAATTTATGATCTAGAATGCCGTTGTGATGATCGCGACTCGAACAGCTTTAGAGTGAATTGTGCTCGACTGAAATGATCAAGTCTTTGAATGATCTGGCATTACATTGATATGATGAAATCAGTTCGATTGCGAATGAGAATATGATAATAACTCAATACTTGGAGCAGTCAACATTATCGGACTTGTCTAGAAAACATGTGATAAGATGAATTGAGCTTATCTGACATTTATCATATGGACGATACTGTGGTACATGATATAGTAATGTCGTATCGGCATGCTATTGCTGAATATGGAATGATTTCGCTATCTAACGTGCAAGTAATAGCCTTGATCGTTACCTTTTGAAACTTTTGAATATAGCTTCATTAACTATTCTGACACTTAGACATGATGATAATTACAACTTTTAGCTGATTACTTAGAGCTTATCTTGAAATCTAATAATGAGACATGAACAATTAAACCTGAATATCTATACAATTACAGAGTTGTATCTTGTTAAGTCTGTAGTATTACTTTAGTTTATAATCAGAAAATGATATCAAATGTTACTGTTGCATCTAAGTCCTTGATGGAAAACCACTAATAAAGCTCACATCTTACACATATAAAAGCCACGACCTCGGGGCCAGAAACAAAGAGCATTGCCAAATCACCGCAATTTGATGAGTAATAGACGAACTGAATGTAAAAGACAACAATCATAGTCATCACAGAAACAATATTTACATCAACAATCTCGTTGACACATCAAATGTAGCAAGTATAAATATGTTTTGCAAAGTTCACTTCGAAGAGTGGAAGTTTATGTAAAATATCTGTAGAAATCTGCTTTCAGCATCAGATACAGATTAACCCGCATTGACACGATATTAAACATTTTATCATATTGCTGGTAGAGTTCAGACAGTAAACATTTAAACATTGCGTCAGCTAAGATTAGCAAGCAGTGCTATTTGAATATAAGGCTTTCTAACAAGAGTCGAGAGGAAAATTTGTAGTCAGTGAATTGAATTGAATTATCAGTAAACTGTTTCCAGAAATAGAAAATTTTCTAAGTATTTCAGTGAAAATTATCCTCTGAAATAGCTAAAGAGTTATGTAAAGTTTACAGTTTCTTAGAGTAGTCTAAGTTCTTATAGTTTGCATATACTTTCCCTATAGACAAGAAATAGCGAGCTGTTATTTTTCCTTACCTTAATCGCTTTCTTCAAATTGATCAAACTCGATCTGACGATAGTGATAAGATTATTGAATCGGACCATCTCTTGAACCAAAACTGTGTTCATACTCTGGAAAAATATAGAGAGGTTATGAGGAAATTGAATGATTGAAAAATAGGAAACATAAAGAACACACCATAAAGGCTTCCTTCTTCTGGAGACAGCAACATGCTTCTATCTTTGCACGACCGAATAAGCAAAACAACTTAGTCTTCCATGATCTTACTTTACGGAACGTAAAGTCTTTTTTTTAAGGTTGTCTGCTTCTAAGGCCCCAGGCAAACGAGCAAGCATAGTTGATCAAACATTTGCGATTTGTTTCTCATACAAATGTTCGACCGTCTATTTCCTTCTCATACATTGTTTGTCAACCATTCTAACGTTTTGGCCACATAACAAAACATTGGTTGTCAAAAATTATTTGCTTGAGACAAGCATAAAAACATTGCTGGGCGAATTCTGCTTGTTTAGCAATGTTTTATGACGTGGCCAACAATTCAAACATTGCTTCTGAAGCAAACCAGAAATGTTTGACCAACAATGTTTGATTGTTTGACCATGGCCTACAAGCGATCAGACTAACAACAGAAAATATTTTCTCAGAGATGCCATTCCTATAACTATTAACCAATATTGAAAAAAATTACGCTTCTTACCTGAGTATATGTTGTGGGGTATTTCCTAAGCGCAGCTTCGTTATCGAAATTCTTTGGAAGCTTTTGCAGGATGTCTTCAGCGACTTCTGTGAGAACTTCATCATCTGATTTGCCACCGCTGGACGAAGCACGAGCCTTGAATGAAAGAAAAGTTGAAAATATGCTTACAAATTACCTAACATTGTTTTCGTGTATCTAAAAAGTTAAGTCGTTGAATGGTTACATACATTCGGTTCACGATCTGTTGGTCGTTTGCCAAAATTGACGAATTTCTAACAAACCTTTAGTTCTGAATAATAAAATCTTCTTTTGTCTTATTTTCTGATTCTTCGGATGTATCTTCAGGGTCTCTTTTTTATATCTCAAACCTGACCCTCTCTTCAACTTCTAATCTTTAGTTCTTACGCTAACTCCAACCCTGTCCTTAATCCTAACCCATCTGTTGATCAAAGTGGCCATCTTTATGTTTTAAATAGGTTTAAATCGTCCTTTCATAATAAAGAATCGACTACTTGCTTGCTACACAAATATGAATTCATCCGCTTTTTAAACTGGACAGCATTATATTTTCCTGCTCATATATTGCACCTTTTTTTTATCATTATCATTTTCAAGTTATCAGGCTTTAAGTTACGAACAAGGGTAGATGAGCCTTCTTTTCTTGATTCAAGTAGAGTATGTTTTTACTATTATGACAAAACGTTATTGAGTATAGCTGCTGCATTGTACGAACTAAGTGATTGCTTGATACTAGATAATGATGGACTTTACCTCCGTCAGAAAACATCATTACATATTGCTTACCCGTAGGTAGAACAGTCTTGCAAGGGGGTGAAAGTAGCAATAATATAGTTTATTTATTTATATTAATATACCTGAGTTAGAAGTATGCTGTCGAATAACAGAATTGTCTCTTGTTGATCTTTTGTGATGTCTGCATTAGCATGCATACCAAATACTTCAGGATGAGGTATTATTGGCAGTGATTTGGCATAGTCTATGTAGGATTCGTACTAAAAGATCAAGAATATAGATCAAGTTATACCATGTAAATTAAAAGAGACATATATTTGTGTATGGCCTATAATCCTTGATAGAAGAAGTTAAAGCATCTCTGATTTCAAATACGAATTATAAGACTTTCAAGTTGATCTGGCACTAGCAAGGTACATGCCTCCTTCTACTCCCTTAAAAATTATTGATATTTCAGACTGTATTGTGCTAGGAATCGCTAAAACTTGAAACTAATTGAGAATTTCAATCATGATCAACATTGCTCAAAAGGGGACAAGTAAGGTTCAGAATTCCTATCCCAGCACTTTTGGCAGCTCTTTAGCTCAATGGAATCGTCATTGGCTCTCTGGTCATGCAGTCTTGGGCTCAAATTTCATCAATTGTGGTATGCCACTTGTAGAAAAATCTATGCACATAAGGATGATAATTTTATAATGCCACTCACATCTCCTTCAGGTGGTGCATAATAGGTTCCACTTGGTGAGAAGAGATATTTGTCGTCTTTGATTATTTCATTGCAATAACAAGTATCAAGAATGGTCAAGAGAGTTCTTCTATCTCGATCATCTGTAACACGACCACCATAGTTACACTCGCCGGTCAAGTACTTCAATGCATCCAATGGAACTTCCTGCAAAGAAAGGCAAATGATTAAAAGTACTTTTTCATCAACATTTTTTCATACTATGATCTTATCTGATCTGTTCTGACGTGATCCAGTCTCACATGAACTGGTCTGACAAGATCTGACCTGATTTTATCTTGTCAGAAATCTGAGTTGACTTGATCTAATGGAAATTGATCTGATCTGATCGAATTTGCTTTGTCTTGTTTTTATTTGTCTTAACCTGATTTAATCTAACCCAACTTAACCTGACTTGATCCGGCCCGACCTGACCTCACATGATGTGACAGATGCTACCTGGCTGGTCTTGACCTGAGTTTATTTGACCGGATAGAATGGGACCTGACCTGACCTGACCTGACCCGATCAGACCTGACTTGATTTGACGTGACCTGTTCTGCTCTAATCTGCTCGAGGTAACCAAACCTCACCAAATGATCGGATATGACTTGATTCGATGTGAAGATTCAAAACATAGCTATCCTGAGCCTGTTTCAGCCAAAGATCGAACTCTCAATAGTGGTAAACAGACCGTGATTATGTTACTTAGTAGCAAAGCTGGAGAACTGTGGCAAGAAACAAAGAAATAGTGTTGAAGGCCAGGGTTAAATGAAAACTTTAATCAAATACTCACGTCATACGCATCAAGAAACATATGCAACTGTCGGACGCTGATTCGTAAATCGGTTTCATTGAACTCGTAAGGAATATTCCAACCAAGAGGGCCGAATTTTCGTCTTTCTTGTGTCAGGGCATGGAAGAAACACAATCCAAACAGCATCTTCTTGAACTCATACTAAAAAATAACCCAAAATAAAAATAGAGTTTTAAAGGAATAGGCCCGGTTAAATGTACTATATATAATATGTCAGTTCGGATCAAACTCCACCAAGAAAAGTGAAAACAAACAAAAATAAGACCGCTTTTTATAAAGTTGATACCGATTTTGGAAAAATCGATACCCTTATTTATACCAATTTTCAGAAAATTAAGACCCATGTTTATACCAAAATCATGAAAAACAATGCCGCACGTCCCCAGTACCCAAAATATATTAAGTACCCTCAAACTCCGGGGAATAGGAAACTGAAGATGGTAGCTCAGTATGGTCCATTTTGGGCTGATATTCCAGCAGCCTAGTCATAGACTAACTGACACTTATAACCATTGACTATGTAGAATAAGTCAGGTTGAGTGTTAATTTTTAGCAAGAGAGAATTGATCTGTCGCACGTGAAATGATATTCACTTTTAGTAGTGGAGGATATAAGTTCCAACAAATATCTTTTAGGTAGGGATACAGATCTGGGGGGGTCGTGGGATGGCTGAGCCCCCATAGCTGCTGCAAGAAATTTGCAGCTTGGCGCATTTTGGTATTCTTCTTTCATTAATTTGTCCGTAGAACCCCCCTGGGTTCTACTAGTTACTTTTCAGCTCTACACTTCTGCTTTTAGGTTAATTAACGATAGCTTGTCAGAAACGTCTATCAAATATTAAGAAATTAATCCTAGAGGATTCGCTAGATGTTAATGATTGTATTAAAACAGACTGCCGTACTGTAGCTTATGCAAGTTAATAATAAACTAATGCGATTCCCGACTCTTACTAAAAATTTCCTTATCTTTTAACAGTTGTGTTTATTTACGATTGAATAAATGCTGAAAATTTCGAACTATAACTTACCGGCTTTTTACAGCTTGAAAAGAAGTCTGGATCGCCAATCGGATCACTGAGATAAGACCGGTATATATTAGACCGGAGACCTTTCGGAGGCTCATTGGTTAATTTGACTCCGTTTTGCAAGACCGAGACAGGAAAGTGAGGTGATGGATAACTTGTTAGCCAAAGTCTGAAATCCGGATGAGTTGACTCCGGGTTCAGTTCCTAAAACAGAACAGAAAGCGTTATGTGAGAAACATTATTGAGAGCAGTTGTATTTCGGGCCTAGCAGTCGTAGTTAGTGCCATTTGTGTCCGACGAGCAATATCAACGGGTCGATAATTCAGGTGTACATATCGTAATGATTCGATTAAACGCATGGTCCAATTCGCGACTTCACTTTAAATGCATGTCTCCAGGAAACACCACAGCTAATTCCGCCGGGGGCGTTAATAAGAGAAAATACGGTACTGAAGTAAAACTTATTACTCTAACCTCACAGATCTTTTCAAGAGTTGACATCCATGACACTGCAAGATGGCAATTTTGAAGAACAACCCACGTGCCTTCTCTGACGCCTTTTTCAATCATTTTTAATGCTATTGGACCCTGACCTTGACCAAGAGACAATGAACTAAGCTTTGATCCACTGAAACCCTGCAATATAAAGAATAGTAGTAAATATAATGGTATATTAAACCATGCAGGGTTGTATCACGGCGGAGGAGGGGGTTCTTCCATAGTAAAGCTATCTGGGGATGTGCCATTCCCAATGGTATAATTTTTTGGACTTATAGTCCAGCCAAGGGTATACTTCTTTGCAAATTTTGTCTAGCCACGGTCTAACTAAGGATTTCATATTTGACAATGTTGTTCTTGGGAATTGTCATGCTTGCAGCTTAAATAGTCTGGGCAAGGTTATCACTTTATGATATGACATGAATGGCTTGGAAATGAATCTAGCAAAGGGTAGGGTATGATTGTACAATATTAGTCTAGCCAAGGGTATCATTTTTGCAGAAAGTAGTCTAGAAAAGGGTGCCACTGTCAAAAAAATTAATCTGCCAACGGTACCACTTTAAACATGCGCACGGCAAGTTCCTACTTGACAAGAAAATTTTAATGTTTCACAAACAATGTTTGACTGCTTTTCAAGTGCCTATTGCCTAACAAGCTTGACTCAATATAAACTGTGTATTGTATTGCTCTATGTAATGGATTGCATTGTGCTCCACTGCAACATACTATATTGTCATGCACTGAATTACAGAGTCTTGCAATGTATCGTATAACACACTGTGTTCAATCGTTATGTATTCAATGGTATGTTATTGTTTTGTGTTGTATCGCATTGTATTGTATTGCATTGTAATGTTTTGAAGGTACTGCGTTTAGTAATCATTGCATCGTATCACATTTGTGTTGTATTGCATTTTATCATATTGTATTGTATTCAATTTACTGCAATCACAAGTATTCAACATGCAACATGTTGTTTTCAATCCACGCAATAAATCGTACCTGATCATCAGCAAATTTAAGAAGAGCAACCATTGGATCTGAACCAGGCGATAGAATAAATATAATTGGAGCAATGCTGCTTGAATCATTGAATGATTTTGCCAAATCAAACGGTGGAGGCTCAATGTAATTTTTGCCAAGTTTAGCAGTGACAAACTCTTGCACTGCCGGCACAATCTAAACAAAAAAACAGATATTTAGAAAATCGAGAAATGGAAACTATACGTTTAATAAATGCAAACTAGGATCGATTTTCCACTAGGTCACTAGGATAGATTTTTCCAGAAGAGGTATACCACAGTACATGGGATTCGAGCCTTCGCTGCATGATCAGAGAGCCAATGACGTTTCCACTGAGCTATAGAGCCCAATGAAATCGTCGAGTAACTCTCTAAGTCATACAACCCCCAAAGCTCTCCTCCTGTTCGGCTTTGAGTTTCGGCTACATTAAGCCTTCTTCAGTATATCTTCTTCATTATAGGTATATCTTTCTTGAATGGGAAATAGTAGGATAGATTTCTCCACGATTGATATACCACTACTGAAGGGACTCAAACTTAGACAGTCTGCATGCACAGAGAGATCGATTATTTGATCATGATGCATCGCTTTCAATGTCGAATCTCTATATAATGACTGTAAATTCCGTTACAAAACGTAATGCATCTTGATAAATGCAATAAATAATAAATATACTTCTGAGAGTTTCTTAAATTATGGAGGTCTGTAGATCTAGGTTTCTTATAAAAAGGTGTAAAACCTATGCAAGCTGAGAGATTTAATAACTGACACCCGTCTTAAAAACGATGTAATGTATTATGCAGAGTCTTCAGCATGATATCAGATGGGAAATCTCGGTTTTACACTAAATTTCGAAATTATTAAAGAAGTTTGTAATGTCTGATTACCTTGTCTGGTCTCAAGCAACGTAAAACAAGCATTTTCTGAAATAGTTCCAGCTTTTCGTTCCATTCACCAGGTAGGTCCTCGTGATGGGGGTCCTAAAACACATGAAAAATCTTAATCAAGTTTATGCTTCTATATTACAGTCTTTGAGCCATGCAGTATTTTAGGACAGCGAAAAACAACGGAAACATCTTTGCCATGCATAAAAGGACTTTTCGTTTGAAACTCCTAGTATAAACGTCAGGCAAAGATCGAAACGTCAGGCAAAGATCGAAACGGGATCGATCGAAACTTAAAGCTTGAATTGTACACTCACGTTGCTGTCATATAACTTTTTCCATCCATCTTTGTAAGCAGGAAATTTCTTCCTCAATCCCTTGAATCTGTTGTAATGAAAACATTAACATGATAAAGGACATGCTATAATCTATAACAATAGCAAGAGCTCGGGCGCCATTTCACCGTGCCCTGAACCAAATATATAGCTCAGCTAAAAATTCTGTAACGAGTAAATTATTTTACACTTCTGGATGCTTTTAGTGAGGTCTAATAGTATCTTTAACTTCAAGCAAGCAAGGCAAGACAGAAAGCAAGTAAGCAAACAAGCAAACAAGCAAGCAAGCAAGGTAAGATAGAAAGCAACCATGCAACCATGCAAGCAAGCAAACAAGCAAGCAAGTAAGGGTAAAAGGCAAGATAGAAAGCAAGAAAGCAAGCAGGCATTTTAATTGTTAACGCAAGTTGAGGTTTCTAGCATCTTGATCCTGATATGGACCTGCAGCTTGCGTCCCAGGCAGATATTCTGGAACGAATACCCTGGGTACTCGTTCCTATCGTGCACCTACTGTCTTTTTAAGGCATGGTCCTAGAGGGAAGATAGAATAGTCCAGGGCTTAAGCAGCGAGTGGCGGGAGCAACTTCCACCCATGGTTTTTTTGACATTCCTCATTTTCAGGACACGATCTGTTCGCAAAGAGTCCAGCTCCAAACCATTTGGTCACCCTTGTCTATTCTATGAAATGAATTAGAAGATGGTAAATTTCACAGAATGCTCCTAAATGTTTCACAGGACTCTAATCTTACCTTGGCATCTCATCTAGTCTGCAGATTTCATCCCATGACTGCTTGGGAAGCCAGCTGGCAGGATTCGCATGTGGATTATCCAGACCAACACCTCCTGTTAATAAAAACCTCCATTCTGTCTCTTCTACTTCGTGGTCATGTTTCAGAAGATTAACACAGAGTAGTAATGAGAACAGCAGCTAAGGAAAAGATAGTGTGCAAAATTAAAGACAAATCAAAGGATTCTCGTGTTGATCAAATAAACACACACAGAGCAAATAAACACACACAGACAAACAAACAAGAGGCTAGCCAAAAAAACCAAGCTGACAACAAGAAGACAACCAAACAAATAATCAAGAAACAAACAAAGAAACAAACCAAAAGGAAGCAAATAAACATTATCAAATAACAAAATAAACGAATAACCAAATAACCAAATAACCAAATTACCGAATTACTAAAAACCAAACAGCCAAATTATCAAAATACTAAATTACAAAATAACCAAATAACCAAATAACCAAATAAACCAAATAACCAAATAACTAAATTAACAAATTATTTAATTACCAAATTACCAAAACAATGAACGATAGAACAAAAGAAGAAACAAACAAACAAAAAAACAAACAAACAAACAAACAAGCAAGCAAGCAAACAAAAAAAAACAAACAAACAAACAAACAAACAAACAAACAAACAAACAAACAAACAAACAAACAAGCAAGCAAACAAAAAAACAAAGTAGTATTTGAGATAGAGAATATTACCTTATCCTTCTCGAATAATGATCGACAGACATTGCAGTATAGAGAGTATGTAAAATGACTTTTCAAGTTTGCCAATCTGTAAAACAATACAATCAAGAAATTACTGCAACTGAGTCAAAAAATACCTAATTATCCTGGATACTACAAATGTGAAACAAAGGGAGGACTATCTTAGTATACATTCCTTATTGCTCTATGTGATCAATTGCAAAATTAATGGGTCATTTATCAGAACCACGACCCTGGAGAAAATGGCTGGTATAAGGTTTTTTATAACCTGTCAAAAGCTAGATAAAATTCTAACCCTTACCCCCTGCACCAATTTCAATCTTGATTACTTACATGCTACTTTATTTTCTCGAAGTTTCCTTATTGAAAAGCAACACACAACATTGAATCTGGGGGATCTGGGGAGGGGAAAAAGGTCACAAATACTGAATGTAAACCAAATGGCTTTGTAATTCTTAGAACTCGACCCCATTTTAAGTAAGTTGTTAAAATTGTATGTAAGTTTAAGTGCTCAACACCTCTAAGTTTTTGCTTATCAATTTGTTGGGAGACTTTAGAAGAAAGTCAGGAACAGGCAGTGAATGCAGGTGAATACGATGAATAATGAAATGAAAAAGCTTACAGACCTCTTGTCGATCTCATCAGACTTTTCAGAATTGTCAATTGAACTGATGAATAGATTGATGAACCAACCAAGAGAGTATTGATACATGGGTTCGATATTAGCAAGATCAGCGATTGAGAAGAACAGAACTGTCGAATGAATTGCAGTTGGCTTGTATTGCATACGGGTTTCGTCGATTTTGGCCTCGGTTGTCTCAGCAATAGCCTTGGAAAAGATAGTAAACAGTCAATCAATAAACTATATCCCGTGAAATGTGGTATGCCGTTTGTAGCAAAACCAATAAGCAATATGTATATATAAGGAAATACATAGCTTCGGGAAGTAGTTTTAAGAAGTAGCTTAAGTTTAAGGAGCAAATGTGACGAAGATCACATAAGTAGGGCACTTTCAAGAGCTGGTTTTTCCCCTCCTCTCCCAAAGTCAAACAGTGATTTAACCTCTTAACTTAGGATTCAAACAGAAACTTTAATCGATTCCTTTAATAACTGTTTAATTCACACAGAGATATCTTTTTCAGTAATACAAAAAACTCTCAGTTTCTCTTAATGTGTACAAGCAGAATATGAAAGCGACACTTTCAATAGCATTGCCTCATCTCCAAAATGAATATTTGCCTACATCTCTTTCCTATATGAGAAAACTTCCTTGATGCCTTAAAAACTATAGCAAACTCTGGCTATTTCACACAAATCTGACTACTTAAACGCCGTCTAATAGCCTCAATTACATAAAACATTTCGGCTCAATCAAACAATCCTGTTTTGTGTAAGCTGCTGGCCAAACCAAACCAGATACAGTGTCACTAGCTGAGGGTAATGAAACGTGGCTTAAACTAAACCAATATAAAGGCTGTACCTGTTTCTCTGCTATTTCATCAGACAAGGTCTTCGATGAAGAAAGAACCTGAATAGCGGTCTCATCCTCCAGGATATTTCCTTCTGATGAAGATAGCACTTCAAGGATCTTGTCTTCGATTTCTTTCAGCTGTCTCTTGTTTTCAGCACTTTGTAATATCAGAGCATTCTTCTCTTCTTCCAGTTCAGGTCTTTCTCTCGCCACAACGATACCTAATAGTTGATCTTCCAGACCTTCTGGCGTTATCATGAAATTCAGTAACGTCACCTGAAAAAAGAGAGAAATACAAAACTTTACTACTGATAGAATCAACTGGAAATTCAAAGAGCAAAACTAAATATTTCAGTCAATAAAACATATTTCCAACACATTATGTACAACTTCAGATATAATTTCCCTTGTTGCTATCGTTTTCACAGAAATCTCTAAAAAATCCATTTGCTTCAACGGGAATCCCGTAAGAATTTTCGCGGAGTGAAAATGCCCCATGAGTTTGGCAGGTACAGTAAAAGGACCGTACTTTCAGTTCAATTAGCCACTCGGAATTGAACATAGCCGAAAATGCTCAGTGGCATATTCAGTGAAATGTTCAGTTCATTTGCCCAGGTCCTAAAAACATAAGTTTTTTAACACAGCCTGTTTAGGTTTTAGGTGTAGGTTCTTAAAAGAGGATCTACAGCGATTGCAAGGAAAAATAAAGCATGATTCAAGGTTTAGCAGTCTTAGAAGGCCCCTGCGTCTCAATGTTCCGAATGCAATGTTTTTGGAGTCCGTGAAACAGGTTAAACCAAGCACGAGTTGCACTTTAGTCCTAGTGAATGATCCGAGTCAACTTAAGAACCTCTTTGGATATCAGGCTTAAATAGTCCTCATTATTGGTTTGAAAATATATATATCCAGGTTGTAGATTCTTAACAAATGAAGATTCTTATGCGATGGTTTCCTGCATTCCACTCTTAACAAACAAACGAGACATGTAATAAACGTGGAAATCTTAGAAATAAACGTTTAGTATTTGGATAAACTAAAATGACATTTACCTTAACTGCTGTCTCTGGTGGGTAGTGAGGATTTCTTAACTTCGTTGTCATGTAAAACCTACATGAAAATAGCAAACAAATTAGAAAAATAATAAAATTGTGAAAAAGCGGAAATACTGTCGGGCATACTTAAAAGCTCTTTTCGTCTGACACTCATGAGAGTATAAACGTCAGAAACAGACCTAAACAATTGACTGAGATGGAATTTAAACCCAGACGCGTATCGAAATGCACCAATCAGAACATTATGGCTAGTTTGGTATTGTGTTTTGAGCACCAATCAGCTACCGGGATACAGCGAGATGACCAATAGAAATTAATTGAAGGGTCCAAGTGAGAAAACGAACTCTTTCTGTCTGCAGAGAACTGGCTTTTGGTTTTGATCGGGACAGATTCTAAAACAGAGCTTTCAAGGAGATAAAGAAATTCTCTGATACCTAAAATCCTTGGAATACTCTATTGTGCTGTCACCGAGTCTAATGCAGATCGACCCTCCTTGCTTGAAAACTTGTTTTAGAAGAAGTGGCTCGAGAATGGGGTCAATTTCTTCGTTGATATTCTCAAGTAACACCTGCAAAAGCATACGAAAATTCAGTTAGCTACAATGAAGATTAGTAATACTGCAATATCATTATTAACAACGAATTCGGCTAAAAAGCAGTACAGCATACAATTAAATGGTGAATCTGTATAATTCTTACCGGAGCTCCAAACTGAATACAATTTTCTAATGTTCTGACATAGTCTGGATCTGTTAATTTGATAACATGCAAATTCTTTTTTTCCATATTTTTTATCCATTTATTTGCTTGTCCTTGCGGATCGATCATCAACGGCCAACGATTCGAATTCCTGGCGAAAAATCAGGAAAAATGATTACAGTAAAAGCTCTATTTAGCCCTGGAAGTCTTTGAGGAGGGACTTATCAGAGAGGTGGCTTATTAGAGATTGGGGCCTTAATAAATTATTCAGCATATTTTGTTCTTCATTTGTCAAGACGAAAGCTACAGACATTAAAAAATGAACTAAAAAAGGAAATGTTTTAACCTTAGATCGCATGAAATTCGTAGTAACTAAGTAGTTATTAGTTGTTGTAAGACACAAGTTTTGGATATCAAACACGTCACAACTTAATTTCATTTAATTCCGTACGTTTACTACTTAACGTTTTATAGAGATGAGGAGCTTATTTCAAGCATGTTTCAAGTTTCACTTGAAAAGGGGGGGCTTAATAGAGAGGGGGGGCTAGAACGAGAGAGGGGGCTTAATAGAGATTTACGGTAATTAAAAAGATGACTGTAAATGAAGAAAAAGTCTATATGGATAATGAGGTTAGTGAAAGAGAAAATGAAAAGTATCCATCTATCTTACCCAACAATGATTCCATTTTCAATAGAGAAATTATCAGTAGGTAGACCAGCGATATTCCAATCTCGAATCTTGACGGGGTCACCTAATGCGTGAGTTAATGATAGATCGTCTGAGCATAAGACATCGAATTTCTTGCAGTCTGCCATCCATTGAGCAGCTTGTTCCTATGAAAGAACCAGCTGGTATTCAAAATCCTGCATACGATCAAGTTTATGAACTTGGTAATGATACTTGACCATGCAGATGGCTTCTGATGTATGGAAAGTGAAATTCTAGGAAGTTTTCTTTTTAAAAGTAACACTATCTCAGGAGAAATAGCAGACTGAAGCCTTCAAGCGCAACGTGAAAAGCAACTGCCTAGGCCCTACCAAATTCTAGGGACGTTTTTGTATGTTATATCGCTTATCTTTGCGTACATACCAAGAGTCTATCTACATCTATATTCTGTTAATCAGTAAAGCCCGTAAGGACATCACACTGATGAGGTTCAGACCACTTAACTTGCAAACAAGTTTAAAAACGATGAAACTAGAAAACAGAAGTAAAGAAACAGGAGTTGTTGGCTAGAATGGTCATATAAGAGACCTGAATTTACTGTTTGCATGTTGAACGATCAGTCCCTATGAAAACTAAGAAAATCTACTAAGAAAAATTGGTCCTTGAGTTATTATTTGGTGATGCAGATTAGGTATTATCAGCAGCTATGCTGATGCCGACCTGCGGCTTTTATCCAAATACCAAAAAGGCATGTTAGAAAGGTTAACCATTTAATGCCAGTGAAATGTAATATGAAAGATTAAGGCCCTGACCAAACGATCAATATTGTTTGTCTAACATTTGAGATTTGCTCGTCAAGCAAAATGTTTGACCGTTTGGCCACGTCCAAAAACATTGCTCGTCCAACATTTTTCGCGTGCGTCAAGCAAAAAATGTTTTTGACCTTTTTGACGCCACAAATTTATCTTATTTTTGCTTGTCAAGCAATGTTTGGCCGCCTTTCCAACATTGCTTGTCAAACACTTCTTTTGATTTTCAACAAATGCAACAACTTGCAACATTTCACCAACTAGAAACATTTCATAGCAACAAGGTGTTCGTGCTTGTGCATTAGCAATGACATCGTTGTTGGACAGCAATGTTTTTGGACATGGCCAAACGGTCAAACATTTGTTGCAAAGGAAATTTGAAATGTCGGACCAACAATGTTTGATCGTTTGGCCAGGGCCCAAGAAGGTGGAAGGGAGAAGGAACAATTTCCTAGAACAAACGAGGCCTGAAAAAATTCAATCACAGCCTAAATGTTACCCGTTTAATTTCTGGTTAATAAAGCGAATTAACGACATTAAAAACTAGAAACTGTTGGTTAGAGATACGTAAACAGTTGCTTAGTTGTTTACTCTCATCAATAAACACGGTAATATCAATATATTATATCTAACCTGTCGATAATGCGATGTGAATGCACCAAGGTATGCAACAATGCCTGATGATACCAAAACATCACCAGCAAGATTATCATAGAGGATGCCAAGATCATGTGCGATTTTACTCCAACGATCTTTCTCTCCACCAAGACCTCCAATTAGTTGTTCGGCACGGACTAATTTCTTACTGCAAAGATCAACCTACGAAAAATGTCAAAGGGAATCTTGTAAATATACAGTATTCGTTAACCATAAAACTTGCAGGGATTGCTTGATTTGGTCTTTCTACACCGACTCAAAAGGCTTACTATAAAGCAATAAAAGATACACCCGTCATTACCAAGATATTGATATGGATTTTCAATTATTATAACACGAAGTTGAGGGGGTAAAGTCAAAAAATACAAACCTGCTTTTCCAAGTCCTCTTTCTTTCTTGTATTAGCTTCGAATTTTTCTTGTAACTTAGCAAGATTGTCCTGAACTTCTCTCAACATGGCTCTTTTCTTTTCCAAACTCTAGAAGCAAAAGATGAAAAAATGTTGGTACTTTAGTAGCTTACGTCTGCAACGTTTTAAAGGACATGAGCTGTAGAGGTCAATGAAATCGCTGAGAAACACTCCAAATCATACAGCCCAAAGCTCTCATCCCGTTTGACGTCTTTGTGTTTCTTCACCACCACGTTGAGCGTTCTTCACCACCATACATACATCTATTTGTCATGAATTGGAAAACATTAGGGTAGATTTTTCACAAGTGGCATACCACAATAGATGGGATTCGAACTTAGACTGCACGACCAGAGAGCCAACAACGTAATTCTAAGAAGAATAACTTACCTCCATTGCAACAGCAAGTTCTCCCTCTGCAGCCCTCAAGGCTTCTTTCTTTGGAGCAACAACTTTGGCAACTCTGAAAACATAAGTAGCTTATACTTAGATACCATTAGTAAATTATCATTTTAATAAATGTTGAAAATCATAAAGTTTCCTATTAGTATGGTATTGGTATGCTATGGCATGGTATGGTATTGTATCATAAGTCTTAGGCACTGACCAAACGAGCAAACATTGTAGGTCAAACATCTGAAATTTGCTTGTACAGCAAAATGTGTGACCGTTTGGCCAGTCACACTTCTCACTACACATTATTTATGCTTAACAAGACTTCAAAAACATTTTTCGCTTCTCACAAGCAAAAAATGTTAGACGAGCAACGTTTTGTGATTTGCCCAAACAGGATAACATTATGTTTGACAAGCAAATTTCAAATGTTTTTCAAACAATGTTTGATCATTTGGCCAGGGCCTCACAAACATTGCTTGACTTGACTTTCAAATGTTTGACAATGTTTTATCGTTTAGCCGAGTTACAAGATTAAGGCCCTAGCCAAATGATCAAACATTGCTAGTCAAACATCTGAACATCGCTTGTCAAACATAATGTTGTCCTGTTTGGGCAAATCACAAAACGTTGCTCGTCTAACATTTTTTGCTTGTGACAAGCAAAAAATGTTGTCAAAGTTTTTCAAAACATTGCTAAGAAATACCGCTTGTCAAGCAATGTTTGTGACAGGGCCAAACGATCAAACATTGCTCGTTAAGAAAGTCTCAAAATGTTGGACCTCAATGTTTGATCGTTTGGCCGGGGCATCTAGTATTTATATAGTATGAAGCTCTACCAATGAATCTTGCTTGTTCTTACTTATCATATGAATCCATAGCAAGAACCCATTTGCATAATCCTTCAGCTGCAGTAGAAGCATTCTTGATCTTATCAGGCACAAAATCTGGATTACTTGAATATGTTGTTCTTATAACTTTGATTATGTTCGGTGGGATGTTGTCCTGTTAAAAAAAACAAATATTAGCCGAAAGTTAAACAACTGTCAACATGTTAATTACTTATCAAGACAGGAAAAAATATAAAATTGCGAGAAATAGAGGAGACATCTCTGAACATAAACGATTTATACTTTAAAAAGAATCTAACTCAAGGCCTAGTTAGAAAAGTTCCTTATTTCTGGACCTCTTTTGATTAAATTGTAGTACCAAAAGATTCTTAAAAGTTCCTAATACTTAACTGTTTATTTAGTGGCACGACTATTATAAGAGACACTTGTATGTGAGCGAAGCTGGAAACGATTTGATACATGCCTAAACACACAATTTAGTGAATTTTGACTGCAAATAAAGTGGAACTGGCGTCCTAATTCTTGATTGGTTTCAGTGAAGAAAACATTAGAAATTGAGAAGTTCCTTAGCGATTTTATCTTTAGTAGCGAGTTGAAAGTGAAGTTGAAATGGTGTATTTAGCGTGAGTAACTAGGATCTCAGTGGTAGGTTAATTAATCAAGACCTCGACCCTGGCCGTGACATTACTGTATCTGGAGCTCGAACACCCGACTTCGCTGAGCTTCAGGCACAATGAGCCAGCTGGATCAGACCACGAAGCCAAAATATCTTCTAGTAGTTAGTATAGGAGTCAAGAAGTAGCTTGTATAAGTCCTTTAAATTTCTCGGGTTTCTACATGAAGGTTCCTTATAAATTGGCTCGTTATAAAAAATAAGCGTGCTTCAAAGAGAAACACAATAATATATCACAGATAGTTGAGACAAACCTTGTCGTAAGAACGAAGAGAGTCCAAAAATTTCATGTCACCAAGTAACCTCTTTGAAGGACCCCAGTAATCTTCAATCTTTTTACCAGATCCACTTGGATCAGGAATTTTATCAGATTTAATTCCTTTTAAGATGCAGATTGCTTCCATGACTATTTTGACACCATTTGGTGGATTTTTCATCGTTTTCACAATTGTGATGTCCTACAACGAAATTTAAATGCAATAAGAAAACGTATCATTAGATCAGCAGATCAAAAAATTAGAGTCAAGCCGATATATTAATGTACTCAGGTCTGAAATGCAGCCTCAGAAAAAAGATCATAGAATTAATGCCGTAGACTGTATCTGGTATACTTTCAGGGGTACGAAATTTGAGAAAGGGGAGAAGATAAATTGGAGGAAAAGTGCAGGAAAGAAAGTTCTAAGAAGCAGGGAAATTAAATTAAACTAAAAATTGAAAAACAAGGTTATAAGACCTGATATAGATGGTACAGTGAAAGAAAAAGAGAGTCTTTTCCGAAATTCATGTAGATGAACATATTACTTTAGGTTTTTATGACTTTATATCATTAGCATGTTTTAGAATTCTTTGTGTCTTAAATCTTCTCGGAAGATACCTGGAGCTTAAGCTTTAAGACTGTGTCTGGTCTAAAAATGGCGCATCTGAATGGCGAAACTGAGCAAATCAGAGAAAATTGGTTGAAAACTGGTGCGGCGAAACAACAGTCCTAAATCTGTGGATATAGCACAATTTAATTTGTAGGAATCGCAAGCTTTTAATAGATGATTAGCAGATGGGCTTATCGTTTCTGGAAATTCAGGTGGGGTTGATCCAAAGAAAAAAACCAATTTTTTGAAATGTAAGCCAGAAATTAACTTACAGAAGGTGTCAGTGTGTCCAAAGCAGACAATGCAGCTTCGAGAATGGGAAGTGCTTCGCCAAGATCTCGATCACATTCATCTTTGATTGCTTGAGCAGCACGTGCTTGTTCATTAGCGACCTCTTCATCAGCTTTAACAATCTACATAAATAAAACATCATGCTATAATATCATTTACAGGGCACGTATTGAATCAAGGACAACATGCATTTCATTTCAAGGCCCTGGCCAAACAATCAGACATCTGAGTTTGTAAAACATCTGAGATTTGCTTTTCAACACATTGATCGACTGTTTGACCACATCAAAAAACATTGCTCGTCCAACATTTTTGCTGAAGCATAAAAGGTATTAAAGTTAAAGCGAATCATTGTAAATCCACTCTGCTTCTCAAGCAAAGTTTTGTGGGGTGGCCAAACGGTCGAATATTGTTTGTAAGGCAAATTTAAAATGTTTGACCAACAATGTTTGTTCATTTGGCCAGGGCTTAAGAATGTGAGCGAAGATTTATCGAAGATTGAAGGCGCAAAATCAACTTCTATGGTCGAGGGAATTTCATTGCTTCATGTAATGTCTGATACAAAAGGATGGTCATGCTTTTTTAAAGTGTGCGGTCAACGGGGCATTTCACTCTTCAACAAGGCGTATGGACTGGTTGTTTAAAGAACAGGATTTCTAACGGATTACCTTTAAAACGTCCGGTACTTATACGATATTTCCATGGAGTGAAATGCCCTTCGGTGCTGCCCGACTTGAAAAATCCCTTACCCCCGATTCACCCCTGAAGCAGGGTGGATACCATGTCCCTTTCATAAAGACTGCCAATACCAAGGCTGAAATTGAAATCCCTTAGAATAAGAGCGGCGGATTACCGCGCAGAAGGCAGTAAGAGGGATCAAACAACTACTGTGGCAGGCAAGAGGATGAGAAACTACACGTAGCTATAGTCTAAGCCTTACAAAGTGAAATGATGAAATTGATACCTTCTCAGTTTTTGCCACTTCGATAGAATCTTTCTCGATAACCTTCATTATTTCGACCACCTCTTCACTGGCAACAACAAGCTGAGGCTGAAGCTCCTTAAGTTCCACTTGCATGACACTAACCTATAAGACAAAACCATATTATTAGTTAATTTCGTTGTTTATTCTAAAGAGAAGCAACCATCGTGAATAAAGAAGGTAACTCCATAAGACGTTGAAAAGAGAAGCCGTGACACTGGTCTGTGCACTACGACAATGTTTTAATTTGATGCTATTCCTTTGAAAATGGGCCATGCTGTGGTTGTACCAAAATTTCTCTGTTGAAATTCGGATTTGCTTTTTTAGAGTCAAAACCATTGAAAATTTATGCTTTTTCAACAATATCTTCCACCCCACCCACGCAATTAACAATAACTGGTCCCTAATTAGTTGAGAAAATAAGACTTCACTCACCTGCGATGCTGCAGATTCTAACTTTTCCAGGCCAACTTGATACCTCTGCTTTTGTTTCATTACAGCACTAGGTATAAAGATAAATGTTTATCATCTTTATAAGGACAATTGGGCTAATAGGATTGGATTTGTAGAGTTTTTAAGGGACTGCTTTTGAATGTGCGATTAGTTTCGCCAACCAAAGTTACTAGCTCTCTGTTCTAGGCTTAGTTTGAATTTTTTTTTGGGGAGGGGGATGTCTACTGAAATTACAGAACAAAAAATATTAGGTTGCTTTGTAAACCGGATACTGGAAGGGTGTCGCCATCCCCAATAAATAGTTGGTAAAGCAACGCTTCTGCAAATCCTCGTTGCTCTATGTTTGGAGCTATAGACTAGTTCTTGCTCGACTTTTTAGCAGATTTCAAATTTTTGACTGAGGATTTTTGGGAAGAGAGAGGATACTGGCTAAAAATGTAAATGATGATTATATTGATAAGGATACTAATCATAATCTTACTCTTGCTTCTTGTTTAGCAATGTCTTATATGTGCTGATCAATTCCAAATATGACGTAGGTGTGACGTAATTGTGCCTTTTTAATTCATTCCAAAAGCGTTGGGATAAATCACGTGTGCTGATGTGAAATTCTTTGCACAACTGAACACAACCAGCGATAACCTTCTCTGGGAGATGAACGTCTTCCAAGAAGCGCTGTGCGACGACCTCGAGAGCGTCGGCGGGCCATGACTAGGATAAGAAATAAAGGATTATCAACTTCTGCAAAAAAGTTAAAATATCAAAATATAAAGGGAATAAGATATACCCATTATATAAATAACGGTTACCCGTGGTTACCCTTGCTAAATCCATACAAAAAGCAAAAAGAATTATGGTTACCGTATGGCTACCCGATGGTTACCCTTGACTATATTCATTGGACCATCCTGGTTGTGGTTACTGAAGCACAGCTCGTTAACTGATGCATTACGATTAGCATCAGAATCCTCTTTTGCGTCCATTATTTCTTCCTCTATCTGTTCTAATAGGTAGACAATCTTGGACAAAATATATTGCTTAGCCCTAAATAGTTCTCCCATTATCTATGAATTCCCCTTCTCCCCCGTTACAATGTTGTTTCGAACAAAACTTGTCTTGTTCTAGGTTCTACTAACATTATTTTGGGGGGTAAAGGGGAAAGAATTGGAGTTATCAAAGTAGAAAATCCATGGAATAAGCCGTTTTCCTTTGAAAACAATGCCTTCTTCCAAGTTAGGCTCTGGCGGGCCAAACGATCAAACATTGTTGATCAACCATTTTAAATTTGTTTTACCACAAATGTTTGACCGTTTAACTACGTCCAAAAATATTGCTTGACAAGCAAAAGTAGCAAAATTTAGGTCCAAACATTTTAAATTTGTTTGGCCACATCTAAAAATATTGCTTGACAAGCAAAAGTAGCAAAATTTGTGGCGTGATGTTTATGAAAAAGTTCAAAAACATTTATTTGTTTGACACAAACAAAAAATGTTGGACGAGCAATGATTTTGGATGTGGCCAAACAGTAAAAATTATGCTTGACAATCAAATCTCAAATGTTATATCAAAAATGTTTGATCGTTTGGCCAGGGCGCCAAATCTACTCTTTTCCCAAAGCAGTTGTGTTTATATTGGAAAAGATCACAGAAATAGAATCTTCTTGCGTGGGGTTTTAGAGGTCATAGAGAGAGAAACGTTAAGTTATTTACCTGAGTATCGGTGAATAGGAAAACTCCAGGAACCTCTCCCTCTGTGGTCTTACGAAGAATTCGCTTCAGATCTTCTCTCCATTCGATGTTTGTGTATCCACGGGTTATTTCAACCTAAATGTATTAAGAAAGGTCAAGCAAGATTAATGAGTAAAAACTCAAATTATTGATAAACAATGTTTACCTAGAACGCTTTCTCGTGGGCAATGCATTAGGCCTTGGCCAACCAATAGAATATTGTAAGTCAAGCATTTAAGATTTGCCTTAAAGGCAATGTTTGACCGTTTGGCCACGCCAAACAACATTGCTTGACAAGCAGGATTCGCTTTATAGCAATGTTTTAGCTCTGGTAAAACGATCAAAGATTGTTCAGGTCAAACATTTGAGATTTGCTTTACAAGCAATGTTTGATTGTTTGGCCACATCACAAAACATTGCTTAACAAGCCGAATTTGTTCAGCAAAGTTTTGAAAAACTTTAAAACATTTAATGCTTGCATCAAGCAAAAAATGTTGGACGTGCAATGTTTTGTGATGTGCCCAAATGGTCAAGCACTTTTCTTGATAGCAAATTGCAAAAGTTTGACCAACAATGTTTGATCGTTTGGCCAGGGCCTTAAAAAAGCTTGAAAAAACTTTATGTTTGTTTAAAGCAAAGATTGTTTGACGAGCAATGTTGGTGACGTGGCCAAACGGTCAAACATTGTGTTTGACAAGCAAGTTCTAAAATGTTTGACAAACAATGTTTGATCGTTTGGCTAGGGCCTCAGGTTTTCACTGGCTGTCATCAAACAAACAAATGAATACAAGAACATAGAGCATACTTGATGAAGATCATAGTCTGCCATATGAGCAGCCAGTCGTGTTAAACTTTGACGTCCACTTCCGCCAACTCCAACCAATAAGCAATGGCCACGAGGTTGCTTCAAGACACGTGATATGCGAGAAACGTGTTCAATTGCAAATCTGGATGGGTGAGAAAACAAAATTAATCGGGGATCTTAAAACGCTCTAAAGATCTAAAAACAAGCAAAAAACAGCCAAAAATTAACAAACATACTCATTATAATTAAATGAATTAATGAATGACTTTTGATAATCAAATATAGCTGAAAATAAAATGACTTCTGATGATAAAAGATCCAAGAAACTTTCTCAAAGTTGTTTAAAAACATTGGGAATCTGCTTTTTGAGCAATGTTTGAATATTTGACCACGTCACAAAACATTGATTGAAAAACAAAAGATGCAATTTCCGTTAGAAGCAAACTAAAATTGTTTGACAAGCAAAGTTTGCGACCTGGCTCAGTTAAAACATTTTGCTTAAAAAGCTAATTTCAACTAATTGACAAAAAATGTTTTGCCACGTCACAAAACATTGCTTGACAAACAATGAAGCTACAGTTGCTACAGTTCAAAAACATTTCGGTTAGACGCAGGCAAAGATTGTTTGAAGAGTAATGTTTCGCTGTATGGCCAAGGTAAAACATTTTACTGGAAAACCTATATTTCAAATGATTGCCAAACAATGTTTGATTGTTTTGCCAGTGCAGACAATTTAAAAACAAGTGATAAAACGAATGAGAAATGTAAGTATTAACATACCTAAACAGAACAAGATTCATTGGCTTTTTACTCATATTGTTAAACTCCTCAAGATATCCTTCAACAATTTTCCTCAGTTTGTCAATATCGCTCACTTCCAAGTATGGTTTAGGGTCTGCTTTGCTGTCCATGAAATCACAATACATGAGACTGTGCAAGTCATCCTCGCTGATTTCGCCTTTGCCACTTGAATCGAGATGAAGAAAAAGTTTATTGAAGTCAACTTTAAGATTCTTCTGGGTTGTCTCTTTTACAAAGTTGGTAACCCACGAACGGTCATCGTCATCTACCAAACGGTCATAGAATACACGGAAAACCTAGAAGATAAAGCAAAGTAAAATAAAGTAAAGTAAAGTAAAGTAAAGTAAAGTAAAGTAAAGTAAAGTAAAGTATAGAATACACGGAAAACCTAAAAGATAAAGCAAAGTAAAATAAAGTAAAGTAAATTAAAGTAAAGTAAAGTAAAGTAAAGTCAATAAAAGAAAAGTAAAACAAAATAAAGTCAAGTCAAGTCAAGTCAAGTCGAATCAAATCAATCTTACCTCGTGTACCCAAAGTCTTTTCATAGACTCCTGGTCTGCAATAGTGCTTGGTGTGGATAGCAATACCCCCTGAATGACTCTAGCAAAATCTCTTAAATTAAACAGATAATGAGATTTTGCCGGGGTGGGCAGTAGATTCACCATAGCTGCTTTGTAAACATCCATCGTTGCTGCGACTACCTGTTGTCCAGTAGGCTGAAACTCTTTGGCGAAACCCCAAAAAAATGAAGAGCAAGAAGATGCATTACTTCGCAGGTATTGGCCTTGTAATCATAGGTATTAGTTTATATTCATAGGTATATAAAGGTATCGACATACTTTGTCTGGAGATGCCATTCCATAATCCTGCCAAATATCCTGTTCATAGTTGTATCATGAAAATCATTGATAGTAATATTATTGAAGTGACGCAAGAATCGAGGAGTGACCGGATTTCTTCCTCCTCCTGGTGGTCCCATGGCTCCAATCAGCTGAACATCAACCAAGTGTATGGGTGAAGTGTCTTTCAAGTCATACCTATAACAAAGAAATGTTTAAAGTGTTACTTTTAATTCTCATGTTTGGCACACTAATTATAACTTCAATTCTAATGGAAATTATCCAAGTGATTTACAAATTTGCTTTTGCTTAAAGATAGATTATTTCATTAGTAAAAGACAGAAATAAAGTCCCTGTATATAGCTAAAAATGTACGTTCTTAGTCTTTACTTTAAACTCTTTACATACTAAGTTCTAAGTCTTGACTTTAAACTCTTTAAACACTTCACGACTAAAGCTATGGCTAAACTAGGAGACATGTCGCGCGCGACATTGTATTCAGCGTGTCTCCCAGGGTGGCTAAACATGAGAGTGACAAGCGGGCAACATGTCCCTCGAGTCACGGAGACAAGAAATGTTTTTGTTGTCTTCAAGAAACATTTTCGTGTCTCTGGCTACAAATTTTGTCGCGGGCTACAAAGTTTCCGAGGTGGCTAAACTGGGAGATACCGAGAGGACATGTCATGTGTGACAATGTCGCGCGCGACATGTCTCCTAGTTTAGCCAGGCCTTAAGTTTTCGGGCAAAATGCTTCTATGAGCAGTTGTCTATAAAACAGGAATGTCAATTTTAAGGCAGAATCGGACTTTTAATCCTTATGTCCCGAATTAAAGGCCTGAGAAGCTTGTTAAAAAGAGTAAGAAACTTGGCTAGTAAACTGTATTCCCAGGCGAGTTGTGGCAACGTCGACAGAAAGCACTGGGGTAATTTATTCTTATAAAGCTAAGAGCCTCTTGAGTTGCTGCTGAAATACACGCTTTCTTATAAAGAACCTAGCTCGGGGCCTATTTCTTAAGTTCCTTATTTTTAGATCTCTTTTGAGACGACTGTAGTTCCAAAAGTTTCTTAATAGTTCCTTAATTTTAACTGCACATACAGTTTGATGGCTACGAAACAGAGACACTTGGACGTAAACAAAGCTCGACAGTACCGAAGGAAACATTTTATTCATGCGTAACGTACAATTTATGTGATTTTCGACTGCAAATGAAAGGAACCGGTGTTGTAATTCTGGATTGTTTGCAGTGTTAAAGATTTTCAAGAATGAAAAGTTCTTTAGTTAATTTCCCTCTAGTAGTATAAGTTCTTTAAACTTTCGGGCCTTCTACATGTAGGTTCCTTATAAAGTTGTTCCTTATAAAAAAAAGCGTGTAGCTATAATAAATTGGTCTACAATTCAGACTGAATCAAGAATTTTACCATGTTTTATGATCAAGCCACTGTCTCAATAGTTCAACGGGAGGCTGAGCACCATAAGTCTCTCTTGCAGGCATATTCAGATCATCAACAAACACGACCTAAAGGCAAGCAAAATCAACGATTAGATGATTAACTTCATACCTCTTATCACGCACAGTTTCTGGAGATTTTGGGGAGATTTTGGATAACTTGTAAAGAAAGTTAGACAAGAGCAGTAACGATATAAAAATCCATAACAATTTGAGCAAGATAATTTAAGAAACTGAACTAAGAGTTTTGATAGGGACAAATTCTGAAGAGTAGGATTGGTAAGAGTTACCATCTTGCTGAAGATAGAGAGGGTTGGAGGAAGCATGTCGATTTATGTGTGCAACAACAGTCTCCTGGGGCTACGGGCTGAAAGAAGAGGATAGGTAGAATTTGAATTGCTTTTAACTGATGACAAAATTCGGAAACCAGTGACCTTAAAAATTTTACTAATTCCAAGAGGTAGAAGGTTTAGAAGAAATCAAAGAGATTCTCTTTTTTGTTTCCACCTCTTTCGGCCTTCTTTATGGTGGATCGAAAATTGACTCAAGCAAAATTCAAACCAAGCAAAAACGGAAATTTTTGTTAGTCCCATTCGATTGGAATATATCTTTTCACCATCGCAGTTCTTCTCATCAATTGTAATTTTCAGAATTCGAAATCACACTTAAGAACAATTTAGCTTACCGTTTTCTTTCCAAGTGGTGGTCCAAATACTCCTTTTCTTCTTTTATCGAGTTTAGACATGATAATGTCCTGAGTTTGTTTAGCTGTTGTCTGTGCAGAAAAGTTGATCAGCAGAGGCTTGTACTGATCACCAGAAAGCTTCTTCAATAAGAAATCCTACAATTTCAGGAAAAAGCAGATGTAAAGATCGGGGTTTTGTTAGCCTGGATCTGATAAATGGGTCGTTTGATTGATGAAATGTATGGCTGGTCGAGTTGAATGATTGTGGTCTCTGTGGCGCAACCTCTCTCCACCCAGGTGTATGAATAGGTACCTGATCGGTAGTTATCATATCATATCATATCATCATATCATCATTTATTTGTTTACGCAGGTTAAAAAAGTGGCAGCCTCAAGATGGCTGATGTGGACCTGCATTATGAGCGCCGTGATGGCCGCACCCTGCTATATGCTAATGCATCCAGACCATGGGTAAAGTGTAAAGTCAACTGAGTAGCCCTGGGCTAGTAGAACACTCAAAAACGGAAACTTTACTTTACTTTCAAACAGACAGTGGAATACCTTATTCCCACGTGCGCAGTAGTCGCGGCTTCAGCGCACACGTTCAAATAAACCAATCCACCTCATTTATAAAGGGGTTGCGCGCGTACTCCAAAAAGTAACTAACAGAGCAATGGTATATCAAGTTAGCAAAATTATTCTTAACAAAATCTGAATCCATTGTCCTTGAATCCATGATGTTTTACATTGATTTCGTGTACAGTCAGATCATTCCTAAATACATGTCTGTTTACAAATGCTTTAAAACTACCAACTTACAAGCTATGCTTGCTAACTAACTAACTAATTTACTAACTAACTAACTAACTAACTAAATAACTAATTAACTAACTAACTAAATAAATAACCGACTAACTAACTAACTGAATAACTAATTAACTAACTAACTAACTAAATAACTGACTAACTAACTAACTTACTCCATAAATAACTAACTAACAAACTAACTAACTCGATTAACTAACAAACTAACTAACTAACAAACTAACTAACTAATGTCATCAGTGTAAATTACTTTCGAAAGCTTCTATCTCTCATCTTTTGGCTTTTAGAAATAAGAGAACACATTTAAAAATTAATGCACCCTCTTGAAGAAGCAAACGCTTAATTAATCAAATACAGTAGGTGCAGAGAGGCTGACAACATTAGTTCTAAGTTAAAAGGAAGCGTTTTAAAGTGAAGTAGCACCAGGGTCATTGTAGCATCACGATAAAACAAAAAACTACCATTGTTAAAGATTTATGATTTCTAGAAAAGAACCAAACCTTACCGTGACGTAAACTGACTTTCCTGTACCAGTTGGTCCGACAAAAAGAACGGCTTTACCATGGGTGATTAGCTGATTGATTAGATATGTATACCGCACAGTATCAATTGTCGGTACAATTATTTCACTGAATGTCAATTCCTATGAGAAAATAGAGAGAAGAATCTCAATGAAAAGGTATCATCCATTGCCTAGTACAAAGATAATATTCTGCAATTGAAAAATAAGAAGACTATTCAAAAGCTAGGAATCTGGCTCAGGAACTAAAAGTTGGACATGTTTCTCCAAGTAATTCTAAATTCCCAAATATTTTTCACACAAAAAGCATATTTTAGTCATATCAAAGAGTGATTTTTGCAAGCAGGTGCAGTTCAATTTTCTTACGACGCAGTGCATTTTTGACGAATTAGCTTGCAAGTCAGAAAGAGATATTCTCTATACCTTAGAAATTACCATACAACCTGGTACACTGATTATAAGTGACGTTAAACGAGGTTGATTTACCATACAGCCTGCCACACTGGTTATAAGTGACGTTAAACTACGTTAAACTGCCATACAGTTTGGTATACTGGTTATAAGTGACGTTAAACTACATACGTTAAACTGCCATACAGTTTGGTATACTGGTTATAAGTGACGTTAAACGACATTAAACTGCCATACAGCCAGACACACTGGATATAGATGACGTTAAGCAACGTTAAACTGTCATGCAGCCTGGCACACTGGTTATAAGTGACATTAAACTACAAGAAAGGTATTAAATGCCAAGACTTATGAATATGAATTCATAGTACATTTACCTTAGGAATTGGTGGCGCATCTTTTATCTCGTCTGTCCACAACTCCCATTTGCCCATACCCTGAAAAGTAACCAAAACAGTTTTAGCTGAAAATACCTTCCGTTTACACGAGATCTCTTGGATCGCTTTTCTGGCTCTATTTAGAGCTAGCAGTTCTAGATCTGTTCAAAGTAGAGCCTGCTCATCTCTGGCTCTGTTTAGACCACCTGTAAATGCTTTAGATCGGATCCAAACTGGTACGGATACGAAACGTGACAAAAGTTAATGAAAACAACTACAAGAACACATCATTTTCAAAGAGAAATAAAACGAAGAAATTTCAAGCAGTGAAATACTTCTGGATCGAAGTGGAAGCGATCCACTTTTTTCATGTAAACGCGTTGGAAAAGAGCCTGCCAGAACTCGCTCTGGATTGGACCAGAGACGATCCAGTTTCTCACGTTTAAACGGGATCTTAATCTTTACGTTGTAACAAAAAATTGTTGTTTACTTACCGTTTTTATAAATCTGTAGTCATAAACTGTGCCTTTGTGCGGGAATGGACAAAGGAATGGTCTTGGTGGGGCGTCAACCATTTCAACAATATGAAACTTGGTTTTCGTCTCAATAGCAAGTGGACCCTGGAATGAATTACATCAAATTGTTTAATATTCAAATATATTATTTGTCTCTATTTACTCAAACAACAAAATACTTTACTGTAGGTTAATGATTTAGCACTTACATCGATCAGTTCTCGGAGTAACGAGTCAAAAAGCGTTCTGCCATCGTGAGTGATAGATGCACCAACTGACCAAACAGTGGAAAACAGGAATATACACTGCAATGCAATAGTAAATATGCAAATGTTAGAATCAAATCGAGAATGTCTAGCCTTAGTACAACTGCTAACAAGACTTAAAGAGGTTAATATCATTCTGGTAAAAGAGTTAACTGAGGGGAATTTTGGCTTTTCAAATCACTTTTCACAAAAATAGTGCAAAAAATCTGTATCTAGAGAACCTTGTGGGCCCTTTTGGGGCCTTAAAGGCTTGGGGCCCTTAGGAGTTCCTCTTACCCCAAATTATATCGGTTATGCCACTGGCTCTCATTTCATTTGGTTTTGCGATTCAGCCATTATCAGTGGAATAGCTGCAGATGCAGCTTTCAAGGCCACGAGTTTTGCACGCCTGGCATCTTGCACTGTATGAATTCATACCTGGACTGCATGATTAGAGAGCTAAACGCACTTCCAAAATATATGAATATAAGGTTATTCTAAACTTTGTGTTAAGCCTCGCTCGAAGTTAGGCAGAACTTCGATAAATTCAGGAATGGCAAGTGAAAGTAAGAAACAAGTACCTCAAGCCAAGCAGCGACTTCTCTTTCATTGAGTTCTTTACACTTTTCTTCGTCATGAAATTCATCCAACAGGGTATCCATAAGATTCATCAAAGACTTCACCATATTTGTATCAGTCGTTGGTGACAGTTCCTAAAATAAATGGACCCATTTATTGTAACGCAAAATGGTTTAAGACAAGGAAATTTGATAGGGTTAGACCTACGGTAAAGGATTAGTTAGAGTAGGGTAAAGGGTCCGTTTTAGGGTAAGTGTCAGGGCTAGGGTAAAGGGTTATTGATAGGAATAGGACTAATACTTGCAAATTAATCTATAAGAATGAGAGCAAAGCCTTGAAGAGGTGGTGTTGCCGAGTGGTCAAGGTGTTCGGCTCACGATCGTGAGTTGAATGTTGTCAGGACTACTTTCCATAAACCTTCAGTTAACTCAGCAGTCCATCCTTTCGAGGTCGGATTATGAGTAAGGGTATTCGCTGTAGAATATCAGTCTGGGGGCACAAGCTGCAGGTCCACATCAGCTAAGCAGCTGCCAGAACCCCGACCTGCATTAACAAATAAAGATTGCTTGCTTGCTTGCTCAGCATACGAGCTAATCATTAGAAAGAACAGTAGCCGAGTCTTAAGTTCTGAGCTTAAAATACCCCTTACCAAAAGAATATTAAATACCAACCTTGACACCAGATTTCCTGACAAAATTAAGAAGTGCAGGGAGCATTCTATCGAACAGATCTCTGATTAAATCTCTGTTGTCCTCGTTGATTGTCTTGGGAAGTGTGCTTAACCAGGAAATCATCAAAGGCCTCCATCCTAACATTTCTGGTTCAAGGTAGATCATACCACAGCGACTGACCTGTTGATAAGGAATAATAAACCATTTTTAGGATGAGTCAGGCCCTGGCGAAACGATCAACTGTCAAACATTTGAAATTTGCTTCCCAAACAATGTTTGAATGTTTCGCCCTGTCAAAAAAACATTACCTGTCAAGCAAAAATAAGCAAAATGCATTGAGCGATGTTGTTTAAATGGTTTAAAAACATTTTTTGCTTTGGGCAATGACTAACGACGTAGCAAAACAGTGAAACATTTTGTTTGAGAAGCAAATTTCAAATGTTTGACAAACAATGTTTGATCGTTCAGCTAGGACCTAATGAGAAGATAATGTCAATGAAATCTTCAATTTGGCAACAATTCTTATAGAATCCATCAGATATGAAAATATCGAAGAAAGTTTACTAAAGTCTCAAAAATCATTACATCTGAAAGTGTCCGTTATGGATCACTGAAATATCACGAGTCTTGACAGGAATTATATAGCAAAGCTCAGTAACTTTATCTGAGAAGTTTAACTGATAGAAAATGCACCATGCAAAATATGAACAGAGATATAGAAAGAAAATCCAGGCGTATTTAGTGAAAAATCAGTCAAAAAATAAGAAGCGCTCAGGTTGAGAACAAAGCTTAAGCCTACTTTTAAAAAAAAGCGTACAGGCAACATACCGTAGCTGGTGAAGCAACTTCAAGATCCATCGGCTCAAAAATCAAGTTTGTTGTTGGTGCCAATTGGATGATCTCACCACTGCTCAGACATAACTATAAATAAATAAATGGTTTGACTTGAATTTGACTTTAAAAGAAGTGTAACAATACCTGTCTCCGTGGTAAATATATCTAATGGAAAATAGGAAGATATATCTGATGGAAGAGAGAAAGGGGTGGATTTTCCACGTATGGAATATCACAGTAGAGAGGATTTAACCTCGATTCCTATATTAGAAAGCTGGCGACGATTCCACTGAGCTAATGGCTCGATGCAAAGGCCCGTGTAATATCCTATGATATTACAAAGCTTAAGGCTCTTTTCCCACTTGCCAATGTTTCTAACTAATGAACCTTCATCAGTACTACACGTATCTATTTGAATGGAAATTCAACTTTCTACTTCGGCAATCTGGTTTGCAATCCCATCAACTGTAGGCATGCCACAAGTGGAAAATCTACAGTTAATACATGTAGCTTTAAGCAGATAATATTGCCAAACACAAATATGCACAGAGAGGAAAATCAAACATTAAACATAAGTTATGTTGTCGACTATTTTGCTGTTGATATTATTGAAGAAACTGACTGATTGGTCAACGAAAGGCGTTTAAAAGTTTAAAATGCTTAATAAGCAAGATTAGCAGTAGCGTTGTTGTACTGGTTCATTGTTTCTCTTATTAAAAGTAAAGCCATATCTCCAATACTGGCGAAACTCTTCGCGCGAAGAGTTTTTGTAAAGAAGCTATTTCAGCTTTTCGTCGTTATTTCTGTACTGCAGAGGTGTAGTGAAGAAATTTTCTTCTTCGCGCGAAGAAATTCATCCGGCGTAGATCCGGCTTAAGTGGCTACACATTCAAGAAAATGCATCGAAAATCAGAGACCGGAAAACAGATAACTCTAAAGAGCAGAAAGCATACCTTCTTGTTATCATCAAGGACGGTGTTCATGTTTTCAATCCAAACAGCATCCACTGGACCATCAAATATCAGCCATTTTCTATCTAGTGTCTACAATGAAAATAAAGTTAAGTTAATAGTTGTGTTAATAGCTTGTATCTTTCTGTCGTTCAACAAAACTGCTTGCTACAACGATGACCTTGGTACACTGAACACTCCCTATGAATCTTATTCTGATTACCCACCGTCCTGATTAAATAATGTTGGATTGAACGACACTTATTTGAATGTTAGAAAAAAACGTTTAACCTTAAAATGGGGCTTATGAATAGAGGAGGAACAAATCAGCTCAGAATAACATAAATATATATAGAAGATAACGATGTATATATATATATATAGAATGTTAGGGTAACCTGTGAGCTGGCGAAACTTCGATAATTCACAGCCAACACGCCATCAGACCATTCATGAGATACAGGATCAAAAGAACCATACAGCTGTCCCATGGTGATTGCTTTTGGATTGATAACAACAAGTTGGACTTTGTTTTCATCCATCAAACCCTAGAAGGAACAGAAATTATAAAAATCAATTCTCCGAAGCATATGCAAGATATAATCACAATTTAAATCGTATTCGTAAGCATATCATAATCATAATCATAATCATAATCAAAATCATAATCATAATCATAATTATACACACAATAATAACCACGAGCATAATCACAATCACGATCATAATCCAGATCACAATCGTAATCATGATAATGATAACAATCATAATAATAAAAGGATCATTATCATCATCATCATCATTATCATCATCATCATCATTATCATCGACATCATCATCATCATCATCATCATCATCATCATCATCATCATCATCATCATCATTAGATAAAATTTTGCATTAAATGTTTCAAAATAAAAAGCTTATGCGATAGTATTATAATAATTAGAAAAAAACAGAATGCATCTGTAGTACCTTCTCAGCAATATCTGTCAATGCACCAGCCAACACCCTGTATGCCATCGTCTTCCCTCCAAAAGGTTCACCAACAATCATAAAACCATGGCGAACGATCATCATTTCATATATCTGCGAAGAATATGATAAATAAGAACATGGCTAGATATATTCCCATTTGTCAAGGCCGCTCCTGGCACAGTATTAGACATGACAATCACCACTTATCACGACAAGCCTCTGAAATTTATCAATTGACTCAAAGTTTAGGGAAATCTCCGTCTCCCATCATCAGGCAATAAGATATATATTCTTCCCCATTTATTGAGTTGCTCTGATAGTAAAGATGGAAACAACGGTTTCTCATTGCCTGATGATTGGAGACAGAGCTCTCCAAAAACGTTGCCTGAAAAATATAGAAGACGTATCATGATAAGCCATGATTTTCATGTTACTGTGTCTATGTGTCTAGAACATGGCTATTATAACTCGTTTGCTATTACTACTGTTTAAGGGAAATTAGTTTGTTACTCTTGACATAACAGATCAATTCCACAAAGTAAATTAACTCCATGTACCTGCAGAATCTTAGTCAAGAAGAACTCCGTTTTCTGCAAATTAAGCTTGTCACAATTCTCTTTAATTGCAGTGAGTAGGATCTTGTAATCTGGCTCTGGTAGGGTGATTCCAGGAAACAAATCCATAGTGATTCCCTGAAAAGATGAGCATATGATACAGTTACAAAAATTACCTCAAAAGATTGAGCGCAAAACAGCATTCAATAGGAAATTTTAAAAGCCATATGCAATAATTTCATTATTAAAGATAATAAGATACCTTGAAAAGAGGAAGATCGTGTCCAAGAAATTTAGGAAGATTAACATCAATGATTGATCTCAAAACGAGGATATCTTCATTCTCAGTTGGGTATTTTAGCTGAAACAACAAAGCAGTCAGCGGTTTATTATCAAGATAATTTGCTGTATAATGCTGCAAAATGCTCCAGTTCAGATGATTGTCAAGATTATCAAGGTGCTGTAGCAGCTTTTCCAAATAGTAGTTGTGACGGTCCCAAAATTTTCGTTCACACTTAGCACAATACGTTTGCATTAAGACTAAACGGCTTGACATTCAGTTTTCTCCATCAATGTAATGTTCTTAGGCCCTGGCTAAACGATCAAACATTGTTTTTTAAACATTTGAGGTTTTGCTTTACAAGAAATGTTTGACCGTTTGGCCATGTCGCAAAACATTGGTTGTCAAGCAAAATTCCTTCATCGACGCTTTTGAGAAACTTCAAAAACATTCTATGCTTGTATCAGGCAAAAAAGTTTGACAAGCAATGTTTTGTGATGTGGCTAAACGAACAAACATTTGTTTGACAAGCAAATCTCAAACTTTTTCAAACAATGTTTGATCGTTTGACAAGGGCCTTATTATTCTAAACCAAATAATCACTAAAGATAGTAAGCGAAACTCACCTTGAGGTTTCCAGCAGCTGTTAGAACAGATTTAACAGCCCTCATGCCGTAATCGTAATGATGTTGAGAGGACAGTTGTTCAGAACACAATTTATACGTGGTCACGATTTTGACAGCAAGTGGACGAGCCTTTGAAAAGAAATAGATCATTTGAAAACATGATTCTGATAAAAAGCAAATTTTCAACAGCTTTTTCTATTTTAAAAGAAGGTATATTAACTGTCGTTGTGTGGGCTTACATTGACGAATACAAAACACGTTACATGATAAAGCATCAAATTTTACCACTACATTACTTTTACCATTTGTATTGCATTGTTTATTGTCAGTATTGTACAATTGTATTGCAGTGTATTTACTATTGTACTTTTTTGTATTGTGCTATTATATCGCAGATTTCAAACTATTGTATTGTTTTGTATTGCAATGCATTTTATTGTACTGTAATGTATCGTGTTGTATTGTATTGTATTGTATTGTATTGTATTGTATTGTATTGTATTGTATTGTATTGTATTGCATTACATTGCATTGTATTGCATTGTATTGTATTGTATTGTATTGTATTGTATTGTATTGTATTGTATTGTATTGTATTGTATTGTATTGTATTATATTGTATTGTATTGTATTGTATTATTGTATTGTATTGTATTGTATTGTATTGTTGTTTGTATTGTATTGTATTGTATTGTATTTATTGTATTGTATTGTTTGTATTGTATTGTATTGTATTGTATATTATATTGTATTGTATTGTATTGTATTGTATTGTATTGTATTGTATTGTATTGTATTGTATTGTATTGTATTGTATTGTATTGTATTGTATTGTATTGTATTGTATTGTATTGTATTGTATTGTATTGTATTGTATTGTATTTTATTGTATTGTATTGTATTGTATTGTATTGTATTGTATTGTATTGTATTGTATTGTATTGTATTGTATTGTATTGTATTGTATTGTATTGTATTGTATTGTATTGTATTGTATTGTATTGTATTGCATTGCATTGTATTATATTGTATTGTATTGTATTGTATGTATTGTATTGTATTGTATTGTATTGCATTGCATTGCATTGCACTGGATTGTATTGTGTTGTATTGAATTGTATTGTATTGTATTTTCATTGCACTGCATTACATATTAAATTTCAGTGTTGAGGCTTACATTGACGAATCCAAAAGAGTAGAGAGAGATCTCTGAGATCAGTGCATAGTCTGGAACCATCATGGCGACTGTTCTGAATAAAGCCTGTCAAAGAAATACACGTAAGTTAATTACGACAGCCTTAAATTATTCAAATAATTCATACAAAACCAATGTTATCTTTGATCATCGTGTAAGTTCTTGAACATAGTAAGAAACTCGAAAAAAGAACAAAGAATTTTGAAGGGTAGCTAGATTTTTATGATAGACTAAGCAATGGTACTTAATGTCGATGGCCTCGATTGAGAAACCCACCTTGAGGTTATCAGGCAGCTCTGATCTGCCAGCATACCCAGGATTCATTGTGATGAAGACAGCACATGTAGGGTTCAGCTTTAACTCTGTTCCTTCAAACAACAGGGTGTCCTGACCAGCATTAATTCCTAAATGGAAGTTAAGAAATGAATTCAAGAATCTAAAGGTGGATACATAGTTTAGCATCAAACTTAATATTCTAATTTTATATCATCACGTCGAGTTTGAGGCTTTGTTTCAATCAACCCGTCTCTACAACTCATAGATCTCTTTAGCTACTTTGGTACATTATTGTTATTTTCATTCAATTCTTTTGCCTTTCGCAATATATTACAGTAGCAATATAACAACTCTTTTTTTAAGTTTTTTCTGTCGAGAAGTATTACGGAAAACTAATCTTCACCCCGACTGCATACTATTCCTCGCCTTACCCTTTTTCTTACAAAAGATTAAGCAATATTGTCTTCTTTTGAAGATATGCTTAAAACTGACATCACTAACAACATGTCAAAATAGTGACAAAATGTCGGTTGGATTACTGAAGCCTTAGGCAAATGAAAACTAACTTTCCAAGGCCTTGCAAAGGCCCTCTCCTGTCTACAGCAAGCTAAACCACATCAGTCAGTCATTGTCCAATCAAAACCTTCCAATCATCAATCCCATAAGTGTTCTTTGTAACGCATTTTATGCAAGTTCCTACAGCTAGATCTTTTGCCTGGGACGATCTACAGATACATACACACATAGAACAACCGTATATGAATTGAAGCAAATAAGGATATACACATGTAAGTTTCCCATACCCATTTGAATGGTCAAAATCTGCTGTGCAACGACAGACAACACTTCCAGATCAATACGATTGAATTCATCAAAACATGACCAAGCTCCACAAGATGCAAGACCCTGAAATTGTCAACAAAAAAATTAGCAAAATTTCATTATCGCAATGCGGTTATCTGCAATTCTCGTAAAAAATGCTGGGACACTTCAAATCTTCTCAAAATTATCGCCTCTAGATTTACCTTGAAGAACTTTCCAAGTGCGATATAATCCAAGCCATCAGAACAATTGAATACAACACATTGTTTTGCAACAGCTTTTGCCAAATCTTTTGTTGTTTCTGTCTTCCCTGTTCCAGCAGGGCCTTCGGGAGCACCACCAAGATGCAGCTGTAATGCTCCAAATAGTGTTCTAAGACATAGAATTGAAGGAAATTCAGTTGTTCTACGCTTATGTTTTGTAACAAAACTGGAAGATTGAACCAGTACTGAAACGTTCTTACATGTTTCTTAAATACCCAAATGAGTGGATATGTAATTAAATAAACCGTTTTATCAACAATCCAAAATAAACTCTTTTAATCCACTTAACCTTTTACCGTTTTACTAGAATAATCATCCTCTCTCGAAGCCCCCCCCCTTAAGATTGAGCTGCGCATTAGATTGGCCCCAAACCCTGCTATAGTAGTAAATGTGCAACTCTTGAAATGAGGCACCAAGAAACACTTTGTCTCAGCGATTGAAAGGCCTAGTTTTCGCCAGTATGTTAATTCTTTTATATCTATTCATACATACGAGCGCCTTCTCTTTGAGAAAGTTTTCAAACAAGCGCTTATAAAAAAGAAATCGTTAACCCTCTTGGCTCTTCATTGAATCCATGTACTCTAAGACCACGTTTACAAAGGATCCGAAAAATGAAAAAGGTAAAGAGAATTACCTATAACATCGATCCGTAAGTGGTGTTATGACAAGCCTTCCTGAATTTCCAAGATATTCATAACCATATGGTAGACTTGCACTGATCATTCGAGTAAGAAGGTTTTCTTCCTGCAAAAGATAAATCGAGGACTTAGTTTTGTTTAGCTAAACGTAAACAGCACCAAGGTACAGAGATAAATTAAAACTCTGAAATATTTTAAAGATAATATATGCCAATTAATGGTAATGATTTTTACCTCCCAGTAATATCGTAACTGTGCAAGCCATTGGAAATCATTCTCATCAGACATACCTGAAAAAAAGAATGTAGCCACAATTCTTGCCAAAATAGTTGAAATATTTTCTAAACGCACCTCCCCCCGTTTGAGTCTTACATAAGTACACTACTGACGAGATTTACCAGCACATCACGTACAGACATCTCTTCTAAGCAAATCAGTACTGTTTAAGGGGAAGGGGAGACTATATAGCCTCACTGTAGAAAATTCAGAAGTCACCTAATCGCCTTGGAACACGAAAATTAACAGTGACAAATTGCGACGTTTTCAGTTATTGTTGCATTGTAGGTATCGTAAAGGAAAAGCTGGATTTTGCTCGTGTTAATGAAGAATTCAAGTCGAACCACGACTTTCCTTGCCAACCAATAGAAATAATTCAAAAGTTCGTTTTCCCACTTAAACTCTTTTAAAGTTTAGTGGTTCCGGTGTGTTGACGAAAGAACAGCAGAGAGAAAATCTGTACTCTTTTATCAAAATCAGCTGTTTGCCAACAGCCAATGGCTGATTATTGGTTGAATTGATAGGTGGGGCCTTATTCGAGGATTTACGGTATGTTTATTTTGTAACTTTATTTCTATCATCATTACCATCATTTGTGATTTTTTCCAGCACATCTCTGGCATGTACGTCCAACACAACCAATGCACCAAGAGTAGCTCTGTTTTGTTTTGATAGATTTCCACGAACCAGCTCAACGATATCATCTATTTGACGGTTATTCTGATCCAGATAGGCTTGCAGTTGCTGAGACAAAAAACAAACGAAATAAATTGACAACATAATATCTTTCATAACAGTTTTATGAAAAGCAGTTGGGATAAACACAAATCATGGTTATTATGATAATTGCAGTGGTTGGCAGAATCATTTACCTTTAAAATCAGAAAAAGCAGAGGGAGCATGTAGAAAAAATCACAAAATTTCAGTTTTTCAGATTGGAATCATTTTATTTACATCTGTGTTTAAATATTTCTGTCTATTTCTGACGTTTTCTATTCTGAGAAGTTTCAAACACAAAAAAAGAATTTATCAATTTTTTTATCTTCCTTACCTTTTGGCCACCTTTAATAGCAAGGTGGACCTCTTGAGTCCAATAGAATTGTGAGACACAAAGTACAGCTTGTCCAGGCCATGCTGTGACCCATTTTACACGATCGTCATTCTTATAAGCTTTCATTGACTCAATAATGACCTACAATCAATGCATTGTCAGTTGATCGATAAAAACGCATCGAAAAAGAAGACCCTTGTTGATTTTACGGGGTCGGGAGAGCCCATAGGAGGTCTCCCGGGTAATTTGTAACCTGGTTCGGAGTATAATGTTTTAATATTGACTCTTCGACTACTATTGACTTTAACATTGAATCAGGGGGTGACTGTCTAAAGCTGCAAAAACGTATTTGAAATTCTCATACCTGTCTAACACTGGCCAACATCAAGTCTTGTAGCTCGAGCAGCCACTTCTCAACTTGACCACGTGCTTTCGCAGTTGATACTGTTTCTTTGAGAGGCACGATCTCTCCTTCAGAGCTCTTCATGTGTGTTATATCAAGATCCTCAGTGAACTGTAGGTTGGCTATTCCCTCAAAGCATTTCTTCAGATGTGGTTGGACTCTGTAAAAGGGTTTAACTTTGAGTGAAGTGTGCAAATGGTGGAAAAGGATGGATAATTGATGGAACAGGGTGGCAAATGATGGCAAATATTGGAATTAGCTACCACAGTGAACGGTTGATTCTTGGGAGGTATTAATTTTGGCTGGAAAATTTCTCTAGTTTTGTGTCGTTGAAACATGGTGTACATTGTTATTTTGACGCATGTTCACTGAATAAGAAACATTAACATAGTTGATAAAACATTTGAAAATTGCTTTTGAAACGATGCAAAACACTGCTTGACAATCAAATAGGCTTCAATAATGCTTAAACTTGCTTGACACTAAAATGGTTAACAGATACTCCAATCTGTTAACCATGCGTTCATATCTAAGTCAGGTTGAATGTCTGATTTTCTGCATTGGCAAATCAGGTTTGATCAGATTAACAAGATTGAGCGACCAAATTTTGTTTGACTGATTTAGATTAAACAGGCTTGTAGTGTGAATGGAGTAATAGGAACAAATAAATGAAGATCAGAGTCAGAGCCAAAGTTATTCGTACCTTGTAGGATCTTTCGTCTCGGATAAAATTTCTAGCAGTTCATCGTTTGAAAGAAAGAAGAATCTTGGAAAGTAGAGTCTCTTCTTCTCCAAATATTCATTCAGTCCCTGAAAATATTAAATATTACATTATATAAAATTATAAAATTATTACAACATAACATTATAGCATAGATTATAACATTAGAAGCAGTCACACAGCAATCCCGAACAAACTAAGAAATATAGAAAAAATAAAGGCTTGCATATTCAGCACCAACTTGTTTACAAGCTCACTCTCCCTCATAGCCCAAGAAGGGTTCATCATTGTGCATTTGAAACAGATTGGCTACACCAGTCCACCCCCCTCTTCCAGATGTTTAAATGTATGCATGTATGCAACATTGTTGTGATAATTCGGTACTATGCAAAGCAGTAAAATTCGATAGAAGAAGCTTTATTGCCTGATAGAAATTAGATAATGCCAAACTTGAACCGCTGTGAAACATTATAAAAAACCTATATACAAGAGATCAATTAAACTTATTACGTGAGTCTTATTCTTCGTCTTTGATCACCTTTGAACATCCACAACAACCTGGTTGCTCTATGCTTCACAGTACTCCGATGAAACAGCTTTATGTTGTTTTAAAAGCTGTTTCCGAAAGAGTGGGAGGGAGGTAAATACGTCTAGAAATCAATACCTTTAAGATGAGTTCCAAAAGTTCATTCGATTTTTTCAATCGTTCAAGGATTTTTTCAATAACAGACACGGCTAGAACATGCTTATCCTGTAAACAAAAACAAAAATCGCAAACTCGATTCACAAAAGAATGCTCAAATCACGGCATCAGGTTCTAAAATGTCAATTTATTCAATCAAAACTGAAGTTAAATGCATTCTTACAAGGACTGCTGATTTCATGATGTCTCTCCAATTCTTGTCAACAGTGTTGAAACGCCTAAAAGAAAGGCAAATGAAGGTTTCAAAATACTAAAATACACGCATAAATACACCATAATACATAAAAATATTCACAAACACCATAGGTTTGAGAAAACGTTTCTGAACGAATGTGCAAAGCCATTTCTAACAATTTTCTCTCAGAATCCTGGGTAAAAATGATTTTCTGATAATCAGCCCAGTTATTTTCTCCTCGATCTATGGATTTGCAAGAAACAGCGGAAACATTTTTGGACAAACTTAAACTTAAACTCCTCAGAATATAACGCCAAAAACAGATGAAGAAGACGGAATTTAAGACCTTCCTTCCTTTATACCCAGATGCGTATTGAAAAGTACTTATCAGAAAGTAGCGCTGAGTTGGCATTGTGTTTTGAACACTGATCAGCTTGCAGAATACAGCGAGAAAACCGATTGTATTAACTGAAGATTCCAATTGAAAAACGTTTCTGAACGAATGTGCAAAGCCATTTCTAACAATTTTCTCTCAGAATCCTAAGAAAAATGATTTTCAAAGTTTTGAATCGTTTATGCAGAGGCGGTAATTCTAAACTGATTCTAAAAACTAAATAACAGACCTTCCTTCCTCAGGCATTTGAGCCATGATATCTGGAGAACTAAAGATTGGCTCAAGATAAAGCCAAGTTGCTTGAACTTTAAGCCATTCATCAAGTATTTCTTGAATTAGCAGGAGTTTGGCTTCCCAATCTCTAAAACACAAGAAGAGTATAAGTAATTAAAACCTGATTAAAAGTTAAAAAAAGCTAAACAATTTAATCCTTACTCTAAAAAAGTTGAAATAAAACGAACTTTAAGATGTATTGAATTCGCTGTCGAGTTTCGTTTCTAAGTGTTGCCTTTAGTAAGAATCGAATTTTGTTTGTTCACGTCGTTTATCTACAAGTGTTTTGCTACTGATGTGTGTCTTTGATCTGTCAATGTAGTCTATGTAGTCTATATGTACGTAGTCAATTTGGTTTGTAGTCTAATCAAAGCTGTCAATGCTGTTTCTTTTTAAAGCCTATGCATAATTACTTTATACTTTTCCTTAGCTGCGGCTCGAGGCTTGAGACAGATAGACAAGGCCTTCTCGAGTTGCGTAGAATACAATACTTATTTTCTTAATCATATTGTGTAGCTTTGTAAACTTACGTTGTATTCTACAAAGAAGTTGAACTGAATCGAAGGAAATTTAGAGAATACAGAACTGCTATTTGCAGTGGAAACATTTTAAAGAAAAACGCAATAAAAAATTTCCTTACTTGATTTCATTTTCGAATGGTTTAATGAATGGAGATCCCCTCATAGTCTGTGTTTTAACAATTTGATCATCCAACAAACTTTGAATATCATCAACTGATGACAATATATGTGTACCAGTTTCTCGATAAGGAATAATCACAAATTCCATCTAAAAAAAACAGAAAAGAGAAATGTCAAAAATAAGGGCTAAGTAAAGCGAGCTGAGTAGCATTTGACACCCACTTAATACAGACATCCCTTCTTGAGGCTGCAAAAAAAGGATGCAAAGGGGGGGGCAGAGAGCACAACCAGCAGCTTTGATAAAAGGACTGCCAAGAAAAGTATGGTAAGGCCTGCATGGAACTTAGTAGAAACAAGCCTTGACGTGTAAAAGAACAAAATATGCAAAATAATTTATTAAGCCCCCACTCTCTAATTGTAACAGGACTAGCTGTCATAATGTATTCGTAATATATTCTAATTTATGTTAATTCTTCATTTCCGTTATGTCTATAAATCTCTGCAACAATAATTATTAGTCGGTCAGTTTATAATCTCAATTCGAGTCGTTCGGGTGATTTCTCTTATCTTCACTACTCAAAGTGATAGACATTCTGCATCTATCACATAATAAGCCCCCCTCTCCAATAAGTCTCCCCTAAAAAACTTTCAAAATGAAATAAGCCTCCGGGGGCTAAATAGAGCTTTCAGGGTATGTCATAAATCATGGCATGGACTGGAAACTGAAACTCTTCCAACAAACCTCTTGGATGGACAATTTGAATACTGGAAACTAAATTTTCTAGGTTTTTTTGTGTTTTCTAGGGATTTGAAATCTGTAAAAGGTATTATTTTTTCGTTATTTCTTTTTTCGGTTGTAAACCAGGCTGAAAACAAGCAACATTACTTATAGCCCTGTTATTTACGTAAAAGAATCATATATACATACCTCTTCCCATTCCTTCTTCATTTTCTCAAGAGCTTTCTCCAATGAATATTCCTTACTCGCTGCTTCACTTATAGATTCAAATTTGCCCAGATATGGCTCAAGGTTCATTTCAACAAATCTTGACAAGCTAGCGTCCTCATCAGGCTTCATAGGATAGCCAACAATCTCAGACATACTGTCCCAATGTCGATCTCTAAGCCCAGGGTTAAACAACACACCAACAAGTGGAAGGTGCTCTTTGAATTCTTCGACACGTACTTTCATCTAAAAGGACAAGATCAAGATAAATATCCCCCGGACTCCCCATATTATCCATCAAAAACAATATTGAATGATCTGTTCTGGGGGACAAAATATATCTCAGATTGATATTATCCGATATTATCGTCTGAGTTCTGCATCTGTTTTATTCTACATGAAGTACCTGCCAGAAGACCTGATTCACAACTGATTTAACTGTCAAGCAAGCCAGCTAGCAATCATCTGCTAACGCAGGTCAGAGTTTTAAGCAGCTATACAGATGGTGTGGACCTGCAGCTTCTAAACCCAGACGAATCAGAATGCACACCCTAGGACCTTATTCGCTGGCCTCGTGAATACAGTGGGTTAATTTAACTGTAGGCGTCTGGAAGGTGATTTACACGAGATTCGAACCCAGAGTAAGACAGTATCCTGTACCATCTACCGATTCTTTCAACTTTGTAGAGATAAGAGACCTTAATCTGTAGAGATCTATGTAAAGACCTTAACATTGCATTTACTCTACCTTGGTAGCAATTTTCTGTGCAGTTGGTACTTCATTGAACTGCTTTTCAGACTTGTATAAACTTCTCCAGAAATTTCCTGTCTCTTGTTCAACATAATCTGGATCAACAACTCCAAGAGGACCTTCCATCCAGTCCCTAAGATACGAAGTGGGATGTTAATTAATACCATAGGTAAACATAAATTTCTCTGAGAAATCGAGATTTTCCTTGAGCACTGTGTGTAGGTAGCTTAGATTATGTTAAAGCAAAGTTTTCAAAATAAATATCGTCTTTGAGTAATAGCAGTGAAAAAAGGAAACACTCTAAACAAATACATAGAGCATTCGACCTGACACCTCACAGTATAAAACATCAGAAACAGAACAAAACGATTGACTATAGTTGGCTTGGTATTATGTTTTGTACACCATATAGTTAGCAAAACGACAAGATAACAAATATAATTTTTGTTTGAGAGTCCAAGGGAAAAGCTAACTTTCTCTATGTATACAAGCCGGCTTTTTAGCTTTGTCAAAGATATATAATAGATTACAGGGAATGATGGAAACTAGTCCATTGGATATTGCGAAGAAAGCGAGAATCCTACAAGCAATGTACTATAATCTATTACTGTGTATCGATGTGTCAACATATTTGCAACATGATGTTAATGCTTACAGTACTACGACAAAGGAAAACACTTCTATCCTGAGGCAGAAGAATGGGGATATAAAGCAAAAAGACTCACTTGTGTTTGCTTTGGAAGTCGACCGTAGTTTCATACAATTTCAGATACGGATTCAATGTATTGATAATTTGTTGTCTTTGTGGGTAAGTTGTGTTATCCCAGCCAAAAGCTTCTTCTTCATTATTTATTGCTTGAATCTAGATAAACAAGATTATTATCATAAATTTCAATTAATAATAAGTACTAAGCATATGAACCGTCGAAATATCTTTCATATAAGCTGAAACTTATCCAGACAAGACCCATTTGAAATCAGCAGTATAGCCAAGATTTTGATTGAAAACACAGAGGCAAAGAATCAAGATCTTTGCCTTGGAACTGGGATAAAGATGTTTTGTACCTGAAACCTTGGAAGTAATAATATATCATTGAAAAGTTTTACAGCTCTGTTATCTACGGGTACATGTATTTTATGCAGCTATATAGCGTTGTATTATGTTTGCTATAGAACAAGAGCTTATGAGGCCTTCTTAAATGCTTTAAGTGGAATCTGACAGATAAAAATTGACATGTTTGTACAAATGTAACAGAAACATGAACGTCCGAAAAGCTTTAAGATATACTTCCAGTTTCCTGGCTCCTTTAATTAGACATGGGTACAAGGGACCCCCAGTTCCACTACGCCACTAAGGGCCCCACACACCTTTGCTATGCCACTGACCAACGGAATAATGTCTAGTCTTAGTATTTAGTTCAGTCTTAATAATCAAAGAAGTATATATATAAATAGAACTAAAATTAACTCTAATAAAAATATAAACAGCAACAGGCCATCAGGTAAACCAAGAAGACAGGCAAACAGAGACAAAGCTTTTGGATTGGTACTAACCTTATCAAGGGCAGATTCAAGTCTTGCTTGCAGTGCTTGGGCTTTTCGAAGATATCGACTTATTTCATTCATATCTCCAAAAGTCTAGAAGAAAATTTGTTTTGCTTTTCAAGCCAAGCCAAGTTGAGAAAATAAGATACAAATAAACTTTGATAGATGGACATAGAGAGAGAGATACATACATAGATACATACATATATAGACAAGGTAGAAGACACATCACACAAACAATCTAATAAAACAGTATAGCGGTTAAAAGAAAATATTACCATAGCTATATTGATTACCTGGAATTCATCAACTTGTTTTGCATATCCATCAAGTTCTTCGATAAATCTGTCTCGCCTCATCTAAGAAACAAGATTACGTAGTTGATCAGAATTCGTCAAAAGGGCCCCAAAGGTAATCTATGTAGCATCGAGACAATGATATATATTTCGTAGAATTTATCAAAGAGGTGCTATTAAAGGTTTGCAAAAAGGGCCAAAAACATCATTTATAGGTGCAACTATATGAGGGGTGAAAGGTAGGGAATAACTTTAATCCTGGTTACCTTCAATGCATTTTCGTATTGCACTCTGTTCTGCTGAATGATTTTCCGATGCTCCTCAAAGACTTCCGGCATCCTTTGGTGCCACTGGAAAACTGTATTATTCAAACGTATGTCAGCAGGTGCAAAAGTTGTAAAATCAACCAAAAATGTGAGGCGATCTTTTACTTCCATCAATTTCAGCTCCAAATCATAGAAGGTTTCATTCTCAACTTTCTCAATGTAAGCCTAGAATAAAGAAAGAAAGTTTATCAGGGATTGGGTTAGCTAATTTGTTAGTTAGTTAGCTAGTTACTTAGTTTGTTAGTTAGTTAGCTAAACATTTAGTTAGTTAGTTAGTTAGTTAGTTAGTTAGTTAGTTAGTTAGTTAGTTAGTTAGTTAATTAGTAAGTTAGTTAGTTCCTTTAACTAATAGTTAATTTGTTAGCTTCAGACCTAGTTAGTTAGTCGGTAGTTAGTAAGTTTGTTAGTTATTAAGTAGTAAACTGGATAGTTAGTTAGCTATTATGTAAGTTAGCTTGTTAGTTAGTTGTAAGCTAGTTAGTTAGTTAGTTGGTTAGTTAGTTAGTTAGTTAGTTAGTTAGTTAGTTAGTTAGTTAGTTAGTTAGTTAGTTACTTAGTTACTTAATTAGTTAGTTAGTTAGTTAGTTAGTTAGTTAGTTAGTTAGTTAGTTAGTTAGTTAGTTAGTTAGTTAGTTAGTTAGTTAGTTAGTTATTTAGTTAGTTAGTTGGTTGGTTAGTTAGTTAGATAGGTAGTTAGTTAGTTAGTTTGGTTAGTTACTTATCTAGCTAGCTAATTTGGCGAATAAGTACGTAGGTAGGTAGATAGGTATGTAGTTATCCAGGTAGATATGTAGGTAGGTAGGAAGGTAGGCACGCATGACGATGGATAGTTAGTTGCAAAGTTATTGAGTTAAGAAGCTAGTAAGTAAGTAAGCAATATGTAAGCAAGCAACGCTGAACCTTATTAGCATACCTTTAGCTCCATAAGATGATCAGTGTTGGCGGGTGAGGTCAGTGCTTTTTCTGCAATTTTTTCATACTCTTCACAAAGCCTGAAGGAGAATAAATTAGCGTAGAATTAAAATGTCAAACTATTGCAAGCAAGACAAAGAAAAACGACAGTGTCCAGTGCTGAGTTAAAAACCCCCTGGATAGTCAATGTTTTGTTGAAAAGGGATAATAATTCTTACATCGCCAGGAGGTCCAGTAAGCCCTTCCGATACTCTCATCTTACATTTGGCCTACATTAAGATTAACTGGCAATTACGAACCATAAGGGAGTTTGAAGATTCAGTTAGATTAGCAAGGAGGTCCAGTAAGTCCTTACTAAATTGCTAACGATGCCCCATCAAACATAATGAGTAACATTGATAATGACTAGCAATTACGAAATGCGAGGGGGTAAAAAGGTTAAGGGTTCAGTATTTTCTTTGCTCACTTTTTATTGTAAAACTGATGGTCCTTCATCATTCTTTGTAATAATTTCCCACGTAGGTTTTTGGCTCTTTTGCAAAGACCTTGAATCAGCTCATGACAATGAACTTCGAACATTCCAATTCGAACAATCTAGAAAGAAATGACCTTTCTGAAAATCATTCAAGAGTCACCCTTATAAGTTATAAAGGTTTCAGCAAATCATATAATTGATCAGTTTATCATGAATGTTATAGTTAAATCTAGACACATTATTGAAGGACATATGAAACTACCTTTTGTGAGTTGTATGCTATATCATCGGCAAGATCACCATACTTTTTCACTTGCTGCAACAACAAAAATTCAGATTAGATTTCTGCAGTTACACTTAAAAACGTAATAATCTTTAAATTCTGGATTCTTCTCTGTTATGAAGGTTTAATGCTTGCAAAAACAGACAATATTTTACACCCGTGTTTGATTTGCGATGATACAGTTGATAATATCTTATTTCACCCACACCATATTGAATAGCGACCACCATATTGCACACCCGTCACCGTACTCCAAGATGCCTCCCCAAGGGGAATCATTCATCATGATATTCCCCATCGTACTGAATATCCGCCACCGTACTGCATACACGTTACATGTGGGGTGAGTTGCCACTCTCTGTTAAGCAATAATTTTAAAGTATGCAAATCCTAGAAGATATCAGTCATCAGAGCAAACTCTTAAAAGTTTTCAGTTTTGAGCGGAAAAAATTCATTGACATTTCTCTGCTTAAGAGATTTTGTGCATTACTTAATTTGATATGATATGAAGTTTGATATTACCTGTGCAAAATCTTTGAAGTTGTGACCTTCAAGTAAAAACTGGTCAACTTCTTTATCAGCCTAGAGAGAAAAGACATTATTACTTTGAAGAAATATTTAGATTACTTAGGTTTCAATCAGTGGTGTAGGGCTATAAACATAACAATCTGGTCTCTAGAGGGAGAAATCTATTAACAAACTAAAGGTAAAACAACAACAAAATTTAGCGTTTTCTCTCTATAACTAGGGAGGCTTTTCGCCTTCCTGGAATTTTCCACCTCTACAAACCTGCTTTCAGTTCATAATCCAGAAAACTAATTACATTGTCTAAAAGGGTTTCGTTACAATTCCCTGTGTGAAAAGCTTGAAAACACTGAATATGCAACTCCCTGGAAAACTGCCGAAGTATTTAAGCAACAAACCACCTTTCAAGCTTGAAACACTGAACATGCAACGCCCTGGAAAGTTATAGTAGCGTACAAGAAATTATACACAACTTACATACAGTAAAGGGGGTAATGTTGTCAAAAACTAACCTCTTTAGTGATCAACTGGGAATATATATCGTATGACTTCAAATGTTCTTGTGGTCCAATGCTCTCTTTTAAGACCACAGCTTTCACCTTTTCCTTCAACCTTTCGACAATTTCTCCAGCAATGACTGGTTTCAAAGTTTTCTTGCTTCCAGACTAAAATAAACAAATATAAAGAGCCTATTAAAAGAAAAGATTCCAAAAAAGCAAATATTACCAGCCCTAACAGATAGCCTTGTGGATTCTCTATTAATCTGATTGAAAAGGACACTGATCAAAGCCGTAAGTGTCTAAGGCCATGGCCAAAAAATCAAACATTGATGGTAAAACATTTGCAGTTTGCTTTACAAGCAATGATTAATCGTTTGACCACGTCACAAAACATTACTTGACAAGCTAAGATTATCTAAATTTCAAAAGTTTGACCAACAATGGTGGATCATTGCTTCGTGGCCTAATCCGGCTGGCTCGTGCTGTCAGAAGCTCAGCGAGGTCGGGGTTCGAGTCCCAGCTACGGTAGCGTCACAGCCAGGGTCAAGGCCTCGATTAGTTAAACAACTACTGAGATTCTAGCGACTGCCCTAAATACACCATTACACCTTCACCTTAACCGTTTGGCCAGGTCCTCTAAGGGATTTTCTCAGTTAAGTGAATATGAGGAGTATCCTTGCAAATGAAATCCATAAAAGGGCTCCTTCTCTCTACGTTTCAATGACTAAAACTTAGGAGTTGAAAAACAGTGATTAGGAGGATTTCTGTTGGTAATTTGAAATACAAAGCTATCGTTACATAAATCATAATATCTCACCCATTCTGATATTAATTTTGTTTCTACTCTTGGTACCACCATTACAGCTTTGACCATCACATCGAATACATTAAGTAGCACAACCTACAAGGAATGTCAAAAAGAATTTTCAGCTATACCTTCCTGAGATCAAAACATCTGTGACTTGAACGAAAAGGCAAAACATTGTGGAATTTAGATAACGTCTCAACTATAATTTGCTACTTTAACGCCCTGCCCAAACGATCAAAAATTGACACAAAACACTTGAATGTTGCTTGCCAAACACAATGTTTGACCATTTTGACACATTACAAACCTTGCTCGTCCAATATATTTTGTTTGGTAGAAACATAAAATGTTTTTTAAATTTTTCAAAAAACATTTCTAAGCAAATTCTGCTTTCCAAGCAATGTTTTTTGACGTGGCCAAACGTTCAAACATTAATTTTATAGCTTACCCCATCCCAAATGTTTGGTCATTAATGTTTGACCGTTTGGCCAGGGCCTAAGGGGGCTTTACAAGTGAATTAAACCCCTCAGCTCAAGAATCTGAGCCAGCATGCAGCAACACACACAGTGCATTTTAATTCTATTGCCTTTGCTGCTGAGGTATTAATTAAACACCAACTCACCAAAAAGTCATTAAAGTCAGGCTCGAATTTTATAGTTGCTTCATCTAATATCAATCTTAAGATGAATCCAGGATGTTCGTAAACGTTCACCGATGTCTGAAAAGAGATTGTCATACGTTACTCTGATTTTTCATCATATATTCTCAAACATCCTGACACACGAGATTGAAGGATGATTTGAGCAAAACACAAATATAGATCAAGCTATTATCGACTAGCACATTTAAGAGCATGCACTTTATTGTACTTTTGCAATGAAATACACTCCCAAGTCGCGAGAGAAAGTGGTACAATCTTTAAAAAAAGTGAAGGCCTTTTCATCTGAAACTCCTGAGAATAAATAGGGCAGAAAGCTGATGTTTGACAAATTTTAACTTGAAAATGAAAAATGCCTTGTTTTTGTTCGTGGAAGGAGACCCCAAAGTTAGTGGGAATCAGGGCAGCGTTGTTATGCTAAAATAATATATGGACATAATGGAGTTTTATAAAAATTGAGTTTGCTGCGCCCTTAACTTATCATACCTTACAGTGACAGAAGAATTGGTTTAGATACTTACATTTGGTGGGCAAAAAATTTGCGAGTATGCATCAATAGAGTCCAATGCAAGACCCTGCAGCATGTTTGTCATTAGAACGTCAGCAGCATTGAAAAATGCCTCCAATCGCTTTGCATTCTGGTTGCTAGGTAACAACTTCTTTTTGTTGCCTTGGTAATAGATGTTCTGTACTTCAGGGAACCATCTGGAAGAAGTTACATTAACGATGGGTTAGACTACAATGCCTACCGAATGTAGTTGGAACACCATAGATTTTTTGTATGAATCGATAACTTTTTTAAACAATCTAGCATATTCATGAGATAAAATCCCCTCCCCCCATGGTACAATGTTGATACTATTGATAATTCTCTTGGCAATCACGCGAGGTCGTGAGGAGCTGGAAATTTCAGTGTTTAAAACATTGTTCAGTGAGGTGGGGAGAGGTGAAACGATAGCAGGCAGTGAAATAGCATTTTAGAATAGCCTTTTCAACACTTTCGGAAGGCGTTGTAGTCAAATTTTGCAATACAAATAGATAATGAGTTTTTGAAACCTTATACTGTTGTATTTAGTTTTAGCAAATTGAAACTAAGATTGCCTTACTTTTTCAATAACGTATCCTTCGCCAGTTCTATGTGTCTCATCATTAAGTTTTGGAAAAAAGCAAGCTCCATTGCTTCTGGTCTTGATAATACATCATCAGCAAGAATAAGACGCAAATCTCTGTCAAAAATAAACAAATTACTATAATGCATTTTTGACGAGTCCAGACTGTCGAACATTGCTTGTTAAACAAATTCAAACATCTGATGAACAATGTTTGATCGTTTTGCTAAGGCTTTACTCACCCAAACGAATTGAACCATAGATCAAGTACAGCAGCCATGGTCGGGTTCGTTACGAACAAATCTTGTTCCATTATGGCACATGTTGTCAAAAAAGACTTTTTCCATGGCTTTGGAACTTGCATTAGCCTAAAAGAAAATATTCAAACGAGTAATGCCATGTAATGTGCTTTTTGTTCAATATTTATGGCATAAACGTTTCCATTTGTGATGGCTGCCTGGTAAGTTGTTTATATCCGCAGAGTACATATTAATCATACGAAACGAACATAACACATGAAAACTAGCTGTTATGTACTAAAATGTCAAGTTTACAATGAATGGGTCAAGACAGCACTAGAAACTAAACTTACTCAATTCGATGAGGAAGAGTTTCTTCTTGTTTATCATCATCTTTTTCTCTTGGGTCTTTCAAAACAAAATCAACTAAAGAAACAAGAAAATCAAATTACGTTCGATAGGATGTAAAATCAGAAAATGATTGAAAAACGTGCAATATTGGTTAAAATAACACTTGGAGGATATAAGATAGTTTTCTGAATAAACAATTTCTTAAACATTAGAAACTCAATTTTTGTTCAAATAAATTTTTTTTGGCAAAAAATTATTGTTTAAATTATTTTTATACAGTTTTGATTGTAGCATACCTATTGCCTTTTTGACACTGAGTAAGTAATCCTCCCTCATTTCATCAGAGAGATTTTCAATGTATTCATCCAACCCACCCTGCAAAATAGGAGAAACACAATTAAAACTATATATAAGAACAGAGTAAGGACCCATTAACACAATACCGGATTGCTTTCGTATCGGATAGGGTTGTTATTTACACTATGCCAAAGCTATCCGATACGAAATGCTCCAAAAATTGGAGTGATTTTCGTTGGTTTTGTAGGTGATATAAGTAGGTGATACCCTGCTCCATATGTAATTGACATTATTTTGTGAGTATTGGAATTTCTATTGTCTCGACTATCTCGAATAGTGTAAATGGGCCTATCCGACAAGAAAATCAAGACGCAACGATAGCCATCCAGCATAATGTAAACACTTGCCCTATCAGATGTGGGTTAAGGCAAGGCGCCACACTCCAAAAGCTATCATGTATAGTGGAAACCAAGCCTTATACACTGTACCATTACTGTTTAGAGCATTGGCGTTAAAAAATAGCTACAGGATCATAATGAAAATTTAGATACTCTGACACAAGCTATATAATATGGCAAACCTTGAGCGTATCTGGAACCATTAACATGACATGATCCAGCCAAGAGTCTTCCATTGGTGCAACATGCTCTGTATCAATGCCATGATGAATGTAGTAATAGTACCTCTGGGAAAAAAATTTCCTTTAGAAACGTTAACAAGGCAACAAGGTAAAAGATACGATAAGTATATTCTTTATTTAAGCTGTATCTACCAGAATATCCTTTTCTGCAGGAGTTGGGGAATCCTCTCTAGGGGCATCTCCCTCATTCATTGGAGGTAATTTAGGAGGACCAGATGGAGAGTCACTTTGCCTGAAAGATAAATGTAGGATTATCAAGACATCTTTAACAGTACTGCTGGAAATGTGCATGAAAATCACTTTTAAATTGATTTTTCCACAAGTGTCATACCACAATAGATGGTATTCATAACCTAAACTGCATGACCAAAGAGCCAACAATATTTTCACTGATCTATAGAGCTAAATGAAATCACTGAATAATTCTCCAAGTCATACATCCTGAAGCTGTCTTATCGTTGGACTTTTGTGTTACAACTATGTTGGCCCTTCTTCAGTACAATATAAATTTATATACATTTGTCATGATTGGTGAACGCTAGGAAAGAGGCATACCACAGTAGATGGGGTTCAAACCAGGACTGCATTAGAGGAAATTACATTCCACAAGCTAGACTGCCCAATAAAATTCACGGAGTAACTTTATTTTTGATCAATATAATAGTTATTAACTTACATAATGATGTTGACAAGTGCTTGTCTGAATGCTTCTCTATCTTTACTTGGATAATTAACAGTTCTTCTGCCATTTCCAGCTGTAGCTCCAACATGGTTTGGGCTTGTTTTTCCAGGGCTGTTACTTGAGTCCCAAGATTTTGAATTGACACGTCTGGATCTCTTTGGGTTGCTTGGACCTTAGGAAAGAAGAATTTGATTTTTAAGACAGTTCACAGAAGACCATACAATAATCTTACAATAGATAATTAACAGAAGACCATACAATTATATCACCATAGATAAGTAATGGCAGTATGTTGATTTTACCTTGAACCTGTATAATTTCTTCTGATTCTCCAGGGTTCTGGAGTTTGAATGGAGGAGCAGCTTGCTGCCATGAAGGCTTGCTTCTTGTCTAAAAAATAATTTTTTAGTTGTACAAAACTTCAAAATTTTGTTGAACAACAGCCAGACTGCATTTTATGTTGTGCATGGGGAATAACTTCCCTGTGCCATTTTGTTGAAAACAATAGGGCCTTTTGTTTCCTATTGTTCTCACCAGTGCCATTCCCCACGCAAAAAACAAAGAATGCAGTCCGAAACAACTGAAACATTATAGGTCCAGACTGCTTTCTATGTTATGCCTGCTGAAGAACTTCTACACACAATTTCATGTAGAACAAAGGATAACAAAAGAGCTTGAAAAAAATTATATATCTTTGCATTGCACTTTGCAAACTTATCAGTCTGGCCATAGGTGTTGATTACTCCCACCTCTTCCATAATATGCACTATTTTGCAGATACACATATTCCACAACAATATTATTTACCATTAACCTAAGTTTACTTGATAGTAGTTACTTACAGGTGGGAGACTTGGTAAAAATCTCACAGGCGTATTCACAACTTTGCCTTTATTTCTTTGCAAATTTCGATTCTGTGAAGGAAAGGGATTCAAAATTTGAAAACATTTATAATGCTATCTATGCAAGACTTTAATGATATTAATTTGAAGGTTATCCCTAGCAAATCGATGAAGTCAATGCTTCAATAAATTAAATTAAGAAATGTTGATAAAAATCAATCACGACGGCACTCCAACAACGGCCTAAAAACATTTTTGACTTTCTTTCGCAGTCAGGATTTTTGAAAGCATATAATGCCCTCGACAAAACTTGCACACATAATTACCTGGAAATCCATTTTGTTGCAACGCAGTCTATGCGTGCATTAAGTTTTATTCTTGACTTTTAATCTGTTTGGATTTTAACTGTAAGTTCTTACTTGATTTGATCAAACAAAATCGCCATTTTGTTTCGCGCTAAGTAGATAATTGTTGCTAGGTAATAGGAAACGTACTGAAAATTCAGGCCGCAATGGGTGATGGGATCACCTAGCGTCATCCGTCGCAGGTTGTCCAGCTTGGTGTCATCAGTCCAACAGTCCAACAACACAACCCAAAAACCCCCAAAACCCCAAACCCAAGGGACTTCAAGCATTTTCTCCGCTTCAAGCCCTGAAGTAACCTTGACCCTTCTCGGTTGTTTAGCCTTTTCTGACAAAAAGAAGAGTTGTAAGGTGATGGAACAAGGAGGGGTGTCTCAACTAGCGCAGGAAAGTAAAGTACTCTTCGAAAACGCGTTCGAGGGGAGGTGTCCCTCCACGCACACGTGCAAGTATAGTCAGCAAAGACCGCTCCTTTTTGTTGGGTTATTGGTTTTTTAGTTCTTGAGTTTCAAATTACTGACTGCGTGACTAGCTCACAAGATTGTCAGACGAAAAATAGATGTAGTAAAAAAACTACAGTTTTCTGTACACGTTCCACTTAGGAAACTTATTGCAAATTTATTCAGTTATTTATGCATAGTATTAAACAAACAAATGAATTTAAAAGAAAGATAGAAAATTATTAAAAGCAAAAAGTTAGTATTGATAAAATTCACTGAAAAATGTGTCGAATAGGCGGTACGATACTCAATACTGTATATATTTTCAGTCGATTATAATGCCAAGAAAGAAAATATAAAAACTACATATAAATAGCTGACACAAAATAAGCTAAAAACTAATACATAAAGATAAAACGCTTCTTTATTCTGTGAGCAAGTGAATAAGTAAGACAAAAAAATTACAGATTTTAACTTGCCCTAAAAATGGAGGCAGGTTCTTCGCAGCCTTGGTTGTTGTTGGGCGCAATTTAGGGACAAAATAGGCAAAATTGGTTCATCCATCCTGCTCGTTGAGCAATGTTCTGTGACGTGGTCAAACGGTGAAACATTGCTTGTAAAGCAAATCTCGAATGTTTGACCAAAAATGTTTGATCGTTTGCCTGGGGATTACAGGTGTGACAACTGATCGAAGTTTCGTGGCCTAAAAGATTGCACCTTTTCGTTATCTGCTTCTTGTAAGATGATTGAAAAATGCAAAACCCAACTTTTTGCTACCCTCGGAAAGAAGCTCAATGACTTGGTCGTTCGGACCCTCGTTTCAAATACTGCTCAAAAGAGTATTATTTTTTCATTCCAGATGAGCTCTTAAACTCTATTCGATTCTACAGTGGGGTTCTATTGTTTGTTACGTTAAGGGTTCTTTTCCTGCATTGGGGATCTTTCGTTTCCCCTAAAATGGGGTTCTTTTTCTTCATCATTTAATTACAATGTCCTTAAGGTAAAACTTTCATGAAATAAAATATTCTTCTCGTATTATTGAACCTATTCCGAATTAATAAGACCACAAAATGTAAAATTAGAAAGCAGTCCAATATAATTTACTTCCGTTGGTTTCCCTGTGACACTTCCATATCTGGACTTCTTTATCTTCATGGATCCCTGTGACGAGTTACTTTCAACGTCCGAGCTCGGATTCTCCAAATCGTCCAGTTTATCTCTCAGGTAATCTCTCCGGTCTTCTAAATATTTCAACTCTTCGAGCAGTTCAGCTTGCTGCAGATGCTGGGAGACTTCAGAGCTGGAACCTTTGCATAAATCAAGAGTTGGGGTCCATCGTAAGAAGTATTTATGCCATAGCTGGATGTTAATACTGGACGAATCCGCGTTAATGACCGAGATATTCGGATCGTTATATGACTTATACTGCATTGAGAATGAATGCGGTAGACTGCTTGATTTGTTTTTCGATGATTTCTTATTCTGGCCTAGCAGCATGTTCTGTGATGTGACATAATCATTAATGCTGAAAACGTTGGAATCTGAATATACAAACTCAGCGTCAGTTCGGACGAAAGATTTCGCACCCCCGTCTTCCCAGTTGCTTTCTATGTTATACAACGGGTTGAGGAACAGCGTTTTGAATTTTGACGGGGGTACGCAAGTAGCCAGGAAGTCCCAGACGGATTCTAAGTTGTCAGTCTTGAACTTACGACGTTCGTATTCCGAATCGAAGAGAAATGTCTCGAACAAGCACATGTACACGCTGTCTATTAACAGCAATAGGAAATGCTCCGTGTAGCCGAACCTTGACGGGAATTGAGTCCATAACTGGTGAATACAGTCGAGAAACAGGATAAAAATTGGTGAGGCTTCTACGTTAACGTTATTATCATCTTTAAAAACCTTGCTTTTGTGACCTTTGGTGCGCTTGATACCAGAGAGAATCTGAGCGAGAAAGGATGTCCTTTTGTGACCCACTCTTTCTGAATCAAAGACTGCAAACCAACAACAGTCCTATAGTATGGGTCGGTCATGACTTGGACCAAAGATACCAGCAGACAAGCGTAGTCGCGTCCGGTAGTGTCGTGTACGATGACCGACGTATGCTCCATTAGGATTAGATTGGTTATATTTGTTGCGGCAGTCAATGCTGTTTTGATGTACTCTAGCCATCTAAAAAGGAATAAAGTACCAATTATGATATTTCAAATCGCGATAAAACAGGAAAAAATTGCTGACACACGTTCTAGTTGCTTCGTTTGGCACTCTTCAGCGCTCTCCAGTCGACATTACGCACTGTCAGCACTAGCTGCCGACTGCTAATCGGCGATTTTGGGAACTAATTTATCGCAACTGACCTGTCGAGTGTCGACATAAGTGCTCTGGCTACTAGTTAGCAACTAGTTCCTTTTTGACGGCAAGTAATCGGCGAACAGTCACAGAAAGTTGGGCATTCTCCACTTCTACGATTAGTTGACAATTGATTCACCGATTCCCGTCAGCCGCAATCGACATGAGCGATCTTGCGAGCGAAATCAACTGTATCCTATAAGATCGGACTAGTTGTTGACATGTCAACGTTAAGTTAGCAGTTACAACTAGTTGGCGCTAGTTCTATCGTAGTGATGGTCGACATTAACCTTGCTTCAGGGAAGATGAAAGTTTCAAAGGAATAGCAAACGTTGTAGCAGTGCACATAGATTCTTGAGGAGGGGAAATGAAAATTCATTTGAGAAATCGAGCAAGCAGTCTGGCTAGGGGATGTCAACTATTACTTGAGAAGATAAATTTAGTCATGTCGTATAGAAACTTTTTACGTTGCTAGACATACCTTGAATTGTCAACTTTTCCAAGCCAATGGCTATCTGATGCCCAGAATTCCTTACTTGAATGACAAAGACAAGCTTCAAACAACTCATTGTAACTTGATTGCAAATCTTTCAAAGATGGAAAATTTAGGTTTGCATCAATTGTAACTGGCTCTTTTCCGTCACTTGCACTTGCTCTAAGGATAGCTTGAATCATTTCTTGTGAATGTCCACTGCTATCTTCCTCTTCATTTCTGCATGTAATTATGAAAAGGAGTCAATTTTGGTATAAGGAATATACTCTGTTTAAAGCTAATAAAATTTTTGCTCACCATAAGAGGGACATCAAATGGATGGGACCATTAGAAAGGGGGTGAAATGGTGTTCTTAACTTCAGTTGCTAGGATCTCAGAAGTAGATTAACTTACAAGACCTCAACGCTGGCTTTGATAGAAACCGAAGCAAGTTTAAATTATCATTGAGATATTTTCCAATAATTTAAGACTAGGAGCCAAAAAGGGACTTTCAGCCTCATTTTCTTGAAAAATTAAGCAACTCCAGCCTCAATGTAGTCTGAAAGTTCCTTATAAGATAAACATAAAATTTCACCCTGTATGGGTCCATTGATTAAAAGCAAGGGATGTGTGCTGCGAAATCACAATACTGAAGGTTTCATACCTTGGTGCGCCACTGCTGAGTAATGCGGCTCCAGTTTCCCTGCTGCACCAAGCTAACGTAGGCACTCTACCATTGATGTAGCAATCTGCAATTGATCTAATATCATCATCAGTTAGATTAGCAGGCACTTTGATCAACTCTGGGAGTGTCTTGCATAACAAAAAATCCTGGTTTATTTTGCTTACTCTCCAATTCTGTTGTGCTCTGAGTCTTGCAAGTTCTAATTCAAGGTCCTTTTCATGCCTGAATGTATGAAATGCTCTGCCTTTAGCGGATGCCTGTGCATTGGTCTGCAAGCCTCTTGCATAATCAAATGCAAATAGCTTCTGCACATTAGTTGGGAATGCATAGACGAATACTGTATGTATCACTCTGGCTCTGTCACCATCTTTACAATGAGATAAATTAAATTGAATTACTCTCAGGTCCTTGCATGTTATCTCAATTATATCATATTTCTTTGATGGTGTTTTCCCTGCTCTTAGCTTCTTGGAAACTTGCTTGATTGTTGAAATAGCTGTAATGTACGCAATACTGGTTAACGGAATGTAATCGCATTCCGATCTAGATTCTTCATCCGCTAGCAAATCATCCAACTGTCTCGTGGAAGACTGCATCATTCTCTGCACAGTCAAAGGACTTTTCTCAATCTTTGTTGTCATAAATGCCAATTTGAAATTTGTTACATATAAACTTCCCATTATCCCAGATCCACGATTGGACATGCTATTGAATTTCAGCACAGTCTCAGCCTCTGCTAGGATAGTTTCTCCATTCAGTAATGGGGGACTTTTTATGAGTTTTTCTTTTAATTTCATTGAGCCAGTGGCTGACTTTTTTGGCTTTGTTGCACCAGCAGCTGACATCTTTGTTTGATGTTTATGTTTCTTCTTTTGAACAATAGCTGACCATAAATCCTTATAGAAATCTCAAAAATGTAACAAGAGTTGCAATTATTTAATGGATTTCAAGAAATGCAGCTGCAGCATATAGATACTCAAGGAAAGGAAAAGACGCGGTTTCCGTGGGCGTAGGCCCACTCCTTCTCTAGTTCTCTCTCCTCCGGGCCTGATATTCAGTCTTATTCTTTCCGGGTCACTCAATGCAAAATTCTGTAGGAGGTTTTCTTGAGAACAGGGGTGATAATAAACTCAGCAATATATTTACTTACAACCACACTTTAGTAAGACATTTGCTTGAAAGCACAGCTCGCAATTTTCAAAACTTTACACTTCCTTGCTCCCACAAATCCTCTTCTGCATTAGGCCAAGAAAAGCTGTTCAGAGTTGCCCAGTCTCCCTGTGTCAGTTCCCAGTCTCTGCCACCCAGCACCCAGGGTAGTGGATAGACAGAAAAGCAAAAACATTGCTCAGTGCTGGAGATGAATGCTCCCCACTTGCATCCACAATGCCGAGACACTGTGGCTGAGGCGTCGCATCTTACGGTGGTTCCCGTTACAGGAAATCGCTATTCTCCCCATGAGTCTTCCGCCAGCCTCCGGGGGGAGGGAATATCCGGCCCCCAGACCTGCTTACGCAATGGATACCCCTATGCTTTCACTTCCAACTCATGACACTGAACAATTACATAAGACATAGTCTTCATACTCATAGAATTTCTTCCTTACAATCAAACAATTGTGGGAAAAGCTATTTCGTGCGCATGCGCTAAACCTTGGGTCATTGAGTTGTTGAGCATCCAGCATAGACTTTATAGCGTAACTACGACTCATGTAGTAAGGCTATAACCGTGGTCGATAACCTCTATTTCCCGTCCATTCCGTCCTTCTTCAAAATTTCTCTTATTTTTCAACTGCGCTAATTTTATAATGTAAGAATTTTCCTCGATTCTACTTTGCTTGTCCTCGATTCTACTCTACCTAAAAGCTTTCTTCTTCTCTATCTATCAACATCAGATGGTAAAGCTCTTGTTTGCAAATCGAGAGCTTTTGTGTGTGCGTACGATAACGCGAATAAAACCGCAATGGGTTCCCCTCCCGTTTCTCTGAATTGCAGGGTGTGCTTATTCCAATACTGCCTTGCTGGCCCATCAAACCCAGAGGCTGTGTAGTGTGTACGAGAGTGCGCTCGAAAGCAGGCGTTTTAAGGCCTTTTAAATGACATAAGTATGCAGCATAAGGTGAACAGTAGTGTAGTGAGGAGAAATGATTTTAGAAACAAAGCGAAATTGTCAGAAACATTTATTATGATATCAAAATAAACAATTCTAAAATACATACATCCGACAGTTAAAAATAAAAATTTTCTTGTCTATTTTATCTACAAAACTTCAAGTAAAAGCTATTATATCTTACAATCTTAAAGCAAATCTAGAAAAATCTTTCAAAAGCTTTAGCTCATCAAAAAGTGATCTTGCAAATTCAGAATTGTCTTTAATAAGCAGTGCAAAATTGGGGCAAAATTTCCAAATTGCAAGAAACATCGGAACACTGGACTTTCGCCTGTCACTCCTAAGTAAATAAACGTCAAAAACAGACTGAAACAGTTGAAAAGGAGGACTTGAAATTTATATCCAGATGCGGACCGAAATGGCATGCACAAAAAGTTTTCTAACTAAGACTGATCAATTAATAATTCAATTGGGCTATTGGTTTTCTCGCTGATCTCGCATTCTGTTTGGTGTTGAAAGCACAATGTCAATTCGGCTTCGCTCTCCGATTGGTGCATTTCAATCCGCATCTCCGCGTTAGTCACAAGTTTCAGTCTGTTTCTGACGTCTATAATCTGAGGAGTGTCGGACGAAAAAAACTTTTAAAGTATGTCCAGAGATGTTTCCGGTGTTCCTCGCAATTTTGAATTTCGAATTATATTTCCAAAGCTTTAGCTCACTAAAAGCGATCTTGCAAATTCAGTATTATCTTGCTAAGCATTATTTCATTTAAAATACGGGGCTTTTCTAGAAACAGGGGCTTCTCCATAGAAATGGGCTTCTCTCAAGTACATCATCATGAATAAGGAATTAACATAAATTCAGCTTCTGATTTGGCAGCATTAACAATAGATGGGTCTAGCATCTTCCCATTAGGACTGCAGCCCACGAAACATTTACTATCAGAATATGTTTGCAATAAGAATCTGCTACTTTGCTGGTTAAAAACGACTTGCTTAAAAATTACATCATGTTCTTTTGTGTCACTCGTAGCATCCTTAATTACAATAAAATCCTTGTTCTTTTCCTAGAAAAATACAAAGATTCAAAATTATATATCTCATAACCATGGGTTATTCCCAGTGAGGGGGGTACAGAAAAAATCTGGGTACAGGCGTGTCTCAGTGGGGTCAGAAAGTACCCTGAATGGATACCTACTGGTGGTGAAAAAGATGCCCCAAATGGATAACTCATATCTTAAAATAGAAACCCGAAAAGGTACCTGGACTTAACTAGCGTTGATATAGACTGATGCCATTACTTCAATCTTCGATGGGATCTTTTATACGGAATACCGGGGGATCACCGGCAAGAGTCGTATTCAAAAAAGAATATCGACCCAAAACGACCGTGATTGAAACATACCCGATAGGATTCCTGAGGCAAAAATGCTACCCCGAAATTGAAAATTACACCCGAATATATAGCGAAATAAAAAATACGGTTGTTCGGAACAGCGCAAACTGATTGATTTTTAATCGGTTGGTATACTTTTTATTATTATCGTTAATAAATATCTGGCCATTTCAGAATCTGGGTATCTCATCCTAATCTTTGGAAATTGTGTTGCGATGGATGTTGCTCAAATTCTTTTCTATTCAGTGCAGATGGTAAAACACAACACTGGGAATGCAAAAGGGTGTGGTCACAAAAACATTAGGGTGTGGCATGGAGAATTTATTATTGCAAATGGGTATATCACTGACTTACCCTGCAAGAAATCAATCTTTGTTTATTGAAGCAGAGCATGTGTCCTTTTGAATCACCATCTTGACATTCAAACATAAGGTAACGATCAAATTTGTCATCTGGCACTCCTTTATAGACTTTGAATTTGGCTGTTGAAAAATATAATATTGATACTTTATTAAAGAGGGTAACATTCCATCATTGTTAGCAATAATGAAAATTTGATATTCTGAATGGTGGGACCAAGAGGTCTAAATTTTCAACAACCAATGAACATAGTGTCATTTTGCACTGTTTTAAAAGAAAAATTGCAAAAATTGCAAGTTGGGGGTGTGGCTCAAGATCAAGGAGGTTTCTAGTCAACTTGCCCAAATTCCAACTTGCCGCCCCACTTTCCAAGTCAACTCGCCCAAACTTTGAAGCTAACTTGCCACCTAAAAGGCAACACATCCCCATTGAACTATAAAGGAAGGCAGGTCCAGAGGTCCAGCATGGAGTTTGAAACTTCATTGCCATACTGGAGTGCATCTTTCAGAAAAGCAATAAACTAGAAGGGGGGAATAGGGGGTCTAGACCCCCCACTATTCAAGAATTAGATCCTCGAGATTTGTCCAAAAAAATGGGGGGGGGCAAAAAGGGTGTTTCCCCACATCTGCGAGAGTTTGAAGGGCATGGTCTGAAAATGTTTTCCCACTGGATGGTGCTACTGCTGCCTATATTCAGAATGTTAGGGTAATTTGTATTAAGAACAAATAGCAGTGTGGATGCTCCAGGGATAAAAATTTGGAGACCAAAAGATGAAAACCCCACAACAGGGTTTGAAACTTACTTCCGGGAGCTTTGTGTTGGCCATCAAAGGACACTTTTCCATTCACAAATTGAAGAATGGAACCGTTCTGTGATTCTTCACTTATTACATAATATGTGCCTTCGATCCATTCGTTGTCTTTCTCAATAAGAAGGACAGGTTCATCCTGAAAAAATATAAAGCAACACATTTAAATATCTTGCTGGAAAGAGAAAGATCTGATTCGACATAAGAAAGTGCAAGTTTCTTATAAACGAATTTCTTATAAAAAATGTTTACTCTTAGTAAAAACTAACACCACAAATTAATAAATAAAAACATAATGGAAAAAATTTAGTACTTTTATTACGCAATGAGCCATTCATGGAGAAAGCTGACGAAAGACCTTTTTTAAAACAAAAAAATTAGGCCCATGATGATGACACGAGGGCCTAAATCTTTCTGATTTCAAAGTTAAAATTGGTTTACAAACCTCATTTTTGCCGTTTTCCATTTTCTCTGACATCTTTCTGGTTTTTAAACTTTTTAAATTCGATATATTATAAAATCCTGTTGAACCAAGTGACTATTTGACTTATAATCACGATATTTTGCAGTGATGATTGTCTGACCGTGTCGTCTGGTCGACTGTATCCAGTGTACCCTATTTATCCAGCAAATGCGGAACACGTTTGGTCGATTACGTCACTACCGAAATGAAAACCCCAAACAAAGGTAAGGGAGGAGTAATCGCACAACATTATTGCACAAACAAATCAAAATGTTTATCTCTTTCGAGTGTGAAGTCATTCCGTTTTCGTATCAAATATAAAATTTCTAAAATTAGCTTGAAATTTTTCTTCGTCACATTGTCATTCAACACATAGCTATGTATGGAGCTTCCTATCTTTCTACTTTCTATAGTCAGTTTCGCCCCACTTCCAATTTGCCCCACTTTTTAGGTCAACTTGCCCGGCCTTTAACTCCCTCCTGGGTGGACGGACCTTCTACATTAACTAGCCCACCTTCGAAGTCAACCCGCCCCACATAAAAGTTTTAAGTGAAGATGAAATGAAATGGTGTCCTTAGCGCCAGTCACTAGGATCGGTGAAGGTGAAGGTAAAATGGTGTTTTAGCGCCAGTTGCTAGGATCTCAGTAGCAGGTTAACTAATCGAGACCTCGACCCTGGCCGTGACTCTACCGTGGCTGGGCTCGAACCCTGACCACACTGAGCTTCTGACACCACGAGTCAGCTGGATTACACCACGACGCCACAGCACCTTCAAGGTTTACTTCAGGATCAGGTTTACTACTATATAATCTATGATCTACTGTGGGTTTACTAATCGAGTATCGAGACCTCGACCCTCACTGGGACGTTACCGTAGCTTGGGCTCGAACTCCGACACCATGACCCCATTGATCTTCTGACACCAAATAGACAGCTGGATTAGACCACAAAGCCACATCACCCCTTTTATGTACAGGACAGCCCCTAAACCCCTTTGTTACATCATTAATTTAATGGCGAGGTGAGTTGACTTGAAAGCTGAGCTGAGGCGAGTTGGTTCGACAGATGGGGCGAGTTGGGCGAGCCCCAGCACGTGGGGCGGGCTTGGAAGAGTTTCGACATTACCATTGTCAAGATGGGGCGAATTGGAAGTGGGGCGAGTGGACCTGTCACCTGTACGTATTGCACACCCGTACAAACTACATCACGGCACTGTGCGGTTTTATTTTTCAAAATGTTGCATATCCTTTGGGAGAAACATAAACTTCGTAGGCCTACCTTTCCAGGGCTTTTCAGTATTTAAATTTCAAACCTATTGCATTCATGACGTCGTCGAACAAGATCTTGATTTTTCTTTATCTCTTTGTTTCTCCCCCACTCCCCTTAAGACACTTTGAGAACTACGCACCGAGACAGGCTTCTTATAAGATAAAAACATGTCTTGAAAAGGTGCATAAATCATCGAAAGTACTGTATAAAACTGATAACTCTAAAATGCATAGTGTAACAAAAGTTTAATCTTAAAACCTCCATATCCATCAAAATACGAAGAGACACTTTTTTAACAAGCAACTGGACTTTTGGTCCAGCCCTCGAAATGGCTCAAAATATCTAGTATTTCACCCCTCGCAGGATGACTGGAACTCCCTAAAATCTCTTCTCCATTGGCTCTTTTCTTGATTTTCAATGTAATTGACAAGTTTTCAGTGATGTAGCTACTGTATAAGGAAAGATATCTCAACCAGAAAATTTAACAAAATCTCAGCCCTTGGTGCTTATTGACCAGTTGCTCATTAAAAAAGTGTATCGTTCTATCTAAATGCTATGATATAAAGATTCTTATTGTTAAACACTGTCATTGTTTCACTGTGTAGACAGGTATTATCTGCTGCTGTGGATCATAAATCCAGCCTCTTGCTTTGAAACATCAACTTTGGAAGGGTTCAAAATCTCGCCGTAACCATTACAGCCTACGTAACAATTTTCATTAGAATATGCTTGTAACAAGAATATTCCATTATTATCACGTCGAATTTTCCAAAAAATAACATCGTGTTCATTTGTATCATCTATAGCATCTTCGATTGTATCGAATTTTTTGTTCTTCGTCTTTGGCTATGAAAAAAAACAAGATCTGAGAACTGCTTGCTCCCTCCCTTATTTTTTTTAACATTTTTTATTTTTAGTTACTTTATTTGTAGCTGAAGCTCATTAAAACCAACTTCAATACGAGTCGGATATGATTTTCCTGTAAAAATTGGTATTCAAGCACATTTCTCGACAAGGGACAGTATAAGGGACTTTTACCCTCATTTGGTTAAGAGATAAGGAGCTTCAGCCTTGGGTTTATCTGAAGTTTGTCTATAGATAAATCACAAATTACCCGGCATGAGATCAATCCTTGTTTGTTCAGGCAGAGCATATGTCCTTTAGAATCACCATCTTGGCATTCAAACATCACAAGACGATCGAATGTTTCTTCGTTTGCATTTCCTTGGTAGACTTTGAATAGTGCTTTATGGAAAGAAAAGCATCATCTCATTTTTTCAACGCCATTTCAACCTTTAGTAGGAAACATTCTGTTGAAGGTTAAGGTTTATCCAGTTAATACAGGTAAAGTTCCCCCTCCAGGGGCCCTCCACTTAAAAGGCAAGAGTTAGATATTATCTTATTGAAAATAATCTTCGCAAACATCATGGGGTGATTGAAGGTGCTCTGGTGCACTATTGCCAGGGGGGTACTAGAATAGGAATGTGACGGGGTGTGTGGCAAACCTCTCTACATCCTGTACCCTGTCGCATAAAATATGCCCTAAAAGTAGATCCTGTCACTGCCCATAAATCGCGTTTTATTTCGCGTACCTAATTTTCGCTCAGTCTTCCGCACGAGAAATTACCCGTCTAATTTTATGGGCAGTTTTTCTGTGCCAGCGGGTTCCCTGGTGGCAACACCAAAAGGGCGCGAAAATCAAAGGTATTAGGTATCTTAAGATGAATATTCTTGCAGAAAGAGGAATTGTTACTTACTTCCTGGACTCTTGTGTTTGCCATCGAAAGATACTTTTCCATTCGCAAATTTAAGAAAGGCGCGACCACTCTGTGCTACTTCACTGATTACAAAACATTTTTCTGTACAATCCATTCGCTATCTATCTCAAAAAGGAGGACCGGTTTATCCTAAAATAATTATACAAAATAATAATATCTTGCGATTGAAGTGTTACTTAAGAGATTCACAATTCGAAAACACCAAGTGTGAGGATGCTGCGAAGGAGAGTTTTGGAATGCAGACTCAAGCTTAGTATCAACAACTATGTTGTTGATTGGAGAGAGAAGAGTTTTTGGGAAATGACGAAGTTTTGTTGTGTTTCACGTTGGATAAGGTATAAGTTTGTTGAAGTTTTTAGTGTTAACATATTAAAAAGCAGACTTGAAGTTTCTTTATTTATAATTAAGCCTCGCGACGCCAGACAAGCTAAACCATCAATCATATGGGTTGCGTTTTACAATCTTCATACTCCTTTTTATTCAGTACGAACCAGGAAATTTTGATCGAGGCTGACTGGTTCTCAAAGGTTTGTCTAAATGTAAAATGCAGCAAGCATGCTTGTCTATTTCTTTGTTCTATTAGAAGATACTTTGGGGTCGTGATGTATGTAATCCAGCTTACTCGTGGTGTCAGGAGCTCAGTGTGGTCAGGGTTCGAGCCCAGCCACGGTAGCGTCACAGCCAGGGTCGAGGTCTCGATTAATTAACCTACTACTGAGATCCTAGCGACTGGCGCTAAAACACCATTCCACTATCACTTGTTTGCTTGATTTTTACATTCAATCTGACTGTCTTACTTTTATATTAAGCTGATATTCTTAGGGTTTATGAAAATGCTTACTTTGTTCTTAAAATCTGGACAAAATCAAGGTTCTTGTCTTTGAAAAAGCATCACAAACAAGCAGAAAATCTTGCAAATTAAAACACTTATTTCACAAACCTCTTGGTTGGTATTTTCCATTTTCTCTGATATCTTCCTGATAAAAAATACTGTCTAACTTTAATGAATTCTTATTGATCTGTTCAGCTTCAGCAGCGACCACGTTAGTTCTGTTGCGACTGTTGAGCCCAGCGAATGCCATGTGAATGCCATGTGTGCACTCTATTTATTCAGCAAATGCGGAACAAGTTCAGGTTGATTGTTCTCGTCAGGAAACGAACAAAAGGTATGAGAAAATCGCAAATCAAATAAAATACTTTCGAATGATTTCGTTCTGGCATCGAATGCAAAGATTCTTGAAGGTGTGTTGATTGACTCTTGGTTTCGTGGCACAGCCTTTTTCGCTGTCACTGCTTTCAAACCTTTCTCACTTTATTTTCTATGGATGGTTGGATGGATATGGATGAATGAACGAATGGATGGATGGATGGACTGGTGGGTGGATTGATGGATGGATGGATTAATGGATCGATGGATGGATGGATTAATGGATCGATGGATGGATGGATTAATGGATCGATGGATGGGTGGAGATAGATGAATGTATTGATTGATGGATGGACTGGTGGATGGATTGATGGATGGATGGATTAATGGATCGATGGATGGGTGGAGATAAATGAATGTATTGATTGATGGATGGACTGGTGGATGGATTGATGGATGGATGGATTAATGGATCGATGGATTAATGGATCGATTTATGGATGGGTGGATGGAGGGATGAATGGATAGATGGATGGATGGATGGATGGACGGATGAATGGATGGATGATCGATAGCTAAGATTACTGAAGAGAGCATTTGGCCAATGCAGCTTACTGTACTGCAAAATCTGCTGTATCACTAAGAAATTTCAAAAACACAAGCCATTTGTTATCCGACAATTAATTTATATCAAAATCAAAACTTAGCATCAACAAGTGTGGTTTTGCCTGTCACTAATACAGTCTGTCAAATCAATAGTTCAACTAAATACTTTTTTGTCTTTGTAAGAAATTTAGTACATGGATAGGCAAGCGGTTAATAAACTCTCAGTACACTTTTTTTTAATAAGCAACTGGTCAATAAGCAACTAGGGCTGAGATTTTGTTAAAATTTTTGGTGAAAAGCTTTCTTTATACTGTACATCATTGCAAACTTGTCAATTACATTGAAAAGCCAGAAAAGAGCCAAAATACTAGATATGTTAAGCAACTCTTGAGGGCTGGACCAAAGTCCAGTTGCTTATTGAAAAAAAGTGTACAAGCTGAGAAAACGTAACAAAAACTCCAAATTTTTAAATTTTTCAGATAAGAAAATCATGTCATTTCTTTCTTGAAATAATAGGAAAATCCTATTCATTCATAAGTCTGTCCTTTTAAGACTGTTATACGACTTAATGACAAAAGAATAAATTTATAACGCTATTTTAACCTTTTTGCACAGCAAAATTTAAGACACCTTTTGGAAACTCCATTCATTCTTTTAAAATAATACGAAACTTTCAGTATCGTGAATCCTTGAATTAGCCCCCTTTGGGGCTAATCAGTTTGGGAAAGTGTTTGGATGGGGAATAATTCGAGGAGGGCTTTAACCAGGGTGGTAATAAATGTTCAAACGAATGCTCTTAATTTCCCTTCCATTCTCAATTGAGACTCTCTGACAGAAATATTGCCATTGTTGAAGCTTGAGTGAATGAACGAGAACATAAAAATTCGGATGGAGTGGGAGCTTATTTGAGGGTGCGGGCTTACAGTTTTTGAGGGTGGGGGCTTATTGGCAATTTTAAGTCCCATGGTGGGGCTCATTTGAAGGGGGCTTGTCCGAGGGGGGCTAATTCGAGGATTTACAATACTGATTCTAATTTTTCCTCAAGTTTCTTATAAAACGAGAAGTGTTTACTTTGCCTTTTTGTTAACACATTGATGATTGCAGTATAAGTTATAATTTAAGAATATGCTTCAAGCTTCAGACATCATCGACAATCACTGTAGATGCCTTGCTGTTTGTATGTCCAAACAGATTCGTGCTAAACAAAGAATACCTTCCTGCATCTTCACGCTGCACGTTCGATATTTTCAGTTGCAATTTCATGCTGTCATCGCTTATAATTTCTTTTCCGTATTGAACGTTACTTGACTCTCGAAACGGTTGCCCATTCTTCTCCCATAGACAAAAAGCTCCTACAGCCGCTACGAAGGAGGATATGCACGTGATCACGATATCATCTCCTACTTTGCACGTGACGTCATCTGGTTGTTGAAGAATTTCTGGTTTCTTTGCGATTGGGTTTCCTAAAAAGAGCAACGATTACGTTTTGGTTCCAATCACTTATTTATAAATCATTATACAACGCGTCCCAGAAGGTATTTTACCAAAAAATGGTCGGGAATTAACCGAACCCGTCGTACACGCTTTTTTATAAAGAACCTAGCTCAAGGCCTAGTTCTTAAAGTTCCTTATCTTTGGACTTCTTTTGAGACGATTGTAGTTCCAAAAGTTCCTTAATAGTTCCTTAATGTTAACTGCATGTTCAGTTTCATGACTACTAAACAGAGACACTTAGATGTGAGCAAAGCTCGAGACTACTCACGGAAACATTTGATACATCCGTAACGTACAATTTATGTGATTTTCGACTGCAAATGAAAGGAACCGGCATTGTAATTCTTGATTGTTGCAGTGATAAAAATATTCAGCAGTAAAAAGCTCCTTAGCGATTTTCTCTTTAGTAGTATAAGTTCTTTAAATTTTCGGGCCTTCTTCATGTAGGTTCGTTATAAAGTGGTTCCTTATAAAAAAAAGCGTGTAACTCAAGGGAGCTGAACTCAAATATGGTGATATTTTTGTAACATATTTGGTTCTAAGGGGATACATAGCGGGTCCAAAGGGTAATATTTGCGAATAATGAAATTCGCTCGGTTCGTCTGAAAATTCGCCAAAATTTTGATTTCGTCTGTAACGGAAAGCACTAGTAGGAGAAAGTACTTTTACATTTAAGCCACCCATAACTATTTCTGGGGCTGAAATCTCAACTTTGAGGGCTGTTTCTCTGTTCAAGTTGCTTATCAAAAAAGTCTAGTTTCTAGTTTGACAAAGGAAAAAAATGTATCATAATCTTACTTTCAACGACGAGAGTGCAGGATTTTTCTATCTCTCCAAATTCATTTTTCGCGATACATGAGTACACCCCAGCATCATCTAGCCTCAAACGTCGAATGCACAGTCGTTGGTTTCCATCTAACATCTTGAATCGTGGACAGTGTCTATTTATCGGTTGATGATTGTAATACCAGAAGATTTCAGGTTGGGGAAAGCCATCTACAGTGCACACCAACTCGATAATATCATCGGCTGTATGGGTCAGTGTTGATGGGAACGATGTGACAAATCTTGGCCGTCGAGTAGCGCCTGTGAAATATACATTAAGATATTAATAACTATACAGTAGTGGGTAATGAAAATTATAACCAATGCCATGCACGTGCCTAGGTCGTTTTGGCTGGAGGGGGTTGTGCAACATGCGGTAACTGAGCGATTGCGAGGTCAATGCTGGAAAATATTCGGACAGAAGCATGGCGTACGTGCCCTTTCTAATAACCCCCCCTCGAAAACTTACAAAATGTAAGCCCCCTGGGGGCTAAATAGAGCATTTAGGGTAGGTATTCAAGAGAGTGCCAATGAAAACAGAAATTGACTTACATGAAGCTCCATCCGTGGTTTTGAACCCCATCTTTCAACTGAAATGAAGACAAAATTATTGATCAATAACTTTCGAAAACGGAACGGATATAGAAGAGCAGTAAGTAGTTTTTCGTTTTCAAGATTCAAAAATCAGCGCGGTGAATGGCAAACAAAAATCTAACTCTCCAAGCCTCTAATTTTCCATCCATTACACCCCCATTAATTACAGTCCTTATCTTCTGTCATACTTTCTAGATTATATTAAAAAAATATTATTCATGAGAAAAAGGGACCCAAGACCCTATATGTACAAGACCCCACAAAAGACCCCAAACGTAATACCTTCGTGCTATTGAAAATACGACAAGTTTTAAGAAAAACTTTTCTAAGTTGGCGCAGCATTGAGACGCTGAAACTGTGGGCATTACCATTGTATATTAAAAGGCCGTCAGCATAGGCCATGATAATAAACAGCAAAAGGAAAGAACACACTGAAATAAACATCTAACACGATTTTTAACTAAGAGACAAAGTTCTTATTAAAAATATATTGTCCCCAAGTTTTTAATTTCTAATTTTCTAATAAATCTTCCAATGCAAAAACAGGCCATGTGTAATTTGTACGTAATACTGTAACCAAAATAGGGTGATGTACAGTATTGAATGGATAGATAGATAGATAGACTACTGTAACAGAAAAATAAACCAGGCATGGCAAGCTGAAGGCAAAACAAAAATATCTCAAAGATAAATATATTAAGTATTTCTCTTACTTATAAACGTTGTAGTGACCAAGTAGCTACATCGTGTATTGACCATCGAAATTTAAACATTAAAAGATCTTTTATGTTTAAATCCTTATTCTGACAATGAGTCACAATCTTTGTTTTATTTTATCCAAAGGACACGCTCAGACATCCAACCAGGAGGGGGTGGGGGAGTTTTTATGACTACTGTTCACACGGAATTTTAAGCCCAAAGATGGTGGTAAAGAAGAAAAAAGGGAGTCCTTTAAAACACAAATTGCAAAAATTTGCCAGCTTTCTACAACAAGAAGTCAATTTATTTCTAGAAAGTAAGATTTACCTGATAAAATTCGTCAAAAGTCGTTAAGTTTGAATGATAAAGCTCCCAGAAACCTCACAGTTCATATCGAAAGTCGTGACCTGTTACGTAATCGTTATTACGTCATATTGTGAAATCGAAACTGATTCCGAAACTCTATTCCGAAAACAACAGGGCGGTTTTATGTCAGAATCCTAAAAGGATTATTTGGAATATTTGGAATACCATGCTAGCGAAACTATACGCACTGCTGGGGTGGATACGCACTACTGTGGTGGAAAATTTGGCTACACTTTTTTAACAAGCAACTTGTCAATAAGGAACTAGGGCTGAGATTCTGTTAGACTTCTTGGCTTAGATAGTTTTCTTTATACAGTACATCATTGTAAAATTATCAATTATATTAAAAAACAAGAAAAGAGGAAAAAGAGTTTTACGGGGTACCAGTCGTTCTGTGACGGCTGAAATACTACAATCATAGACAAAATATTTGTCACAAATGGGCTTCTTTGTGATGAGAAAAACCCCTCCCCCCATATATCAATGTTGGGAGGGTCCTGAAGGGGTAAAATGGGGATGGGATTGGCCTGATTTGGGGCTGGGAAAATGGGATAGAATGTACTGGGACTGGGATTTTGAATGGGGAGCAGAACACCAGATGGGAATGGGATTCGCTTTTTGTCGTTTAAAAAATACATAAAAAATGAATTTTAATAAGTATTTTCAATGAAAATGTAGCTGTTTAATGTTTAAGAATGTAATAAATAACATTTTCAGACCTTTTTACGTCTTTACACGCAGACTGAACATATCAGTTCATTGAAAATGTAGTCCCCAATCCCCAGCAGATCACACTGTCGTTGTGGAAATTAAGTACCTATTAATTTGAACATACAGTAGACTGGGAATGGGATTTTGAAGACTGGGAATGGGATTTTAAGAAAAATTGACTGGGAAATGGGATTAGACACCCCTTCAGGACCCTCAGAACATTTCAGGCTCAAAATTGGCAAAAACTTAAGAACAGCCAGCCTCAATAGAAACTCCCTGGTTCTTATGAAAAAAAGAGTTTAGATTCGCTAGCGTGAATACGGAAGACATTTCTTTTTGGAAGCTGCAATACATACCATTTTCGGAAAGCGAAAGACACAAATTCGTTCTTTAAAACATGAATTTCATTTACGTATCTCACAGTAAAACACAATACAGCATAAACTGGCTTTTCACTATACAGTAGTTACTTGGAAAGCTAAACCAAAGCTATGGCTAATCTAGGAGACTTGTCGCGCGCGACACTATATTCGGTGTCTCACAGGGTGGCTAAACATGCGAGTGACAAGCGAGCAACATGTCCTCCGAGTCATTTGCATGTTGCAGAGACAAGAAATGTTTCTGTTGTCTCCCAGAAACATTTGTGTCTCTTGCTGCAAATTTTGTCGCGCGCTACAAAGCTTCCAAGGTGGCTAAACTGGGAGACACTGAGGGGACATCAACGTCGCGCGCGACATGTCTCCTAGTTTAGCCCGGCCTTAACTTACGTTGGTCCCTCGTTTTCTTCGTCAAAAGGGACAACTAAAATTAACACCGCTAGCGTTAATAACGTCGAATATACTAAATAAAACATTCTATAGCCAGTTAAATTTGGCGAGTTAAGATACTTACACAGCACACGAAAGGGTGCCTTCGATAAATTACTATTATATATCAAAATAAATAAAACAAACTGCGAAACGGCGAGAAATAAGAAAATAATCGTCATTATTATAAAGTCTCTATTTACGAAAACGCCACATAATAGCTTTGAGCAACTCAAACGCAGAAACAGTCCGATTTTAAAAATGGCTGCCAACGTGCTGAAAGACATACTAAGCACCATACTGGAAAAGCAAAGCACCCCAGTTGTCTTACAAAGTGGGTATCCATACTTCCATTCCCCTTGTAGTAATGCTGCTGCCACAAGGGGCATGCATATTATTGCTGATAGCATATTTACAACAGACGCAAGGAGGATGAATTTCAGGTAGAAGGCCGTGATTGTGGGCCTAAAACAGTTCAGTGCACAAACAAATGCATTGCCGATCAAGACAGCGGCGCATACAGCGATAATCGCCGACGCTTGAAACGATAGAATATTTGGATCGAGATCACCGTCCATATCGCCCATTATTAAGTCTATATCGACGTCATTATCCGCCATTTTGTTCGGCCGACATTAGCGAAAGCAGTGATTACTAGCTTTGCTAATCAATGTCAATAAAACTTTCTATGGTGTACTGGCGTATACATGTTCTAGAACCACATCGAGACTCGAAGCCAAATATTGTTGTATTACTGAAAAGTCACGGCGCCCAACCTCCTTCACATACATACGAAGTCTCTTTTTCACAACTGGCCTAGTAAATTTCCTTCCACGAGGTATAATCGTTGTTTTTCAAGAACGACCTGAGCAAAATTCGATTCCACTTCAAATATGCAACTGAGATAACTCCAGAACTTCCATTATAGTAACTTTTGTTAGTTTAACTCTGCAAAGCAAACGGCCTACAGCCAGGCCTTCAGTGTTACGCTATTTGGGCGGTAATTGCAGCTATACAGAAACACATACAGCTTCGCCAAAGACGAAAATTCCCAGTAAAAACTCCAGCAAAAACCTCCAATCTTTCGCTAAATTTCAGCATTAATTTCCATACAATTTCTTATAGAAACACACAGCAATTGATCTTCTTCGATTTTAGTTTGTTTACGATAACATTTCAAAGCTAGTCAGGTGTTCAGTTGAAACAACTTAAAGCGTGTGGCGGGATTCATACCAGTTCACTATTAAGACGCTCAGTTTATGAGAATATTAGACCTAGAGGTCCACCGCAGTGGCTCGGGAAATAATCCTACACAGCAGCTGCTGTTGCGAGATGATGTTGTCGAGTGGTCAAGGCGTTCGGCTCAAGATTGATAGGTCGTGGGTTCGAATCTCTTCGGGACTACGAATCCTACAGTTAACACAGCTGCCCATCCTTCCGAAGGTCCGAAGTCGGTAAATGAGTATCCAGTGTATTCGTTATAGAATATCAGATATCAGTCTGGGGGCACAAGCTGCAGTCAGACTGAACGTTCACATCAGCTGTATACCTGCCAGAACCCCGACCTGCATTGACATGCTTGCTTGCTTGCAGGTTTGGTAAGAAAAGAGCCTTTTCTCGACACCAATTACTGTTACTATATCTATATACCTGTACCTAGATCTGTACCTATTACTAGATCTAGACCTATTACCGATACCTATCTATACCTTTACATACCTAGATCTATAACTATTACTAGATCCAACATGTAGTAGTATTAACATGTAGAAGTGTGTTTTACGAATAAAAATGATAATGATGATGATGATGATCTAGGCCTATTACCGATACCCATCTATCCCGATACCTATACCTATAGCTAAGTCTCATCTATACCTACTAGATCTACTATACCTATCTAGTATTACTATACCTACTAGGTGATGATGATGATGATGATGATATGGTATTACGTACCTTTCTATACCTATACCCATACATATACCTATACCTATACCTATACTTATACCTATACCTATACCTATAAACTATACTTTTGTCTATACCTATACATATATCTATACCTTTACCTATACCTATATCTTTAAAATGTCTAGACATATAACTATACCTACCTATACCTATATCTACACCTATACATAATCTATACCTATACCTCGATGTATACCCAGTCTTAGATCTACTATACTTTTCTAGTATTACTATGTATACCTGCTAGGTATCTATACCTATACCTATACCTATTCCTATAACTATTACTAGATGTAAACCTATTATCATATTTATGTGTTACCAGTTACTAGATACCTATTTGACCAGACAGTTGTTCTTGCAAATCATACACTGTAGCAGTGTTGTGACAACGATGGTTGCATGACTTGATTTTCAACACAGCGGAAAACAAAGAAGGGGGCACATATAAGGCATTGTTTGATTCTTAAAGTCTTAAATAGCCACGAATGGCAACATGACAGAAAGAGCTATGGACGGATGTCGTGCTCATTCGTAGAAAAGCGGATATCGCATAAAATTGCGTGCGCAAAAAGTCGCGTAATATCATCAACGAGGTTTGTCACATGCAGTTTTCAAGATAGGAATAAGTCTCACTCTCAAGAAGAGGCCAATCAGTACAGAAATTTTCGATATGTTCAATGAATTTTTATTCTGCAAAACCACAACCCCCAGACGACATTCTTCGCGCGAAGAGAAGTAGAGCACCGTTTTGTCGCCACAAACGCGAAGAAGTGCATATTTTGTTTGTCCGCTCGCCGTGAGAAGCCCTTCGTGCGAAGAATTTTGTCTATTGTAGATGCTGCTTAAAGCCCGATCCCCACGACGCGACAATTCTTCGCGCAAAGAGAAATATTGCGTCGCTACACAAGCGCAGAACTGCGTTTTCTGTTTTTCCGTTCGTCGCAACAAATGGCGAAACGTAGAAACGACTTCTACTTTATGTCGCGAAAGCTCTTCGCGCGAAGGACAAGAACGACGTCACCTGGTTGACATTCTTCCTTGAAGTTAGGCCGGGAGACGCGGTTACCGTTGTGTGACGCATACTTTTGCGGTGATGCGAAAGAGAACGTGGTTTATGTTAATCTTTCGTGACGGATTAAAAAGTCATAGGTTATTGGTCAAGACGCAAAGTGCCGAATCTAATTTTTTTGGAGATTATAAAAAGAACAGAGCTTCCATTATTTGACTAAAAATTCTATTAACTCAAACCACATGCGTAGTTGATTCTTGTAGCCAAGGTTTTGCGACCTATGCCAGAGTGACACACTTTTTTCGTTTCATTTCATAGTTTTTGAGAAGGGTAGGGGGTGACAAGTTAGTGAAAAATCGCTTCAAAAATAAGAAACAGGCAGGCTGAAATCAAATCGAAGCGTGTATTGCTCTTTCTGTTGCTCTGCTAACCTGGTAATCACCAGGGTAATCAATGACAGACGCAGCTCTGGGCGCGTCCTTTGAATCGATAAAACAATTTATCTTACCACAAAACGGCGGTAGTTTTAGGTGCCATTTTTAACACAGGACAAATAAGGTCATGATATTGGTTAGAGCAGAATGCTGCCAGCTGAAATCAGTCACGATTTACACTAAGTTTATTAGCCATTGAAAATGTATTCAATTCAACTCCACTCTTCTAGAAAACACCAGTTGTGTCTGCAGGCAGGCTATTGAAAATGACGCAATACACCGAGGGGAAGGGGGGTTACTCCGATAGGAGGGCTGGTATACATTTGCCTGATAGAGTTATGGGTAAATATATGATATTTTGCCCGGTTCATAGGTCCTGTTCGGTGACTTTTTTGCCTAGTTATAGGCCAGTTTTCCAGTGTGTGAAATTTTTGCCTCAATTACGGGTCTGTTCAATGAAAAAATGCCAATGTTATGGGTAAATGATATCTCTAAGTGCAGCAGTTAATGAAATACTGTATAGATATATATTCTTGTGAAGGCTTTCTCCACTATTTATGGGGTATCTTTTCAAGATATGATGCCCTGGTTTTGGGGGGCTATCTTTTCGAAATCTTGCCCTGATTACGAGTTCACTCTCTCGGGCTTCTCAGACGCACATGTATACCCACCCCTCTATAGGAGTTACCCACCCCCTCCCCTCGGCAATACACCATGAAGACCAGCAATTTTTGTAAGTAAATTAGGTTCAATCGCTAAAGCTATGGATCCATTCATTCATTAGTAAGTCAAGAGCAAAGCGCACCCACAGTGCTCCGAAAAAAACAGGGATTTTTGTGGCGAGTCTATACTAGGCGTTGAACTAACAACAACCAGACCAAAAAATCGCTTCCAATCCCCATGTTACCATAAAGCAGACCATAAGCATAAAACATGTCGTGACTTTCTTGCGAAAAACTGATTTAATAAACCAAAAACATGGACAAAAACACATCACCAGGTAGCATTTTCAAACAAGACTTTTCAAAATAACATCTGGCAGGTGCAAGGCTAAAGAAGATTAGAAATCTGACTGCAATTTTAAGGCGAAGATTATTTTCTTGTTTTTAAGAAAACCTCAAAGGTTTAACATCGAAGTATATTTCATGCCAAATTGAGTCTCGAAGGTCAAACACTAAGCTCGAATTAATTAAAAACATACTAGGGATATATTGATTCCTTTAAAAGTGGAGTTTATGGTCTTAAATGAAAAATGCATCGTAAATATGCATTCATCAGTGCACAGATTTTTCATTAAGACCCAGATAAAGGCATGTTACTATATTATCTTTACAATTGACAATTAAAGGTTGTGTTGCCAAGTGGGCAACGCTTTCGGCTCACGATTGTTGGGTCGCAACGATGACTTTCTAAAAACCTACTGGCTGCTAGCTCAATAGATGTAATTCGACCCTGGGCTGCATGACCAGAGAGCCAACAACGAAATAATCATGCAGTCCAGGTTCGAATCCCATCTACTGTGGTATATCACTTGAGTCGATGGGTTCGAATCTCGCAGGTACCACTTCCCACAAGCCTTAAATCAACTCAGGAGTCCATCCTTCCAAGGTCGGTAAATGAGTTATAGAATATCAGTCTGGGGGCGCAAGAAGCTGCAGGTCCACATCAGCTGTATAGCTGCCAAAACCCCTGACCTGCGTTAACAAATAAAGATTGTTTGCTTGCTTATGCTTGCTGATACTGGACCAGCATTCAAGCTTCTATTGAATAAAACTGGGTGTTCCAATAAACGGAAATATATACTTACAGATTTCCTTTTGTCGATGACAGACACGGTATGTTTGGTTAAGGTAGCTGAATTTCCTCCTTTGGCATTGCATGTGATACCATGGTTTTGCCTACAAAAGAAGGGTATGTAAACAAGTGCTTGGGAATTTCCTTTAAAATAAATGATACTTAAAGATTAATTTGGATGGTTAAGATGAGATGCTTTCGGGTAGAAACCACAATTGTTTAAAGGTTGGGGTTAACAAATAAACCAATACTATATTATAAGCACGCTTTTTCGTGAAAACACTTAGCTTTATTTTCAGCCTCAGCTGATGCTTCTTATTTTTTAACTGAATTTCAGCATCTAATATCCACTAACGTCCCCGGACTCCAGACTTATTACATTCCTCCCACTCTTTCGGAAACAGCTACTAACAACTACAACAACATAACTGATGTTTCCTCAGTTGTTCTGGAGCGGGGTGGTGACGCCCCTCTCTTATAAGTCCCCCTCAAAAACTTCCAAAATGAAATAAGCCCCCGGGGGCTAAACAGAGCTTTTACGGTAATAAGTCTACATGGACTCTAGCGAAAGTTCAGGTCACGTGCATTTTCGCATCACTTTTCAAAGATACTTTGCTGACTGGTGGAATAGACTGGAATTGCTGGGAGCGCCAAAGTCACTGGGTAGAGTATTGTCTTTCCAAGGCTAATCTGTATGTGTATGGTAGAATCTGACTCTAAAACGGCATTCACATGAAGTATAAACCAGTTTCAAGAAACCAGTTAAACATGACGCTTTCTGATTGGTCAGTGAAGCAAATCGAATGGATCTGATTGGTGGAAAGTCCATCTGGTTTGAGCAAAGCTGGTCTTAGCAAAGATGGTTTAAAGGCGAAAACATGATAAGAATTAGCACTTTAACTAAAGTTAGAACTTGACCAACTACAAAAAATAGAAAATATAGACCACATTCTCGGGTTGGGATAAGAGGAAAACTTTCCGTAATTTCACCAACTCCAAAACATTATAAAGCAGAGCATCTTTTAAGGATTTGCGACTGGTGGGGCAAAATTCCAGGGGGCCCGTGTCCTATGAATGGTGGCTGCATGGAACTAGCACTAACCACTTGACACATCCTTTCTACTGACAGCGCCTTCAGGGTGATGCACAATTTGTGTCCACTCAAGGAATACCTGTCTTCTAGTAGTTGTAAACCAATGGCACAATGTTGTACCTACAATCCTCGCCAAAAAGGCTGGGACACTTCGAACTTTTGTAAAATTCTCGCTCTAAAGACGCATACCCCCCTCCCCCCGACTCAATGTTGGTGAAATCGATGTTGACAGTGGTCCCAACATTGATTCGGGGAGGGGGTCTTATTACAAATATGTTGTAATGGGACGGGGTTTTTAAGGTAAAACATACTTATAACATACTGTCCCCAATATTTTTGACGAGGATTGTAGCTGCACCAAGTACCTACAATGCACCATGCTAGGGGGTCCAGGGGCATGTTCCCCGGGGAAATTTTTGATATGCATACCTCTACATTGGCTTAGAATGCTTTTTTTGCATGCAAACAACCATTGATAATATTGTATCCTACAGCTGACACAGCTCTGTCCTTAAAATTGTGAGACGAGGTCTTTGCCACTTTGCCACAGAAGCTTAATCGCAATGTTGTATAGTGGAAAGCCGAATCACCGAGGAGCAATTATTCTAGAACATAGAAGGCTCCTTGAAGATGCTCTAGAAAATTTTTCGAAATTCAAGCCTCTAGATTGGCTTAAATTGGCCACTTTCAAATAAATCATCCATGAGGGATAATGTGGTAGGGAAGGGAGATTAAAAAACTTGGTTCTTTGGAAATGAGACCTTTTAACTAAAATACAGTACACGGTAGTTATTCCTTTTAACAAAAAAGAATATTGTTTCTGAAAGACCTAACCAAACAGGGGCCCATCACTGGTGGGGCAAAACCAGGTTCTCGCAGAGGAGTACTGGGGCAGTCAGAGGGGCCTGGTGGGGCAATTGCCCCACCACTCAGTACGTTAAAAGATGCCCTGTTATAAAGCATGTAGCAGGCTAGTTGTTAGGCGATGCTCTTAAGACGCTAATTGCCTTAAAACGTGGCGTTTGCATGATCAATACAGAGCTATGTGACCCCAGGTGAAGCATAAATGAGGGGCAAAGAAAACAAATCAATCATCATAGTTCAGCTGTTGTTATTGTTTAAACTTCTTTAAAAAGTTTCCCGATTCATCACGATGCGAAATTCAGCGATAGATAAGAAACAAAATTAATGGCCTTGCGTTTTCGCGTGACTTTGTATAAGGGTTGCAGATTCTACTTATTAGAACTTAAAATAACATTTCTAGCTATGAAATGGATAAAGTTTTATTTGGAGAGAATATAAATGATCTTATACGTAGGCCATAAATCAATTTTTTGAAGTTTCATTCCTAGGCCTATCGCGTCAGCGCTTTGTTTTGCTGCGTTAAACGCCTGTTAAGCTCCATGATGCGCATGAGCCGTAGTGAGCATAATTTTGGTTTCGTGCCAAGATAAGAAAGCTGTTTAAGAACTTTCCGTGCAGCGATTTGAGGTCAGGAAAAGAAGCTGTTCCTAACAAATAAAATCCAGAGATCACGCCATTGGCATCTTTATGGTGTTTTATGTTTTATTGCAGATGAAATTCATGCATAATTAATTCTCCTGTTAAATATAACATGTTCTTAACCATGTTTTCATTCTGAATCGAATCGTGACTCGTAATATGTTCAAATATCGTCGAAAATCTCGAGAAATCTCGTTTGGTAATCTCAATAAAGCGAGTTTGGCTGTCATATGCTTGTTCCTCAAATCATAACAATCTTCATCTACAACAAAAGGATATCACCAGGTCTAACCCAAACAGACAGGACGCTTCTGATCTGATCTGACTCTTATGAACAAGAAGTAGCCTGTTTGCATTTCTCGAAAGAAAATCTTCAAGAAAACCCGGTCGATTTTCAAGGTAAGCATGTTGCTCTTTGTTGCTCTGTAAAAGCATCTATCTTCACTCTTTAAACTTTGAACACCAACATATAAATAAAACTTGTATACAGTATGTATAATGCCTCGACAGTACGTGCTTAGAGTTTAGAAAACTATTAGGGAAACTAAGAACTTTTGGTTAGATACCTGATAAAATTCTCAAACAAGTACAGTTTCAAAGCTACAAGGCTGTAACTCCGTGTTTTCTCTTAATCTTTTCTTTGTTATTTCTGTCCTTTTCAAATGTTTAAAGGCTTTCAATAAGCTAGGTTCTCGCATGTATCCAATTCTAAAACTCTATGCATAATCACTAAATACAATAACAACCATACATAGATATTGATACACCTGTCCCCCTGTCACTTTCGCCCTTACTGCCTTTTCTAAACGGTTTTTTGACTTCCAAACAGTTCCCTAGAAACTATATGAGTTATAACGATAAACTCTACTAGAATGTACTAGAAAGTCAACTAAGAACGTAAAAAACTTTATCAGTTTGTATCTATATAATTAATATCTTCTTTCAAATATTAATAAACAATTCACACTTCTTTCTATGATAGTATGGGCAGTATGGGGTTATCATTTTGCCACTGTAGCACCCGGGGGGTACTCATATGTTTTAACCTACAGGGATGTGCCATCCCATATTTTGGAAAGTCAAGTGGCGTGCCCCCCTCCCAGGCTGTGTAGCAAGCCAAACAGCCAATCACCGGCCATCATCGTATTTGAAGTCACAGTCACGTGACAAAATACCATCATGTCAGTTAATTGAATTGCAATCATGACACCCCAAAATTGAATCTTGAAATTGAAGCGCTTACGCTAACAGGAATCCGCAAAAACTGAAGACAGGCTAAAAAGCTTACTGCTTGAAAAGGACTAGTGCTAGTAGAGGCTTACTACTAACATTAATGGCCTAGTATAGTACTGTATGTAGGGCCTCTAGGCCTGCCTTGCCTTATGGTTACGGTACCCTACCAATCATAATCATAGTGCAGTTATAGACACAGAACATACACATCGCCGCCAAACTTAATAACTTACAAGTTTCGTTTAGCAAATTCCTTCCAAGATAAGTTATGTTGTCAAGATCACACGGAATCGATGATACAATAACATTTCCTTCTCCTGTGTTTACTTCATATGTCAAAATGGTGCGCAATGAACAAGATGATGAATAATAACATGAACTGTTTTACGGTAATTTTATTTTGGACTACCTGTGCGCTTTCTTGACCAATAAATGGTCTTGTCTTGGACTACCTATGTTATAATGCTATCCTGTCTCCCTGCTGTGCAAAAGGGGGTGAAAGGCACTCAGGCAAGAAGACAAGCAAAAACCACAGGATGTCTGACTTCTGAATTTGTCTAGTAAAATAGATCAACTTGGAATTTTCGGACAAATATATTAATATAGATATCACTTAGTTTAGATCTTGGGTAAGTTGAAGTCAATTCTTTGAGTGGGTTTCTTACAACTGGTTTTTTTTGCTCTTAAAACACGGCATTCGTTTTCGTCCCATCACTGTTTCGTCCGTCCTCGATCCGTCTGGTCATTTGCGTTGCATTGGGAAGGCCTCGTTCGAGGGGCAATTCACTCCCTAAAAAGGTGTACGAGATGTTTATGAAAACAAAAGGATTTCCAAGGGATTTCTGTGAAAACAATAGGTTTTCTAGCAAAGGTGTACAAGATTTCAGACAGAGGATCACCCCTCATCCACAGCCTCGTTAATGCTAGATTCTCCGAAAAATGGCAGAATTTCATTTGTTACTTTACTTTTTACACACGTTACTTTTATAAACTAGGTTAATATTAATGTGATTGAATAGTTTGGATAGACTGTGTTTTTCGCATTCAATTTTTTTCCTAGGGCCAGTTAGCCATGAATCAAGGCCCAGTTAACCCAGACATCCCTCAGACAGAAGGTCGCTAAAATATAGACATTAGACAAAGATCAAGGACAATAGCGGCGTGGCAGCAATTTTGTAGGGGCGCTGAAAGCGATCACATGGGGTTCTTGCGACTGAGAACACTGCAAATAAATTAGATGGCTAGATTGTTAGAAAGTTAAATGGTATCTTAAGTTGATTAACTGCTCGACCCTGGCTGTGACGCTAGCGTGGCCGGGCTCGAACCCTGACCACACTGACCACGAAATAGCTGGGTTAGACCAGGTAGCCACAGCAGCACCGCGGCACCTTTTGTGGCAACAAACTCTGCTTTTGGCAATGTTGTGAGATGGCATAAAATTTGCGCTGAATCTTGCAGAGATGCCATGTTATTCATTCACAAGACAATGGCAATCGCTTGCGATACAATTGCTGCAGTGATGCGCTTGCGCTTAGCGCTTTGGATACATGTTGCAAAGTTTGAGTTAAAGGTTTTAATTTAATTAGAGATCTACCTCTCGTCCTAATCGTCCAACCAGGATAGCATTGCCGGAGCATTACTCGGCATTACCAGGCATCAATGCGCACTGATATGCTGATTAGCGGGTTGTCTGAGGCCTGCTTGTTGGTAAATCCAGTAGAAAATTCACAAATAGGCTTTTGAAAGTTTTATAAGCTAATTAGAAATAAAGGTGCAATCGAGAGGCCCCTTGAATCTAATTACTATTTATGAATGGTAATGACGCAAAAAAATGTCTTTTTGGCTATTGGTTGCCATGAGTAAGGATGGTCATACCAGACATAAAGATAAATAAAACAAAGCTTTATCTTGTAATATCTGGCTAAGCAAAAAGACATCCTAGGGACTGCACTTTGGAGACCAGACGGAGCTTAGATTACCTGGTTGGCAATTTTAATGAATCCCATTACTGCATAAGTATAACCACAAAAACTGAAAACCACCAGCATTGACTGTATTATAAACCCCAATAGTCTCAATTTGAAACCCCTTACCTATACGAGGGTCCTGAAGGGGTAAAATGGGAATGGGATTGGCCTGAATTTGGGCTGGGAAACTGGGATTGGATGCACTGGGACTGGGATTACGTCCCCTTGGAATGGGGAACAGAACACCAGATGGCAATGGGATTCGCTTTTTGTCGTTCTAAAAATACAAAAAAAATGAATTTTAATAAGTAGTTTTGAATAAAAATGTAGCTGTTAATGTTTAAAATGTAATAAATAACATTTTTTCAGACCTTTCTACATCTTTACACGCAGACTGAACATATCAGTTCATTGAAAATTTAGTCCCCAATCCTTAGCAGATCACACTGTCGTTGTGGAAATTAAGTATATTAATTTGAACATACGGTAGACTGGGGATGGGATTTCGAAGACTGGAAATGGGATTTTGAAGAAAAATCGACTAGGAAATGGGATTAGACATCCCCCTTCAGGACCCTCCTATACTGTTCCCAAACACTGAACCAACAACGCTGGGGCGTTCATTTCTTTGCAGGCTCGTGGTGTAGCGGTGACAGTAAGCGACGTTACTGAGAAGTCTGTACTCTCTAAATACCTGGCTAAACTAGGGGACATGTGGCGCGCAGCATTGTCGCTCCTGACATGGCGGCTCAATGTCTCCCAGTTCAGCCACCACGAGAACTTTATAGTGCGCGAAAAATGTGCATCGAGAGACATGGAACTGCTTCTGGGAGACAACAGAAACATTTCTTGTCCCCGTGATTCGATGAACATGTTGCTCCCTTTCCCTTGTTCCTTGTCACTCGCATTAGCCACTAATCTAGCCCCACCTTACCCTTGCTCGTTGGTTACTAGACCTGCTTCCGAAGGGTCCGAAGCTAGATAGTCTAGTTGGCTATGTAGTTGGCTACCGGGGGCGTAAAAGGGGCATGCTATGCGTAACAAGCGTAAATTTTCGCTTCGCTACTTTAGGGCTCCTAGTAGCAAAATGTTTCGCAAAAAATTACGCCTGTTACGCGTATCATTGTGATACGTAACAGTTTTTTTTGATAATTTTGAGTTTTACTGTAATTTTTGTTCATGAATTTTTCGTACTTTTCTGATTTTCTGCAACTTGTTTTTGGAGTAGTTTGGATTTTGATTGACAGTCTGAAACAATAAGTCTCTTTTCAATGTTTGACAACCTCGTTTTGACAGGTCAACATTTGAGTGATTTTCCGACACTGGAAAGACAAAGCTGGTAAAAGTTGTTCAACAATGATTTGGTTTCATGAGTTGTAAGCCGAAGTTTTCCAGTCCTGTAAACTTCTGTTCTGTCGCAGAATAACAAAATGAGACTTCAATATAAACTGATTACCATCCTGTGTTTCTTCATCAATATTGAAGGTATGTGTTGTGTTTAAATTCTACGAGTGTTGCCAAATTACCTGAGGTGTTGTGTGAAGAAGCTGGCTGTGGCGACGCCATTTCTTGGTCGGTTTAATCTAGGCCGCTGTTTATCCCTGTCGCGATGCGATGTGTTAAAAGCTAACTCGTAACATATGTTGTCTACCTGACTTTACCGATTTGACTCTTATAAGTTGTTTTCCCCGCAAGATTAGGATCGAATCTGTTCGTTTATCGACAGTTTTTTCTATAAGAGGGCTGTAAAACATGTTTAGCAAGAGAAATTTATAAGACCAGACATTTAATTTTATTTCGATGTGCCACCACAGGGACAGTGCTATCTACCTAGTTTAGCATTGTTTAAATTAATGCTAAAAATTCAATTTCATTTGTAATTTAATATTTTTATAATAAGATCCTAGTGACTTGAAATACTTTAGTTGTTCGTTTCAAAAGTTCTGATTTTTGAATTTCTATCATCAAAAATCTTTTCCTATTTAATAACCAAAAACTGAATGTCGAATTCCTGGCACTTTGTATACAAGACCAATTAAATTTGCTGAGCAAATTTTATAGACACTAACTTTTAATACCAGACTACTAAAAAACAACTTTTTTTTATGGGAAATCCAGTCTAAAGAAAGGTTTTTAACCCAATTTAAGAGATATTGACAGCTCTTTGAATTGAAGTATTTCAACAATTAGATTAAGGTTGGAAAGTTGAAACCAAAATTGGGAGGCTTGAATTTCAATAATGGGTTGGTTTTATGACACTTCAAAAGCCAGGTACTTTGTTCTTTTCAACAAAAATCCTTAAAGCATTCACACAATTATTTGATTACCCACATCTCAAACTCCCAGGGGGTAAACTAAAGGGTTAGACTCCTTGCTGCTGATTAAGGTCTACCGTTTTTGCATATTTTTGCCAAGATCCAGAAAGAAGACCTAAAAGCACCATTTCAAAGTTTCTGCTATTGTTTTTAAGGATTTAAACAGATTCTGAGTGATGTAGAAGTCATATTAAAAATATAGATGAACATTGATTTAGGCACCACCCCCCAAACTCACCCACATGGTTTAGTTAGCAATACCCAACTTACCAGCCGACTTTAAATAAAAGCAAGATTTCTATAAAAACAAAGGGACTTCTAGGATTTTCAGGGATTTCCAATGAAGTAATAAGATTTTAATCTAAGTTCTCCAAGATTTCAGATTTGTTTGCCTAACACCATGAACAAGTTATAGATGTCATATGAAACCTGAATGAAGGCAAAAAATCTTACAAAATTCTTTTGTCTTGGGGTAATCCTGGCCTGTACCCCTTTCTAGAGTCAGCCATTCATCACAATTCCCCTCAGTTTTGTCTTAATACATTGTGTAACAAAAGCCAACCCCCCTGTGCCATGTTAATTGGCTGTATAGACATCTGGGTCTTATATTACAATCCTTATATTTGCATATCCTATAAATTCCATGTTGGGTTATGTTTCACCTGCCATCCATATTTTGTTCAGAAAAAGTGTGAAAACCTTTAACTTGATGAGATTTCCAAGTATGGGATTTCCAAGAGTGAATTGCCCCTCCCGCCCATTGACCCTATTGAGAGAAATTATAGATTTGGCACTTTATATTTAGCTAAAATATTTTCTGAGATAATAGAAAATTGTGATCCAAATCTCAGCCTTAGGTTTCTTATAAAAGATGTTCTGATGACAAGAGTTTATATTTGTTTTTGTAGACAAAGCATGTTGTTTTTGAAACCCCCAAATGACAAAGACAAAGGCTGTATTATTAATCAAAATTTTCATGCTGTTGCAATAATATTCAATGTGACCATGTTGCAGAGAAGCTTTTCAATCCGCATTCCCATAGTCATAAAAATATTCCTCAATGAATTTTTCATGCTCTGACTTGTCAAAACTCCTGCCTACTCTCTGCTGATGCTTCATGATAGTTGAAAGCCTGGAAACCTGTCTGTTGGGTGTCTTAAAAGGTTATTGTCCTATGAAATTCTAGGCTTCTGTCTGAGTTTCTGCTCCCCTTTGATTACTCAATTTGCATGATTTAGCCACATTGAAATAAGAAACAAAAGCACAGACATCAAATTTAAAAATTAATGGAAAAGCCACCTTCAATTAGACAAAGCTTGTTTGTTTCTAGATATGAATGCAGATAATGTTACTTTGAGATAAGATTTTCTTTTCTCAGACAATGTTGATGAGAATAATGATGAGAATAATGGTGATGGTAATGATGGTCATGATGATGATGATTATGGTGATGATGGTGGTGATGATGATGATGATGATGATGATGATGCTGATGATGATGATGATGATAATGATGGTGATGATGATGATGATGATGATGTTGATGATGATGATGATGACAGTGATGATAATGATGATGAAGACAATGATGATAATGATGGTGGTGATGATGATGATAGTGATGATAATGACGATGATAATGATAATGGTTGTTATTATGTTGATGGAAGATGATGATAGTGATGATGATGATGTTGATGATGAGGATGATGATGATGATGATAATGATTATGGTGGCAATGACGACGATGGCCATTATTTGAAGGGCATTTCACTCTTCATAAAGGCCTACAAGATTATAACTAATACAACAGGATATTGACTAAAACAAATGAATTTCTATGAAAAAATATGTTTTCAAGCAAGTATGTATGAGTTTTAATGCAGTGAATCAACCCCTCAATGATGATGATGATGATGATAATAATTATAATAATGAAATACTTTCTTTTTTGCAGTGATCAGCAGTTTAACATGTCACTGCAATGACTGTCCGCATACACATAACAATACCTGTGTCACAAATTCAAAAACTTGCTACACAAGAGTAGAGCAAAATGCCGATGGAAAAATAATTCTCACAAAAGGATGTCTACCAAGGGAAAATGTTGCATTGATATTTTGCCAAGCAACAGACTTCAATAAGAATGTATCTTGCTGCAATAGCAACATGTGCAACCAATATACAAAGCTCACACTGAAATCGGCACAGAGTGGTATGTGAAGTCATGATTGTCTTATATAATGTATTAATTAGACTGTTAAAGCTACTGTTAATGATCGATTGAGTGCCGCAACACTTATTTAAGTTCTCAGGTTTTTAGGTGCAGTACTTATTCGACCGTGGTGTTTAATTGACTGTGGCACTTATTTCAAAGATGGTTAAGAAGGCTTAAACATTTTAGTGTAACTAGGGCTAAACAATGTTTTAAATTAATGGCTATAGTGCCAGGAGATTTGTTTTTCCCAAGCTTATTCTGCTCATTTAGAGGGAAGAGAAGACCTCAAATTTTCAGACATGACACTTCAAAATTTGTTCATTTCTGAGATGAGACACTTTCAAATTTGTTCAAACATTGTTCTAGTATATGTTGTAAATAGTCAAATAGGTGCCAAGGCACTTTTTTGAGTGTGGTGCTTATTAAAATATATTTGTCAAAAGTGCAGGGCTTATTTGACTGTGGCCCTTAATCGAGTAGTGGCATTTAATCGATCATTTACGGTATCCTCTCCGTTAGCATCAGTTTCCAAAATTTTTTGGTAAGAAAAGGCATACCATTTATGTAGACTATACCTGTTTAAATCTGGTATTTATTCTGCATTCTAACAGCTTCCATGTAGGTTAATGCTCCAAATAAATACCAAATAACTTCTTTTCTGAAACAGGGAGAGCCTGCATTTGGAGGGACATTTTCAACTTAGTAGCAATACTAAAATTGTCTATTTTAATAAAGTAAAGTGAAATTGCCCTTTTTACAAATCTACTACTAACCTAGGGCTGCTAAGTAGACTTTAAACTCTTCCCCTGGTCTTGGTGCATATTACATATAGCAGGGTCTAGCCACACATGATGCTCATATCTACTGACCAAGTACCTATTTATACACCTGGGTAGTAGAGAGAGGCACATTTGTGCTAATAACTTGCCCAAGGTTGTTATCTCTGCAATCACAAAGGGAAAGACCATGGCTCAAACCCACAACATTTTCTTTGTAAATCTTGCACATTTACCACTATGCCATAAAGGCCTCAGCTTTTTTCAGTTTCTTTTTATGTCAAGTTTCATGAATACTTAGTTATATATTTGTTTCTTTTAGTCAAGAAACATACTGAACAGAAATCAAACAGTCTATCCGCAATTGGTGTTGCTTTGGTGATTGCCATTCCCAGTGCAGTAATATGCATCCTTGGCATAGTTGCAGTGTTGTGGTATAATCGTTATTATAACAGAAAAAGCAGATCAACTGTCTTGAAAAGTATGTCAATGTAGAAGTTGGCAGAGATCTACTCTCAAGCAATTTTGATGTTGATAACAACAAAAAATTGAAAGATATTATTGAAACAAGCATGTCAGGTAAATCTTCTTGACAAGAGGTTTCATAAAACAATACAACGTAATCTCGTTATTATGTGTTCCAATAGACCAGATGAAAGTGAAGGTGAAAGGGTGTTTTAGCGCCAGTGACGTAGGTTAACTAATCGAGACCTTGATCCTGGCCGTGACGCTATGAAAACTGGGCTCGAAATGACCACACTGAGCTTTTGACTCCATGAGTTAGCTTGATTACACCCCGGGGGTACTTCCATTGTTCAATATACTAGACGTGCCGATCAAATGGGCAAGCAGAGTTATCTTAGCAAAGTTGTTCAAGAAGTAAACACGTTTGGTTTGACCCATGCAAACATGTTTGATGAGCATTGTTTTGCGATAGAGGTTTCCGCAAAAGATGGCGGCTGTTTCTGTCAATCCCTTGTTTTTCTTAAGGTTTCTCGAAGGGAATTCTGGGAATAATTTCCTTAGCTACAAATTCAACGTCTGCAGCTATGTAAAATACGTAACTAAGAAAATTCTTCCCAGAATTCCTTTCGAAAATCCTTACTGAAAACAATGGGCAAAAACGGCGGCCATCTTTTGTGGAAGCGTCTATTGGGGCAGCAGTTCATTGAATGAGCATTTGATGAGCATTGTTTTACGACTGTTTTACGACGTGGCCAAACGTTGAAACATTTTGCTTGAGAAGCAAATCTCAGATGTTTTTGGGAACAGTGTTTGATCGCTTAGCAAGAGCCTTTGAATTCCAAATCAAACACAACATGAGTTTTAAAGAATCTATACACATGTGTGTACGTTTAATAATTAAAATGAAACTGTGCTTTGACCTAAGAGTTATAAGTACATTCGCTGTTGTTTACATCTCATAACATTGGTAACATGGATATTTCTCGCTCTTTCACAGGAAGCGGTGCAGGGTTGCCGCTTTTAGCTCAGCGAACTATAGCTAGGCAGATTGTACTGTGTGAATGTATTGGCAAAGGAAGATTTGGTGACGTACATAGGGGAACCTGGAACGGGGAGAACGTTGCCGTAAAATATTCACTTCACGCGAAGAAGCATCTTGGTTTCGAGAAGCTCAGATATATCAAACTACTATGTTACGTCACAAGAATATCCTTGGTAAGTCTTTGTGTTGATATATTACAGTAATAAATCCTCTTCAAGCCTGTATGTAGCTTCGAGGTAGACTTATTACCTGAGTCATAGTTGTCGCTATTGAATTGAATGGCTGGACGCTCAAACTACAACAACTGAAGCGAACAACAACAACATCAATTCAATTCAATGTGAGCGAAAGTTAGGGACTTGGGACAAGTCTAGCTTCGAGGTTATTACACGGAATAAAAGCGAGGTGGTTATAGTGAGCGTTGAAAAGAATGCCTAAGTCATCAAAAATCTATTTTTAGAATTTCGAAATTTGCTCTTCATTTTGTGAAAGAGCGTCAAAAATAATGCATCACTGTAATCACTGTATTTTTGCTTCGATTTATAAATTTTTGAACACGGCGCAAAATACAATGATTTCCTAATGAAATGTATTTCTTCGAATGTATCTCATATCTCAGCCAATGTTTGATATATTTGACTGATTTTGCACGTTTACGCGTTATTTTTGACGCTCTTTCACAACTTGAAGAAGAAATTTCGAAATTCTAAAAATGGACTTTTGTGACGTCACGACTTAGATGCTATATATTCTTACAGAATTTGTTCTTATAAAAAATGGTGTTAACGAACCACAAGTTGAATGTTATTATAACCATTGCCGTTAACACAAATTTGCCGTTTACGTTAACTTGATGTTGAATTGAATTGCTTGACGCCCAAACTACTTCTCCAGCTCTCCTAGGGTAAGCTGTTGTTACTGTGTGCAAAAGGAGCTGTTAATGATTAAGATCTCTGGGCAATAACGTGGAAGAAATGGAAGACAAATTAATTTGTCTTATGGATATGGTCAAATTTAAATAATGCATGCTAAGAGGAGATTTAATACAGATATAGAGATCCCGCAAAAAGCATTTTCAGACAACATCTGTCTGAAATACGATTTTTATCCCTGTTATCAATTAAATATGCAAGACTAGGTATCTTGATGTGGTTTTGCTTAAGTGGATGTTCTAATTAAACAGTTTCTAAATGATAATGATCATTATGATTGTTCGTCAGTTAGGTCCTCACCAAACATGGTTGAACTTCATTATAATGATCATAATTATTCTTGAGTTAGGCCATGGCCGAACCGAACAATCGAAGATTGAAAACGTTGAAATTCTCACGCAAAGCGAAATGTTTTAGTGTTTGACCTTTCTGCAAAACATTTCTCGTCAAACACAGTGAATTCTGCTTGTCAAGCGGTGTTTTTTGATGTGGCCAAACGTTCAAACAATGTTAGACAAGAAAATTTCAGTAGTTTGGCAGAAGTTGATAACTCACTCAGTCATACAGCCAAGGCTGTCCTCCCATTTGCTTTGTGCTCAGCTATGCTCAGCCTTTGTACAGCCTACTTCAGTACCAGACATATTTGTATATATTTTCATGAATGGCAAACATTAGGATAGATTTTTCCAGGAGTGGTATACCACGTACGATGGGATTCGAGCATCTACTGCATTACCAAAGAGCCAATGACGATTCCACTGCGCTCAAGAGCTCAGTGAATCTTTGAGTACCTCTCAAAGCAATACAACCCAAGGCTTTCCTCCCATTATTCAGTAGTCGTATGTTTTAAAAATGAGATTGAATTGAATTTGAAAACTTGTTTCTTGCAGGGTTCATCGCCGCAGACAACAAAGATAATGGTACATGGACACAATTATGGATTGTATCAGAATATCAAGAAAATGGTTCTTTGTACGATTACCTTCAAAGTGTCACCCTAAACATTAAAGAACTGCTTGACATTGTGTACAGTATTGCAAATGGCCTTGCTCATCTACATATGGAGATATTAGGAACTGAAGGCAAACCATCCATAGCTCACCGTGATATCAAAAGCAAGAATATTCTAGTTAAATGGGACGGTACGTAAATTTGGCTTAGTAGGCAACCGTTAAGAAATTTAGGCCCCGGCCAAACGATCACACATTGCTGGTAAATCGTTTGAGGTTTGTTTTCCAAACGATGTTTAGCCGTTTGGCTGGTCAACGCGTAAACATTGCTTTTAAAAAGCAGAAATTGCTAAGCAATGTTTGAAGAGCAATGTTTTGCAGCGTTTCTAAAGAGCATAAACATGTTGTTTCACAAACAATGTTTGATTTTGTCACACATTTTCAGACAGCTGTCGCTCCAGCTTGCTTTCCTTGCTTGCGTACATTTTCAGACGTGTTTTTTTTTGCAGAGGTGATAGACTTTTGGGCAATGTTTTTGAAATCGGTAGATTAGCAAAACTTTTAGGCAAAAACAAATTCATAAGGCCTTCAGTAAATTCCGCATGGGGGCTTATTCAAGGGGGGGGGCTTGTTTGTAAAATTGAGATCTTTAGGGGCTTATTCGATGGAGTGGCTTATTCGGAGGCTGGGGCTTGCTGGCAATAATTATGTGAAAAAAGTGTTTGACAGGATGGCAATAATTAATTTTGAAGAGTGAAAGTGAGAAAACGAGTTCTTTACTTATTATTAGTTAGTACTTATTATTAGTCATTAGTTAGTAATTATTTTGAACCAATTTATTTGATTCCAGGTACGTGTTGCATCGCTGATTTTGGCCTTGCCGTTCTGCATTCATCCACATCCGGCAGCGTTGATATGCCAACAAACAATCGCATCGGAACTAAAAGATACCTCGCTCCTGAGATCCTAAATGATGTATTGGATGTACTTTATTTTGATTCATATAAAAGAGGCGATGTGTATGCATCTGGTCTGGTCTTCTGGGAGGCGTGTCGCAGATGTGTTATCAACGGTAAGGCTCTTTGTGTTATCAATATGACTTAAATTATTCTTTCAGTTGTCTCTCAAAACATCCCTGAGTTAATGCCACATGTCATATTAAAATCACATGAGAACTAGCGCTATAAATATTTAATCTAACTTCAAAATTGCGAGAATAACCGGAAGGCTTTTTTCCTCTAACACTCCTTGGAGCATAATCGTCAGAAAAGACCCAAACAAACGACTAAGGCGGTATTTATACTCAGAGGCGGTTCAAGATATACTAATGAGAAAGTGTTTTAGACACCAATCAGCTATCGGGATACAGTGGGAAGTTCAATAGAATTAATTGAAGAGTCCAAGTGAGAAAACGAACTTTTCTGTCTATACAGAACCGGCCTTTTGGTTTTTGGTTTTGATGTGGACAGATTCCGTAAATGGAACAAAGATCTTGTTTTGCCAATTATGTTAAAACAACTCTCGCTGTAGTTTCTCCAAAGTTTGGGTTGTCAACAGTGTTTTCCTCTGGCAGAATTGCTATCGTCTTTGTTTTTCTTGTTTCCTTAATTTTCTCGCATTTCTAGCTGTTCCAGTTAGACTTATTACCTGAGCCCCTGTTATCGCTCATCAAACCGAGACTAACATCAAACCGAGATCGCTCAAACTGTAGTTTGAGCGTCCAGCAATTGAAGTCAATAGCGATAACTACGACTTAAGTAATATGTCTATGTTCCAGTACTGATAAGGATGAAGATCACCTTGACTGATAATTGTTATGATTATTATTATGACTGTATTTTTGTCTCGTTTAGACGAAGTCGCAGAATACCAGCCTCCTTACTATGACATGCTGCCCTCGGACCCGTCACTTGAGGATGTAAGAAATGTTGTCTGTAATCAAGGAAAGCGACCACTGATGCAGCCAAATTGGTATAAAGATGAGGTATGTACATTTCACTTGAATTTTTTTATAGAGTACCTAAGTGTGACGTCATCAAAAATCTATTTTTAGAATTTCGAAATTTGCTCTTCATTTTGTGAAAGAGCATCAAAAATGCAAAACCAGTCGAATATCGTGCAAAATCAGTCGAATATATCAAATATTGGCTGAGATATGGCTATCTGAAGAAATACATTTCAATAAGAAATCGCTGTATTTTTGCTCTGGTTCATAAAGTTTAGAACTAACTGGGCTGGAAAATCTTTCCATTTAAACGCTATCAAGAATCACCTCGCCTCGCCTAACGGAGCCCTTTCATCTCCCGGCCGGACCTCCCCTATGTAAACGGCTAACAGCTATATGCAACTGTTTGTATTTCGTAGGTACTGGTACGCATAATGAAAGTCATAAAAGAATGTTGGTATCATGATGGTGCTGCAAGACTGACTGCTTTACGAATAAAGAAAAATATTGGTCAGATATGCAATGATGTTGGCGTAAGGACTTGATAAATTTGCTGTATTTCCGCTGATTTTATCATATCAAAGAATCCTCGATATATGCGTTAGACTGGTAGCCCGCATGCCCATGAGGGTCGACTAGGCCTAAGTGAAAAACTTGCTGGGGCCTGATTCTAGACAAATGTTGTACCTTGTTATCCTGGCCTGCATACCGGCACTTGTCATCATCTCTGAATGACCGAAAGCATGGGGGTGTGCATTGGGGTATTCCTGAGCACCAGAGATTTTATAATGCAATTCCGCCTTTAATAGGCCTAAATCCGTTATTCTGAATGCGTCATTTTGAATGTATTAATTGGAATGTATAAATGCTGAGTTGCTGTTCTCTTGCCAATTGATAATATTATCATGGACATTTAAGACGTGAATGGTTCTGAATAGGATCGCGTTATGATTATAAGCTCAGTGTGTTCTGCAGTAGAAACACATTAAAGCCTGCACGTAGAGCAGGGCAAACTATGACATACCAAAAACAGTTGTATGTAATTAGACTGTTAGTTTAGCAAGTGAGGACGAAGATTTTGATGCAGTAGACAAGGAGGCTTGCCCTTTCGGCTGGGGGGAGGGTCTGCGTTTCAAAGAGGGGCTAGGGGGGTGAATATGCCCTTCAGAATAAATTTAGAGTTTTAAGAAATAGCTTAAAACATCTTTGGAAATAATAGTACGTATCTAGTTGTGGACCTGTGGACACGTTCCTCACATGCACACACAAGCGTCCCTGAACGTAGGAACCTTATGGCGAAACCTATCAACGTGTAAACATACAATCTTGAACACAACCTCGTCCCAAGGGTGCCTAGGCCTCTACGTGAAACTTCGCTGTCCATCTTTGACCCAAATCGATTTGACGGTTGAGATAGATTCGAGGAAATTCGATTTGGGGCCTGGGACGAGGTTTTCTTGAACGAAGCTCACTCTTGGCAAACAGCAACAGCAACTTTTACAGCAACACCAACAACTGAATTGCTGTTTGCTTTAGAGTTGGAATCATAAGAATTACAATTTTCAAATCTGAATGCTGATTGGTTCGTTGAAATTACTTGCGTTTTTACTTGATAATTTGGACTGCATTCTGTCGAATTGTATAGCAGTAAAGAGAATCGTGTTTTTGCTGTGTTTTATTTGCGGAGATTAAGACCTATCACGTCTATTACGCTGTATTACTGTAAATATCCCTATAATCTGTGAGCTTTGTTTTATATTACTTTTATATAGCCAAGCTGCTTTGTAGATTCAGTAGGAATTAATTTTTTACTTACTGTATACTTTAATTAATGATTATTGTAGTTAGAATATAAATTTGTGTAGCTTAGGTTGTTAGTTATTGCGTATATGACATTAATGGAGACTGGAGATGAATGGTGTTTTTCTTGAAATTTTCTGTGTTGCTACACGCTATTTTATAAAGAACCACTTTATAAGGAGCCAACATGTACTCGTAGAAGGCCCGAAAATTTAAAGATCTTATACTGATAAAGAGAAAATCGCTAAGGAACTTTTCAATGTTGAATGCTTTTATCAATGCAAGCAATCAAGAATTAGAAAGCAGGTTCCATTCATTTGCATTCTAAAATCACATATATTGTACGTTACGCATGTATCAAATGTTTCGTTGAGTAGTCTCGAGCTCTGCTTACATGCAAGTGTCTCTAAAAAAACGTGTAATATGTAATATCAAGATAAAATATCCAAGGCTTGCGTTAATCAAGAAAGCTGATAGAATACAGATCTTAACAGCTTAATAAGTGTTTGTTCGCAAAGATCTCTCTGCAATTGAAGCACAGAATAGGGACTGAAGCTTGTGAAACATACAATGTTGTAAGATCGAGGTAGCTAAGGCTTAGCTTATCCTTAGGGATTGGTCCATATCCTGAAAGGGTTTCTGTGATCTATGCCCTCTTGAAGGTGTATAGGTGAAATGGTGTTTCAGTACCAGTCGCTAGGATCTCAGTAGTAGGTTAATGAATCGAGACCTCGATTATGGCTGTTACGCTACCGTGGCTGAGCTCGAACCCTGACCACACTGAGCATTTGACACCACGAGTCAGCTGGATTACAGCACGATGCCACAGCACCTTCAATGAACCTTGAAACATCTAGCTGCTAACCTTCCCGTCTTTGTCCGCGCGCTTGAGCGATTATGGTGCGGTCAATTGTTAAGGAATAGGAAGTTTCGCCGGAAAACCTTCAAAACACGATACGCGACACAAGTGTTGGCACTGGTTTGACTTTTTCGACGCTAAGCCAACTTAGATCAGGAATGTAGCCGGTAATGAGCCCTGTGAAACTTCGAAGAAACATCAGGCGATTAAATGGTTCCTTATTCGAAGAGTCACCTTTGCTCATTAGTAATTCATTTATAAGAAAAAGTCAATGAATAAACGTCTATGATGATGATGTAGTTTTGAAGAGAAAGCCAGCGAGAGAGAAAGACATATATCGTAAGTTATATCTTTTAAGAGCTATCTTCAAACGTCGACAACAACTCAAATGTAATTTTGTTTAACTACAAACTACATAACTATATAAGGATAACTGAAAATAAGACAAAGTATTTAAATCTACAGTTGCGTTTAAAAAACGTCATTCTTCATATACTGAACCATAGGTTCAGCCCTGTCAAGATTACATGTGTAATCTAAAGCAGCTCTGTGATGACTCGGATAATCCCCGATTTTGTTTTTGGGAATTTCCTTCTTAACAAATGTACGACTTGAAGGATCTGGCATATGAAAATAAGCTGACTTTTCATGCAAACTTCCAGTGAGATCTTTGTACTGTGAACGATGATAGGCAACTTTATTCTGATGCTTTTTGTCTCTATCTCTTTCTCGATCTGGAATCCGATTACTGAGGAGATAAAGCGGATTATTATGGATTATTGGAAACATGGATTCTCTGTCGATCTTTCTTTTACCCAAAACTCGATCAGTTTTGTCACTAATCCAAGTTGGTCTTATGGGCTGATCTGGTTCCATGCTTTCCCGATTTTTCCTCAGAGTTTGCTCGCTTATGTGCGATCTTCGATAGTCGTTGAAGAACTTTCTTGTGCCCTTGTCAGGGACGTAATGATGCAAAGTATTGGTGAAGAGCTGAGGATGATAAAATTTGTAATCGTACTGGTCAAGGTACGGTTCTCTATACGTGTCGTGTGTTGTTGACAACATCTTTGGAGCGACACGAAACGCCATGATATCTTTTGAAACACAAGAACCTTCTTTTATCAGCTAGATTGGCCAGCCTGATGGCGTTTTCTGCTTTTATAACTGCCGAAGTTCTGGAGCTCATTGAAATGCGTCCACCATCTTGAAAGAATGTTTACACAAGAACACCAAGGCAACTTTTCCTTATCTCCTGCGCAGTGACCTCTTTTGCGATTTTGATCATGTGACAATTGACTTTTCTGAAAGATGGCGGGTGCTTTGGTTGGGAAGTTTTATTTTCGATGCCAAGAAAACGCCCTAAAACCGAAAGAAAGATGAGTTGATGATTATGTGATGTGAATTAATCGAAGAAAGATGCATAATGCCTTTGAATGCGTTCCTATTTTGGAGAGGCTGCCATTGCAGATTGAGAGTATTGCCTCTGCAGGTATTCAAAGTAAAGTGTCTTTCGACTATTTTAGGCCTGCTGCTACTGCTCTTCTCTTCTGGTGCTCCCGCCTAAATCTCTATTCATATTTCCCCGTTTTAAGTAACCGCGAGCTACAACCCAAAGACCAGCACGTAGGCCCTTTTTTACTGATCGCTGAGTTGCCTGCTTGAATGACAAAATGGCAAAGGCAAAAGAACCCAAATTTATGTTGAAAATTTCCTGACCACCAGAAGACTGAACTGAAGAATGACGAATGAAGAAATTTGTGGAAGGAGTGAAGGCCTTGACACAGTCTGCAAAGTGTGTGAATGGTGCAGTGCACCCAAGATATTTTTGCTCAAATCATTCTGCGCACCAACACATCATTGTTCTATCGTTTCCTTGGATAAAAAGTCTTTGTTCAAATCATATTTTTGCCCCTGTACCAGATAGAAGATTCTTGGCAATGGCACCCCCGAGGCCAAAGGTCTTGTTGAAAGGGTGCACACTCTGCAGACTTAAGTGAAGCCAGAAGAAACATGAATTCTGAAGGGGAGGAGTATGTGGGACAGTACTGGGTACAGTACAAGTTCTCAATCAAGTAACAGTTCCCCAATTGGCAGACAGTTCCTAGGGTTTTGAATTTCATTACTTTACACAGCAATGTATACACATCTGCTGTCCACCCCTCTAGGCTTTGCATATGAACACCAAACATACCCAGTTATCAATCCAGGTAGCACAAACCAAAGGTCCACATCAGTTGTATGGCTTTCTGAAACCTTTAACACTGGCTTAACAGTGACTGATTGCTTGCAAATTGTAATATACATATTTAAATCTGCAGATAAAATGCTCTTTGTTGGAACAAATAAAGGACATTTATTGGTCTATGAAGTCAGAGAAGATGGTGAGCTATTTATTTACACAAACTTTGACTTATTCTGTGGAGTTTTCTGTTAACACTTTTATCATTAATTTTTGACTGGTACAAAATTTCTAAATTGTGGGGAATAGCAGAAACAACTCTGGACATACTTAAAAGCTTTTTTCATCTGACACTCCTCAGCTGTTTCTTGCAACTTTTATCTTTTCTTGTTCCCATCAACCATTGAGCACAAGTATTTATATCATATCCTTGCTCGAGAAGTTTGTTTCAATTCACCTTTATTCCATAGGTGATCAAAAGTTTGGCCCAGAACTCAGAAGACCTAGCAAGTCATTTGCTAGAAAGCCTATTTTACAGATGGAGGTGGTGCAAGAACTTGGTCTGTTGATTAGCCTCTCAGGTATCTTGATTTGATTTGATTTACTTCAATTGATTGTTACATGATGTGGTGTGATTTCACACAATGTGACGTGGCGTGATGTGACGTGATGTGACGTGATGTGATGTGACATGACGTGACGTGACTTGACTTGACTTGACTTGACTTGACTTGACTTGACTTGACTTGACGTGGCGTGATGTGACGTGATGTGACGTGATGTGATATGAGGTGACTTGATGTGACTTGACTTGACTTGACTTGACTCAACTTGTCTTGACTTGACGACTTGACTCAACTGACTTGACTTGACTTGACTTGACTTGACTTGACTTGACTTGGCGTGGCGTGATGTGGCGTGATGTGGCGTGATGTGATATGGGGTGACTTGATGTGACTTGACGGCGGCTTGGCTCAACTTGTCTTGACGGCTTGGCAGCTCAACTGACGGCGGCGGCTTGGCGGCGGCGGCTTGGCTTGGCGGCTTGACGTGGCGTGATGTGGCGTGATGTGGCGTGGCGTGATATGAGGTGACTTGATGTGACGGCTTGACGGCGGCTCAACTTGTCTTGACTTGCAGCTCAACTGGCTTGACTTGGCGGCTTGCGGCGGCTTGACGGCGGCTTGGCTTGGCGTGGCGTGATGTGGCGTGATGTGGCGTGGCGTGATATGGGGTGACTTGATGTGACGGCTTGACGGCGGCTCAACTTGTCTTGACGGCGGCAGCTCAAATGACTTGACGGCTTGGCTTGGCGGCGGCGGCGGCGGCGGCGGCGGCGGCGGCGGCGGCGGCGGCGTGGCGTGATGTGGCGTGATGTGGCGTGGCGTGATGTGGCGTGACGATGTGACGTGACGTGATCAACATGACGGTGACTTGACTGACTTGACTGCTTGACTTGACGGCTTGACGGACTTGCTGACGGCTTGACTTGACGTGGCGTGATGTGACGTGATGTGACGTGACGTGATATGAGGTGACTTGATGTGACTTGACTTGACGGCGGACTTGGCTTGACGGCGGACGGCGGACTTGACTTGACTTGACTTGACTGACTTGATTTGACTTGACTTGACTTGACTTGACTGAACCTGACTCTATGTGACTTAACATGACTTGACTTGAGGTGACTTGGCTTGTCTTGACTTTCAGTTTTCTTTTTGTAGATGGATTGGTCAGTGTGCATGATTTTCAGACATTTGAGCCAAAACATCAGGTTCAGAGAGCAAAGGGAGCATCATTCTTTGCCATTTCATTAAAGGTAATTGTTTTGTTAGCCGATTTGTATTTAAAATACAATGCAAATTCCGCTTCGCTTTCTGATTGGTGCATGTCGATCCACATCTGGGTATAAATTCCGCCTTGGTCATTTGCTTCGGTCTGTTTCTGATGTTTATACTCTGAAGAGTGTCAGACGAAAAAAGCATGCTCGAAAATGTTTCTGCTGTTTATCTCTATTTAGCGCCATTCCAAAAATTTACATTGAAACTTGGCCTAATTATAACAGTTCTTCATTTTCGTGCTTTTTTTCGTGCTCGTTTTGCCCACCCTTTCAGAGTAAACCTGTTATTCAGTTCTTAATATTTATTAAATAATTTACAATTAATTAACTCTTAGACTGAAAGCAAATAATTTTTGTCTTTTCTAGAGACGAGAAGATAGCAATGGTAAGAAAATTCTTCTGACAGTTTTTAAATTCACTTTATTCCATGTTCCTTTCATCAAGATCAGTTTCCATCACACTGTCCGTGTTTCAACTGAGGAATTTTGAATGACACGCTTTCAATTCTTTGTTGCTCTTGTTAGTATCTGAGCCATTAGGCACTGGCCAAACGATATTTTGCCATAACAATAAAAACATCTGTTTATTCTTCAGAGGCATCTCCACCAATCCAACTTCGACTTTGTGTTGTCACCAAGAGAAAATTAGTGGTAAGGAATCTTGAGGTTTTTTCAACTCAGTTAGGTCAGAGGTCATGTTTATTTAAATCAGCTTAGGCCAAAAGTCAGTTCAAATCAGAGATCATGTCAAGTTAGGTCAGAGGTCAACTCAGGTCAGGTAGTTTTACCTCATTCGGCATTTTGATATCATAACAGAACGAAAGACTTTAAAGAAATCATCATGACAAAGCATTAAGTCATAATATTTTCTATCGATTAATAATTTACTTCTTTTAGTTGCTATACTGGATCAATGGGAAATTCGAAGAGTTATACCCAGAGCTTGGAATGGCAGAAACCCCAAAAACAGTGGGCTGGTGTGGTGACTATATTTGTGTTGGAGGCAGGCGAGATTATTACCTTGTTAAGGTTAGTAACCTAAAGTAACCTTAAATAACCTAAAGTAACCAGGAAGTTCATTTTAAAGTAACAAATTTTTGAGGTATCATTTTGCTTATCTTTGATTATCTGTTGTATTTGAACCAAAATAATTCTAAAGTATGGTGTAGCTAAGGTTGAAGAACTTGGTTTCGTAGCCATGCTTTGAAATGCATGCATGTATGGGTTCGAAACCTGCCATAATCGGACTAATGAATTATAAGCTTCAGCAAATTCTGTGTCTATTTTTGCGAGGTCGTTTATGAGCCCGAAGGGGGGGAGTACTCTCTAATGTAGGCTGACGGGTTTGTGCCCCTGCATTTAAAATTCCCTACAACTGGGTCCGATATATGATGCATATTGAAATCATAAAACTGGGTGGCTGAATGTGAAAAACAACCTTAAACTTGGAACGGTTTGTAAAAACACTGGGAAACCTCCTGTACATTTCAGGGTGGAGTACCCCCCTGCCCGGGTTTATGAGTGCCCCTTCTGGAGTAGCAACTGACAATATCCCCAATTAGTAGAAGTGCTAAATACCATAAGCATTAAATTAGGGAGTGCGAACATTTACTTGATGCAGATATCTAGTATCACTATTAGAATGAACAAAAAATCATCATTTTCCCTCCTTTCAAAGTTATTTCCCTCGTTTTCAGGCTGACACAGGAAATTTCACTGACCTTTTTCCGGTTGGCAAGCAACTGGAGCCTCTTATTCGTCATTTGAAAACAGGAGAGCTTGCACTGAGTCGAGACGAGATGACAGTGTTTATGACAATTGATGAAAATGGCAAGACGCAGCAAAAACGCGGTGTCACGTGGTCAGATGTACCCATCGATATTGGTGAGTAGTTTCTTGGAATTTCGGTGTTTTTATTGTTTTTTTTGTTCAATCTGTTCAATACCTGTAAGTGTCTCCTAACTTTTGTCCAGGATTGTGGACTGTAGATTGTAGATATCGAAATGGCAATGTCCAACAAAGAGATTTCAAGACGTTTCACCCATGATCAAGCATTCAAAAATTTATGTTAAAGATTTCTTATATATATTTTTTCTTCTAGAGTTCCATTCACCTTATATGATCGCAATTCTACCGAAGTACATCGAAATTTGGTCTCGAGAGCCGAGAGTCTTGATACAGAGAGTCGACCTGCAATCATCAAGATTGAAATCCATCATAAACAATCGCTTTTGCTACGTTGCTTCGCAGAGTTACGTGTGGAGATTGGTTCCTGTACCAATGAGCAAGCAAATTAAACAATTGACTGAAGAAAAACAATTCGAAGTTGCACTGAGTTTAGCCGTGAGTTTTATGTTAAATTTTCTACTTTAATTTGTCTCGATGTGTCCACATGGCTGAATGTGCCAAGCTTAGGATGAACATAGCTTCGACTGTGAATATTGCTGCCAAAATGTTAGTACTTTGGCTTTTGGTTAGCAGAAGAGCTTATACGGTAGTCTAATGAGTTTTAGCTGGGTAGTTAGTTAATCCGTTAATCTGTTCGCTTAGTGAAACAGGTAGTTAGTAACAATGTAGTTGGTTAGTTAATTACTTAACTAGTTAGCTATTAAATAGGTAAGTTAATTAGTTAGTTAATTAATAAACAAGTTTGTTTTTGTTCGTTAGTTAGTTAGTTAGTTAGTTAGTTAATTAATTAGTTATTCAGTTAGTTAGTTAGTAAGTTAGTTAGTTATCTAGTTAGTTTGTTTGTTAGTTAGTTAATTAGTTACGTAGTGTAGTTAGTTATTGATCTAATTTGTTTTTTGTTAGTTAGTTAATTAAGTAGTTAGTTATTTAGTTAGTTAGTTAGTTAGTTGGTTATTTGGCTAGAGTGTTAGTTAGTTAGTTAGTTAATTAGTTAGTTAGTTAGTTAGTTAGTTAGTTAGTTAGTTAGTTAGTTAGTTAGTTAGTTAGTTAGTTAGTTAGTTAGTTAGTTAGTTAGTTAGTTAGTTAGTTAGTTAGTTAGTTAGTTAGTTAGTTAGTTAGTTAGTTAGTTATTTTCTTACTTAGTTGCTCAGTTAGTTGGCTGGATAGTTAGTAGGTTGATTGATTTATCGGCTGCATGGCTGCTTTGTTGGTTGGTCTGTTTGTTTGTTAAACGAAGACACATCTTAACCATATATTGAACTCTTATTTTACTCTCTTGTTTTTAGAGTCTTCTGGATGAAGAAGAATCAGAAAAGGAAAAAAAAATTAACCAAATCAAACATCTTTTTGCTTGTGATTTGTTCTGCAGAAAAAAGAAATTTGAAGAAGCTCTAAAGATTTTCAATGAATTAAAAACAGGTAGATTTCTTATAATCTTATAAATTTTATTTTCTCCTGCTTTGATATCGTGTGACACGGTGCGATAATATAGATATAGCTTTTATCTTTTGTTGTTTATACAGGGTGATCCAAAAAGGACCCTCTTTAGAAAATGTTGTTATTAAGGAACCGTTTCTTCAAGGCCAATAAAATTTAGTCATAATACATACTGTATATATATCTTGTGTGTAATAGAATGAATTTTCATATTTCATTAATAAGTAAAACATGTGCGCAAACTCGATGCACATTTCATGTAATTGAAGATTGTCTCGTTTTGAGATAAGTTACAGCAAGGGTGTATTGATACAACAATTGACTTGTTCAGGTCAAGACTTCGAAAAATGATTGAATTAAACAGACAAAGTATTGAATGTTGGATAGAAACACGTATAAAAATATTGTCTCTGCTGAGCTGTACTTTTTCAAAATGCATTTTTGACTGTTCTATGGGTTGACTTGAAGATAATCCTTGTGTTATTCATAAGGTTAAGCATTATAAAGTGATGTGGACATAATTCTAATTCCTTCGAAAACATTGGTTCCGAATCTTTTGGAACACCCTGTATTATGAAGGTGAAAGCGCAATGGTGTATTTAGCGCCAGTCGCTAGGATCTCAGTAGTAGGTTAACTAATCGAGACCTTGACCCTGGCTGTGACGCTACCGTGGCTGGAGCTCTAACCCCAACCTCGCTGAGCTTCTGACACCATAAGCAGGCTTGATGAGGCCACGACACCTTTAATTATACCATTTATTAAACTTCGTTACGTTTGTTTTTCAGCACCAACGTATGTAATTGGTCTTTATCCTAATCTTCTACCTGATGAATACCGCAAACAACTTGATTACCCTTATCCATTGCCTGATCTAAGCGAGGGAGACTTGGAAAGAGCGATGCATCACTTAACTGCTTACCTCACAAAGGTAATTTGTAATTTGTGATGTACAGTAATAACCTGTACATAGGAACCTTTATTTACCGTGGCTGGGCAGTCGCCAGGATCTCAGAAGTAGATAAAATGCGATATCTCGACCCTGGTTATAACGCCACCGTGGCTGGGCTTGAAGTTGAAGCCGACCACACTGAGCTCCTAACAGCACGAGTTAGCTGGGGTAGACAACGATGCCAAAACTCCTTCAAGATTTGTCCTTAAGCTGTGAGAAAAAAAAACAGACATTTTCGTCAAAAGAAGAACTTGGCATCTAAAAAATTTAATCGCCTTCTTTTCCGTTTGGTCGTCCCCCGTCCTCCTTTTGAAGCCCTGCATGTCACTGAATTCGTATGAGCCTTTTGAGCAAAATATCCAAAAAACCTTAGCACCTGAATTTGAAATTTTAAATCTTGGTAATTAAAAATAATAATCTATTTATTCTTTCAGATTCGAAGTAAAAAGATCGATACAAGGGGAGATAGGACTGATGGTATGACTCTGTCATTAAACGTGTAATATAAGCTTCTTCTAATCTGTAGACCCTTCTCTTTGTACCTGGAGAGTGTCATTTTAAACGCTCCATCTTTTCACTCTCTCTTGTTGGTTTTCCAGTAAAGGCTTTATTTGATCTCTAGTCTCTTCTGTCTTTACTCTAGACTTTCCTTATTTCCACTAAAGTCCGACTTAAAAAGCCAAAATTCAAATTTAAAATTCAAAAATCCTTCAAAAAACGGACTGAAAGAACCGCCATTCAGAAGCTTCTGTTCTTGGTAGTCGATTATTCGATCTGTATCTGTTCGTTCATAAAAATTTCTCCGCTATTTGCCGAAATTTGTTAAGTAAGTAAATATAGTTAGCCGACCGAAGCTGAAGGCAATCTAAAGGCTCTTGTGTTAGCTGCTACCCGAAGGTAGGGGCTTCACTCTTATCCTTGATGATAAGGCCACTGAAATGTCTAAGGCCCTGGCCAAACGATCAAACATTGTTCGGCAAACATTTTAAATTTGCTGTGCAACAAATGTTTGACCGTTTGACCACGTCCAAAAACATTGCTGTCGAACATCTTGGGTAGCAAAATCATTGCTGATGCGCAAGCACGAAGGCCTTGTTGCTAATAAATATTGCTAGGTGCGGAAATGTTGCAAGTTGTTGAAGTTTGACAATAAAAAAAGAAATTTTTGACAAGCAATGTTGGAAAGGCAACCAAACGATCAAAAGTAAGCAAAATTTGTGGCGTGAGGTTTTCGAAAATAGTTTTAGACGTGACCGAAAGGTCAAACATTTTGCTTGACGTTGAGAATTAAATTTCAAATGTTTGACCAACAATGTTTGATTGTTTAGCTAGGGCCTATTCTAATTATGATTGTGAGAATAAAGTAACTGTCATATCAAGATCTGAACTCCTTTAATTTTCAGGTTCTCCAGTGCAAGATAATTTACTTCAGCAAATCATAGACACTTCTTTATTAAAATGCTATTTACAAACAAACGAGGCATTGATTGCACCGCTGCTGCGTCTTAAAGACAACAACTGCCATGTTGAAGAATGCGAAAGAGTTTTACGAAAAGGCAAGAAGTACAGCGAGCTTGTATTGCTTTATCAGAATAAAGGAATCCATAAGAAAGGTAAGTGATGTCTTCAATGTCACGCGTTTCCTACCTTTTAGTAAACTATTCAACAGGGGCGCAAATGAGGGGGGGTGTGGGGGGTGTGACACCCCCCCCAATAATTTTGCCAACCGGTCCCAGTAGCTACTTTATAGTGATAAAGTCGGTCCCGATCCGGCTCTGAACTAAATTATTTCCATTCTCAATAGTAATAAACAGAGTTGTACCCGAAACCCAAAGAAAAATCGGTAAAAAATTGCTCTCATGCAGATCATTGAACATTGAACTTAATTCACCACGCTGTTTTGCATAGCAGGAAATAGTGATGATGTTTCCTTGAAAGAACAAATTAGCAAACAAAAGGGCCAGAGCAGCTAGGCGGGACAACTTTCGGCCAATTGCAACCCAATCCCTTCATGACAGTACAATGTATTGGTAGTCAATACTGCCGTTAGTCAGGAGATGCCTAGCTGTACAACAAAGACAAGTTGTGTCAGCCATTTCCGGCCTTATTTTTATGTTTCTGGACAATTCCGGGCGTCAGGCGACAACATCGACATAAATTTTGACAAAACTTGTTGTTTCTTAGGTTTTCTTCAACAGCTAGGCTGCGCAAAAATTACATTAAAAGAGTCCTGAAATGGTCACCAGAGCGATTCTAGCAACCCAATTTTTCAAAATTTTCCGGGGGAGCATGCCCCCGAACCCCCCTAGGTGGGTGCGCTTTTCGGCACACAAAGACCAATACCCTTCGGTCCCACTTCATGACACCCCCCCAATAATTTTTTCGATTTGCGCCCCTGCTATTCAACAGAGGCCTTCTAAAAGAAAAGGACTTATTGAAACCTTCAGCAGTTCCTATAAACTTTGAAGTTTTTACAGAGAAGCAGGGAAAACTTTTTTTGAATCAAAGAAGTGATGTGGCAGAGTGATCAGGGTGCTGGTCTCTAGATCACAAGGTCGTGGGTTCGAATCTCGTCAGGACCACTTTTCGACAAGCCTACAGTCGTTCTCAGCTATCCACCCTTCCAAAGTCGGTAAATGAGTACCCAGGGTATTCGTTCTAGAGTTCACCCTACCAGCTGTATAGCTGTCTCAAATTCCGACCTGCGTTAAAATGCTTGCTTGCTTGGTGTTCAGTCAGCGTTTATACGGGTTGATGAACATATAACTGTTTCTTTTCGTTGGTTTATTACCCTACAACTCTATAGACAGAGCATGGTCATGACCTCTAATAATTACGAAGATCGTGGTTGAAGCTGTTACAACGAAGCCATGTGATGCTGCGCTTTAAACCTAAAAATTCGAATGTTTGACATGATGACGTGATGAACAAATTTCAAAGTTGAAAAGCAATGTTTGATCGTTTCTCCAGGGCCTTAGTTTCTCAGAAAAAAATTACTCAAGAAGTGCCAACTAAAAAACGCAACTTCTGTTTTTCAGCTTTGGACCTGCTTCTCAGACAAGCTGACAAAACATCAGGACCCTTAAAAGGACATTTGAAGACGGTGGAATATCTCCAGAAACTTGGTGAGTCTATTTTTAATTTTTAAGAGACGTTACATTTATAAGGCTTTATTTTATCTAAATTGATGTAAGACCGTGGCCAAACGATCAAACATTGTTGGTCAAACATTGGATATTTTGCTTTTCAAGCAAAATGTTTGACTGTTTGGCCTCGTCGTAAAACATTGCTTGACAAGCAGAATTCCCTCCGCAATGTTTTGAAAACACTCTATGTGGGCATCAAGCAATGAATGTTTAACGAGCAAGGCTTTGAGATGTGGCCTAACGGTCAAAAATTTTGCTTTACAAGCTAATCGCAAATGTTTGAGTAGTAGCTGTTGGCCTTTTGGCTATGGCCTTACTCTCTCTTTGAAAGTCTGGTTTTAGAAGGCAGTGTTTTTAACTCAACATCACTTTAACCCTTCCTGAGCTTCTGTATTAGTTATTTGGATATAAAATACAGACATTACATTGAGAAAACCTTTGTTTTTGTTTCTAGGTTCAGAACATCTAAGTCTTATTTTTACATATTCGTCTTGGGTTTTGAAAAGGTTTCCTGAAGATGGCTTGCGGGTTAGTTCAATATTTTCATGAATTACCTTGATCCGCAGAACCTTTGCCAGCCGTCACCTTTGAAATCATGTACCAAAACACCTCCAACAAGCAGAACCTAAAGCCTCTCGTTCTGCTTTATCTACCTATTATTACCCGTTCTATTCAGTTATTTTATGGTCTATTTAGAGGAAAATAAGAGGTTTTCAGCATTCAAGGATTTGCATTTACAGACACTGGTATTTAAAAGCTTTTTAAGATTTGTGGACTCACCAGTTATAGGCTTTTATAGTGATTAGTTATTACTTTTTTACTGAAATGCTGAGGCACATCAGGTGGCTCCTCAAGCTCCGCATTGTATTTTAGACGCAAGAATCTAACGTTTGATAGGGGTGGCCCCCAGGTCAGATAGGGTTGAGACATTGATGCCTTGAAAAAGAAGCCTTAACTTCAAAAATTGTAGGCTTCTACTTTCAGCTGTTCTATCCGATCTTTTTGTGATCAGTTTCCTGTATTAGTACAGAAGATGCTGTGGCGTCATGGTGTATGTAATCCAGCTTACTCGTGGTGTCAGGAGCTCACAGTGGTCAGGGTTCGAGCCCAGCCACGCTAGCGTGACAGCCAGTGTCGAAGTCTCCATTAGTTAACCTACTACGGAGATCCTAGCGACTGACGCTACAAAAACACCATTTCATCAATACCATGACCCTAGATCTGTGATATTCTTGTAATTAAGAAAATGCGTTGTATTAAGGTTATATATATTCATTCCACCAGATATTCACTGAAAACGTGCATGAAATTGATTCGCAAGAAACTGAAGGATTATCAAGAGAAGCTATAATTCAACATCTTGAGACAAATGCACCATCTTTGGTTTTCCAATATCTTGTAAGTTTTTTGTACGTTTTCGCTCTTGTTGCTGATAATTTATCTCTTTTAATATATTTTTAATATTGCAAGAAACAAAGGAAACATCTCTGGACTTACTTCAAAACTTTTTTATCTGATACTCCTTAGAGTGTAAACGTCAGATATAGACCAAAACAATTGACTAAGGTGGAGTTTATACCAAGTTGTGGATCGAAATGCACCAATGAGAAAATGAAGTGAAATTAGAAAAACAAGACCTATCAGTTGTTGCTTATATTTATTTTGTTCTTGATTTAGGAGCATGTTATCAACGACTGGAAAGAAAACAGACCAGAGTTTCATAATCGTCTTGTCATATGCTACAAAGATAAGATTTTACCTCTGCTAAGGGAATACACTGAATCTCTTCCCGAAGGTATGCTTCAAGATTTTAAAGCTATTTTCATTTGATACTCGCCTTGTATGATTTAGATAGGATTAACTGATTTAAAACTAGTTTAATCAGTCAGATAAAGGAAGATTAGAGCCTAAGGTCCAAACGATCAAACATTGTTGGTCAAACATCTGAAATTTGTCCAAAAAACTTTTGATCATTTGACCGCATAAAAGCCAGCGTCGACTAACCTTGTACCAAGCCGGACTCTACCTCTCGACGATACTGTCTTTATCTTTTATGGCCACTCACCATTTTATCTTACTTTGATCTGTCTTCCTTGTTTCTTAGGTCACCAGCGACCCAGAGCTGGCAAAGAACCGGGCGAACTTGGTGAACTTCGTACAAAACTGTTATTCTTACTCGAAACATCAACACAGTATCAATCTATGAAACTGCTGAGGAATTTCCCAATCGACAGTAAGTAAATATCTTTATTGGAACTATGTGTTTTATCAAAAATAAATTTAGGTTTCTTTTTCCTCTTACCTAGGTAAAAAGCCAGTCTATTGTTTGTCATTTTCATGCCCTTTTTTGGACGCTATGTCATATATCAATCGAAAAAAAGGATCGCATTCGACGTGACTCGAGAAGCATTGCCTATCTAGCTCGAGCCACTAACTGTAAAGACAAGGAAAATAAAAACTAATTACTGTTAGAAAAACTATAAAGAAAAACGGCATTGATAGCTTTGGTATATTTAGCCACTCAGCACCTCTGTTATGCAATCTGATTGGCTGAAAGCGTTCGAATGTGACGTAATGGTGGGGTATTATTTTCCGGTAATGCCCGCTCGTAACGTCAAACGTTCAAAGTTTTTTCGTGCAAATTCTTAGATTTTTGCCCTGGCCAAACGATCAAACATTGTTGACTAAACATTTTAAATTTGCTCTACAACAAATGTTTGACGGCTTGGCCACAGCCAAAAACGTTGCTTGACAAGCAAAAGTGATAAAATTTGTAGCGTGATGTTTTTGGTGAAGTTCAAAAATATTTTTTGCTTGACGCAAACAAAAAAATGTTGGATGGGTAATGTTTCAGGACGTGGCCAAACCGTCAAACATTTTGCTTGACAAGCAAATCTCAAATGTTGGGCCAACAATGTTTGATCAATGTTCCCAAGGCCAGGGCCTTAGGAAGCAGTACCAAACGGCTTCGTTGTTATGGCTTCAGACACGCTACGAGTTTTATCATCATTAGGGGTCATGACCAGGCCCTGTCCATAGGTCCATAGGGTAATCAACCATATAATTACTGTTTCCTTCGGGCAATACCAAAAATATCAACCCTCAGCCTCTGTGCAACACCTCGCAAGCTTGGTTTGGTACTAACGGCTTCGGGTTTATATTTTCCGGTATCACCCTCGGATATAGTAATAGTTTTAGTAGCGGTAAGTGATACAATGCATAAATATAAAGCACAAACCTTCCCTCTACAAAGCTCTAAAAACTTTTCCTGTTTGATGTATCCACCAGACCAGTGGAAACAGCATTGCTAATTTGGGAGTAGGTCTTAGGTAGGATCGTTATCATTTTGCTGTTAGCTTTCTGTATATTTCCCGAATCTTGCCTTTAGATCTCTTTGAAGAGCGTGCATTGCTTCTTGGACGTGCAGGAAGGCATGAAGATGCATTGGCGATATACATTTATGTGCTTAAAGATACCACGATGGCTGAGAAGTAAGTTTAGCAAAGCTATCATTGACTGAAATTCGAAATCTATCCAGATATTATAATTATCCTCATTTCTTTAGTACACTTTTTTTTAATAAGCAACCGCTCAATAAGCAACTAGGGCTGAACTGACCTTAACATTAAGCAACTTGAGGGCTCAATTGAATGCTGTAGGCAACTAAGAAGTCAAACAACCAAACTTATATGCTTTCCTGTTGTTAGGAAATCGTTTGTTTTGCATGTTGAAGTTCTTTAGCTATCGTTTTTCTACTTACTGTCTCCCAAAAGTCGTGTTATAGGCCTAACAGTTGACGATTTTGACCCGCAAAGTCAGGGGTGGTTGTTAGGTAAAAAAGGTTAAGCAACTTTAAAGCAACTTTGAGGGCTGAAATGTCTAAATTTTTAAGCAACTTTGAGGGCTGGACAAAAGTCAAGTTGCTTATTAAAAAAAATAAGTGCATACTAATTTTTACTGAGTTTGGTAGGTAATTATCTGTGGTATATATAATGTGCTGTTAAGTTTTGTGTAGTATATATAACGTGTGGTGTAGTTTTGTGTAGTTTCTATAGAACGGTGAAATGTTGGTTAGTAAACCTTTCGAATGAAAATTTACTAAAAATTATCCTGTATGGCCACGAAAAGTTATCTTTAGATTCAAATACAACAATTATCGAGGCAACTTTGAAATATATTCAGGCCTCAGAACGGTTTTAACAAGTTGTTGTTCGGAATCTCCTCTCTCGTGTAATGTGTAATGTGTCTTTTTTTTCCATTTCTTGTAATTATTTGTTGCTGTGATTATTTGTAATTGTTTCTGTAATATTGTTTTTGTAACTGCTGTTTGTAATTTTTAATTGGTAATATTTAAATGTAATTTGATTAGGTTTCTTTTTGTTAAATGTTATGCCGCAGGGTTGCTATGTATTTCCATGCTCCCTGTGGCATCGTCTTGTAACCCTTGTATGTAAACTGTAAATTTAATTGGAATAAAAAAAAAAAAAATGTTGGTTTGCTGTAATAGCTTCCTGATACAAGAGGGTCTGTCTTGTTGGCAGGCTTCAGGCCCGGGGGGCACTTGACCAAATTTTGTAAGGGACGTTCCGCTAAAGCATAAATACCCGACCTTATACCAGTTTTTCGGAAATGTAGTCCAAACCTTATATGCCATTTTTTCTAAAATTTTTACACGACTTCATTCATTATCATTATACCAAAATTATGAAGGGTCGCAGCTAACGTATTAATATCTTTTTCTGTCTCAGCTATTGCAGGCGACAGTACGAGTATGATAAAGACGAAAACCGAGACGTAAGTGAAATAAACATTTTGATGATAAAAGTGTGTAGCGTATTAGCCAATCTGGTTGCAGATGCATTCGCCACAATTTATTTATTCAAGTTCCTCAAAGCTATCGGTGTTGGGCCTCTAGGGCCAATTAGGGCCAATACCCGCCTATCTGGTTTTATGCTGAAAAGTTTTTACTGACCAAACTATAACTGTGTATATTGAGCCCCGTTTTTCAACCATACCCATAAAATGCCCATATGTCCTGGACGGTAGAAGGTCCCCAGAAACTTGAGAAAGCTAGTAATGACAGCTTTTACTATCATTTCAACAAATAATTAGCCATGGATGTTGGCAAGCAGCCGATTATCGATTATACCATGCAAAAAGTTATCTTTCTCTCTCTGATAATTTGTTGAAAACACACTGGAACTTCTAAATGTTTAACAAGCCCCCAACCCCGAAAAAGCCATGTAGTTGAATAAGCCTCCATCGAGAAATTGATTTTTACAAATGGACTCCGGGGGGGGGGCTTATTTGAGGATTTACGGTTTGCTCGCAACCTCAGCAAATTTCGTTTCTTTCTTCCAGATACTAAAATAATTTTTCTCAAAATTTACTCATAGACTCGTAAATTGCTTTTAGATTCTTGAACTACCATGTTTTCTTTACCTGAATACTTCTTATGTTTTCTAACCTAGCTATCCTTTTTTCCAGGTTTATTTGAGTTTATTGAAGATGTATTTAAAACCGAAAGAGTCACCTCTACTTGGATTTGGAAATTCAATGTTCAGTGATTATAAAATGGAGCCCAACGTACAAGCCGCTATCAATGTTATGAATGAACATTACCAGAAAATCGACGTGGCTCAGGTATGGCTCTTTGAAGTTATATCACACCCCAGCTTAAACTACTTGTTAGCTGTATTCAATATAAACCAAGTCAATATAATGAAGGTGATGTGGCGTTGTAGCCTAATCCTGCTAGCCCTTAGTGTCAGAATCTCAGCGAGATCGGGGTTTGAGCCCCAGCTACGGTAGCGTAACAACCATGGTCGAGGTCTCGATTAGTTAACCTACAACTGGGATCTTAGCGACTGCCTCTAATTATACCACTTCACCTTAACCTTCGCCTTTTACCAATATATACGCGAGGGCTGGTCACAAGTAGGCGAATCCTTGCGGTGGGGATTCCCCTACTCAAGAAATCTTCCAGAAAAATGTCGCGCCGACACAGACCTCTTTGGAAAGGTCTATTTTCTGTGTAATGTGTTATGGTGTAATGATACCTCACTCCATTCTTTGTGTTATGATACCCCAATGTTTTACTCATTCAGGTCCTTGATCTTCTTCCACCCTCAACCCAAGTCAATGACGTCTGCACATTTCTTAACAACATTCTCGAAGACAAAATGATAAAACGAAGACACAGTCAAGTATTCAGAAGTCTTCTGTATGCAGAACATTTACAAGTAAGTTATTTAAAGCTTAAAAGCTCCTTTAGTACTTGCTGAGGTTTAGAGGAGGGCCTGTTTCCATGAAGGGAGTTAGTTTTGGTTGGTTTTCGTTCTAAGAAGCTAGTAAACAGTCTTAAGCACTGGCCAAACGATCAACATTGTTTGTCGAACATTTGAAATATGCTTGTCAAGCAAAATGCTTGACTGTTTGGCCATGTGGCAAAACATTGCTTGACAAAAATTTCTTGCTTTTGTCAAGCAAAAATGTTTTTCAATTTCTTCAAAAGCATGGTGCAACAAATTAAGCTATGTTTGCTTGTCAAAGAATGTTTCTGACGTGACGAAACAGTCAAACATTTTTTAAAGTAAATCTCCAATGTTTGACCAACAATGTTTGATCGTTTGGCCAGGGTGAAAAAGTTAAAAAACAATTTTTGCTTGGCAGACAAAAAAAATTGGACGAGCAGTCTTTTTGGACTTGGCCAAACGGTTAAGCATTTTACTTCACAAGCAAATTTCAAATGTATATCAAACAATGTTTGATCGTTTGGCTAGGTTCTTGAAAATGTACGGAACCTTGGAAACAGTCCTAAGGAAAACAATGTATATTATGTCTCCTTTCCCAATGTTTTGTAGTTAATTAATTTCTTTTTGCCTTCCTAGGTCCATGAGCAAAGGATATTCTATCAAAGTCAAAAATGCACAATAATCGATGAACGAGCATGTCGAGTCTGTCATAAAAGGATTGGAACTAGGTATGCTTATAGGTTATTAATTCCTTCGCTAAACCTGCATTTACCATTTTGTATAAGTCTACTGACTCTTTAATCTCAAAGCTAGAAAAACATAAATAAGTCCCTTGCGTTTGACTCTCGTTTTGCTCAGAATGCTTGTCTTTCCTGGCCAAACGAACAAACATTGTTTTTCAACATAAAAGAGTTGCTTTACAGGCAATGTTTGAAGGTTTAGCCATGTTCCAAAACATTGCTTGACAAGCAAAAATACGCTTATTTATTGCCCAATGTTTTTGAAATAGTAGCAAGAAATTTTTGTCAATCAATGTTATGTGAAATGGCCAAATTTCAAACACATTTTGTCTGACCAGCGAATTTAAAATGTTTGACAAACAATGTTTAATCGTTTGGCGAGGGCCTAAAAGGTTGTTATTGAAGAAGTTGATCAACTAAAACTGTGAACAACTCGTGCTATTGAATCTAAAAAGTTTTTGCTGCAATAAAGTTAAGTTCACCAAATTTACTGCCGCCAAAATCCAAATCACAATGCGATAACCTTGATTTCTAAACAGATTCCTTATTTGTACAATTCATTCAACGCATCGAAAAATGTGTCTAGCGTCTCAGCCAATCAAGTTGCAGATACACTCGCCACAGTTGTCAATTTCACTAATTTTAATTCATCGCTTGCGGGGCTATTGTTCTTGTTGTAATCAATTTCACGACTGCACGCGTAAATGCTAATGCTTGTTTATTGTATTTCATCTACAACGAAGCATTGCTAAGAGTTATCCACCCCCCTGGAATTCTGCGTTTCGTAATACCATTTCAAAACAGTTCGGGGGGGGGGGGTAAAATGCTTAACAGGTAGCTGTGGGCCCAAGAAAGCTCGAGAAAACCCATGCTTTATGCATTTTGGGGAAACTTTTCATTTCATTTTGTTGAGAACAGAGTCTTTCGATAAACTCTTTGATAAATTTTGACGGAGTGAAGTCGTTTTACAAGTAAGTTATTTTACTGTGCATTTCCTTGGCTTGTTTTGCTTATGCATGGCTTTCTCTGCCTTATAAATACAAATTTGCCCTTCGGTCTTCGGCACTGCTCTTTGGAAGCAGAGGAGCGCCACGTGCTCGCGGAGGCCATGCATTGCTCGCAAATCGAGGAAAGTATTTTCAGGCCTAACGTAAATTTTCGGCCAAGCAAAGGTTATTCTAGTCTTGTCTAGATTAGTGATTCTTCAATGCGAGCATAAAACTGTTTTGGTCATTTATCGTTAGACACTTAAAATTTTCGTTGGGGGTTAGTAATTTTGTTATCACAGACTCTAAATTACAGTTCCAGAAAATAGCTATCTAAAAGTGCTAGATAGCCTTTATATTTCAAAAACTAATCCTCTTCCTTACATGTTTTAACAAATATATGTTCCTTCTGTACGCGAAAAGACGTTCTATGTAAACTAATGAAAAGATATCTGCAATAGTTCCCAGGAAAAGGCAAATCTTGCTGATTTGTTAGTTTTAGAAATTCGAGAGTAATAAAGCTAGACTATAATTACTAGAATATGATTTAAACGCATTTCTTTGAGATTTGTAATTCTTTTCTATAATTGAAGAAACGGGAAACAAGAATTTACTATGCTTTATCAGAGAAACCCCAGGAACTCCCTAAAAAATTTTATCTTAGAAATCTTGAAGTTTTCTTACAGATGTCAATTGTTGCCTGAGAAAATTCGTGTTACAATGCGTGGGGTTTCGGGGTCTAAAAACATCTTTAAAACAGCAGCAAAGGTAGCTGCGTAATCATGTTTAACAGCGATATGTATTATGCTTGGTCTGATGAATATAGGGACAGCGTATTTTTCTTTGATGGTAGGTAAATTTTGACTGGCATGCTCCGGGCCGTCGAGATTCACCGCGGGCCCTGGGGTAATGTAATCGTCCCATGGCCCAAAGGAAGCCTTCTGGCGAAGCATCAGAGTGTTTCAATTTTTCGCGGGCCCCTTGAGAGCCCGAGCCCGGGACCTTAACCCCGCTAGACCCAACCTCCTGACGGTACTGGGCATGCTGCCTCCGCATCAGGCCTGATTCTCCCTAGCGTCCCTGTTTTTGTATCCGCCACAACAGACTGTAAAGGTCTCTTTACCTGACTCTATACCTATCAATAAAGTATGGACTGTCTTTAATTATGTTCATCCTAATTTTTTACAGTGCATTCGCAAGGTACCCAAATGGCATCATAGTACATTACTACTGCTGTACAGATCGTAGAGTGTGCCCAACTGACTTGGATACATGAATGAACAATCAAGATGCTAATTATTTTACTCAAAGGTATTTCAACAAACTTTAGATAATTATTTATGATTTATTTGGAATTTTATAAGATCATTGGAACGCTCTTTTAGAGGGCCGCTTCATGTCCATGAGATCCTCTACATAATCTCGTTCCGAATCAGAGTAAGGCAATTCAATTCAATTCAATTCAATAAATTTTATTTAAAACGTTGTTGCTGTGGTACTGTCAGTCATTTGATGGTTTTTGAAAGACCGTTATATTTGTAGGCCAAACTTTGTTTTATGGACTTCGTAAATTTTACATTTAGGCCGAACAACGTCGATTTCACCCTTGTCGTAAGGCTGTAATTTCGCGAGTTTGCGAATGCTTATTTGCTATGAGATGAAAAGCTAGATTTAGCGAATATGATCTTTTTCATTTTTTATTCAATTTTCAATTTTTACGAAACGAAAAATGTGTTTTCCTCGATTTTTTCCGTACCCCCAACTCTACGTGAAATTACAATATGAAAGTACTGCTTTTGTACAAACGCAGGGGGTAAAGATATTTTGTATTTTGTAAAGAACCATTAGTCAAGAGTTTAATATACTCCGCTTCAAACATTTATGAATCATATTGCAAGCTATAGACGATGGAAACTGTGTATGAGTGGGGTGACCATATTTGGAAATAAGCCTGTGTTTGTAATATAAATGAATTGTGGATTAGTTTGTTAAAGAATTACATATATATTATGATACCGTTAAGTTAAGTGTTTAACTATTTTCTAATCTTTGCGCTGGTAACTTAATATAAGAGTTATCTTCAAAATGGAGTGTACCAGGACATTTTCGAAAAACTAAGTGTATGGCGTGTTGCTATTAAAGTTGTTTGGATGCTTTTGTACTGCATTTTAAGTAACTTTTCAGTCTTCGATTTATCTAGTATGATGAGTTACGACGCTTTTGTACTGCGTTTTGACTCGTTTTTCATTCTTCGATTTATCGGGTATAAGGATAGTATACTCTTCATATTCTTTATGTATATTCGGAGGCTTCTCCATTTGGCAGCAAATGTTTCAAATTATCCATTCCTAATGTTATATCCATTGCTTTTTGGAAAGAATAATCATTTCCACACCCGATTTCGAGGCTAAGTTAACGTTGCTCGGTGCTCGGAACAAAGAGAGGCTAAGCCTCTCGTCTATGTGTTCATGGACTCAATTTCTTCAAGTTTGTAACATGATAATAAAGAGACTTTTGTAATATACATACATGCATCATATACAGAGCCTGTCTCCTTAAACTTCACTGCTTCAACGAGAAATCATATCTTTTATATATCGATTCTTTTTTAATCTCAGCCCTGCCTACAAACAGCGGCTATTCCAATACTCGTTTTCAAGCTTGTCGAAGCGAGAATGAAGGCTGGACTTCATATTTTAAGTGCGTAGTTTAATTCAGGCGACTTCTATTTTAACATACTTGTTTATAATGCTCCGGGATTGCTGCCGCCTCATTTCAGACATTTGCATAGAATATCTCTAACTCTCTTTCTTGTTTCCTTTTGCATGAATCCATATATCAGTGGCGACAATATGCTATTAAAGAACACACACCACATGGCTATATGCTGCGCCCATAACGGCACTGTATACGGCAAATGACATAGATGAACAATTGTGTATGGTCCAAAACACATCATGAAAAACATCAGCAAAATCGCACCAGTTTTCGCCACTTTGAACTCTCGCAACGTGTGACTAGTCCGAGTTTTCTTCGATCCTCTTTTCGAGTGCGACTTCTTTTTCGTTTTTCCGTTACGAGAATTCAGTCTACTGATAACGACACGTATTTTATCTTCGTCAATTTTGTCCGTTGTCACTTTGATTTCTTCTGCAGTTTCCGTATTATCGACTGGTGAAAGTGTTGTTGCGTTTCCTGTAGCCGCTGTGGTTGTGGAGTCTCGTGATGAAGTCGAGGTTTCGTTGTTTTCACTTGTTTCTTTTCCTTGATCGCTGATATTCAGAAGTTCGTTCTCAGCTTCTTCAGTTAACCTGACATGTTGGAAATCTTGATTAGAGCGGTTCCTACTTGTTTTACGTTCTTTTGATGCCGTGTTTTTCCTTTTCGCAAGCTCATTTGAAGTAATATTTCGTTCCTTTTTACCCAAACTAGCATCATTTACCTGCAATGCCTCTTTGGCACTTGGGGCATCATATTTTTCCCTTGTATCAGAATTTTCAAATTCCTTAACTATTATGTTCCGCACTTCCTGAAGCTTATTCAGCGAGGTGCTGGAATCGGGCTGGTAAAACACCTGATGATTCTGAAATATCAATTTTTTCGACTTCATTTCATCTGTGGAATTGCTCCCCTTGTTTTTCTCATCATCGAAACTTCCCAGCCTGTAATTTTCGTTAGATAATCCATTTTCTTTAAGAATCAAATTCTCAGTTGATACTGAAGATTTTATAGTGTTTGGCGTTGTTGTGGTGTTGATGACGTTTGGTTTCTCTGAAGCGTTGGTGGTGTTTGGTGTTGCGGTAAAATCGGTGCTTGTCGTAATAGTAGTGTTTGGTGTTGCTTTTGTATTGACAGTGTTTGGATTCGCTGAATCGGTAACGGCGTTTTGTTTCGCTGTGAAGTTAACAGCGTTTTGGTTGGCGTTTTCCGGCGTCGCAAGATGGCGCCGGTTGTTTTTGCTTGATTGAGACGCAGGAGACAAAGTCTTTCTGTCACTGATTGGACTGTTTCCCATAGTCGGTGTTTTGCTTACTGTAAATTTTGTGTCCGGATAGGCCGTAGCAATCTGACTCATTTCCATTTGCGTTACGCTTTCCTGACCCTCGTTTACATGCGACGCGTTGACAGAATTTCCCCGTGTTTCCATAACGAGATCCGCTTCCTGTGCTTGCGAACTTTCCAGAAAATAACGCTATAGCTAAATATGGTGAATGACGTAGGGATTATGACAGATACTGTAAACGTGAAATAAAAGTAGCCGCATTGATTCAACCATAATGGCGAACAGTGATAAGTTCCCGGATTATACTGATAAGTAGACCAGCCAATCAGAGGCGGTAATTAGGACATAGAGTGGTGTCGCCCTGGTTGAGGGTAAACGGGCTTTGAACGGTTTTTAGTACCTTGTATTTATTGTTAAATAACAAGAATTGTGGCGAAGTTAAATCTAAAAAGCGCGCGAAAATATTTTAATGACGCCATGTGTGAAATATTTTCTACGTTTTTTTCCCTAAACTTTCGTCCACAAGCAAAGAAAAATATTTTTAAAATGCGTACCTGAAAACGAATTGCAAATATTCGCCATTTTAACTTTTATGTTTTGTGGCACTGTTTTGTTTTGGTTTCTTTTATCAGAGTGGTGAAAGCTTTTCCAACAAAAACACAGCTTCATGACAAGTTTAATTCAACCCGCTAAATTACGTAATGTAAGATTTGTAATTTGATATCCGTTTCAGTCGCCACAGGCTTTGTTTCCATGAGCTGTTTGATTGGCCTAAGTCGCCCTATTTGAGGGCCCTATGGTAATCTCCTGTTAACAACGTAGCTTTACGAAAGCTACGCCCTGTGGTACGAAAAAGAAAAAAATTTTCCTGCGGCTCCGCAAGCTTCTTTTGCTTGTTTCATGGTCTCTGCGGAGGCACATTTCACAATTTTGCTTGCCCTCAATCGGGGCGACTTCAAGAAATTTAGGCCGTCGCGACCACTTAGTCTTTGCGCTCCTCGTCACGGAAGATGAGTTGAAAGATATCAAATATAATTTATTTCAACAACAAGTAAGAGTTCAGGAACAGAATCATGATGAGTTTATTTTTCTAACTTTCTTCGTCCAGGTGAAATTCTTGACTAATGTAACAATACCCTCAACCAGGGCGACACCCTCTATACTGTATCAACTAACCCTTTGACCACGAGCGCGCGGCATTTTGCGCTTGCCGCTGGCTGTAGGGTACGCCTACGCGAATTGGGGTGTGAAAACCGTGGGGGCAAAAATTATGTGAACAGGTATCGCTGCAGTAAACGCAAATTTAGAGCAAACTTGTTATTATTCAAGCGACATATAAAATGAGTTGCCACAAAATTTTTGAGAAATTTTCGCTTTAGTGTAATTTGCTTGTTGGGGCTATTGGATGTTTTTGGACGAATCTTGACATCCATTTTCAAAACTAATTCAACTCAGTAGCTGAGTCCCTGCTGCAGACTTTTATTTTTATCCTTTTTGAGATGCAAAATATGCACCAAGATTGTTGTCTCATGTTTCATAAAAAGTTTATTCTTAAAAAAAGAAGCGAGCGAGATTAGGCGCTTTTTATTGGTTGTTTTTTCGTAAAATTTAAAAGCAGAGTTTCTGAAATCAAAAAACTTTTGTTACTCACTTGGCATAGAATGCTGTCACTCTTCCATTCATCATAAAGAATCGAAACTTGAACAAATGGCATAACGATCAATCCAATCAATAACTGACAAACTGCAAGGTTCGTGATGAAAATGTTGATACATTTCGTACTCATTCGCCTACGTTTGTCGACATGAAACGCAACCAGTACAATACCATTGAGAAATATTGTCAATATCATCGTTAGGCCAAAGGAAATTGTCTTTAATACGGTTGCAGCATCCATGGTTGCTTATATCGATCGATTGGCACTTCCTTTTATGCTTCCCTCTTTACTGATTATTTTTCTCAGTTAAATCTCTTACACAATCTACCACTGCAAACACTGTTTTCCTTCAATCATTCCCTGTCAAATTCCGTCTTCTGTTTTGAGCTGAACCTTTGTTGTTTTGCAATGCAGTGTTAGAAATAAGAGGATCATGTTTACATAGTCCTATTTCATCTTTCTCTTAAGAATACCAACTTCTTTACTTAATACGTAAATCTAGTCTTGATTCTCGGTTGTCTTTATCTATTCAAAGAAAAGATGCTTCTCAGCGGATTCTCCGCGCACGATACATCATTGCTTTTACAAGGACCTGCTCCGAGATCTATCCAGATATTCGACTTGTTCGTGTAACTGTACGTTCCGTACCCACTTCCGCACGCCAAACGACTCTTAAATCCTTTGCAATAATTTATATTTTCTTCAGCATTTGATATTTTGCTCTGTATCTCTGTTCTTCACAACGCAGACTGACCGCTCCTGGCGTCACTGTGTTTTAGCTACTACTGGTTGATACAGGTATGAATCACCACGACTAAAATCGTTCAGCCTTCTGTTCGGCTCGTTTCTAATTCTCGGCTTTTACTTACATGACAAATTAGTTGGATTGCGCTGAACCGCGCATTATTCGCTCGCAGATTTCAGAAACCAACAAATTTCCAATTGATATTATACTGGTAGAATACTTTCACTGTGTCGAACGTCCTTGAATTTTCCTAACAATCTTAATATACTCTTAGGTGCCTAATTGCCGGGGGTCTCAATTAGCGGGGGTTGGATTTTTGTTGAAAATAATTGCCGGGGGTCCCAATTAGCAGGGGGTGGATTTTGTTGAAAATTAATTGCCGGGGTCTCGTTTTTGCCGAATTGACAACAAACAACTTTATTACTTAGGCTTTGATGGAAGCGAAAGCCGGAAGAAAAGGCCAAGGGAATGATTGTCTTTTTGTGAAAATTTATTTGAAAGTTTTTCTCCTGCCCCAGACTCAATTTTTATTTTATTTTGTCTATGCAAGACTGGTATCTATTTATTTTGTGATTTTGAATACTCTGATATGAATTTTCAATACGCGTCACTTACGCGAAGTTGAAAAATTTAATAAGCGGGGGGCCCTAATAAGAGCGTGGGGGCTGGAAAAATTTTCAAAAATAAATTAGCGGGGGGACGGCAATGAGGCACCTAAGAGGTTGATGAAGCCACGATGAAGCAAATCCATAGGCTTTTAATGCATCATCCAAGCAGACCGTTTTTAGCTTAGTCATTAATCCTTGATTCAATTGCACGATTTGATGTTACGATAAGAAAAGTCTGTATGTTTCAATTGCTGATCATGTCAAAATGTCGGTTTGTGATGTTACACGCAGTTTTTTTATAAGCAACTTCGCTCGGCCCTAGTTAAAAAAGTTGCTTATTTTTGGACTTTTTATGGCCACCTTTTGGTAGCAAAAGTTGCTTAGCAGTTGCTTAATTTTAACTGTATCTTTTTACCCGAAGAATAGTTTAGAGGCTAGAAAAACAGCAAAATCTTACATTGCACATAAAATGACTTGGATCATTTCTCCCTGCTGTTGATATTGTTACCATTAGAGACTTTGTATTGAAAGTTAAACGGAAACCCCTCAGTGAAATGCCACACTTAAAAAAACTGTGTATGGTTGGTCGTGTTGGATCACAAGGACTAATCGTGTAACGACTGGTTTATATCGTAACTACCGCACGATCGTTGCGCGACCTCGTCAGATGGTTACCCACAAGGAATCCAATCACGGCCAGGAGCTAAATAGTTGCCATTTGAATGTACACTTTTAAAATAATTTTTCTTCAGTAAGCAATCGCGGTTGATAAGCAGTTTGGGCTGGGATCACAATTAACATACATGCATGCAAACAATTTGACTAATAAACAGACTAACTAAATTTCTAACTAATTAACTAACCAACTTACTAAGTAACTAATTAGCTAACTAACCAACTAACTAACTAACTAACTGACTGACTGACTGACTGACTCAACTGACTGAATGACGAGGAGGGCTTTGGGATTTCACGGGTTGCGGGCTTGGCCGATTTTACCCTCGGGTTTTCGGGTTTTTCCAAAAAATCGTGCGGGTTTTCGGGTCAATTATTTTTAACGGGCAACGGGTTTTGCCATTTTTCTTGCTCAGATTTCGGGTATTGTAGTAAAAATGTGCTGGTTTCGGGTTTTAAACCTCACAAAGGATTCAAAGTGTAAAATTCTTAAAACAGTTGTTGAAACCAAGGTCATCCGGGTTTTCGGGTTTGTCCCTATTTTCGTCCGGGATTTCGGGTTTTGGTACCCCCCAAAGCCCCCCTCAATGACTAACTAACTAACTAACTAACTAACTAACTAACTAACTAACTAACTAACTGACTTACTTACTTAGGTACTCACTAAAACTATAGCGAACTAATTAACTCAATAACTAACTCGGTTTAAGTTTTTTACAAGGGAAGTAGCAATAAGTGGGGAAGAAAAGCGCAAAGACTTAAGCAAGCCATAAGGGCCCATAACCTAACAGATCTGAGCAATCTGAGCTATCCCTATCCCGTAACTGCGCAGCAGCTGCAAAGAATGAATTGGATTGAACGAGGAGCCTGGGCTCAAGCATGCCAAGAACACAAGTCGGAATGTTTACAGGTTTCGGGGTTAGATTTTACAGCAGCGATCAAAAGTTTGTGACAACAAGCAAATAAGTTCCATGTCATTTTAGTGTGTTCAGCTGTTCGATATAAATCATGATTTGATATCAAACACTTGAACTTTGCTTCATCCTTCAATCTCAAAAGTTGCCGAAGAAATCGCAGCGTTTTTGTTTCTGTTCAACAAGAAGGCCAAGGGTGGTTCATGGTCAAAAAAGGTAGGTAGGCCTATACTAATCTATTTGTTATTTTTACTTCTTGTAGATGAACTAATTTGTCTGCTACAGTTCTTGAAGACGTTGTTTGAATTTATTAACTAAATAACCTTCAAATTTTAGTGATTTGTAGCATATCTGAGGCATGTTTTCGCCTTTATCTTCCTTAAAATTTCGGATGGCCTAAATTTTCAAATACCGTGACCAGTTCTTTTGTCTGAGGCTTATAATAAGGCCGATATTTACGTCATCAAAATCTACTTCCTGTCGGAGTTTGTAAGGTTTTCGGTCTGGGTTTTGATTGAAAAGATGAAAGAATCAGGTGTGTGAGCCTTATTACTATGCCATGGTTACCACTGTGCTCAAAAACTATACCATCCTGTGCATTATGTGGGTATTCGTTTTTCCTCTAACTGGCAACATCTCATTTCTACTGCTTCCAGACTGGAATTTGTGTCCCATGCACCAAAAGCTTTTGTTCCCCAGGGTGCATTCCGTGTTACCGCCACGCCGGAGAATACACCAACCAAGTTGGACTTCACGCCAAAAGAAACAAAAGATCTATTGTTTTTTAATTTAAACAATAGAGTCTAGGCTATTGTTTTTTTGAAAAATCCATGCCAGTACGCCAATAAAATTTCATACTCCACATAGGAGATCTACGGCCTTGGCTACATGGAATGCACGCTGGTATTTTCTCCGAACAATAGGGTCATTGTTTTCTATTGTTTTTGCCAAAATTGTGCACCAAAGTTCTTCATCGCACCCAGCAAAGTTTCTAAATTGGGTTGGTGTGGATTATTTTGAGGTCTCATTCACTCAGGAATCATTTTTCAAATATCAATGCCAAGCCAACCTCTTCACTGGCACTGCATTTGGTCACTGCCAGAGGTTTATTTTGCATCCTTGTCTTCAATGGTTTTTTAGCATCCCCATTGATTTTGAGACAAGCCTGTCGTTTTAAGTGATCATCTGAGTCACAGAGAGCAAGGTTTAATACCTTGTAATTTGTGCTTCTTACCCTGGACTTAAACAACAGACCTTCGGCACAAAAAAGTGCTAGCCCCCTGGTGCTAGCAGCCACAACCCTTCTCTGTCCTCTATGCTGCTTTCTGTATTTAGTTAAACATTGTTTTAACTAATGACTATGATTTTGCTTTCAGGCTAAAAGAATGGGTTATGATTTGAACAGATTTGAAGGTGAAGTAGATGAAGAACTGTTGTGCTTAATTTGCAGTGGTGTTCTTGAAAACCCCGTCCAAGCTCCCGTTTGTGAACATGCATTTTGCTCTGCTTGCATACTGGAATGGCTAAATCGACAAAACACATGTCCTGTTGACAGGCAAGCTATAACTTCTATGCAATTAAAACCAGTGCCTAGGATACTAAAGAACCTTTTATCTCGACTAACTATAAGATGTAGTAATGCTGAATTTGGTTGTACCGCCTGGGTAAAGCTAGATGCACTAGGCTCACATGTTGCTGAATGTGAACATAACCCAAAACGACCAGTGAATTGTGATTTAGGATGTGGTCTGGTTATCCCACTTGATGAAGTTGGACAACATAACTGTATTAAGGAACTCCGTAGTATCATCCAGACTCAAACAGAACAAATAACAGATTTGCTTAGCAAGGTGCAAGATCAACAACAACAATTAATTGAAAATAAACAAGAAATTCTTCTCCTGAAAGATATAATGAGAAGTTTTAGAGTTTCTGCTGCTAATTTGTCATTGCCAGCACCAATTAGAAGAAGCTTTGTAGATACAGGAAACACTGATGAGGTACAACAGTGGATACAGACGTTACAACCTGCAAGGGTTACACGATGGGGAGGTATGATATCCACCCCTGATGCTGTTTTACAAGCAGTGATAAGGAGATCATTGTCAGACAGTGGATGCCCATCTTACATTCTTGATGATCTTATGGATAGTGCACATGAGAGGAGATGGCCGCCTGGCCTCAGCACTCTTGAAACTAGACAGCTTAACAGACGGAAATATGAGCAGTATTTTGCTAGGAGAATACCTGGAAAACAAGCTGTTGTAGTGATGTCATGTGAAAATCAACATATGGGAGAGGCAATGGTATTAGAACCAGGTCTCGTCATGATATTTGCACATGGCATTGAGTGATGAGTTTTTTGGTTTCATGGGTTTTTTGGATTATCCTGAACCTCTGAAATATCAAGCTGCCTTGAAGTCATCAATAAAAGGAAATTGTTTTGATATTCACCAGCCCTTCTTGTTTGATCCTTAGCTAGTGTTTACTAAAACATTTCTTTCATTTTTTCTGCAATGTGGTGCTGCATACAATATTACCTATCATATCCTAATTGGGTATGCAATTTTTAGTGTTCAACTGCATGTGACCAGAAGAAACAAAGTCTCTAAAGTTTTGTAAAAAGAAATTGAAAATCACGATCATTGCTATTTCTGTGGACCATGTACATTTTTGCAGTGACAAGTGACTTTAAAGCAAATCTCAATATCCAACTTTGAAAAACCAGTTAGTTTGATAAGAACATTTTTTGAAGCTTAATAGAGGATTATTATTGAAACTGAGATAGGAAGGCTGACCAAATGGATACAGTACAAATTTTTTAGGCATTATTTGTTAATGGACTATCAAGCTCTTTAAAATCTTGGTTTGGTTTCATTTCGGTCCTTCTTGTTTCTTGTTTGATTCTTCACACTATAATTTGATTTTTGTCTAAGAAACAAAGAGAAGGACCCAATAGTTCAAGAGTTTTTTAGATTTCCCAAACTTTGGAGCCCAGGTCAAACAATCAAACATTGTTTGCCAAACATTTGAAATTTGCTCTTTAAAAATATTTGTGTTTGGCCACGCCACAAAACATTGCTGGACAACAAAAAATAATCTACATTTGTTGCGCAGTGTTTTTTACAAAGTTCAAAATCATTTTTGCTTGAAGCAAGCAAAAATTTTTGACAAGCAATCTTTTATGGCGTTGCTAAACATTTGCTTGTGAAGAAAACTTCAAATGTTTTATAAACTATGTTCGATCGTCTGGCCAGGGTGTCAGGTCAGAGGAAAAAGCTTCAAGTTTGTTAAAAATGCTCGAATTTTCGTTCCAATTTCAAATTTTCTTAACTTTCTCAGTACTAGTGTAATTATAATCATTATACTTTGTTTCTGAGTGTAATGATGGTAAAAGGAAACACGGCTACTTTTCCCCCTACTTTTATTAGTAAGCAAAATACTGTATAGTTATCTGTTACAGATTGATGGTTATAATATAGTCATCTGATCTAGTGAGATTCTTGTTAAGATAAAACCGATTTTTATTTATTTTGCTTATTGTTATATTAACGTTACGTTAATATTAATAATTAATAATAACAACGTATGTGTGGCCCCTCAAGGGCTTTGGCGTGATACGTTATAAGGCATTTTTTTGCTCGTGATGACGTGAAAATTGGTTTTTCAACGCGTTATGGCGTGATTCGCGCTTGTTGCGTGCACGTGAAAATCGATTTTTTACCGCGTGATTACGTGAAAGCAGCTTTGAACTTGGTGGTGGCGTGATTAGAATATGAGACGATAGAAAGAATATGGTGCTAAAATGCATTCAGCATAATTTGAGAGAAGTTCTGGCAGAAACTTTAAGACATGCAAAGCATGCCTCGAAGAACAAAAAGTGAAAAGTGCAGCCGAATATGAGGAAAATGGATCCTGTAAAATGATGCGAAGTTTGACTGCATTGTTTCCATTGGTGAATTTGGATTGTTATATGCTGCTTGTTCGTCTAAAAAGACCTAACGACTTTCTGAAGCTGGCACAAGATGGCATCGGTATCACAGCAGAAAACGCCCCTTATCAGTATCCTAGCACATGGTCCGTCTCATATGTCCATTCACTGGTTATTGTTTTTATTGCGATATCGCAGTCTTTCGCAGCGCAGTTCAAGAATAAGCCTGATTAATCACGACACCGGTTCTCTGAGTGATATTGCTTTGCCAACAGACCAAAGAAACAGAAAAAGAAACAAAGATATGGATACCATTGAATCGATTTCTCTTCACTTGTTTTGTTCAACCAAAAATTTTCTTCTGGGACAAGGATTCTGTTGTGACATTTGAAGTAAGCGATACAAGTGACAGTCGAGATGATATAAAATCAACGAATGCCCAGTTTCATGAACCAGTAGGGATCACCGTCTAGTTTTACCATGTTTTTTACATCTGTGATGCAAGCACTGGTGCGATGAGGCGATATTCAATCTTCTGAAAGTGCCATTGCGTTGGTCGAAGACTGTTTTGAAGAAATAGCAGCTTTGATACATCAGATTGCTATCAAGCAGCCCAACCTCCCAAAAAACTTAAATGGCCCTGGGGGAAGCATATCTTCCACGACCTACTTAGCCTACTAAGGTGGGACGTACTTGCTGCATGACATTAGATATTGAGTACCTTGATTCTACCGTGAATCATAAACACGGCACACAAATAATACAGAATTTCGCTAGATCCTTCAGCTCAGCTATGAAGGGAAACAATCACTTTCAGCCTGGATTGCCTACTACTTCAAAATTACTGAAAGCTGGTCTCCATTGCCAGAGAACAGATGAAGTCTTGACCAAACAAGAGACGCGCATGCGCAAAAGAATCTCCCACAATTGCTGGATTTTTTAAAAGCAATTCTTCCAGGACTTTGAAGCTTCTATACCCTATCGATTCGGTGTCATGAGTTGGAAGCGTAAGCAAGGGGTATCCAAGCGTAAGCACATGGTCTAGGGGCCGGATATCCCCTCCCTCGGTTGGCTGGCGGAAGACTCATGGGAGAATAGCGATTTCCTGTAACGGGAACCACCGTAAGATGCGACGCCTCAGCCACATTGTCTCGGCATTGTGGATGCAAGTGGGGAGCATTCATCTCAGCACCGGATCAGATGTTTTGCTTTTGCTTTGCAGTTACAAAAATAGACCACGCTGGCTGGGCTGAATGACTGAACAAATCGGTAGATGATGGGATGTAACAAATCCATCATATTTGTATGTCAGGTCACAATAGAATGTCATTTAAAATCTACTTTAGCTAAAACTTTTGACTGGATTTCCACGCGTGAACGTGATATTGAAAATATTTCGACGTGATAGCGTGAAAAGGCGAAAAAATTGGCGTGATCGCGTGATTGATAGACCTGCTTGGAGGACCAAATGTGGTCCCCAAAGCAGGTCTATCAATCACGCGATCACGTCAATATTTTCGCCTTTTCACGCTATCGCGTCGAAATATTTCCCATATCACGTTCACGCGTGAAAATCCAGTCAAATGTTTTAGCTAAAGTAGATTTTAAATGATATTCTGTTGTGACTTGACCTACAAACAGGATGGATTTGTTGCGACTTTAATTTGAAACTATATTCCGTCATATACCGATCCATTTTGTTACAGAAAGATTTTATAATTAAAACGGACTGGTCCTCCAAATCGCGTTCTTCTCCCTAACAAAAACTAAAGATTGTTTCTTTGCCGATCTCAGGTTGCTATCGAAATCTTGGGTTTCGCGTTTCACCGATTTCTTCTTCACTTGATTCGTTTGATTCGTACTGAAGTACCGAACCTAGTCATAAAATTGGCCATTTGAGACTTCGTACGGTTCGGCCAAAGACCGCCCTTCTCCAGTCAAATCTCTTCAAGCGTTGACATGAACATAGCAGTCAACCCGGGTCAACCCGCCTAGGCGGGTAACCCTTCTCGGGGGTAGGGTTGACCCTTGTAAACGGGTTACCTTTTTGTAAACTTTTTCCATGTGAAGGCGGGTTGACTCAACCCGGGGTCATTTTTCCGCGCCAAAAAATTCAGCGCATGCGTTATTCTGTTTTTTTATATCAACAATATGGCGACAACGAAGCCAAGCGACAGAAAAATTGGTGGCAGTGGACAAGTAAGATGGTGGAACACCTTGTGAAGTGTCTGAAAGATTATAAAGTCCAAATGGACTATAAAAATATTGATTTACATATCCAATTTGGCGCCTGGGTTTCAGACCCCAACGCATGCGAGGAACAGCAACCCGTGCTGAGTCTGCGAGCTGCAGAAGCCACCCCGGGTTCGTGTAAACACTCACAAATATTTTTATAAAGCAACGAGCTGCCCATGGTTGAGAGCCAACCCGGGTTCGTGTAAACAGTCTCTAAGGCCCTGGCCAAAGGATCAAACATTGTTGGTCAAACATTTGCAATTTGCTAATCAAGATCTTTTGCTTGATCCAAGCATGAAATGTTTTTGAAGTTGTTCAAAAACATTGATGAGCGAATTCTGATTGTCAAGCAATGTTTTGTGATTTGCCCAAACGTTCAAACATTGCTTGTAACGCGAATCTTAAATGTTTGACAAACAATGTTTGATCGTTTTGCCAGGGCTTAAAAACGTAAATACCCGGAGAAATGCAATCGATGACTGAAGGAACATAGAAGAAAGTAAAGCAAGTTACAATTTTCAAATATAAGGCATTTCTCATCTTTAATATCGAGCAAATTTAAGACAATACTGTGTATAAACGTTTTACAGGATTTTTCAAGATTTACTAAATCAAAAACTACAAAATCAACCGGAGTAAATAAATGCAAAGTTAATAATAATTAAAACACAATAATTCATATTTACGAACATAATTTTATCTTTACAACGTATTTTCTAAATTACTTATAAAATTAAGCAATAATTGAAGACGAAATATGAATGTTTTTCAAATCAAGAATCTGCAAGAATAACCAACAATGTCATGCCCCTGAAGGCATGCATGAAACATCGAAATAAACGACGATAAAGCACCCGCATTTTCACGTGAATGCTGGGAAAAATTCCCCTAGTGAGGCATAGCAACCATGCTGACCCCAAACATTGTTTCACAAACATTTGAAATTTGCATATCAAGCTTCATATTTTACCCGTTGGCAGCGTCAAAACATGCTTGAGTCAAGCAAAAAAGTTTTTAAACTGTTTCCAACTAAACCCACACATTCTGCTTGTCAAGCAATGTTTCGTGACGTCACCAAACGTTCAAGCATTGCTTGAGAAGAAAGCTTCAAATGTTTGTCAAATAATGTTTGAACGTTTGGCGAGGACCTAACAAGATCATGGTCAATTCTTTCAAAATTCACTGCCAACCTTTATCTCAACTGCAACGTCTGCTAATAAAGCGTTATTTGCTATACGTTGTTCAGGGATATTTTTGCCAGCATAATAGCTGAAAGTAGAGCTAGTATATTTCTAAAAAGGCTTATGACGAGTGGTTTATCAGATACGTTATTAAAAGTAGTTGAATGTGTGAAAATTATTGTATACTAACAAATAAATAAGCGATATCGAAAAATTTAAGAAACGTATTAACTCTGGACCACTGCCGTCGGTTAATCATTCGTTATTTAATGAATGCTTTTAGGACCATATTTGTTATGAAAAAAGTGCCATTCGATGCTAAAAACCAGCTTGCAGAGATGGCCAAAAACGTATAGCTGGAAACATCTGCTACAGTGGAAACTCGTATACAGCCTCCATTCTACTTTAGCTTCTATTCTATATCACCGAACTAGAGGTATACCAAAAAAGAGGTATTACCGTCTTTGAATGGGGCTCCATTTAGGGTGCAGACACGCAAATGCCCAGTTGAGCAGTTTGTGTCTCTTCTGTGGTAAAATCTTTAAATTATCTTAAATATAACTTCAGTTAAAAAGCCCTAGCCAAAGGATCAAACATTGTTTCTTGTATATTTTGCTTATCAAATAAAATGCTTTACCGTTTGGCCGAATGGCAAAACAATTTTCAAAAACATTAAGCAACGAATTCTGCTTATTTATACTTGCAAGCAATGTTTGGTGACGTGGCCAAACGTTCCAACATTGCTTGATTAGCAAATTTCAAATGTTTGACAAACAATGATTGATCGTTTGGCCAGAGCTTTAAGGCTTCACTCTTCCCTCACACGAGAAATTTCAGGCCAACCAAAAAGTTAACCTTAGACTTAATTATAGATAATAGACGTTATTATAGACTATAAATAATATTGTAGACCATAAACTTTATGACAGGCTATTTTATTTCTATCTTTTCTATACGGATCAAAAGAATTCCGTTTTAGTAATCTGGGCAACATTTACAACGATTGAAGGGAATGTTTAAAATATGCAAATGTTATTATTTTTTTAAATCTATAGATATTCTGGTAAATAATAAATCTTCTTTTACTACCTTTGTGAAATTGAGTTTGTGAAGTGAATTTAGTCCATCGTATCGAATTCGATTCAGTCTAGCCTTTGGATCACGGTACATTTTCTCACTAAAAGGAAATAACACACAAGTTCAGTAAACTAAAGCAAAGTAAAGTAAGGCAGAGTAAAGTAAAGTAAAGTAGAGTTTAAAGAGAAGTAGAGTTAAAGAAAAGGAAAGTAAATTTAAGATAAATTAAGTAAAGAAGAGTAAAATGAAGTAAAGAAAAATAGAGTTAAAGAAAAGGAAAGTCAAGTTAAGTAAAGTACAGCAACAAAAAGCCAAGTCAAGTCAAGTCAACTTAAGATAAGTCATTTCAAGTAACGTTTAAGTGAAGTCAAGTTAAGTCGAGTCGAGTCAAGACAAGTCAAGTCAGGTCCAGTCGAGTAAAGGTACACTGGAAATAAAGCCAAGCCAAAATAGAAGTGAAATCAAGTTAAGCTAAGCCAAGTCAAGTCATATCAAATCAAAGCAATAACACATGAGGTTTCTAGAGAGGCAGCCTTAGAGTCTTAACGTAAAATTTTCAGTATTTTGGAAGATCCGTTCTACATGAATCTAATGAAGTATTTTATGAGCAGTAGAAAAATTTTTACGAGAAGTTCAAAAATTCAAAATTGCGATCGCAATATAATGAAGTGTAACATTTAATTACTGCACGTACTTGTCCATATTTCTCTCATCACTTCTAAAATGATCTTTATGGTTCATAGTATATCGCCCCACTTCTAATGAAGGCCTTGACAGCTTCATGCCTTTATAAGCAACTCTACAAAACAAAATAAAAAGTATGTAAATGAGATGAAGGGGAAATCCAATGAGTTCTGTGAAACTTGTGGTGCTGTAGCGCCGTGGCCTAATCAAACTGGCTCGTGATGTCAGAGCCTCAGCAAGGTCGTGGTTGGAGTTCAATCCCCAGCTTCGGTAGCGTTACAGCCGTGGTCGAGGTCTCGATTAGTTAACCTACTACTGAGATTCTAGTAACTAGTGCTAAATACACGATTTCACCTTCACCTTAACCGCCATCTTCAAGTTCGAGATACTGGGCAGCGCTTTCAATGAACATTGGAATATCCATAGAAGGGACACCTTAGGGGCCAATGTAATTGTCTTGTCCGTTATAGTCCCGTAGTCCGGTTCAATAGCGAATGTGAATAACACGAAGAAATGTAAAAGTAATGTGAAATTCCCAAATATTAATGAATGTCGAGAGTCATACTGAAATACCAGATACGGCAAACGTAGCTATGCTTGAGACACTATAACAAGCCATACTCAAAAGAGACAATGCTAATGTTACGCTAGAAATAAAGAGTAATTACTAATTACTAATACCAAATATCTAATTACCTTGTGTAAAGATCATCATCTTCTCCTCCCCATCCCCAGAAGATATTCGAAAATCCATTAATCGCTATGAATTCATCTTTAGCCAATGCCTCGACGCCACCAAAGATTGTTGGGTATGGAAGCCTGCAAAGAAACGTTGGAAAAAACATTTACAGCAAGTATGTAAATTTTTTAATATATTTTTTAGGCGGGTTAGGATCCCAGCCCGCTTGGACGAGACATGAAATCGAAAATTTTTACCAGCCTGGGCAAAAAACTTTCTTTGCGCAAGTATACCTTGGCTACAGTTTCGTGCCAAAACGTTCTAATTTCGGCGTCATTTATCTTACGTATTCTAGTCCAGTCCGGCTGGAACGTTTATATAATTGCATGCCAATATGCCAATTCCAACCCGGCTAACCGAGCTGAAATTCCAACCCGGGCTGAAAACTTTCATATAATCAGTCCTTAAGATCCTGGATAAACGATCAAACATTGTTGGTTCAACATTTGAGTTTGCTTGTCAAGCAAAATGTTTGACCGTTTGGCCACCATCAAAACATTGCGTGTCCAACATTTTGCTTGCGTCAAGCGCCATAAATTTTGTTGCATTCAGTTGCCAAGCACTATTTTAAGCGTGGGCAAACGGTCAAACATTTGTTGTGAAGCAAATCTAAAATGGTAGACCAACAATGTTTGATCGTTTGACCAGGGCCTTAGTTATTAAGCTTGTATTCTAAAAATGCGAAATTCGACGTATATGGGCCTATATGATTCACAGTCAAAGTCACGTTGCCGTCAGGGCCTTTTAAAAAGTAATTAAACCATCTTTGGACACATAAAAATTCCTCAGAATCAAGATGCTTCAAAGCGCTTCAAAGTTCCGAAACAATACCAGCTCAATGCATTATCCGGACGTTGTGTTTCACGATTAAAGGATTTTCAAACGATTTTGCTTATGAATAAATATTGACGCATGCAGACTTTGGACTCAAGCTGTTGGTAACGTATTATTACATAGAGTAAAGCACATGAAAACTACCTTGCGTAGTGGGGGTGACAGTTTCCCGGTACGCCGGTACAGAGCACCCGGTACACGATACGAGAGGCTAAAAATCGACCCGGTATGGTACAAACGCAATCCGGTACACGGTACACTGCAAAGTCAAAGCCAAAACATGCGCAGGCGGTAGCTACATTGTCACGAATACTGACCGGTATGCTTACAAAAAAAGGCCGGTACACTGGTACATTGATCATAGCTGTCATCCACCACTATGTATCCAACCACGTTGTAACGGGTAGCGGATCAAAAAGAAATGCTCTGTTCTCATGTCAGCCAGCAATTCTCAACAACCCTTTATACGTTCTACTTGAATGTTTGCAGTGTTGCCAGTCAAAACAGTGACTGTAAAGCACGCAGAAAGCCGGTGGCGGCAACAGCATATAGACTTACTACCTGAGTCATAGTTATCGCTATTGAATTGACTTGCTAGACGCTCAAGCTCTCCTTTTAGTGCTCAGTCTCTTGAGCAATAACTGGGGCTCAGGTAATCAGTCATGCGTTTAGCAATCACTTTGTCGTTTCAAATTGTTGGACAGCAATGTTTTTGGACGTGGCCAAACAGTTAAACATTTGTTGTAAAGCAAATAAAAATGTTTGACCAACAATGTTTGATCGTTCGGCCAGGGCTTAAAGATCTATCCATTCTTTTTCACTTCCCTGAAGTTTTGTACAATGGTGTGGCAAATTCTCCAAACATCCAAATACACGCTTTTTTATAAAGAACCTAGCTCAAGGCCTAGTTGTTGAAGTTCCTTATTTTTTGACCTCTTTTGAGATGATTGTAGTTCCAAAAGTTCCTGAATAGTTCCTTAATTTTAACTGCACATACAGTTTAATGACTACTGTACAGATACATTTGCATGTATAAAGCAAAGCTCGAAAATACTCAAGGAAACATTTGATACATGCAAAGTACAATTTATGTGATTTTCGACTGCAAATGAATAGAACAGACTTTCTTATCCTTGATTGTTTGCAGTGATAAAAATATTCAACAATAAAAAGTTCCTTAGTGATTTTCTCTTTAGTAGTATAAGTTCTTTAAATTTTCGGGCCTTCTACATGTAGGTTCCTTATAAAGTGGTTCCTTATAAAGAAAAGCGTCTAATCAAAACATGAAAACAAAGAGATCTTGAAGTTTTACTCACTTGTACTGTAATGTGTCTATTGCTGGTGACATGTGTCTTGGTGTATCAACACAACCATAGAAATTCAAATCATTTTCAGCCAAAAGATCAACATCGTGAAAAATATAACAATCAAAATCACTTATGTTCAAAGTTTCTTTGAAACCAATGTTATATATTGCTCCTTTATTGAACTGTGTTTTACCAGCCTATATTAAAGAATAAATAGTACATTAGCATAAAGAGGTTTTTGACTGAGAATCAAAATTTGAACAATGAAGTTTTGGACTTCAAAGCAGGAGCACCAGGCATGGGGGCAGTCAGAGCAATCACCCCCTTGCCTTTATCAAAATTAGGACAACATCCCCCAGAGACGGTAACAGCTTTTTGATTGAGCTTAATTACAATTAAGCTAATTAAGGTGCTGTGGCGTTGTAAGGTGCTGTGGCATTGTGGTGTAATCAAGCTGACTCGTGGTGTCAGCAGCTCAGTGTGGTCAGGGTTCGAGCCCAGCCACGGTAGCGTCACAGCCAGGATCGAGGTCTCGATTAGTTAACCAACTACTGAGATCCTAGCGACTGGTGCTAAAACACCATTTTATCTTCACCTTCACAATTTCTTTTCTTTAAATTCTTTTTTCTTATGCTTTGGCAGCCTCCCCTAACCTTTTCACATAAATCACAATTTCACATCACAGGGCCCGTCTGAGTCCACACATGGCACCAACCCTGGTTTCAATATGCTCACATATGGGTACTACCTACATTTTGTGACATTTTAGAGTCCTAGGGAAACTTAGTTTCCCATATCCATATGGTGGATGTACAGCTTGTGTCCCCAAACTAATGTCACAGAACATATACCCTGAGCAGTCATTTACTGAACAGCGGAGTCATTTACTGAACAGGGAGTTAACTGTAGAATTGTGAAAAGGACCTTGATGAGGTTGAAACCCACAATTTACAAGGTGCTGAGGCCATGCAGAGGGGTACCTCATGATCAGCAGGTCATGGGTTCGAAACTTGTCAGGACAACTGTCTGTAATTCAAAAATCAACTTAGTTGTCCATCCTTCCAAGTTTGCTAAATGAGTTCCAAGGGTATGCGTTCTATAATATCAGTCTGGGGCACAAGCCAGAATCCTTAGTCTTGTGCTAATACATGAAGAATGCTTGCTTGCTTGCTACTGGTTTTTAACTTCATAGACATCTTCACCACGCAGTTATGCCACCAAGGGAAAACAACCTTTTCATAAATAATGAAATGTCTGCTATACTTTACCTGTTCAATTAGAAATATTCTGTATGCAAGAAGCTGCCGTTGTAATAATGGATGCATGTGTTGTAAAAAAACCTGCAGCTGTTTATCTCTGTTTCTAAATGGGATCATAATAGCAACCTTTGCTCTAGGCGCACAATGTTTTGGCTCCCACCAGCCCCCTATATTGACTGGCCCACCATGAGTGACTGATAAGTGATTCAACAAGTTTGAAGTCTTTGTTAGTAAGGGTATTATGACTTTTGCTTGACCCTCTGAAAAGAAAAAAAAATATTATTATTACTCGAAAATGGAGAGAAAAAGTGATTGAAAATAACAAGATTATCTTTAGAAATTAAACTGCTTTTATTGTTATTTAAAAGAAAAAGTAGGGGGTCAACATATTTTAGTATTTTTTGGAGAGTTTTATAGGAAGGGTAGACATACCATACACATGGGCGTGGGTCTGGCCTATTTTATATCTAGTAGAGATACTAGATAGAAATCTCATGCGGCCTAAAAATTTGAAAACATTTCGTAGCCCTCAAAATTAGTTCTCATATGATTTATAAAGTATTAGAAATATAGACTGTAATGAAAAATACATACGAAGTCCTTCTCCGCCTTCAGGACAAGCATTTTCAGGAACCTTTCTTTTAGAAGCAAAAGTTGCTTAGTAGTGCCCAGAGTTTGCAAAAACAGTTTTCTGCGTGCTAGTGTTGCGAATTAGCGAAACATGCTTAATTTTAACTGTATATTTCTGCCCATAGAATAGTATAGAGGCTAGAAAAACAGCCAAATTTGGAGTTCTGCTAAAGCTTTTTATGCAACATAACGCTAGAAACAACTAAATAGCTATACGGCAAAGAAATACTACAAAAAAATCAGCCAAGAAGTACCATTTCTATACCATTGATTTCTCCTGACACAATGTAGTCAATGAGTAACACTCCGTCGATATGCGAGTTTTGATGGCAAATGAATGGAAATAGCTTCTATGTTGATAAATCCTTGATTGCTTGCAGTGATATAAATTATTTAAAATTAAAAATGTTGCTTAGGTTTTTTTTCTCTGGTACTATACGTTGCTTAAAGTTTTGGGCCTTCTACATCTTGGTTGCTTATAAGCGGTTGCTTATGAAAGAAACTGGGTGTAGGGAATATTTTCTAACGCGGGGGGCAAGTAACTGATTGTTAGCCCCTTGCCAAAAGATCAAACATTGCTATGTTCGTGAGAAACTTGCATGTCAAGCAAATGTTTTACCCATTCGTTTTCAGAGATTGCCCCTTTATTGATCATCGTGCCGTGCTCCAAACAATCTTGGACAAAATTTATTGCCGCACCCTAGCCCCTTGCCAAACGGTCAAACATTGTTCGTGAGAAACTTGCATGTCAAGCAAATGTTTTACCGATTGGCAACGTTGCAAACATTGCAAGTCAAACATATTAAGCATCAGCCAGTGTAACCGGGACATAATCGCAAACCATTTAAGTTGCTGCAACATGTTTTGTCTAAGATTGTTGGGACTTTGGGAGCACGCCACGATGATCATTAAAGGGGCAATCTCTGGAAACGACAAAAGGCTTGCTTGGGTCCTGCCTGGAATCCAAAATCTTAACTCTGCTAGACTCAAGGTAAGGCGTCCTTCGTAGAGGTTTGAATCTGCGTGTAGGCTTAGATTACAACATGTATATAGTCTTTATAATCGCAATTTTGAATTGACTAACGTATTCACTAGCTTTACTGGAGCTAAGGCTAAAATCAACGAGGTTTTCTATCACTTATTGATGAAGTGTGCTTGCAGAAAAATATGTTGCTGAATAACAAAAACAGTAGCTAAACAAAACACAAACTAACTAACAGAACAGAGTATACCTAAAGATTATAGAACAAGACAAGAGGTAGAACATTCTGGCAATTACATCAATATAAACACCCTGTGAGGAAAACAAGGACCTAGATTTATTACATGAGTCGAATAAGGGGTGTAGAGCTGGAACAAGAGGGCTGATCCCCCTAGTTATTAAGAGATAATGACAGTTTATTATTCTATTTTGGCATTGTTCTTCGAATGATTTGTCAGTAGGGCCCCCTTAGAGCCCGAATTGTTATTTTTCCACATCTGCACCGCTGGTCACAGCCTTCGATTTTCGCGCCAATCTAACCGACAAGTCATTCGATTCTCTGAGCGTACTCCAAGCATTTGGGCTATCAAACTAGATTATATGTTGTTACATATTATTTATTATTAGAGTGGAGCAAATTTCAGTTTAAAGAGAGGCCAAGGATAGCCTAGGTATACAGATAATCGTTCTACCTGCCCTTGACTAAACAAGTTACAACTATCGCTGCGACTACCTTAAATTGGTTGTTGTTGTAAACATTTCAAACTGGGAGATCAAGCGTCCAGCATCTAGCAAGTCAATCAAATAGCAAAGTACGACAGCAAACAGCATGTGAAATATGTAAATACTTGACCCCCTCCCTGAGATCTTAATTCTATATCCAAGTCGAGTCTAATGTTCTAAAGTGATGACAAAAAACTGGCAACATTATCTGGTTTTATTATTCTCCTTTCAAAGCTACAATCTTGGACAAAATATAGTGAGACGCCCAGAAGATTCCGCATAAGACTAGCAATTCCATAACTTTAGCAATTCGCAATTCGTTCACTCCCCTTCCTCCTTGGATCAATATTGAGTGATAACGAAAACAATTCCACGCCAATTGGTCAACATTAAGTAAGGGGGAGGGGTAAAATGCAAAGGATAGAGACAAATATTAATAAAAGCTTCAGTTTGTCTCATAATTTCTGTCCAAGATTGTACCTTCGCTAGTATAGATAGCGCAAAAGCTTAAATATGTTTCTTGCACAGATAAAAAGAGTAGGTTAGATAAAAATTATAAAAATTATGTTAAATAATATATTATTACTAACGTTTATTCCTTAGGAACACGCTAATCAAAATGGTATATAAAAGCAGAAATTGTCCATATTAAGGCAAATAAATCCGACGCCCCAGGTTATCTTATAATGCTAAGGTAGTAGTAGACAATACAACTTCGTACCCAGGTTCCGAGTACCCTCCTCCGTTCTCAACAATCAACTGATTCGGACCCTAGACTTGCTAAATTCAGTCCCTCCCCCCTCGCTGTAGTTGCTGTTCACGGGCAGCTCAGGAAGAGTTGGCAGCAACCTATCAATTCTCAGAAGCAAAACAGATACTTGTGTAGCGAATCTATTCGGGCCCTTGTTAAATTATTAGGCCAAAAATGTCGCCATTTTTGTAAATTTTGTGGCCTGTTCCTGGGCCCCAATCGGTTGGTCGTTGAGATTTGAGGAACCGCGCTTGTGGCTTGGGGAGGAGGTTGTTAGGTAACTATAACCATACCAAGAAGGCGAAGCTTGGCTTCATTTCGGATCACGTTAAAACTTTACCTTAAGCCCTGGCTGGCGACATGACTGCAAGTCCTTAATATATAAACGACTCAGAATCAGGCGCCGCGGAACCATTGCTCTGCGGAACACAACGTAGTGAGTGAGCATGCGTATTAACTGATCGTCCTTTTCAGATTAATTGAAATTCTTGTATAGACCAAGTCTCTGATAATTGCTTTTGTAAAGTTTAATTTGTGAACCTGATTCAAGCCATCTTTCTTCATTCTTGCTATTCTGGCCTTTTCATCATGATACATTTTTACACTGAAAATTAATGAAAATACTTTCAACGTCATGCACTCTCAAGATATACACAATGTAACATTGGTTAAGAACTATTATAAATGAGGCTCTGGGGGAGGTAGTTGCTCCCTTGCTCCTATCATAAGAGGCACCGAACCAGGGGGGGGTTCTTCCATAGCAAGGGTACCTCTGGGGATGTCCGTGTTAGAGCTTATAATTCTTCGGCCTTTGACCAAGGGTTTACCTTTTTCAAATTTTGGTCTAACCAAGGGTAGGTACCAAATTTAGCAATATCGATGTAGAGAATTGTCATGCTTTCAGCTTTTGTAGCCTTGGAAAGTAAAAATTTCATCCTACCCATTTTTTTAAGAAGCGAGTAAAAGAATCAAGTCGATCTTTGAAATTTCCGACTTAGAGCCAACACTTTTGCGTGTATTAGTCTAGCCAAGGGTATCATTTTGGTAGAAACTGGTCTAGCCAAGGGTACAAGTTTCTCGGAAATTAGTCAAGCCTAAGGTACCAATATGCCGGCGGCACATCCCTACTCAAAATTTGGCCGAGACCCCCCCGTGCACCGCACTCCCTTGCTACCGTCAAAATTAACCTTCTGCACCAAGCAATCTCCTTCAAATAAATTTCTCCAAGCTCCCGTGCTTTCTACTAATTTCTCCATGCTCCAGGGCCGTTTTAGGTCTTGCTCCCTTGCTCCTTAAAACCCCTTTCAAAGACTCATGAATTTCATAGAGGACTGATGAAGGCGGGATAACAGAAATACAAAGCGAGCTAAATACAATAAAAAGCTTACTTTTCTTTATTAACACCATCACTTCTAAAATGTGCAATATTATTCATCTTGTATCGACCAATGACACTAGGTGGTCTCTTCAATTTATAACCTTTTTGCGTTATTCTAGAAAGAAAAACAAAAACATTGTAAAATAATACAGAATAGTTTGTGCTGATTTTAGTTCGACGAAAACGACGGAACTATTGGGCCTAATGGCCTAAGTCAACTCTCTCTTAGGCCGTGACAAAATGATCCCACATTGCTTGTCAAATATTAGAAATTTCCTTGTGAAGCAAAATGTTTTACCGTTTGGCCATGTCGAAAAACGATGCTCGTCAAAAATTGTTTGCCTCCGTCAAGACACATGTTTTTTAACTGTTTCAAAAACATCACACAGCGTTTTCTGCTCATCTATGCTTGTCAAATAATGTTTTGTGACGTGGCTAAACATCGAACATTGCTTTATAAGCAAACTGCAAATGTTTCACCAACAATGTTTGATCGTCTGGCTAGGGCTTTTATCCGAAACCTCTTATACGGTCGTATATCTAAGTGGCTATTGTCGGAATAATCTAAGCTGTCCACTTGCTTGCTATAGTACAGCGGACAACCAGGTGAATTGGACAGTGAGTTTCCGTCCAGATAAACAAATTTCAGTAAAAATTCATCATATATCATGAACAGCTCGTTAATGCGGACACAGTCTCTCAGTCCAAAAGGTCTTCATTCCAGAGACAGCTGAATGTATTTCAGTAGTAGCTAAGTAATCAAGGAAAATAACTATGGCAATGCAAAACGCTCAAAAGCAATGCCAACAAAGACCACAGTGTACCACCATAAGCCTTTTGAACATACACTACTATATCCTTTGATCTTTCAATAAACTCGCATGAAGATGGTTGAAAACATCCACTTTTATGAGGCTGCCATGATAAAAAGCGTACGTCATCCCAGAATAGTGTTTGAGCATTTGTAGAACTGTTTTTGTAGCCTTTGAGTTTTAAAAAACATCAAATTCCAACAAAAAGTTGATCATACTGAAAGCTTTTTATAGACTAAATACCTCGTGTAAAGATCATCATCTTCTCCTCCCCAGCCCCAAAACATATTCGAAAATCCATTAATATGAAAGAACTGGTCTTTTGATAAAGCTTCGACTCCGCCAAAGATCTGATCATGTGGTAATCTATGGAAAGACAATGATAATATACAGGTAGATGAAAACATTGTAGTGTTTCAAATTGCGAATGTTAAAACAAAATAAAACTACAACATGTGGTGTATTTGAACTGCCTAAGAAGTGCTGTTATTACATAAATTATTCAAAAGGGACACGCTGAACATTTTGGAAACAAACTTGGATTTAGAGATTGGGGAGCTACTTTAGTATTAAGGTCAAAAAGTCCCAGGGGGGACTCATTAACTTTCAATACGGGGGGTCCATGTCACTATTTCCTTGCAGACCCCTAAATATTGAATCTAATGTTTTAGGGACCCCAAATATTGAGTTTAATGTTTTGGAGACCCCAAATATTGCTATCTATCTTTGAAGTTCTAAAATGTTATCTCGGGTTTAGCAATCAGTTTCATGACAATTTACAATCTATAAGCTCTTGGCAGTTGGTTGGGTCATTGTAATTAATCGCACTATTCTTCCTTCAGATCTGTGAACCCCAAATATTGAATTCTTGTCCATGTTATAATTCACAGACCCCAAATATTAAATAAGCTTAAGATTGCGGATCCCAAATATTGGCATGGACTCCCCGTATTGAAAGTTAATGAGTACCCCCTGGACAAAAAGTATGTTTTTAAAATGTTAATCATAATGTTTAACAGACGCCTTGTGCTCCTGAAGACCGAGGATTACGTCACAACTCTTGATATAAAACTGGAGGAAGTGATCAGGGTTTTCAAGTGACTTTTGGGATGAGAATTTCCTAAGGGCATGTGATTGAAACACCCTTCTATTTCGAAAACCTCTTTGAAAACCTAGTGACATTGCACACTGAAGTTTAAGGGGGAGTGGCCCCCCTCTAGCACAGGAAACTTTGCATAAGTCTAACGTAAATCTGTCATAGAAAAACTGTTGCGCATTTTGCTTATAACCACGCCCTTGTCTTATCTGACCACGCCTCTATCCCTCCAGTATTTGAACTCTTGCCACGCAACAGAAAGTATCCTCGATCATTCTGAAGGACAATTCGCTTTTTGAGAACGTCGTAAAATACTGCCGTTAATTTTACTGAGTTCAGAGAAATCCTTTGAAATCCTTTTATTTCAAACAGGAATCTCGTAAACCTCTTTGAAGAATGAAATGCACCTTAAATCGTTCGAAAACCTGGAATAGACTTATAATAAACTGATATACGCATTTCTTTTGAATTAGAACTAACGCTTCAATTCGACGTGGAGCTAAAACCTAAACGCATGCATTGCTCAGCATAAGTGGGATTGTTGTGACGTAATTTGAACAAAAAGAGATGTGATATGGATTTCTGTCTGTCCTGGGAGCAATCTAGACTTATTATATTCCTCCCACTCTTTCGGAAACAGCTACAATAACTACAACAACAAAATTGCTGTTTCCTCGGAGTGGTTGGGGTGGGGTGATGGAGTGTTGAGGAGCATAGACTACGACAAATGTAATAAGTTTAGAAGCAACATTGGCCTCCAGATGAAATTAATTCATGGTTTTGCCTAATTAAGGAGGCTGGTATGATAAAATAATAAACGAAAGACAAACGCAATGCGAAACAAGCTCAAAACCAAACAACGCTACAGTAAATAATTGAACTTCAAACTCATTAATTAAAACTATGAGTAGTTTATCATTCAAAACTTCATAAAACATTTGCGCTTTGAATATTAGATATCTCGCCGCAGCAGCAATGAAATCTATTTTTGCAAAACATAATCATCGCAGGTTCCATATTTCATTTCAATTTAAAAATATTTTTGAATTGTGTTATGTTTAACTTCGCAATAATAGAGGTACCGAATGCTTGTCTTTATCAATATTTTATGTTCGTAGCAGAAAGTTAGGCCATGCTTTTGTAACCTACGATACGATAGAACTAACGCCAGCTAATCGTAACTGTTAGCTTATGTCGATATCTCAGCAGCTGGTTAGAACTTATAGGATACCGTTGATCGCGATCGCAAGAGCGCTCATTTCGTCTGCGACTGACTGGAATCGGTTGTCAACCAATGGCAGAAGAAGAGCATGCCAAAACTGTGCACCGAATAGTTTCAACCAAAAAGGAACTTGCTGCTAAATAGTTGCCAGAGCGCTTACCTCGACATATCAGTTGCAATAAATTGATTCCAAAAGATCGCCGATAAGAAGTCGTCAGCTAGTTCCGAAGGTTCGCAATGTTGACATAAGCCTGGCTTATGAAACGGCTTTCATTTGATAAATAATAAAGAGCTCTTTTTAGTGAGGAGACCTAGCCTAACCGACTACTAGGCAAAATTTCCCAGGCGAAGAGAAAGGTCTCTTTGCTACACATGCGCAGTAGTGCATTTTCGTTCGACTTTTGGTCGCAGCGAATAACGGAAAGTAGAAATGGCATACTTTAAGTTACGAAAGCTATTGGCCAAGTTAGATCCAACTTTTCGCTAAGACACTAGGACACCAGGCTTAAGACTCAAATTCAAAAACTTTGTGAGAGATTTCATTGCTGGAGGCTTTCTTGAATGTTCAGAGGGTAATTTCTAAGACGTTCAAAGCAGTTGCGTAGCTGCGGGCGTATGTGAGCAACCGCCCTCCAATTCGCCCCCCCCCCCCAATCATTGCCAAGACAAGCTCTGCATATGGCCTAAATATGACGAAAAAATCCCGTAAGATACCCCTATAGTTACGTTTTTATGCAAGACGCCCTAAATCTTCTTTGATCACGCCTTTTTACCCCTCCATTCTTGAACTTATGGCTACGTTACTTGTTCTAAGTTCTATAGATGTAAGGCCGTGGGCAAACGGTCAAACATTTTGCTTGACAAGCAAATTTCAAAAGTTGGATCAACAATGTTTGATCGTTTGGCCAAGGCCTTAAACTTCAAGAATAACTTACTTATATTTCAATGTATCCACAGCAACAGACATGTGTCGTGGTGAATCTACACAGTCGTATCTATTCTGATCATTTTCTGCCAACAGGTCAACATCATGAAAAATATAACAATCAAAATCTCCAAGCTTTAGCGATTCCAAAAAACCAATGTTATATATTGCTCCTTTATTGAACATTGTGTCACCAATCTATATAAAAGAAAAGTATTGATGTTACAAGGGATGTCGAAGGATAAAAATTCAATTGGGACTTGTCTTAGGCTACTTTTGCACGAGCGAAAGTGGATCGGATCTAGTTCTAGTTTTGGTACGGATAGGACTTCCGTTTACACGAGGTACAGACCCAATCCATTTGACGAGGTTTAACATAAAATAATCAATCAGCCTATTTCTGACGCTTTATTCCCCAAGTGTCAGGCAAAAAAGCTTTAACTTTTAAAACAGTAATACTGTAGTACGTACAGTAATACTCTGGTACGTTTCAGCTATTCCTGAGAATAATGAAACAAGTTTGTAACATGACTTAGTTGTTTTCGCTGTACATCGAGGTGTTTCTGATTGAAGATATAACTAAGGGATCCAACAATGCTTGAAGGTAATCGGCCAAATGGTGTTGTGTATGCTGTTTGTCACGTTGCTTAGTCATAACAGCAAAGTTTTGCTTTCCCAATTTTAAATGCTCATTAATAATGAAAAAATGCTTTAATGGAAACACTTTCAAGATAGCGATAACAAGAAGAAAATCTTCAGTCAAACTAGCTTTTTTGTTTGACACTCTATGGTATAAACGTCAGAAAAAGATCGAAACAATTGACTAGACAGAATTCATACCCAGATGCGGATCGAAATACATCAGTTGGAAAAGTGAGGCTGAATTGTGTTATTTTGTTTGGAACAATTAGCTCCTAGGGGCGAATGTAGCCATGATGGTATCTTCATAACAGTTTCAAAGAACACTTTGCACTTAACAATAAAATTTAAAAGACTTATCATAATCAGTTGTAATGGTTGTAAACTTATTTTTATTGATAGATCAATTAGAAGTCAATGAAAAAAATTTCACCTGTTCGACAACAAAAACTCTATAAGAAAGTTGCTGTTTCTGTAAAATTGGATGCATATGCCAAAGGAATACTTTCAACTGCTGTTCTCTGTTTCTCATGGGAATTATCAGAGCAACCTGTATTAATAAACATATCAATCAATCAGTAAATCAAACATCATAATCATCATTATCACTATCATTATAAATATTATGATTACCCTCATAATCATCATCATCATCATCATCATCTTCATCATTGTCACTAAAACCTCATCGTCATCATCATTTTCATTATTAGCATCATTATTACCCTCATCAACAAAATCATGCTCATGATCATAACTTTCATTACCCTCATCATCATCATCATTATCATCATCATTGTTATGGTTATCATTTATAAGCATCAATGTTACCTTCATCATCATCATCATGATCATGATCATCGTTGTCACTACTCTCATCGTATTCTTTATCATTATCAGCATCATTATTACCCTCATCATCAACCTCATCATCATCATCATCATCATCATCATCATCATCATCATCATCATCATCATCATCATCATCATCATCATCATCATTTTGGTCCGAATCATCATCATTATCATTTTAATTGTTGTCATCAGCAACAACCAATCATTTTATCAAAAAACTCTATCAGCTGATTAATCAGCAAATCACTTTAACTTTTGAAACCCCCTCTCATTGTTGGGCAATTTTGTAGGAGCAATATTTTTTATCAACATAAGATCTAATGTTTTACCTTTGGACTATTTGTATGATTTTCTGGTCTCCATGACCCACCAGGTTCAACTTGACCACCATGCACAACAGATAACTCTTCAACATTCTGAGCATGCCAGGAAAGACTTGAAAGATTTACTGCAACTGCACCTTCTGAAAAAATAACAGAAACATGACTCTTTCAGATGACAATTCTGTGATCTTTGTTTAGGGGAAAAAGGATATCCTGTCCAAAACTGGGCGCATTAATACGGTGGCCATATTAATGAGGAAGAGTCAGTATATATGGCCATTTTTCTGGGCCAAAAAATTTGCCACAATAATGAGGTGGTCATATTTAAAAAGTGGCTGTAAGGGGGGCTCCACTGTATTAGTTATTGTGCTGAACTATCACAGGCACTTTTACTTAACATGTCTTGTCAGGAACATTTGCCTGACTATGACCATAATCTGTCATATTGTGACAGCTTTCATATTGTGTGTAATGAATAAAATATGCAAACAAATAATCAGATTGGGGCAGATACTCCAAATTTATGATTTACTGACAATTAGTGTCTTTTTAGTTAGTACACAAGGCAAATGATCTTTTAATGTTAGGTGGAAATGAGGTGGGGCAAAAAGAAGATGGGACGAAATGACCTGAGGTGGAAATAAGGAAGTAGAGTCCATAACAACATGCATACAGCTTTAATTCATCTTGCACAGCTTAGTTTAGGTCATTAACAAGGATATAAGAACCTCTTCTCAAAAATTTTAGGGAAATGTTTTAGTGATGGGGGGTACAATTCCCAAAGAGCAGTAGATTCAATGGTTGGTCTTCCCATAAGCATGCCTCAGAAATTTGACCACACCCACTTAAATCACCAATACTCTTTTCAGATCATTTCTGATCTTGTCTCGTTTCTAGCAAATATGCCTGTCTGTGTAACTGATGATCCTGTTTTCAAGTTTTGAAGCATTCTGCATTATGACAACATTTTTGGCTTTTCTTAAATTAAGTCTTCTATCCATTGTTCTAGAGTTTGTAGTACCGTAAATTTTACGCGTAAATCCTCGTACAAACCCCCAGGGGTGAAGGTTATTTGAGGGGAGGGCTTTTTCGAGGTTGGGGGCCTATTTGAGGATTTACGGTATTCCCTTAATGCAGCAAACCTATTGCCATATGTATGATTACCAAGCGTCTTGATGCTCTCTCACCTAAGTAAGCCTGGGTCAACTCTCCTTGTCTTGTGTGATCAATAAAATTCGGAATCTGCAAACAGGTTCATAGGGGCAGGCTATGTTTGCTGAAGCAGAGTTCATAATCCACACGCGGATGTAATCATCAAGTTGCACTTAAATTCCCAGAGTTTTCTAAGTTCTAAGAAAACACTATAGATGTTTTTTGTAACAAATAATGAATGACCTCCTTTTTGTTTCACTTCTACGATTTCTATAATATTTTCAACATTTCTAACAGCCTGGTGGGCATATCCAACACGTTCTGAAAAACTCGAAACTTCCAAGACACAAAATGAGTACCAACAGAACAGGGATAAAGGCGTGATTAACCGCATTTTAGGCCTATTTTATATCTTATGATCACGAAATTCATTCCGCGTCGTCGGTTGATCGATCTTCGATCTGATTGATATCTTAATTACTTTTCAGTTACCTAATTTTTATATTACATACCTACGTAAGTCTCTTTAGTTGTGAGACTGCCATTGACCGGTTTACTTGACGTCCCTCCCTTCTTGTTGTCGGGTTGACGACATCTTGTCCAGTTTTCCAGTTCCTTGGAGTGGCGGTGAATCAGGAAACAACAATTTAAAAAGATGGAAACAATTAACAAGATCCTTAACAGCTTCAGTCGTCTAAATAGTATTCTAACTGGAACGGTTATCGCTTGCATTATAAAACGTTCCCTTGTATGAACGCTGAAGTCTTTGCAAAACCACACCAAGGCCTAATGATGACCGAATAGTTCAACAAGCAGAATAAGATGAATAATGACAACATCTCCCCCGTCTACGATTAAAAAGGCAAGCATGAAATCGAGGCAGCAATATGCCTAACTCCGTCAACAAAGGCGACATTCGATTTGACCGCTGTGCAGAATACACTGCACCGACGGCGCAGGTAGATTAGCGCGCATGAGTCAAGTTGACTCAGTCACGTCAGCGGCCTTTCTTTTTCAAAAATTTCCATCTCAAAGCCAGAAATGATGGTTGACTAAAATAAATTTAAATGCTCAAAGAGGAATGATCAGTGAAAGAAATTAAAGATAAGTGTGGATAATCATTTAATTTTTCATGTTGATAACTAAACAGTTGTATTCGTTTAACCAAATTGCATGAAAATACCTCGTTTTTTGAGTGCCCTTGGGAGCGGCGATAAAATGACAAATTTTTTAACAGAACTAAAAATTGGTGAAACTAAAAGGGATTTTTCAGAACGATAAAGTCGCTGATACCACACAAAAGTAAATTAAATCACAAGATTGATCACCTAATAGTAAAAAAATCAAATTTGTTCAAAAATCTATCGTGAAGAACTTTGGAACAGCTTTTTCAAGTGTTGCCGTTGGAGTGCGATGGCTCCTGTCCTTGATGGAGGACTTTCGCGCCAAAGTGATCTGATCTTCAAAAATATTGTTGTTCATTGATAATTTGCAAGTAACTACCAGTAAAAGTTGATTTACTCGTATACCTTTTAACTTCTATGCATATTTTTTGTAAAGTTTATAGTTGTTCTGACAGACGCAGTTTCGTTCCTTTTCTTAGGCCCAATCCATGCGAAATTTTTTTCGATAAACTTCAATAACTACAAAGCGATTTTTCATAAAGATAAAGTCGGTGATACCACACAAAATTTAAGCAAACCCCAAGATTGGTCACTTAATAGTCAAACAATCAAATTTGTTCAAAAATCTATCGTGAAGAACTTGTAAAAAATAAGGATTTTTGCTTCTAACCCTGTGACTTTTCCCAGCATCAGCAACATGTAATATTGCAAAAATGAAAACAAAGAGTAACACTACAATACGAACCATTTTCACTCGAGGTTGTAAACAAGAACAAAATATTTAAGTAGTTTTGAAGAAAACTGCTTGAATGATAGTTTTGAAGAGAACTGTTTGATATATTTTAATAAACTAGCTATTATTACACTTAGAAACCTAAAACGCCGCCATATTGTTTCCCACCAAAATAATTTAGTTGCTCAAATTTCCCGGCGAATTTCGCGCATGCTCAGACGAATGTCGCCTTTGTTAACTCCGTCCGGATCGGTCGGGATCTTCGTAATCCGGGGGGTAATCAGGAAATAATATAACGCACTTTTACAAATCTGCACAAATTTGTAACAGAGATTTTCCTCTTGCCTTTAGCCCCTTTAGCTCAGCTAATAATCATCAACAAAATATACAAGGGATTTGTTCAACCTTGCAAGATGTTTGTCCTATTTTGAGGCATACTTGTTGGGGAGATGAGCTCGTAACTTGTCGTAACATTATTGTTTAGAACAATAGGTTAATTGCTTGTCTTCACCAATCAGAATGCAGAAGTCATATTTGCGCATCGCGCATGTGAACAAACTTTCGCAGAAAGATTGCTCTTCCATCTTCGTTCGACGAAGCTTCCTCGGCATAGTGTGAGAGTAGGCCTCAGACGTTCTTTTTAGGCTAATGGTTACCGTATTTAGTGTAGTGTTTAGATGGTTCATTTTCATTGGTGTTTGTTTTCAGTGGTCATTGGTAGATAGAGAGTGTTCGACTTTGGCAGCGGGGAAACAGCACACAGCTAAAAATGATCGAGTGTTTCGACGCCTCTTAGCTTAGGCTTTGTTTTTGGTTTTCTGGGCCTACCTCTCGCAGCATGGCGAGCGTCCGGGTGCAGGATTACTTTCAGTTTTATGCAGCAAGAACAAGATCTGGCAAGCACTGGAGTACTCTAATTGTATTTATCTAAACGACCAAGGTCATTATCATTGCAAGTTATGTTGTCTCTCCTTCAATGGCCTAAGGACCCAGAGAATGTTAAAACATCTTGAACTAAACACACGGAAATTATTAGACAACAAGACAATGAAGAAAATTGTGTTGCTATTCAGAGCTCTCACAGTGAAAATCCTAGTTGTAATGTCACGTGTTCAAATGCTAATACTGAAAGTAATCCTGCCTCAGAGATTCTCTCTCTCTCTCTCTCCCTATGAGCCCCTCAAGAGGCACTGTCCTCAAAAAAGTGAAAGTGTCAACTCCTTTGTCAGCCAAGCCTGGAAATGTCATTCTTTCTTCACCAGGTATATCCCCTCTGTTTCACAAAAGAGGAAAGCTGAGAGGAACTGGGCATAATTACTGGGACATCTTCAAGAAAACTCACTCCTAAGAACACAAACATCATTTGCCAGATAGTAGGAAAGTGGATGAATTTGGAAAATTCTTTTTTTGTTGAGTAATATTCTTCTTCATGGGTCTCTACCAAGATTGCTTCAGTGTTGATGTGTTTTGCAATCACTTGTATTAAAGGTGAAGGTGTAATAGTGGTTTAGCACCAGTGACTAGGGTCTCAGTAAAGATAACTTATCAAGACCTTGATCCTTGCTGTGAGACTACCATAGCTGGAAGTCAAACCCCAACCTCATTGACCTTTTCAACACCAGAAGTCAACTGTATTCAACCATGAATCCACCTTGAAATATTTGCTAAATTATTTTACCCATAAAATTATTAGCCCACCACTGTGGAAAACGCCAAATGGCAGATACATAATGTGATACATGGGTACCATTCTCGAACTACATATATGTCATAATGATACCATACAGAAGCCAAAAATCAGAATATTAGAATCCAAAAAAATTTCCTTTAATTGGCAGGACTTTAATATTTATTAAATCAGATGTGTTATTAGATGCAGGACACTTTTTTCATGTTGATACTCGAAGACATTTTTTATTATGCACAAAATGCAACTTATCTCTGAATAATATTCCTTCCTCTCACAAATAAGGATTTTACTTTTCTTTTACAAAATGTTATAGTAATATGTTCAACAATACTGTCTTCATTCAGTTGATACTGCTGTAAAAAAACATGTTCCTCAAGCACATTACATTTATCATTTTTTGAGTTTTTGTAGATTGTTCTTCAATATCATGTCAGGTTCTCTCAGTGGTTGAAATCATAACAGAAATGAATCAATTTAAGATTTTCTTCATCCTTTACCTGTTAATAAAATTTAGGAAGCAGCTGTTCTCTCTTCTCTTTTTTTCGCTTTACCAACAACGGTCAAGCAAAAGATTTATTGCATATTTAGTCGTAAAACGTAGAAACGAAGAATTTGCAATATATTCTTATCTAAAACTTCGTCAATTTTTTCAACCTCCATTCAATGCAGTTCTGCGAATCTCTCGATACTTGATACTACATCACGCAGCTTTCCCGCTTCCACGTCCGCCATCATCAATAATCTGCTGCTTCAGCTTCGTTATTTACAAAATACTTATACGCATGCGTAAATATGTCATGGACGGGGGACTCGTAAATTTCTGAAGACTTACTTGCTCTCATCTCCCCAACAAATACTATGTTGAAGGTTGCGAAACACCAACATCTGCAAATGAGTCACTCCGCTCCTTCGCAGCGTTTTTCCTTTTCGTACACGATGACGTCATTTTCTACGTAATCGCTGTTTTTCCAGCAAGTGGTGTGGCAACTATGGCAAGCGGATGTCACCATCGCCAGAAAAACCCACTTTTTCTCAGATAAACTGGGTTTTTCTACAGATAAACCCACTTTTTCTGGAAAAACCCACTTTTTCTGTAGAAAAACCCACTTTTTCAGATAAACCCACTTATTCTAACAGATAAAGTGGGTTTTCTAAAACCCACTTTTCTGTAGAAAAGTGGGTTTTCAGAAAAGTGGGTTTTTCTCAGTGGGTTTTTCTCAGATAAAGTGGGTTTTTCAGAAAAAGTGGGTTTTTCTCAGATAAAGTGGGTTTTTCAGAAAAAGTGGGTTTTTCTCAGATAAAGTGGGTTTTTCAGAAAAAGTGGGTTTTTCACCAGATAAAATGGGTTTTTCAGAAAAAGTGGGTTTTTCTCAGAAAAGTGGGCTTTTCTAAGGAGATGAAGTAGGTTTTCATATCTTTGAAGATTCGCTTTTCAGAAGGGCCTAAAATTCATTTGTTCTTTCTTGTCTGCATGAACAACATGGATTTTGCTAAAACAATGCTTACGTGGCTTATTTTTTTTCGTTAATGTATATGTTACTGTTGCACCACTTCCAAACAGAGCGGTGAGGGCAGCAGTGGCAACAATTGATTCAGTACTGCAGAGAATAACCAGCCGACTGTCCTCGATTCGTAGGTTTTTAACAATGCCTAGTACTGTAAACCCACTTTTTCTGAAAAACCCATTTTATCTGAGAAAAACCCACTTTTTCTGAAAAACCCACTTTATCTGAGAAAAACCCACTTTTTCTGAAAAACCCATTTTATCTGAAAAAACCCACTTTTTCTGAAAAACCCACTTTTTCTACAGAAAAAGTGGGTTTTAGAAAACCCACTTTATCTGTTAGAAAAGTGGGTTTATCAGAAAAAGTGGGTTTTTCTACAGAAAAAGTGGGTTTTTCCAGAAAAAGTGGGTTTATCTGTAGAAAAACCCAGTTTATCTGATAAAAAGTGGGTTTTTCTGACGATGGTGACATCCGCTTGCCATAGGCAACCGATACTGTTCCTCATTCCTCAATATCATCGAATGGCTCGTGCTCTGCGATCTGTACATAAAATGGATGTTAAGCGTGCTTTCACGTTTATGTAGCTTCCTTCTTACCGGAAACAGAAAATTTCTTATTTAAGTGGGCTTATCCACAACAGTTCGCAAAAAATACAACCGCATCAAGCATAATAATCCACCACATGAACATAGTAATCAACCACAGCATATCCACCACAGTAAGCAAAAAATACCATCACAGTTGTGCGTTTTGGTACGCAAGTGTGAGTCTGGTGTATACGATTTACACGTCATTGGACCCTTTGACAGCTTGTGACGTGGACAAAGAATAATTCTTTCCACCTGACGTCAATGAATACTCAACGAACACTCATTCTGGAATCACGTAACAGTGATTTTTGAAAACTACTAGAAAAACGCAGCCAGATAAATGTGCAGAGTATTCAATAATATTCAGTGAAAACCAATTTGTTAATCAGATGCAAAATACAACATTAAATATGCCTAAATTAAAAAAATTAGATCACACCTATGCCTATGCCTAATTACACAACACTGCTCAACATTGCTCTTCTAGACACAAATAGACTCCTTTTGAAGTCTCCATGCTTTCAAATGTACGAGCCCCATTAGAGTTAAATCTTTGATGTGTTTAAAAGTTCAAATTGAAATTATACTAATTCACATATTATACTGTGCAGGTGTCAACTTAACATTTAAAATAGTTACAAGTGGTAGTTCTATGACTCTGTTCAATTTATATTTCAGTGTGCTCAGTCCATCACTGGCCATGCGAGATCCAGAATTCTGCAATAAGTTCATCCTGGAGAAAGAAACCCACATTAGCAAATTTTACAACAGATTTTGAGAACGGAATGATTCTAAGGTAATAGTTAGTCAATTAATAACATGGGTACCTTTTCTATCAGTCAGTCGGTTAATTTGTTAGTTTATTAATTAGTTAGCAAGTTAGAAGTTTAGTTAGTTGGTTAGTAAAATAATCAGTAATTAATTAGGTGATTAGTGAGCAAATTAGTTTTCTAGTAAATTAGGTTAGCTAGATAATCAGTTCTTCCATTCGTTAGTTAGTTAACTAGTCAGTCAGTCAGTCAGTCAGTCAGTCAGTCAGTCAGTCAGTCAGTCAGTCAGTTAGTCAGTCAGTCAGTCAGTCAGTCAGTCAGTCAGTCAGTCAGTCAGTCAGTCAGTCAGTCAGTCAGTCAGTCAGTCAGTCAGTCAGTCAGTCAGTCAGTCAGTCAGTCAGTCAGTCAGTCAGTCGGTCGGTCGGTCAGTCGGTCGGTCGGTCGGTCGGTCGGTCGGTCGGTCGGTCGGTCGGTCGGTCGGTCAGTCAGTCAGTCAGTCAGGCAATCAGTCGGTCAGTCAGTCAGTCAGTCAGTCAGTCAGTCAGTCAGTCAGTCAGTCAGTCAGTCAGTCAGTCATTTTTGTTAAATGTCTTAAATTTTTTTGTAATAATTAATTCAGCTAGTAAGTTTCTCTTATCTCGAAGCATAATCAACGTAATAAACCATCCGAAGTCAGCAAAAAAATAAGAGCTCTGCTTGGCGTTTTAAAATAGTCTGGTAACTATTTCGATATGACTCAAATTATGATTCTAACATACTCTAACAAATATAGATAAATATTTTTTCGATACCTACCTATTAGGGTTTGCTTGGTGACTTTGGAAATGATGAACAGAAATCATAGTATAACGGCCGACAGTCATCGAAGGTCTTGTGAGGCGAAAGCCTTTGGCTCTTATCCTTGAGGGAAAAATATGATGTTGTCAAGGCTGAAGAAACATTAAACTAACAAAAGCAAATTCAAGCAATAGATTGACTATAAACGTAGGCGAACTCTTGCGTTGGTCAAGTTTATCGATAGCGAATCACTTAGCCAAGCGATCAAACATTGTTTTTCAAGCATGTGAAATTTGCATATCAAGCAAACTGTCTCACCATTTTGCCACATCGCAAAAACATTGCTTGTCAAATATTTTCTCTGGCATCAAGCAAAATTGTTTCAAAACATTGCTCCGCGAATTCTGCTTTTCAAGTTATGTTCTGTGACATAAGCAAATTTCGTAATGTTTGACAAAAAATGTTTGATTATATAACATGGCTTTAATAGAGACAGAAAGCTGACAGAGCATTCATAGAGTATTACTGTTGCTTGACAGGCAATGTTTTTGACATGGCCAAACGTTCAAGCATTGCTTGATAAGCAAATTTTGCAATGTTTGGCAAAAATTCATGATTGTTTTGCCAGATCCTAGAGAGCAATAGTGATTGAAGACCTCTGCTGGTACAAATCGCTCAATTTACCCATATCACAAACTTTTACTTTGTCGTGGTCTGTGGGGGGTGATCGGCTCAGAAAGGCCTCTACCAAAAGAAGTCTTGTTGTAGTACTAGTCCCTATGTGTAGTTATAATTGTCTGCAATGGTCACCCGGCGTATAGGGGTATATATTGATAATCTAAGTGATTGTGAATACTAGGAATGGGGCAATGAATGAATTGACCGTTCAGCTGGTAAAGCATTGACTCCAAAGCTACAGTTCGCTAGTTCCAGACCTAAGTTTGCGGGTTCCAGACCTGTCCTGCTCGTTGAATAAAGAAATTTATACCAAATTATATCAAATTATAGAAATTATACGAAAAAGATTCACCTTGCATATAGGTCATCGTCCTCTCCACCCCATCCCCAGAAAATGTTAGAAAATCCATTTATTGTTTCAAAATCTTTTCTTTTAAAAGCACCAACACCACCAAAGATTCCTTCATACGGAAGTCTGAAAAATCAGCAAAAACACGATGAAAATGAAACGTTCCTAAAAACGCTTCTGTAACTTGAAAATTAAAACACAGACTGAACGATAATTTCAGCAAACAGCATTTTGGAAATAATATTGAAGGAATTAATTACTATAATCAGTATACACGCTAGCAAATCTAAACGCACTACTGTGATGCATACGCACTACTGTGGTGGGTTATTACGCTTCATGTGGTGGGTTATTATGCTTCATGTGGTGGGTTATCATGCTTCATGTGATGGGTTTTGTGGTTTTTTCTTACTTGATCTATAGATTTTGCTTTGACTTCGTATCCACCAGAGTACGCAAAAAACCACCACATCAAGCACAATAACCCACCACATCAAGCATAATAACCCACCACAGTAGTGCCTATCCACCACAGTACGCAAAAAACACCACCACATCTACCTTATAACCCACCACATCAAGCATAATCACCCACTATACTAGTGTTTATCCACCACAGTACATAAAAAACACCACCACATCTAGCATAATAACCCACCACATCAAGCATAATAACCCACCACAGTAGTGCTTATCTACCACAATACGCTAAAACACCACCACAGTACGCAAAATATACAACCACAGTAGTGCATATCCATCACAGTAGTGCGTATAGATTCGCTTACGAAGCTCAGTGACATCAAGCGTTCAAGGGGCACATTCTCACTCAAATCTATTCTCACTAAAGGGGCATATTAAAACAACTCATTGCCTCATAATGATGGACGCAGTTTTCCACAATCTTTTGCTGTTATAAGCACTGTGGCCCTAAATAGATAACATATAGGGTAAGAATAAGAAAAACATGTGCAAACCTGTAATCGAATTTATCAATTGCTACAGACATATGTCTTGGTGATGTTGGACATCCATAATAGTTTCTATCATCTTCAGGAAGCAGATCAACATCAGAGAAAACAAAACAGTCAAAGTCTTCATATTTGAGGGCCTCTTTGAATCCAATGTTAAATAACCCAGCTCTGTTGAAAGGGTCGTTGTCAGCCTACAATTGAAAGAAAGGTGATAACATAATCGATCTATATCAAAGAAAGTTTGTCGTAACATTTTTTACTTAAACCCTGGTATTCCACAAGTTCGAAATAATGGTACCAATGCTGAGGCGACAAAGAATAGTCCGGGGCCCTTAAGCTGTGGCTAAACTAGGAGACTTGTCGCGTGCGACACTGTGTTCGGGTGTCTCCCAGGGGGCCAAACAACATACGAGTGACAAGCCAGCAACATGTGCCCTGTGTCGTTTGCAAGTGGCGGAGACAAGAAATGTTTCTGTTGTCTCCAAGAAACATTTTTGTGTCTCTTGCTACAAATTTTGTCGTGCGCTACAAAGTTTCCGGCTGTGGGAGGCCCGCGATAGCGCGCGAGGCCCGCGATCGTTTTAATAATGGAGAATCCTTTTAACCTTAAATTTTACGGTTTTTCACAATGTGGAGTTCAGATTACCTTATTTTCATACATTTTAAAAGTTCTTTTGTATCTAGGTCACTTAGAAACCCGATTTAGGAAATTCTTCTTGTTGAATGTATCCCCATCTCAAGGCCTGAAACTGCTGAAACAACTAAGGCCCTGGCCAGTAGCCTGCGTGCAACCTCAAACTCTTCTTTGGTAAAGAGTAGTTCTCTACTCCTTCGGTAAGATGAGTTGAGGCTGCACGCAGGCTACTGGCCAAACGATCAAACATTGTTTGTCCAACGCTTCAAATTTGCTTTACAACAAATGTTTGACCGTTTGGTCACGTCCAAAAACATTGCTGTCCAACGACGATGTTATTGCTAATGCACAAGTATGAACGCCTTGTTGCTGAGAAATACTGCTGGGTGTTGAAATGTTGCAAGTTGTTGCAGTTTGTCAAAAGCAAAAAAAATCCTTACAACCAATGTTAGAAAGGCTGCCAAACGATCAAACATTGCTTGACAAGCAAAAATAAGCACAATTTGTGGCGAGATGCTTTTGAAAAATTTTAAAGCACTTTTTGCTTGAAGCACGCAAAAAATGTTGGACGAACAATGTTTTTGGACGTGGCTAAACGGTCAAACATTGTTGTTCCAACATTTTAAATTTGCTTTATAACAAATGTTTGACCGTTTTGCCACATCCAAAACATTGCTTTACAAGCACAAGTAACAAAATTTGTGGCGTGGTGTTTTTCAAAACACTTTTTGCTTGAAGCACGCAAAAAATGTTGGACGAACAATGTTTTTGGACGTGGCCAAACGGTCAAACATTGTTTGTAACGCCCATCTCAAATGTTTGACCAGCAATGTTTGATTGTTTGGCCAGGGCCTAAGAATAAAGAAACAACTGACCTGCTCAACTACAAATATTCTGTAATACAGCTGCTGGCGTTTTAAAATTGGATGCATATGTTTTAGGAATATCTTTAGCTGCTCTTCTCGTTTTCGATACGGAATGATGATTGCAGTCTACAAAAAAGGTTATTAAACTGAAACATACTTCAAATCATCTAGCCAGGTGACAAGTGGCTGGGAAAGGGCAATACAACTTTTGATAGGGCTTAGGGCAACACAAGTCATCACAAAAAATGGGGTGGTGTACATACTGTGAATTAATTATAACTCCTATTGAAGGTGAAAGTGAAATGGTGTATATAGGGCCAGTTTTTGTTGTATATAGGGCCAGTTGCTAGGATCTCTGTAGTAGGGAAACTAATTGAGTCCTCAACCCTGTTTGCAACGCTACAATATCTTGGGCTCAAACCCCAACCTTACTGAGCTTCTGACATCACAAGCTAGCTGGATTAGGCAATGATACCACAGCACCTTTACCAATTATCTCTAGTCAGAGAGCACTTGATCAGACTTTTGTTTGGTATTGAGATGAGAAACACCCCTTTTTACATCAATTTTGCTTTAATGGTATGCAAATGTCTATAACTATATAGTAAGAAAGTAAACCCTACTTTTCTAAATTTAAAGAAAAGGTACACAAGCATATATCTGGACATAGAAATACAGGCAATATAGGAAAAAATCGAGTATAAATTCCTAAATTATACCAAAATACTGAAATCGGTACTATTTCTTATACCTAAATTTGAAAATTAGATGCCATTCCAAATGTATAAAAGACTTGAAATACATATCATTCCTTATACTAAAATCATAGAAATAAACATCCCTTGCATTCCCCAAGTATGAGTTTCAGCTGAAAAAGATTTTGTTAATGTTAGGTCTTAACAATTCCATCTCAAATACCTTTACTCTTGGTTCACAATCTTTAGGTTTTGACCAACCACCTTCCTCCACCCAGCCATTCTTTTCTGCAGAGTATTCTTTCACAAGAGCATCCAGAACTGGAACATCTTTAGAAACAGCCAATGGACCAACTAGAAGCAAAAGAGAAAATAATGAAAATTTCCTTCAACTAAGAATTTTACAACAGTAATATGGTATACTTCAGGTAAATTCAGCGTAAAATCTTTGCTCTTTTTGTCACCATTACTGGGGACCTATTTCAGGGGGAACAGAAGAAGCTGTGAAACAACTTCTTCTGTTAAAAGCCACAACCCGTCATCAAATAAATGGCAAAGCCACTGCTGATTAATATTACTCGTGGACATAGCACTAATGTCAACATATACCAAATTGGCCCTCTAAAATATAATAAACTGTACTAGTTATTGCATATGTACACTGTGAAAGCGGGGGTTTCAGGGTGGCAGCCACCAATATCCCCACACATAACCAAATAACTAGTAAATCATGTCATGGGCCAACATTGTGGTGGGCTGACTTGTCTATGGGGGTGGGCCAACTTGGCAGTGGGCCCACATTTCTAGAAAGCTCCCCAGTCTGCAGAATATGGCTCAGATTTCAACAAGGTCTTGGGTGTGCAAGAGCCACTTTCTATTGTTCTATTGTTTATCTCAGGTGTGCAAGTGCCACACGCTGCAGTCTGGGTGCCAGATTGGAAAGTTTGCAGTTGTATGACAGATTTGCATTTTAATCTTTTGTTTTGAAACAATAGATCTATTGTTTGGAGCACCATGATGGATCAATCTGCCATGCAAGGCAAACTTTCCAACCTGGCCTTGGTGATCATCCCTAGTCTTGAAAAAATTATTACCAAGCTTATCGCCTCTTTCGTTGCAGAGTTTTTTATCAGTTGGCTTTGGTTTATCTTCTCGTTTAGTCTCGACTTTCACAGATGTCTCAGATTTTGTTGGGTCCTCCTTCTTTTCATCTTTACTTGGAGGGCTAACTTTAGTTGTCAATAGTTGACTGGGTGGTAAGACCTTTTCTTTTACACTTTTTGGTGTCTGTTGAATCTCGGGAAGCACATCTTCTACCTTCTTCTTCTCTGGTGTTCCATGCCCATGAGGATCAATTTTGATTTTGTCTTTTCCTCGCTCTAGTTCACCGAATTGAAATGACTGCACAATTTGAATTGCAGTGTCCTTTATCCTATAATTTCGCGTGTACAAATAATGTATGCACAAAACGACCAGTGCAAAACAAATAGTAAAAAACAACGTATGTCTGATCCTATGCATCATGACGTATATTGGTAAAAGCTGCTTATAACAGCGAATAAAAACCAGTGAATTTTGAAAACAACGAGTCCCCCTAGCTAAGACGTCGGTCTTCCAAATGCAAACACCAGATATTCACAGATTTTTAGGCCAAGATGGCTTTCTTTGAGAACACTGCAAAGTTATTTCGATTCAATCTTATTTCTGTGTTGACTTGTATTTGATTTTACTGACACTAAAACGAATATTTTGTCTACATTCGCGCTTAAACGGTTGAGCATAACCTTGACAACCAAAGACATGACATTGACCTGTCGTTTTGTTTTCACACAGCGTCTTGTTCAGCCATTTCGCTTCCCTTCTTACCCATCACCATCAGACTTTGACGCATGCGTAAAAGTGCTCCAGCCCGAAGCGCCACCAATCGGAAGAGAAATAGAACGATGCTTCCCACTTGCATATCCACAATCAGGAGCGGACTGGCGGGGATGCCAGGTTGCGAATGCAGCCCGGGCCTTCTTGTTATAAAGGGTCTTTAAGACTTTAACAAACTGTTTCTGTTGTTTCTTGAGTAAATATCTTCGATTTCTTGGGATTTCGAAGAGATTTGGATTGGTTTCGCTCAGTATGAAAACAGTTGGAAATCACAGAAATAATTCATGATGCAGATAATTGGAAAGCAGTAAAAATAAAAAGATAATCAGCTTATGCGCACAAAAATATGGAAGCAAGAAAATAAAGAAATGCGAACATATGTATAAAAGGGAGACGATTCTGCCAGATCCCAAATAAGAAAAGAAGATAAGAACATTAACAATAGCCCTTCCCTTGAATTGATTTTTTACACAGGAGCTCGCTAGAAGCAACTAACAGGACAAATCGCTATAGTGAAAACAGGCCCCTTTTACTGGAAATAGCAACCCTTGAGATTCGCCGCCAGTCCGCCTGTGTCCACAATGTGGCTGAGGCGCGGTATCGGCTTACGGTGGTGGCCATTACAGCCAATCGCTGTTCCCGCTAATACTCCTCCAGCTGCATGGGGAGGAAATATCCGGCCCCCAGACCATAAATGGATAAATCTTGGCTCAGCTGGGTTCGAACTCGCGACACCCGAAATCAGGGAACCAATTAAACTTATTACCTGAGTCCCACTCTTCGCAAACTGCAACAATAACAACAACAACCATACAGCTGTTTGCTTAGAGTGGTTTGTTATATTAGTTAGCACAGACTCAATAGCGACAACTTAGACTCGTGTAATAAGTCAGGGTGTGCAACGTCTTTTGAGAAAGAGAAAAGCAAAAACATTGCTCAGTGCTGGAGATGAATGCTCCCCACTTGCATCCACAATGCCGAGACACTGTGGCTCAGGCGCCGCATCTTACGAAGGCTCCCGTTGCAGGAAATCGCTATTCTCCCGTGAATCTTCGGCCAGCCAAGGGGGTGGGACTATCCGGCCGCCAGACCATATGCTTACGCTTGGATATCCCAGGAGCTTCCGACTCATACACTGAATCAATTGTGTATGATATCTTCTTTGTACTAAGAGAATTTCTTCTTAACAATAAGACTACTATGGGAAAAGCTATTTCGTGCGCATGTGCTAAGTTTTGGCTCATTGAGTAGTTTAAGCATCCAGCATAAACTCAATAGCGTAACTACGACTCATGTAATGTCTATAACTGTGGTCGATAACCTCTACCACCCGTCCATCGAGGCTCAAAATTAACTCACCCATCTGACCAACCTCGTTCCCAGGGCTATTCAGGCGAGCCATTTCTATTTCTTTCAAAATAGCCCTGGGAACGAGGTTGCCATCTGACAAATTACAGGGGTGCTCCTTGTACCCCTGTGCCTGCAATGACGACACGACCATCTAGACTTACTACATGAGTCGTAGTTATCGCTATTGAATTGAATTGCTGGACGAAACAAGTCCCTGACTGAAGCGAACAACAACAACATCAATTCAATTCAATGTGAGCGAAAGTTAGGGACTTGGGAAGCAAGTCTAACGACCATCGTCTTACTGAAACAGCCTCTCTTTCAAACATCTCCATTTGGATTCCATTGTTGACAACAAACAAAAAGTAAAGAAAAATTTGTCACGACTTCGCTAAAACTTTCCACGTTATAAAACGAAGAAAAATGCAAGATATGCTATTTGTGCAACATTAAGAAGCTATTATATGCACCTGACTTTTGTTCTGCGGTAATCTTATCTCTATCTGACCAAAGCTCATGACGTAATAGACTTGTGTCGGCCTGGTCTGTTCAAAGCAAAAACACAGGAGCACATGGCAGGCGCGAAAATGAACATTCAACATGAAGCTGAAGACAGCTGTACGCAGATTACTGGTATAACTTTTTGTCCTCATTTTATACTGATAACATGAAGCATATGTGTGTGAGGGATTTGTTTGAATATCACACACTGACTGCAGCAGAGACTACCTAACAGCCCAAGCACCCCACTCACAGTGAGGGGGAGAATGAGAGAGGGTATTGAAATACACAAATACGCCGACTTTTGATGAACCAATACAAAAATCCGCTAATTTTTGATGTCAGAAGAAATTGTACCATTACCAAGTAGTAGTCGTTTTTCTCTGCATGGGGCAAAAAGGGTTTGAAAAGCCACTTGAAAAGGTAGTCTAAGTCCAAAATACCTCTTAACTAACGATTAGGTTGTAAATCCACAGAATAAACCAATCCACCAAGCCTTTCATCCCCCCCTATAAGGGAGGCAAGGGGAGGTCTGTGACATGACTGACCTACCCTCCCCAATTTTTGATCAGGAGTCACCTTCTTTCAAACTATAGTGATAATGAAAGCTTTTGAGTTTCTGTGGGGACCAATCTGCAGAGTATGGCACGCATCAGTAAGACAAGCGAGGTAAACAATAGAACAATAGAAAACAAAAATGGAAATGTGCTTCTACAGAAGGGAACTTCACTAGTCATGAATTTCACACTCTGTAGACTGGCCTGTGGAAACATAAGAAAAAGAGAAGTAGTCTGCTGACATCTTTTTTTATCATCCTGAACCTAACATAAGACAATATAGTGCAACAAAGGATTTTGTCATGATCCCACTTTCCCATAGTCCCAGACAAGTATTCCTTAGGAATTGGCTAGGAAATTTTTCCAGGGGCATCATCCCCTTAACCTCCATTCTGGAGTTTGACACCAATTGTATGCACCTTTTGGGGCAAGCAATTGTCTCTAATGACAGACACACCCCAGTTTATGTTGCTTCATATTAATTTAGGGAAGCAGATATGACATGACAATGTTTATTTTTTCTTTTTTAGCAGTGACAGAACAGAATTCCACTCCAAAAAGAAGACCATCTAGAGCGAAGAGACTGTCCCAAAGGCTATCATCATATCTTTGTATGTCCTATGGCTTGTTTTTCCATAATTTTTGTGTTATTTTTCAATTCCATTCTCATGGTGCATCGTTTATCTTCAATACTCCTATATTGTTTTTAAGGGAGTGATTCACCACCCCCAGGGAGTGGTTCACCCCTTATTTACCCCAGGTACATGATAAGTCTTTGAAAGGATGCCTGGGGGCACATCACTGTCAGAACATATGAGGGTTTGTAGTGCAAGGTTTTGTGATGATCGTTTATAATATGGTTTGTTTGTAATTTTTGGGATAGTCTTTCTTATAAGCACATAGTCTCAATGAGTCTCAATTGTTAATGACACTACTCTCTATTAAGCCCCCCCCCTCATGAAGCACCCTCTCTATTGAGCTCCATTTCATTAAGCCCCCTCTCTATTGCATTCTCTCTATATTAAGCTCGGTCTCTATCTAATGTTCCTCAATTGCACCCCATCTGTACTAAACCCCTTATCAGTCAATAAATCCACCTCTTGATTAATCCCCTTCTTTATTAAGTCCTGTCTATTTGGAACCCCTCTCTGTTAAGCCCCCTCTCTATGAACCCCTTTTCTTTTAAGCTGCCTTCTTTTTATTTTAAGCCTCTTTCTCTATCAATACCCCTCTATATGAACCTTCTTCCTATGAACCCTCTCTCTTTTAAGTACCCTCTCTATGAACCCCTTTCTTTTAAGCTGCTTTCTTTTTATGTTAAGCCTCTTTCTCTATCAATACCCCTCTATATGAACCTTCTTTCTATGAACCCCCTCTCTTTTAAGCCCCCTCTATTAGTCCCTCCCTAAATAGCCCCCTCTCTATAAAACCCCCTCTCTATAAAGCCTTCTTTCTATGAACCCCTTTTTATTAGCTTCTTTTTATAAGCCCCTCTCAATTTCCCCCTCTCTTTTAAAACTCACTCTAAAACAAAAATATTAAAGAAGCCTGACTCCCTATAAAGCATCCTATTTTAGCCACTGGCATTGACTCCTGTAGTAGATGGCATACAAGTAAAGTGCTTAAGTTATTGTTATGTAAAACAGGCAGTCTTGAGATTGGGGCTGGGGTCTATAACCGTGTCATGTTTTGTCTTACAGCACAAAAATATTGTCTAACTTATGAGGTCATGTTTTGTTTTCTACTGTTTATAGAACAATAGCTCCTAAAATAGCCCTGGCATTTCTTTGGTATTTCCTTACCCATGCAATTAAAACTACATGGTGAAGAACCCACCCCGACCTAGGAACAGGTGCCAAGAAATCAATCCACTTTTGACTGTAATCAATTCTTTCGATCCAAAAAGTTTTTCTTAGCACTAATCTTCTTTCTTTCACTTTCAGCATTTATCCAGTTAGAAGAAACAGATGAGGTTAGAATCTTTTTGTCTGATTATATCTCTTACTTCTTCTATTAGCACGTGTTGGTTAGTTTGATGCTTAAGACACCAAGAATAGGGTAGATTATACACTCTGTTTGCTGTAGAGATTATTTCATTGTTTTGCAGACTAATGATTATTAATTATTTAACCTTCTCTCGTTCGGGGGGATATGTCATGGCTATCTATTGATATAGAACAGGAAAGCTAGAGCTGCTGAACAGTCAAAATAATCTGTTTTAGCTCCTGTTTCCGTTAAAACAGCGCATTGCAAACAACTCTCTACAAGCTCTTTCATACGAACAACCTTTGAGTAACTCCAGGCTAGGATCAAACCAGACTGGCATCTCGTTTTGCCGTAAATATACCTTTTCGACCAAAGGCTGTAAACTTCAAGATACCGAATTTTCGATGCTACAGTGGTATAAAGCATCTGAATCTTGTCTAGTTGAAAAGTTTCACTGTCCTAGCGCTGGTAGTATTGATTCTATAAGCATTCAAAGCTCTCAATTCTATAAGGGGTTGGCCGTGAAAGCGATTCGGGTGAACCTTTTTTCACCCCGAATGATCAAACCGCTTATAAAATCGTAAACTTTAAACGTTTATGAAATCAATGATACAAGCGCTAAAATTGTAAAACTTTGCATCTAGATAAAATTTTTGCTGCTTGAAAGAAATTAGGTATCGAAGACTTTATATCATGAACTTTTGGAAAGTTTCCATAACCGAGACCGTTCGTGGAAAAGTTCTATAAGCTAGTAGCCTAGACAGTTAGAAACCAACAGTCGTTTTCTTGGCCGATCCATCGGTAGCCTGCTGTCCGTCTAAAAACCAATCGCTTTGACATGATAAATTTTACGTTATCTCTCTGTCGTCCCCCCGTACTTGGATTACATCTGAGAAATTCTTAATGAAGGTTCTTTAAAATACCATGCGTAGCTTAACGTTGGCTTACAATACTCCATTCTTGCTGCTCAATTGTGTGGATACTGAACGAAATTTTTGAAAACTTATACTGTTATAATCGAGTGATGTATAGATCTTCAGGAACGTTCTACTCAAACAGAAGTCATAAATACGTAAGTCTGTGTAGATCGTTCATAACAAAAAACTTCAGTAAGTCTAGAATATGCATTCTAATAAGTATTACTGTACTACAGCATAGGATATTCAGCTTGGCTCGCATGGGTGTATGTTTGTATTTATATTTGACTGAAAATTCTTAACCTGTTTGATTCTGGACACGATAGACTTCGCAAAGGTGGAAAGATATGTTTCCAGATAAAAATGCGAAATATTTGAACCGTAGCATTTCGTATATGTTTCGAGTTTTGTTTCGTTTATTCCCTTTTCAATTTTCCATTGGGAAACCAAAAAATACAAGAATTCGTACGAAGTTCATCAAACCTCCTTAATCTTTGACAAAATCCTTAGAAGGCCCATGAAAACGGCGAAATCTAGAGCTCTACGAATAACATACGAATTCGGAGTCTGCACTGCAAAGTCTACCAAGAAATAGAATTAGTCCCAATCAAATACGCACTGAGATAATGCATCGCTAAAGCTAAACTTTCGATAATTTTGCTGCAAATTTTGTTAGAGTTATTCTCTCAGCACCATATCTTATCTTAACCACAATAGAGAGGTTTGGGAGTCGTCGCTTCTGTTGGCTTTGCCTTAATGTTGATGCCCCAGTCTCTTTCAGGATGGATTTTTTAGGCTTTGGGTTTGAATTTTTGCCACTTATTTAACAGGACATATATTGATAGTTCGTATGGGCAACCAAGCCCCGCGTTCATTATCGAATGCCGTCCTTAGAACAACTATATGGCCAATGCATAGCTACGTAGGAAAATGTAGATGGCAAGTGGGCCCTTGCTAAACTTTTGTACTGAAATTCCCTTAAAATAGATTGTGAATTTGGTAATGTTAACTTGCATCTTAACTTGCTAAACTATTCCCAACTTCCAATTTTCTAAAAATTTTATAACGTCAATCAATTAAAACTTAATTTCCGATGTTTCTTAAATTATGTGACCTTATTTTTACGCTAGAAATCCCCTGGTCTTATTTTCCATTATTGCTTGTAGAAATTTTAGTTTTCTCCAAAGAAAGCTTCGTGTTATAAATAATAAACGATGTTCATTTCATTCATAGCAAGCACATTTATCGGTCTGTTATTTGCCTTTCTTATCATCCCCACTCCCTGTTATTCGACCCTTATACCTCCCAGCATACCTAGGACTATCTAAGATGCCGCACCCATCGTAATGCTTGCTCTATCCGCTTAGGCGCGTAGTGGTAGGTGATAAGGCGATTGATGACCCGTAAAGAAGCTCATAGCCTGCTTTATCTTGGAGTTTATTTTCCTCAGGAATAATAAAGTTTGCAGATGTTCTATCTGTGTTTCCGAACACATGCTCACAGCAAAAATCCATGCTTGCAAAATAACGAGCTTCTCAAAAATTCATTCATGCTGTAAAGAACTTATTTGCATAACAATCTCTTTCATGGCCTTCTTTGCATTTTGACGAACAACTTTCTGTTCATTAGCTTTTCACTGTTTCTGACCGGTCCACAACGTTACGTAATTTTTCAGTGAACCCTGCCGTTTGGGTGGAATGAAAATGGTGTTTTTAGAGCCAGTCGCTAGGATCTAAGAAGTAGAAATAACGAGACCTCGAACCTGCCTATGACACTACCGTAGCTAGGGCTTGAACCCATAGCATCTTTCTAGCCAAAAGTTCCCCAGCTTTTTTCCAGACTCCGCTGTTAAAAAACAAATGAGGCTCAAGTCTCTAATTTCCGCTTTCCTTGAACCTAATTGGTTAGACCCACCTGTACTGTCTATGTTTGATCTTTCCCCAGAAACGATTGTATTCTTGCTTATTTTGTCACCTAGAATACCAGCAGAATAATCAGTAAATATTTGCAAACAGTGAAGGTTTGAGTAAGATGATCTGAATTGATCTAGAAGCTATAGTAAATGGCTCAAAGAAAGTGGCCAAAAATCGGAAAATTTTAACGAAATTCGGCAAAATTTCTCCAGTTTTAGCGCCAGTCGCTATCTCATGCTTGTTATGACGCTAATTTAGCTGGAACTCAAACCAAGACTTAAGACTGGCTACACCAGTTCCTCCCACTCGCTGTTATCTCGTTTTTCCTGTTATCTACAGAGACTTGTGTAGCGAACTTACCCTGACTTGCAGGCCCCTAACACCACGAGCCATTTGGATGACTCCAGGGGCTGTATTAGACCCATAAAGACCAATACACATGAGTTGCCTCCTTGAATTCCAATAAGAACCCAACACCCTTAGCGGCTGAAGTTGTTTTTAGGGGGATTTGTGACCTTAACGTAATAGACGTTGATTGTGGGCAGTTCCATATAACTCCTCAGATATCTCTTCCACCTTTTCAAGGAAGCCTTTGTCGAGGAAATGATAGCTACCTATTCCCCACCCTATCATAGCCATATTTTCAAAAATTTTTATTTTCGATGGCCCATTCATTTTATTTGAGAAATGATATAAAATTTTAATTAGTTTTCGTCCACAATCACTGCAGTGTTTTTAGTTTGAGGTTCTTACGGGATGAATATTTCTTAAATGCGGGTTTTATTGAAGCTTATCTCGGATAAATAGCTTAATCTTCCACGTATTAAGTGTGTTGTTCGCTTTTTCAAGGCTTAGAGAATTTTTATGTTTACCTTTTGCCTAATCTTTAGCGCTTATATCTTCGATTTTGCTTTTCATGCGCAGTTGAAGCCCGCTATCAAATGCTATGGTGAAATGGTGTATTTAGCACCAGTCGTTAGGATCTATGTAGTAGGTTAACTAATCGAGACCTCAATCCTGGCTGTGAAGCTATGCCATAGCTGAGGCCCGAACCCCGAACCTCACTGGTGAGCTTCTGACACTACAGTGGGGGGGTGACAGCTTCCCGGTACGCCGGTACAGAGCACCGGGTGCACGGTACAACAGACTAAAAATCGACCCGGTACGGTATAAACGCAATCCGGTACATGGTAGATTTGAAAAACCAAAACCATAACATGCGCAGGCGTAACAACCGGTACACCGTACATTGTAATGAAAACTGACCGGTGCGCTTGCAAAAAAGGTCGGTACACCGGTACATTGATAATAGCTGTCACCCTACAAGCCGGCTGGATTAGGCCACAACGTAACAGCACCTTCAAGAAAGATTCACTGGCTAGGCAACATCGGGAGGATGGACCTATAGGCCTTTATGGACCTATAGGCCTTTATGGGCCTATGGGGAGCGATTCAAGTTACGTTGCAGCCTATAGGTATTTTTGCTCATGAGCCGAATATGGGTACCGCCCGACAAAACCGTACCTATCACGCCCCCCATTAATGAACACAAATATACGACAATTATCTTTGTCTGTTGGATACTTTGTTTCTACAGTGGTTCAAAATACAATTGGTATAGAAAGGTGTCCCATTCCTTCTTTATATATTAAGGGAGAAGGAATCTGGCGTCACAATCCCTCGCAATCTTCGCTTAGTACCTAAAGGCACAGCCGTTAACTCTCAACAAGAGCCCCTGTTTAATACTATCTTATCGTAGATACAAACATTTATAATATTCTTCCTTTTTTCTTTTCAAGGTAGTGGGAGTCGTAGATCAAACCAGCAATGGAGAAGCATCAACCGTATCGTCTCCATCAAGAGATTCAAAGTCGAGATTCTTATTCGGATTTTTCAAAGGCGCTAGGTCAAGAGCCATGTCAGATTCAGATTCACTTAAAATGTCAAGAACATCGAAAGAAAGTAAATCAGATAGCAAACGAATATCACTGGGACTTGACTTGTCTTCACCTGATTCACAGTTAGTCGAGGATACAAACAAACATTCAGCTATTCGAAGAGTTTCTTCAATGCCTAACTCACCTTTTTCAAGTGTAAGTAAACCTTCGAGTTTTTCAGACGTCATTCTTCATAACTGTTCGCAAATTGTTTGATAAAGCCCTGTTGTTATTGAACCTCGTTCTCTTGATGCATATGCGACCTCACTTATCGAGCAACCTTTTACAAACAACAACAGCAATAACAACAGTAACAACAATCCTACAGCTGTTTGCTTAGAAGTAGAACTCATAATCTTTCTGCGAAAAAGTGATCGTGGACAAAAACGTTTTGTCGTCCCAATCAGATTGCAGAACTGCAATATCTTACGGTAAAAATCATCTTTACGAGAAGTAGCAACTTTTTATGCGACTGTTTATAAGAAACTAAAAATTGGCCCAGTATTCAAAGTTTCTTAAAATTTCCGGAATTTGAGCACTGCAAGTTTCTTGTCAGTTTCTTGCGTATCTGTATTGATGACATTGTGATTTTATCTGAATGATGTTCTAAACCTATATATCGATTGTATTTGGATGCTTGTGGCCTTCCAGCTTTTCTGCGTGTCACAAATATACGTTATTGCATACAAAACATTGAAAATAAACTTGAATATGTCACAGAATTATGTGAAAAGTTTCTTGGTCAAAGGTTTTTCAGTACTGGAGTTTCCAAAATTTTTTGGTCATTCCAGAGTCTGTTATAAAGAGTTTCTTATAAAAAAAATACGTGTATGCAAAGTCTTTGCAGATTAGCATCCATAAGGACCTACATTGTATATTACAAGGGGACTTGATAAATAGAAACGAAGATCAACAACGGCTATCTTAGGGTCCTATACGTAACTTGCGTCATAGGGACCTACCATGATTAAGCAAGGGTGTAACACTTTTAGGACCTTTTCTCTAGGTTTTTTCATTAGAAGATACTACACTTTTAAAAGGCCTATTAGTGACTTTTAGTCATAGGGGGGGGGGGGGGCTAAGTGCAGCTACCAAGGAACTATAATAACCACATGTGGATCTTGTGATCTTGAGATTTTCTAATCATTCAAGACTCCTAACCCCAAACAAGCCCCCTAAGCCCTAATTAGCTTGCTCCTGCTCTCTTTGCAATATTTGCTATATCTTTATATCATTCTTTAGGGTGAATGAAATGTTTGTTGCACTGAAAGAGATTCGACTTCAAGAAGAAGAGGGAGCTCCATTCACAGCTATTCGAGAGGGTAAGAACGCTTATTTTTAGATACTCTAATTTAATCTCATTTGTGTCAGTCTAAGGGCCTGTTCAAATGAAGCGAGCTTCCCAGCCTTCGGTACGCCCTCCCCCTAACCGTTCATGAAACTTATTGTTTTGGGGCATTTTTCGAATGGTTCCATTTTACTCCCATTTATTAATAATTAACCTCCCTCAAAAGATTTTGTCTTTCCCACAGGGTTTTTTTTTAAGAAAAATTCAGAACTGCACACTATCCTTATAGTCCAATAGGTGAAGAAACTAGAATTTACGAAGGTTGACGTAAATATGACTCAATGCATTCAGTTAGGGGATTAGGCATGCTCTCCGAGAAAATCTTTAAATTTTATGGGTCTAGAATTGCTCTTGTGGTCATTTCGTGATTGGAATATGCAAAATCTAATTATGAGACCTGCTATTTTGCAAAGATATACCTTTCATTTTTATGGTATAGGGCAACAAGTACATAAAATAATGTGAATGATGTTTGACGCCAGTTTCTAAACTGCACAATTTACCTTTTAGAACTGCACAAAAATTTTTAGAACTGCACATTTTGTGTTGAACTGCGCGTTAAAAAAAACCCTGCTTTCCTACGCTACTGGACTTCTCAACTTTGTGGCAAAAATCGTAACAAAATACCTGCATTTTCTGGATAACTGTCATAGTTTTTAAATGATTGAAAATGTCAAATAGTATGTCAAGAGGTGTTTCCGCTGTTTCTCACAATTTTACAAATGTCATAGTGCAGAATTTTCGACGCTGCTTTTGAGATTAAAAAAGTCTGGATTCGATAATTGAAACTCAGAATTATTTTTTTTATTTTTCAGCATCCTTGCTGAAGCAACTAAAGCATGCCAATATTGTTCGACTTCATGACATCATACACACAAACAGTAATCTGACATTGGTCTTCGAATATCTGGTGAATATTCCTTTATATTTTATGTTCACTGTATGATATATTCGTTATATGATAACGTTGTATGATTACGTATATACAGGGTGGCCCAAAAAAAGGGACCCCTTTAGGTAAATAATTTCTGAATATGTTTTCTCAAGGAGGAATTTTATCAAATTTATACCAGGTAATATTCAAGTCAAGTGCGCTATCGTGTAGAAATATGTTGGTGATAAGAGCTTCCATCTCAGCGCAATGGGACATTAAATTCATGATGTCCAAAAACCAGCTGTTTATATTCCACCATTGCGTACTTCACTGCAATCGTGCGTGAAGGAGAATCATTATCCCAGAGTAAAATTGTCACAACCATAAATGTATAGTCAGTCACATTAGAGAAGTGTATTGAACGGGATTGATGACATTTTGAATATCATTTGACTGAAAGAATGAGTTATTGATTTTTCTTTTCTGTTGCGTAAGGATTACATACGATACTAACCCATATCATCATGATATTTTCACGAAATATCTCACTTGAGTTGAATATAATGCGGTATTAATTTTATGAAATTCCAACTTAAGAATAAATTATTTATAAATTATTTAGTTAGGAGGTCCCTTTTTTTGGGCCGACTTGTATATTCGTTATATTTTCGATGGTTCAATGACAAATATTCAGCAGAAATGGCCCCCAATAGGTTATTGCTTATAGTAAAGTATTGACTTGGCGTTTTAGCATACTGATCTATGTCAATACCTTGAGAGGCATCCTAATGGTATACACGAAACCAATGCTAAGGTATGTCTTTTACCATTTTTTTCTTTGTTTTGTATTTAGCATTTATAGTTTACCAAGGTTAACTAACTGCTTGGTAGACTTACCCTAACTCTAAATCTTTCCTTATTTGAAAACTAAGTCATGCCAGAATATGATGGCGCTGCGGAGGAGACAGTGAGAAAAGTGACCTGAGATTCAGTGAACTAAGATTCGTGAATCTCAGTTCCTTTTCTCACTGTCTCCTCCGCAAAGCTGTCACATTTCGGCTATGAATTTGTGTTCGGATAAAGGAAAATATACTCTTAGGGTAAGTCCAACTGCTTGGTTATTATCAGTCATTTCACGAAACCGTCGAACAAGAAAGCATCCAGTATGTTCTAATGCTTCAATGCTATTAATTTTCACACTTCTTTTATTTTCATGCAGAATAATGCTTGCATATTTAAAGGTCTATTTTTCGTGCATTTTAAATCAGTGAATCGGTAATTGAGTAATTGAACTTTTGAGGCTACGCGAAAATTAAAGGTGCGCGAAAATATGTAGATTTCTGAGGGATGCGCGAGCACTTGGGGCGTGAATTGATTGAAGATATAAAATTAGAAAGGCTCATTAATGGTGCTGGGTATCTATTCATTTCTTTTGGCAATTTCAAAGCCAAAACGACTTTTTATAACAGTAATTAACAACACTTTTTCGTTTTGTTATAGTTATTCCTATTTCAACTTCTAAGAGGTTTATCATATATACACAAAAGAAGGATACTACACAGGTATATGCCTTATTACTATTTTTGATGACATGTTAACATTTCATTTTTCTGTAAAGTGTTGAGAAACTTGCCTTCATTTCTCTCAAGACTGATTCTACCAGATATCTTAATGTGAGAAGCACACGAAGAAATAGACTTGACGTTTTGTAATAATATTATTGATAAGCTCTAAATCTATATGCAGTACAGTCAGTACAATCCTACAATCCACAAATCCACAATCTTACTATTCCACTTATCCGGTTCGGTGGACCATATGTTGAAAAACTCGCCTTCGTTTCTCTCAAAACTGATTCTACCAGATTTCTTAATGCAAGAAGCACACGAAGAAATGAACTTGACTTGACGTTTTGTTATAATATTATCGATAAGCTCTAAATCTATATGCAGTACAGTCAGTACAATCCTACTATCCACAAATCCACAATCTTACTATTCCACTTATCCGGTTCGGTTGACCATGTGTTGAGGAACTTACCTTCATTTCTCTCAAGACTGATTCTACCAGATATCTTAATGCTAGAAGCACACGAAGAAATAAACTTGACTTGACGTTTTGTAATAATATTATCGATAAGCTCTAAATCTAAATGCAGTACAGTCAGTACAATCCTACAATCCACAAATCCACAATCTTACAATTCCACTTATCCGGTTCAGTGGACCATATGTTGAGAAACTTGCCTTTGTTTCTCTCAAGACTGATTCTACCAGATATCTTAATGCGAGAAGCACAGGAAGAAATAAACTTGACTTGACGTTTTGTAATAATATTATCGATAAGCTCTAAATCTACATGCAATACAGTCAGTACAATCCTACAATCCACAAATCCACAATCTAACAATTCCACTTATCCGGTTTGGTGGACCATATGTTGAGAAACTTGCCTTCGTTTCTCTCAAGACTGATTCTACCAGATATCTTAATGCGAGAAGCACACAAAGAAGTAAACTTGACTTGACGTTTTGTTATAATATTATCGATAAACTCTAAATCTATATGCAGTACAGTCAGTACAATCCTACAATCCACAAATCCACAATCTTACTATTCCACTTATCCGGTTCGGTGGACCATATGTTGAGAAACTTGCCTTCGTTTCCCTCAAGACTGATTCTACCAGATTTCTTCATGTGCTTCTCGCCTTAAGATATCTTGTAGAATCAGTCTTGAGGGAAATGAAGGGAAGTTTCTCAACATAAAGTAAGTCATTTATCCTTCAAGATACGAAAATAGACACAATTTCAACTGGTGTGTCGCAAAATTTTAAGAGGCATTCAGCCGGCAGTGTCTTTTAATTTGGTTTTTTTTATATGCGAGTGTTTACTGTATCGCATCCATCCCATCTATTTCTTTTTTAGAGATCTAAAGCCACAGAACCTCTTGCTCAGCGAAAGAGGGGATTTAAAACTTGGAGACTTTGGTAAGTTTGGTTTCATAAATTCATTTATAAAGAAACAAAACTAAATTTACTTTACGCACAACTTTGAACGCTGAACTTTAAAACTCTGAACTTTGAAACTTTGAATTTTCAACTTTGAAAAATTGAACTTTGAACTCTGAACTTCAAAACTCTGAACTTTGAAACTTTGAATTTTCAACTTTGAAAAATTGAACTTTGAACTCTGAACTTCAAAACTCTGAACTTTGCAACTTTGAATTTTCAACTTTGAAATATTGAATTCTGAAACGTTGAACTTTGAAACTCTGAACTTTGAAAGCAACTATGAACTCTGAATTTGCTTTGAAAACAACGTTGATTTTTATGATTCCAGATATATTAAATAGGGTTTGAGAAAAAGCTTTTATTTTTCTTATTCAGGTCTAGCTAGATCAAAAACTGTGCCATCCAGGACTTATTCTAATGAAGTTGTCACTCTCTGGTAAGGTATCTCTTATATTTACATTATGTTTATCCCTTCTTCTGAAAAGCAACACAAAATTTGATATAGTAGTGATGAAAGTTTGTAAAAGCTAATATGAAATTATCTCGTTTCGCAAATATTCTGGCATGCACAAGAATGCGATCTTATTAGAAAAACAAGAAAATAATCATGCTAAACTAAGTTCAGTGAACTTAATGCAGCATAATGCAAATCAGGAGAACGCTGCTCAAATTAGGCCGCAACCCTTGAATTCCCAACAATCTCAGAAGTGTTAACAAAACACTGTCACATTCGAACGCAAAACTTCGTCCCATAATTAGCTAAAAAGTCCCAATTATAAAATAAAAGGATCCAGAGGGCCAGGAGACTCACTCTTCTTTCCGTAATACATTTTTTATACTGGCTGTTAATGGGGAAAGAGAATGTGTACGAATGGCAGAAGATAGATGCAAATGGAGATACATGACAGTCAACTTGCTTCGAATGGATGACACATGATGATGATGATGATGTTAATGGGTGTTAGCTGAGATTCGTTGACCTCGATACTAGTAGGTCTATTTTTTAATAGCGTACATACGGGTTTTTTTTTCTAGTAATAACGTAAACATAACTAGATGTAGATGGTTTATCGTCTAGTGATATTCTTTTTCCTTTCCAGGTATCGCCCTCCCGACGTTTTATGTGGATCTAAAACGTACTCAACTTCATTGGACGTGTGGTAAGAACTTTTAGTAATCGCAAAAATTTAACATAGCTGTTTCAAAGGGCGGAATATTTGTTTTTCGAAGCCATTCTTCTGAAAACGGCAGGTTTTGAGGTCTCCAAAATCTTCTGCCATCAAAAGCAGAAGGTTTCCGCCATTAAATAACAGAATAGAATTGACTGTATTTGGTATTATTTAAGAGACATCTTTGGAACCCTTGAATCATGTAAAATTTTATCTTTCCTTTTCAGGGGTGTCGGCTGCATCTTTGTTGAAATGTTGACTGGGTATCCCCTGTTTCCTGGGACAAAAGGCGTTCATGACCAGTTAGAAAAAATATGGAAGGTAAAGCAATAAGATACAAGTTTTGAATTATTTTTTACAACTTTGATGACTTTTCGAATTTTTTTCCTGTTCAAAGAAATTTTGATTCCTTAAAATCGTTGGAAGGTGAGAATGCAGTTTAGGGGTCCCTAATTACCTGTCTTATTGTAATCGAACTGTATTTTGATAACGTAGCGCGGGCAGAAAGAACGAAAAATAAAAATGGCGACCGGTGAAAAATTAACTCTTTTGAACTTAAATAAATCCTTTTCATGAACAGTTTTTGTCAATGCAGGTAAGATTTGTGGTAAATTTGCAACATGTGTGTTAAAGCGGGGTTTGGGGGTGGCAGCCCCCAATATTTCACTAGGCCACATAGACTTAACAATGCTGGTAACTAGGGACCCCTAAACTGCAGTTGAACCGCATTGGAAAATTCAAACATGAGTACTGAATAAATGATTACCAGTTATAGCTCGTTTTTCTTTTTGTTTCAGATATGTGGCTCTCCGGACCAAGAATGGTACAGCAACAGAAAATATGAATATGATATTTGTAAGTCACGCTATAATGTATTACAACGTAACTGAATCATATACATAATACAGAGTATCATTTTCTCTCCGTATTCATTCTTGTTACTTTGCTTTAACGGAGTCATCTTATGCACGTTGTTTTATATTTTCAGCCGAATTTTCGAAGTATCCTCCCCGACAGTTTGGGATTATCATACCAAGGTAATTATCTAAATTACAATCCTGTCCCGGACAAAACTCATGAGATTAAAAAGAAAAATGCTCTTCTTGGTACACATATCGTCGCCCCCTCCCCCGAATCAATGTTGTTTTCGCAAAAACAAATGAAAGTAAAAGACAATCTGAAAAACATCAAAGAAATCCAACATTGGATTGGGGGAGGGGGGAATTCATTTTCTTCCTATTTTGTACAAAGTATTTCTAAATTGATGAAACTTTATGGAAGTCTCGTTGAGTTTTGTCGGGGATAGAGGTTTCCGCAAAAGATGGCGGCCGTTACTGTCAATCCCTTGTTTTTCTTAAGGTTCTGGAAGTGAATTCTGGGAATAATTTCCTTAGTTACGAATTCAACGTCTTCAGCTATGTGAAATACGCAACGAAGGAAATTATTCCCAGAATTCCTTTCGAAAACTTTTGATAAAAACAATAGGCTAAAACGGCGGCCATCTTTTTCGGAAGCGTCTATTGTAGCTCACGGATTGGTTCAACTCCGTTTACGCATAAATGAAGCCGAGTGGATCTGTTCCCAAAAAGGTCACGATAGGCTGTTCGTTTACACCGAAACGCATGGATCCGTTCCTTTTTGGGAAGGGGATCTTATATATTTCGTTACGCTAGAAAAGCGGATCTATTTGGATCCGCTCCCGATCCGTTGCCGTGTAAACGCAATGAAATCATACCCATATCTTACCTGAAAGTAACGGATCTTTTGGGGTCCGTATCTTTTGTATCGTGTAAACGGAATCTTAAGTGGATGTGCTTTTTAAAGATAGCAATCACTAATTGACTAAGTCATACAAGTCTTACAGATGTGTTACTGATATACCTACTACTCAGTCTACGATAGTTAAATTTATGCTAATAGATGATAGTGTGTTTGATTGTCCATCAGTTATGTCACTGATTCATTGATTAATTGTTGGATTGACTTGATTGGTTGATCGATCAATTGATTTATCGCAGGGATGCAAGGGTGCGATCTTTTTGAAACATTAGACCCATATGATTTTAACAATCCAAAAGCTATTTTCATAATTCTATCATAGACTTGCAGAAATCCTTGGGGCTGAAGATATTGCAGTTAAAATGATACAGGTTTGAAATGACACACGTTTTTCATTTTTCCTATAATCTGCATATTCTTTCGGTTTTATACCATCATGAAAGTTCTTTTGAGCTCTCTACTCTATAACCATCTGTTTTAAGCAACGATTTGAACTTAAGGCACACGAAATGAAGTGTACAAATTTAAGTAATCATGCTTTTAGTATTTCAAATGTTTTCCTTCGTATCGTACTACTATGAATAACTATTAATAAATAAAATTTCGCATGTTTTAAGTTTTAAATATTTTCATCCTGTTGATCCAAAAATCTATGTAACTGCCTTCTTAGCTTTAATAAGGCAGAGTACGTCCCAGTTTTTATAAAACCACTATCTTAAACCCCGAGAGGCAATTCACTCCTTTGAATCTCCTACATCCTATATAAGAATCATATCTCGTACATATAAGAATCTTATAAAAATTCTATTGTTTCAATAGGAATCTCGTAAGCTTTTTCGACGAGTGAAATGCCCCTCGTAAAACCCCTGAAAAATCCCCAAAGCTGCGAAAACCAAAGGAGGCTTGACGAAGCTATGGTCAGTAAACGTAACGTGTTTACCCTAAAGAAATATCGATGGGAAGAAATACTTATTAGTAAATTGAATCCAGGCAATATCCTTTGAATTCAAGAGCTCCAAGCCTAGCTGCTAGAGCCTATACCTTGTAGACAATATTTTGTTTTCTAGTAATAATATTGACTTGTTTTTAGTGTTATCCTGACAAACGAATCACATGTGATCAAGCTTTGCGTCATCATTATTTCCGTGATTTACCAAAAGAAGTATATGTTCTTCCAGACTGTAAGTACAGCATATTCTAAACTTATTTTTTAAGAATTCTAAAGAAATCTGCGCTACTTGGACTACACGCTTTTTTATAAGGAACCACTTTATAAGGAACTTACATGTAGAAGGCCCGAAAATTTAAAGAACTTGTACTACTAAAGAGAAAATCACTAAGGAACTTTTCATTGTTGAATATTTTATCACTGCAGACAATCAAGAATATGAAAGCCCGTTCCATTCATTTGCAGTCGAAAATCACATAAATTGTACTTTGCGCATGTATCAAATGCTTCCTTGAGTAGTCTTGAGCCTTGCTTACATGCAAATGTCTCTGTACAGTAGTCATTAAACTGTATGTGCAGTTAAAATTAAGGAACTATTAAGGAACTTTTGGAACTAAAATTGTCTCAAAATAAGGTCAAAAATAAGGAACTTTAAGAACTAGGCCTTGAGCTAGGTTCTTTATAAAAAAAGCGTGTACATGGACTTGTAACAAAGAGTTTAAAAACTTGATAAAAACGTTGTTCCTAAATAAAAATGCGCGTGTTCCTTTTATGATAAATTATTTTTTAATGCAGTCTTTGGAATTGCTTTATGTCAATATGAATAAGTGTTGCATCACTATTGTAAATACTAGCATTAAATAATGCTACAATTACAACTTAAGGAGCTTTAAAGTGGTGATTCTAAGGGAGTTCCTCTCGAAAATCTCTTATCCCGGCAGTGAAATCCCATTATTCTGAAGAAAGGCTCTTTAAAAGTCTGAATTAATGTTCTTTGCTTTAAGAAATCATTTCTTCTTTAACCTAATAAACAGTGTATGTGAATGAACATTCTGTCCTGAACAAAGTCTGCGCCTTTTAATTGAGATAATGAATGGTTCGTGGAGATTTTTCAGAGATTTCTTGTAATGATCAGTAATCAGGGAATGATCAGTTATTCAATTCCCCAAAATATCTGTCGATTAAGTTAAGAAACTTTTTTCTTTTAGCCACTTCAATCTTTACGATAAAAGGGGTCTACCTTCAGCAAGAAGATAACAAGTAAGTGAAATTTCGTACTTTGAGACTGTTCGTTATTGATTTCGTAGTCAGCGATACAGGGCCGAAGCGGATCTGTGGGACGGGGGAATACACCTACTGTTAGGCCCTGGCCAAACGATCAAACATTGTTTGTGAAACATTTGAAATTTGCCTGTCAAGCAATGTTTTTATGTTTAGCCACGTCACAAAACATTTTTTGACAAGGCAAAAGAAGCAAAATGGGTTCTATGATGTTTCTAACAAAGTTCAAAAACAATTTTTGCTTGACTCAAGCAATTGATGATAGATGAGCAATGTTTTGCGAAGTGGCCAAATGGTAAAACATTTTGCCTGACAAGCATATTTTAGATGTTTGACGAACAATGTTTGATCGTTTTGGCCTTAGTCCTCTCTGTTGCCTTCGTATATCATGGTTTAACCGTTTAACCCTGCAGAGAGATAACGCACTTTTGTCGTCAGCAAACTACTAATCTACTATCCAACTAAACTTTCTGACGTTTTGTAAGTTCTGTCTGTTGAAAGCCTGGTATAACAATTTTTCGCTTTTTTCTTTTCAGATTGGTTCACCAGAATTCACAAACAAATGGTTGCAGCAACGACGATTCATCGTATGGACATTTTGTTTGAAATTTTCAATGAATCAATTTATTCTGTGTATATATTGGGTCCAAATTCTCGCATGGGGAATTTGTCATTAGCATCAAATGATGCAGGAATCGGATAGTAATCATTGCTCACAAGCAATCATAGCAATCATGATTTGAAGAGATATTCTTTACCTTCTAATTTTCAAGGTTAATTAATTTCAGAATTGTAGTTGTAAATATTGGTTTTGCAAAAACGTAGAATTCTAACAAAACTCGTCATAAAACACCTTGGTTTTTGACTATATAGTGACGTCATAATCCGTCGATGACATATAATACTTCTTTTGACGTAATGATGACGTAATGATTTAGATAAAAATCACCGAAAACAAAATCAAGAGATCTGAAAAATTCCATTACTAATTATAAATTACTTCGTTGCATCGGCTGCCACGTCATTAACTACGTTGCCTTTTATGGCGTAACGATGGCGTACCAATACATGTTTATGACGTCATTATGACGTCATTCATGTCTCCTTTCTTGATCTCGCAAGATAGATATTTGTGAATGTAAATAATTTGTAAATAGATAATGTTGTTTGTAGTGCTAAATAGATCACTGTCAAAGACTGAAAAATTATGATATTAATTTATTATTTATTTCTATAATTTATAAATTGATTTTGGTTATTATTTATTGATTTAGTTTTGGGTTTTCGTGTCGATGATCTAAAATCACATCTATGGAAGATATTTTTTGTTGTTATTCTACCTCGTTATTTCTTATTCTCCTGTTTTCTTGTCTTTGATTGCAGAGTAGAACTCTGAACGTGATAGAATTTGTTGCTAAAGGAATTGGAAGAATGCCACCCTGGCCCCTTAGTGCAATGTTATTTCCCCCGTTAATATTTCCATTGTTATTTCATAGAAGATTAAAGATCTTCAGGTGACTCGCGGAGCAAAAATGAGAAAGAATAGGTAGGCAATAGGACCTTCATTAAAACCCTGGCTTTGCTCAAGTACTGCTTCTTGAAAACCGTTGAAACCATTGCTACTAAAACCCTGAAATAAATATATAAAGGCAAACTAATTGATAATTTCTTTTGGGTTTTGACGGGGCTTTAGTCCCGGGGGGGGTGCTTCCATTGTTCGTTATACTAGACGTGCCGCCCAAATGGGTAACTTTTTCAGAGCCATTTTCCCTACATATGGGTTGATTTTTCGTAAAGAATCTCTACACATGGGTAATAAATATATAAAAATTTTTAGACATGCATTGCTTTGAAGAGCCGGATAAAAGTGCGTTTTAGTTTTCAGCGCAAACGCCTTTTCGCCGCATTTAGAGTTGATTCAGACGTTAAATTGAGTTCAAACATTTGAGGTATTGGTACGGTACAAATGGGTAAAAATTTCGTTGTTTTTTCTATACATGGGTACCACGACTGACAAAATTTGTCGGTAGACATGGGTGGGTTTGGAAAAACTGGGCGGCACGTCTAGTCATTTGAACAAAGAAGTACCCCCCCGGGGTTTTTGTATGACTTCCCATCCGAAAATCCCAAAACGCTTCTGAGGTTATGCGTAGGAGAGGAAAAGCATTGCTGCGAAGGAGCATTCTACTGCTGACCTACTAAACTAACATTGACACTGTGGGCTTGGAAACTGAAGAGTCAAAAATCAAACATGAAAGATCATGGCGAAATTATTTATTTGTGGTGACACAATTTCGCTATTAAAATGAAAGAGAATGGATAATGTGGTAGAGAAGAAGCTCTCAGAGCTAAGCCGTGGATTTGGAACTTCAAGTGGCAAACTTATCCGCGATACACCGCTTTTTAGCTGTACAGAATCATTGATCGATTTCGTAAGTTGCTTAGGCCGTTTTTTATTAAATGGGAGTTGAGTTGGGACGCATATCATCACAAACCCCTAAACCGTATTTGGGGCTAGCTGAAGCGTTTGGGATATAAATACAATATTTCGGTGATAAATCAACTTTACCATGATCATTTGACAGTTCAAAGTCAAAACTGAATTAGGTATCATTAAGTTCCTTCACTCTGTTCCTCATTTTATTTTGCACGTTTGCATTTCCTTCTATTTGCAAATAATATCCCAAGAGTATGTTGGAGGTGCACTTTCCTTCATTTGCGACTTTCGATAAAAGTCTTTGATGCAGCTAGGCGTTAGTAATTAACCTCCAAACAAAAAACTAATTTGAAAAATGGAGGAGTGCTGTTTTCCTCAGAAATGCACTTTTCATTTGAAAAGATCACAATTAACAAGTTGTCAAGAACTAAATTACAGTCACATATCATGAAAAGTAGGTGTCCTGAAATGCAGATTCAAGCAACAAAGTTTAAGGACTTTTCTAGTTCTGTTAGTCATTCTGAATGATATCTGGTATAAGGGCATTTTTGGTTAAAAAAATGTTCTGATGAAATGAGTAACAAGAAATTTACTGATTATAACTGGCATAAAAAGAAGCTCAAAAGGCCCAAGGGAGTACGAGTACTCTTAAAGGTATGAGAATATCACAAGAATATAGTTTCTGTAAAAGTTTCAAGAACTTATGAAAACCCATCATGGGCAACAGGATTGATGCAGCCAATCACGGGCTTTACTTGTGAGGCTTTTCAAGTGATGAGCCAGACTCCTATGTAGATTATTGTGGGTTTGATGTCCACCAAGGTTAAACATCTCATACAGTAAAAGATGAAGAAGCGGAATAAGGAGAGTCAAATGCTGCCTGTACTACCATCCAAAAGGCAAAACTAATGATGTTATATAGATAGTTGATGTCATATCAATAGGAAAGGCCAGGGTTGCATTGCTTAGATTATCCTTGTATCATTCAGTGGTTCTCTATCCCTTTCCTATGCTCAGTAACTCAACCAGTCTTAAGGATCTCTCAGAAGTAGATGAACTGTGGCATCATGGCCTAATACTGCTGCCTTGTGGTGTTAGGAGCTCAATGAGGTCATGGTTTGAGCCCCAGCCACTGTAGCATGACAGCCAGGGTCAAGGTCTTGATTAGTTAACCTACTTCTGAGATCCTAGTGACTGGCACCAAAGACACCATTTCACCTTTACCTAACATAGGAGACCTTGACCCTGGCTGTGTTACTACCCTTGCTGCAGTTGGAACCCTGACTTTGATGAGCTTCTTATAGCATGAGTTTATAGCTGGATGCCACAGTACTGTAGTAAAAGGTTCTATTTAATTTGAATTCATAACCCATTAGAAGTCATTGCTTGATTGCTATTCCCTTCTTACAGGAGCTTAGAAAGAGAAACAACTCAGATTCAAATGATGACTTGTTTCTATTGCGAATCGATGGCAACAATGAAAGCAGCATTGAAAGACTCAGAGATTATGAAAACCAGAAAGTTCCACATAAAACATACTCAACTCGAGGAGGTAACCTGATTCTTTTTGCCGAAAGTTTTTACAATGCCAAAAGAAGGAAGAAGAAACAAAGAAAAAATGCAGAGAAAAATCAATTTGATGATGTAATTTTCAATGGGACCTGTGAGGACCTTGCTGAATCAATACTGAGGTTTGGAAATGTGAGTATATAATACAAGATTATCTATTATCTCATTCATCATTCCTTTTACTTTTTGCTCCTTCCTGCTAGTAACAGTAGTATAGCTGAAACTGGAATCGTTCCTAACATAAGGATCTTTGCTGCTTAAGTTTTATATCCACACAGAGAACACACAAAGTCAGACAACCTTTAAGAGATGATTCTTTAACTTGTCCATTCAAGCCAACTTAAGGCTGACTTTTCACTTACTGTAGGCTAGTTGACTGACAAATTATTTACAGAGTTTCTAGTTATAGTATTCATAAGTCACAAGTTTTCTTGCACAGATAGAAGTCATACATACAGCTATGTTCTAGCAAGCTCTAGGTATTATGACATACAGCTATTGACATAATAGATACATAGTATAGGTTATTACGATCATCCAAGAAATTATATGTTCAGGAGACATAATAGATAAAGGTTTTATTCTTGTAAACATGTTCCAACTATTCCTAGGGAAGCCTATTATAGGTTTGCGGATTCACTCATTCGACCCCTATTTTAAGTACAGCTTACGGATTTTGCAATGCTTTTTCTACTTTATGCAGCTTCAGAAAAAGTCGTGTCTTGTGTTCTTCGGTGTGTATTGACATTTTGCATGCAGCTGCGGCTTTTAAGCGGGAAAAAGGCCACATACATTCTGAATTTCACAAGGAATGTGCATGAAGAGGGCTCTGTGGCGCCAGGAAACGAAGCAGGAAAAGTAACCAAGGGAGCAAGCCAACAAGCGATCGGATGAATGTCAATTGACAAGCTGTTGGAGCAATTAGTGTTTTGTCCACGAGTAATATTGATCGGCAGCTGCTTAGCCATTTATTTGATGGCGGATTGCGGCTTTACGGCGGTTTTGCGGCTTCTGGAACCCCTATAATAGGCCCCCTTCTAGCCGTTTGAAGTTTTTTTGTGTTTTCTGTTTTGTATTACTCAGAGCTTAAATCTGTCTACTGATATTTGTCTTCAAATTTTCAGGGAAACTTCCATTTTCTGAAAGATGGGAAGCACAACTTACGTGATGAGAGAGTCATTTCAGTTCGTCCCGGTTATTCTCCAATGAGATACGTAGCCAGTGCATCAAAACTTTGGGATCCAGGATGGGTCGAAAAATTGCTGACTGAAAAGGCAATAAAAGAGGCAAATCTTGAAAAATACAGGAAAATACAGCTACCGAAAATAGATGTTATTCCGTCGAGTGATTATGATCCTTTGTTAAGAGAGCGACCGAAGCCATACTCAAGGGTATCTTTGCCAGATTTATGTTATAAAAAGACTGATGGTGCTTTAGGGGGGAATGATGAGGAGGATAAATTAATTGGAGACAATGCATCAAGTGGTTATGCAAAGAGTTTTGTTTCGGAAGGTCATTCCCATGAACGTAAAAAACTACGTAGGAAAAAGACGATGCAGATGAATAAGTTAAGGCTGGAGATGCCCAAAGAATCATTGCCGAAGATTGAGAATTATGATTATGATGATGATGATGTCAATGAAAGCGAGTCTGAGTGGAATATGCAAAGAGAGACATCGAGAAATGTGATTGACAGGACTTTTGATAATCTCAGAGAGAATGTTAAAAGAATAGCTCTTCCCGCGATAAAGCTGGTAGCGATATTCGAGATGATAGAGCTAAGGGCGATATAGTCGATAAAGAGCAATCTGGAGATTTGAAGATGGAGTCAAGCAGGTCATCTTCCGTCGCGTCTTTGTTTCACAAGTCGTTTGATTATGCTGCCTTGCAACCTGATCAAAAAGAAGACCTCATTTCTCAATTGCTCTTACAAGGCATCGCGAAAGAGGCGACGGATGTAGATAGCTTAATAAGCAACGAAACTAATGAAAACATTAATGTAAACAAAAACAAAATTGATCTAACAGACCGCGTTTCACTCCCTACTATTCAAGGCACTTCACTCCCCGATTCTCAGAGCTCTAAAGGCTTCAAAGGCAACGCATTACACCGCGGTTTACCATCAGCAAATTCATCGAAATCGAAAAGCTCGAAAGATGGAAGCATCAAAACCAATTCAACAGGACTTGTCATATCATCCATTACAAAGCTACCCCCTATAAGATCAGAGCCTGCAACGCCAAATGTCAGTAGACAGGATGAAGTTCCGGGGGACTTCCAGCAGGTTAAATTACCTCCAATTTACAGAAAATCGCTTGGTGTTACAAAATCAAATCGCTCACTCAATGAAAGCGAAGAGGACCTTGGTGATTTGTTTGTTGGGGGACGTGCAATCGATGTTAATGATGTTGATATTGTTGTTTATGATAATAAAGAATCCGAGCAAAGTCTCCCTGATGTTGGGCAGGATTTAATGCAGATAACAGAACAAGGGAATAAGAAGATAGATGATGCAGACAGAAAAGCCGAAATGCAGGAGAATATTAATGCTCAAGGTATCGCAAAGCATCTTTTTTTTATTAACTTAATACATTTTAGCCTTAGCGGTATTTAGTATATTTTAGCTGCTGGATGTTTGCGATTCCTAAGATTTTTGTTAGATAGACATGGTCGGTTTTTATACAGACGAATTGGTATTAAGAGGGGACCCGCTTACTCAATAACTGTTATACAGAAGTCTCATTAGGGGGTTTTAGCGCCCCAAATGTTTGTAAATTAATCGCTGACAAGCCTTCTAAAAAGCTTTACAAGATTTTAATGAAGAAACAGTACCCAAATTTTTCAAAATTTGAATTCGAACTGAGGAGAATTGACTATCAAGGTGTGGTGAGTTGACTAGAACACAGTGGTTAGTTGACCTGAAATGTGTAGTGGCGATTTGGTCGTGTGGCTCGTTGACCAGAAACCCTCATTTAGCGTATGACACAAGTTGGATGTGAGCTGCGATCTCTCAAAACAAGATCCAAACTCTTCCTTCCTCTTTTAATTCAAGATTTATCGACAAACATGGCTTACACTACCTAAAACAGTGTCTTCTATTTTAGATAACCTAACTACGCGTGAGTCAAAGCCTGGTCACCAGTCTCCTGATAGTGGACGTAGCACTGGCACTGGCCTGACAAGCCTTAGCGACGCTAAAATTGGTCAACATGAGTACGTTTTAAACAAAGAACCAATGACACCGGTTGTGGAGGAATCATCAAGAGCGTCAATCGCAAGCAAAGGGCTAAGCAGAGAAGGCACCTTAAATCGAACGTCTGAAAGCTTAAAACAGAAGAGTTTCATTAGCGAAAAATCAACCAGTCTTAAGGGGTCTTCTCTTGCAGAGCAAGTCGAGGACAGTCTTTTACTCATCAAAGGTCTGGGACCCGACGCTGTTGTTGGTGTTACTAATGAAGACCAGGATGTGTTTTCACAAGGGCTGAAATTAGATTCAAGGGAAAGTAAAGACAGCAGAGGTCAGATAAATGGTACGGAATTTTCTTGTCTTTAGTAAATTTAATCTAGAGTACAGTAGCCCGAGGGATGTTAATACAATGAAGGCTGGGAAAATCAGTGCTAAAGAGATATGACCTGTAAGAGTTCTTTTGTTAATTTCTTTTTATTGTTTTTGACAATCTAGTTCTTTCTTCAGATTATACTTCGAGTGCCGAGGCTGGAGAAACGTTAGTTGATGAAGGAGTTATTGTTGACGAAGAAAATTTAAAAAATCAAGAAAACAAATCAGGTAAGTCTTCACTTTCTACAGATCAGACCTTACGTCATCATTATCATCATCATCTTAGTCATGATCATGATAATCATCATCATCATCAGCATCATCATTATAATGGATTGTCATAATCATCATCATAATTTTCATCATCATAATCACCATGACCATCATCTTCAACATTATCTTCATCAACCTCATTTTCTCATCATGACCATCATGGTTACTTCATCATTAGCATAATCATTATCATCATCTTCATCATCATCATCACCGTCATCATCATCGTCGTCGTCGTCATCGTTACTTCATCATTAGCATAATCATTACCATCATCATCATCATCGTCATCATCTTCGTCGTCATCATCCCTATCGTTATCTTCATCATCATCATCATCATCATCATCATCATCATCATCATCATCATCACCACCACCACCATCATCATCATCGTCGTCATCACCATTAACATCATCCTTATCCTCATTCCATTCATTATCATGATTATCACCATTATCCCAATCATCATCACTATCTTCATCATCATCACCACCATCATTATGATCGTCATCATCATCATAGACATTGTATATCTTGTATTTACTGTAGAGCATAAGGCCAGTGATGGCGTTAATAACAATGCATATTGCCTATTATATTCGTAAGTTCTACGTGTTGTATGTCCAATCTTCTATGTCCTAGATTCTTCTTCTCCCACCCTCAGATATCCGTACTTTAGGAATCGCTACTTCCGCTGGTTAAACACAAAATGACCACATTTGTCATCAATTTTCTTGCATTAGATGAGAAAGAAGATAGCTTATTACTTGGAAGAACCTACACAGATATGAAAACAATCACTGAATCACTTGATATCACGCTTGATGATAATGATAATCATGATGATCAATCAGAATCAGATCAAAGGAGTTCAGAAGGAAGTTTCATTAGCTCAGGGTTGCTGCATGCCCAAGCAAGAGCTGCTGCGCATTCCGCCTTGTCAAGGCCTAAGTCTGGAATTGATCTTATTGAAGATATGAAGATTGCGTCAGTTGCTTTTGGTCAGTTATTCGAAGGAAATATTCGTCAAGGTATTTATTTGTTGTTTTGTTTGTTATTTCATTGTTGCTTGTGTCAGTCATTCATTGTTTATCTTTTTAATATCTCAGTGATAGCTCAACTCTCTGAAAACTTGAAATTTTTCAGTGTTTCTGAGGAATGATTTGCCACTCCCTTGCATGAATTGCCGTCCTTGTAATTTTTATTTGATTACGTTACTTTTAACAATCTTACATTTCTTTATATTGAACAATCAATATTATTTTGTTCATTTTTTGCTTTCTTACATATTCACCATGACATTCATCCATTGCAAAGTTTATCTATTATTAGTCGTTTCGGTCTTTCCAGTAATTTTAATCTTTGTCATATACTTCTTCAAGTTAAATGTTTTTCATATTTGTATATGTTTGATAAGTAAATTCATATATATATTTCCTCTAAGTAGCGCCACCCTCTTTTAAGCACCGCCCTCTAATAAGCCTAAGCGCTGCACCTACATGTGGTGCATGTTAGAAGCAATCGTAGAAAGTGGATTTCGAAAGGACCGTATGAGTTCACAGGTACTCTATTTTCTTTTTTTCTAAATACGTTTATTAAAGGACATATTAGCTTTCTCGTATGCATTTTTGTTTCTTCATTAATTCGTTTCCTTGTATACTGATCTATATTTATTATATTTACTTTTTGTTTCCTGTATATTTACTTTTTATTTACTTGATGAATTAAAGTTTAATTTTCAAAATATTTTCGCTGTTTGATGTTCTTTTTTTTTCATTTTTAGAAGCTACTAGATCTGCTAAGAGTAGAAGAAACAGAGCTGGTTCTGAGTTGGTTTCAATTACCAGAAGTTTGGATTCTAAAGATGCAAACAGGAAAAGATCAGTATCTGCACTTTCAATGATGGCAGCAAAACGAATGAGTGAGTGGCCAAAGTTTTAAATCTTTATCCAACTCAGTTGACATTAAAACTGGATCAGCTATTGCATAACCCTTTTCGAAACACATATGTTGGTTTTTGCTAGACTGGTGTAGCGTAGATGTCATGGTGTTTTCGTATTTGTGAGTTCTACCTCCATATATTCCCATCATATTGTCGTGAGAGTCCTGATGACAACAGTCAGCCTTTTTTAATGAGCAACTAGGGTGATCGTTCCAAAATATTAGCCTTGCATTACATCAGCAATTTTTCATCACCTGACCTGCATTAACAATTAAATTTGCTTGCTGGCTTGTTTGTTTGCTTTATTGTTTGTTTGTTTGTTTGTTTGCTTGCTTGCTTCCTTACTTGCGTGCTTGCTTGCTTGCTTGCTTGCTTGCTTGCTAGCTTGCTATCTTGCTTGCTTGCTTGATTGCTATCTTATTTGCTTTCTTGCTTGCTTGCTTGCTTGCTTGCTTGCTTTTTTGCTTGCTTGCTGGCTTGCTTGCTTGCTTGCTATCTTGCTTGCTTACCTGCTTGCTTGCTTGTTCGCTTGATTGTTTGCTTGCTTGCTTCCTTACTTGCGTGCTTGCTTAATTGCTTACCTGCTTGCTTGCTTGTTTGCTTGCTTGCTTGGTTGCTTGGTTGCTAGGTTGCTTGGTTGCTTGCTTGCTTGCTTACTTCCTAATAAAGACCAAAAATGAGAGTTGTTTAGTTTTGATAATTTTTTAATGTTCATTTTTTATGTTTTTAGATACTGTTGATATTGATAAACTAAAAGCAAATGTCACCAGCCTGGAATCTCTGATCGATAAGAAGCTTAATCAGTCAAGTCATGGGCAATTGGCAAAGCAGGAAGACGATCAAGAAAAAGGTAATAATAATAATCATCATCATCATCTTAAAAAGTTAAAACTGTATTCTATATATATATCTATGGATTAAATTCACTTTTTTGAACAAGCAACTTGGCCAGCCGTCAAAGTTGCTCAGAATATCTCGTCCTGTTATATGCTGATATTCTAGAACGAAAAACATAATTTTAGATCTCATTTACCAAGATCTGAACTAACCGTATGCTTATTAGGGCCAGGCGTAGCGTTTTTTTATTCTTTAGGACGGCAGCCCCAAAAAATCCGTGATTGCAGCCCCACACTGTCTGTAGGCTTCTTAGGGCCGTAGCAGCTTTTGTTCTTTAGGAATGCAGCCCCCAACAATTTATAATTGCAGCTCCCCGACTCACTATAGGCATGTTAGTGCTGTAGCTAAAAACTAAAAAAATTTATGACATTTATTTTTTGAGTATGTACTGTTTCTATTGTTTTATAGACAATTTAGCCCCCTCCTCCCATTTTCTCCTTCCTACCTTTCTGCTTGTAAAAAGCGTTCTTGTCGAGATCAGAACTTGAGACTCTTCTTTCGTGCGCTTAATGCGTTGAAAAGATGCTAGCACACCCGTGTAAAACTAAATAAATTAGCCTTTTTCGTCCATTTTCTTTGCCATTTCTTCTCATTTTGGACTTTTCTGTCCTTTAGATCACTCTGTTGGTGACAACTTGGGCTCCGACAAGTCGTTCCCAGCAGCTTCGATAAAGTCTGATGGTCTGTCTGACAAGGACATCCGAATGGACATTATAGGGTATGGTAGTGTGGAAAAATCATCAACAGTCGAAGAAATTGTAGTTAGGAAGGAAGAGGAAGCTTTAAACAACCAGAATGGGCCTAATGTTGTCGAGAAGGAATCGGAAACGGACGAGGAACAATTCAGATTAGCCTTGAATGCAATTGTTGATGAGGTTAAGGATTTAAAAGAGAAAAAAGCCCCAAAACAGAAAAAAGGACGCAAGGTTCGTATAAGTGAAGATAAATTTAATATAGTACGTGACAGGACATCGGCCTCGCCGCCATTTTATGCTGGGAAACCCAAAGAGAGTAAGGCACCCAAAGGACTGAGTCGTGTTGCGGAGAAAAATAAGAAACAAACTGATGGTGATGCGAGGAAGAATCAGAAAGTTGTAGGGCAAAAAGGGAAGAAGAACGCTGGAAAGAAAGAGGGTAAAGTTACTAGTGTTAAGAAGAAACCAGGAAAGAGTAAGGCGAAGGGTGATGAGGATAAGATTTTGAACGAGGGAGACAAAGTTAAGGATGATAGAGAAACTGCGAATGGAAAAGACAATAATGCCAATGATTTGGATAAATATGATGTTCCAATCACTATAAAAACAGCCGTGGAAAAGCCTGTTGTTAGGAGTGATGCTGGGTTGGATAGTAAAGCGAATGCGGAGGAGAGCCCTGATGGAAAGGTGGGAGAAACTAAAGGCCTCGAACATCGTGACAGTGAGCTGAGAAGGGATTTGACGATGACTGAGACTGAAACTGACGGTTCTGTTATTTTGTCTGTCAATGAAGATAGTAGTGATGATCGGGTCGCAGCTGCGAGAGCGAAAGGAAGGCAGTTGGCTGCTGAGAAACGAAGGCTTAAGGTTGAGCAGAAGCGAAAGGAGAGAGAGGAGGCGAAGAAGAGGGCGCTAGCCGAGGCTGAACGGGCTGAGAAGCTGAGATTGCAGGAAGAGCTGGATATGCAGAAGAGAGTGGAAGAGTATAAGAAACAGAAGGAGCTGGAAGATCAGGAAAGATCGAAAAGAGAGGAGGAAGAACAGGCTAAACTGAGGAGATTGGAATTTGAAAGAGATAAGGAGAAGAGAGAAAGGGAGGAACAGAAGAGAAAGAAGGCTGCTATGGCTGCTAGATTGAAAATTGAAGAAGATTTACGTAAGGAGAGAGAGAGAATCGCGAGGCAAATTGAAGAAGAGATGCGACGTCAGGAAGAAGAGAAATTAAAACAGATGGAAGAACATGAAAGATTGGAATATGAAAAGCAGAAGAAACTCGAGGAAGAAGAGAGGTTGAGACAGGAAGAAGAAAGGCAAAGATTAGAACGAGAAAGACGTTTGATCGAAGAGGAAGAATTACGAATCAAGATGCAAAGGCTGGAAGAGTTTCATAGAATGCTGCTTGAACGTGCGAAATTTTGGGAGGGAATGAAGAATAGTAAATGGTTTTTAGAGCTGAATCAACGATTGACAAGAGCTTTTACATTTTCATACTTTGATTTGTTACCAGCGATGCTGTTTCGCTTCACTGATTTGAGGCCTTATACGCCGAAAGAAAGTTCATCGAAAAAGCTGCCTCCAATACCAGAAGAAAAGTAAAATTAGTAAGACGTTTTATTTATTAGATTTTATATGCTTTAAGCTGAATTGGGCTGAAATCATAACTTTGTATATTAAGGGGGAAGATGATTTCATAGCTAGCATTACTGGTAAAGTACAAAGTACAAAGTCTGTCGACCTACGATAAGATTATAACTAACGTCAACTATTTGTAGCTGCTAACTTAAGTCGACTTGTCAACAATACAAGTCAGAACTTATAGAATACTGTTGATCAAATTGATCAAGTTGATCTGCAAGAGCGCTCAAGTCGACTAATATTGACGGAACTCAGTTGTTAACTAATTGCAGAAGTAGATATTTAGTCGTTTGCTCCTTGAGGCCCTGTCCAAACGATCAAATATGTTTGTCACAGCATTTGAAATTCTTTTTATCGTCAAGCAATGTTTGACCGTTGGACCAGCCGGCAAACATTGCTTGGCAATGGCAAGCAGAATTTGCTAGGCAATGTTTTCGAAAACCTTCAAATACAAACATGTTTGATGAGAAATGTTTGTGACGTCATCAAACGGTTATCATTATTCTGTATATTTCAATTTTTTGACAGCTAATCAATGTCTTGGAGTTACATACAAGGTCAGCAATATTTGATCAATATAAACTATAGGGTTGTTTAAACTGGTTGTTTGTAAGGGTTCCCCTATAAAATGATTCGATTTCATGGTTCTTGGATTTTGATGTTTGGTATTTTTACTGTGGTATAGAGATGATTCCATGAACTTTCTCTCTTTGATTAGCGAATCCTGTGAATGTTTTTCTATTGATTACAATATAATTGTAGGGTATGTTAATTTGTATATGATGGGCAAAGCAAATGTTGATGTAAATTTTAAAATGTGATTAGATAGAATGATGTGGTACATACATTGAAGACTTTTATTTTGCACATTTCTGCGTCAAAAAGCAAGGCCTTGGTTTAGACTGAATGAAATGTAGGAACATGATTTAGCACTTAAAGGCCTTCAAGAATCCTAGCTTTCAGCTAAACCCTTGTCTTCGCTTTCGAAAAACTCGCTAAAATTCGGTCTAAAATCCATGGTACTATAAACATTTTTGCAGGCACTGTCACCAAGTGTGCATGCAGTTTCAGTTGTTAGTTCGACGAATAGGATTCCTTACTCTTCCCTTAGCCCAACTTTGGAACTGTGCGCCGACTAGACTCATAACAGAAAAACTAAGAAAAGACCACGTAGCTTACTGCTTGCTTTCAGCTAGAGAGCTTCTTGCGGCGAAGAGTTGAAAAATAAAGTCGAAGCAGGAACACCGCGGCGCAAGACACAAATCAACTATGTTCTTTAAAATGTTACTAATATTTTAAATGCTTCTTCAGAGTGTCCTTTATTTAGAGCGCACATGTCGACAGATCAATTGCGACAAATTAGGTCAAAAACCGCCGTTTAGCAGACGGTAACTTGTTCTGACTTTCGCAATGTCGATATACACTCTTTTTCTTTTATAAGAACCAGGAAATTTTAATCGAGGTTGGCTGTTCTTAAGATTTTGCCGTTTTTGAGCCTGAAATGTTCTTAATCTGTTCTTAATTCCTTGGTTACTTAGATATCTATATATTTTTTAATGAAAGTCTATGGTGGTACTAGGTTTGTGTGAAAATGCAGCAATCTTGTCTATTTCTTTGTTTGCTTGCTTTTTACGTTCAGTTTGACTGTCTGGCTTGCATATTTAGCTGATATTCTTAGCGCTTTTTAAAAGGCCAGCCTCAGCTTGTTCTTAATTTGTTCTTAAAATCTGGGCGAAATCCAGGCTCGTGTTCTTATAAAATTGTTCTTATAAAAGAAAAAGAGTGTAAGCCTTGCTAAAACCCCAAGCAAGATCCGTCAGTGACTTTGCCGGATTCCTAGCGTCGATTATTGAGGGATTGTTGTTGCTGTACATAAGCAGGTTGCAAGTGCGCAAAGCCAACTTGCAATGAATTAGTATTTGCCGGGCAACTAGAGGTCATTTCCTTGTTTGCGCAAATATTGAACGTCGCTTCCCACCCAAAACTCAAAAAATATAGAATTTGTATGTACTTTAGAATAATAAAATAAAAATTTCATAAGACGCCAGGTAGAGCAATGACGGCTTAGAACAAATAATTGTTCTTGGTGTGAAAAATGTCAGTTGGTGGAAAAGGGGTGAGCGAACAAAATAGAACACAACAAAATTACTTTAGTATCCTTGATCCCTTGAACTTAAAAATTAAACTACTCGCTAAATGCTTCCGAAATTTATAATTTTACGAATTTTTTACAAAGTTAGATGAGTTTGAGTTTTCCAATGAGAAATCCCACGCCCCAAGCCCCATGCCTGGACAAAGAGGGAAAGAGAATAACACCCACACCTACCGTCATAGGAAGAAGTATTCATTTGAATTGGAAAATTGTAGAGTTTCTTCTTAAATTTGTTTTCAATTTTTATGACCTATTTATCATTGACACTTTTTGAAAAATTGCTAATCTCCATCATTAGTGCCTGAGATTCAGACTATCCCCTTTTGCTATTTGTCCGTCTGTCTGTATAGGAACTTGGTACCTGTTGCGACCAGCGTGGAAAGTATGTTCGTAAGAGTAGATAAGTCCCGTAAAGTCTGCCAAAGAAATATAAACAAAAAAATACATACAGAGTGGTAATAAAGATTGATATGTTTAAAATAGTGCTTTAATTTTATGATTCATAAGGAAGTAAAGTAATTTCACAAGTTTGCCGTTGATTAGCAGCCGGGGAGCTTGCACGCACAAAGAGAAGAAACAGAAAACATGGCGTCCATATCAGAGGATGATAGTGGAAGTAGCTCGGGTTTATGGGGAATTGCAAGACGAACTTCAAGAAGAATCTCAAAGAAAAAGAGTCGTTCATCCCCTGATGTCAGGAAAAACTCATCCCCAAGAAGTAAGCCTTTATTATTTCAGGAATAAAACTTTATCATCTTCAAACAAAGGAAGGCCTAAACACAAACACAGCATGTCACTGTAGAAATCTCTTTATTTCATTAAGGGCATCGAGGAAATAATTGGGCTGTATGTGAAGGATTTGAGGAAGTTTAAACATGATTTTGCATAATCATCGTTATTATACTGCTGTGAGTGTTGCGAATTTTATTTGCAAATAAAACAAAACTCGAGAAGTTTAGCCAGGAGGAGGGGAGGCCTACTCTTATCATCGGGATGACGTCCTACCAGACTTGAGACGATTATTAAAAGTCTCGAAATTGCTTTCCTCGAAAGTTTATTTTCGTCATAAAATAGAAATTATGGAAAGGGTTGTTTGTTGCAAAAAACCGGAAATAGAAAGCGAAGAAGCCATTTTCGAAATCGGTTTGTTTTTAAACTTTTTCTTCAAAATGTTTTCTGTATTTTTTTAAATGTTAGCGCCCCATTATTATCCCACAACGGGCCATCTAAAGCCGATTGTGGTAACCCTAAAATTCAATAAACTTTATTTCCTTTTTCTTTAATTGAAACACAATTATCTTCTTATCGCATCCCAGAACAGGTTGTTTCTTTGTCCTTCAAACAATGCTTATTTTACTTTCAGAAACATTGCTTCCAAGTGAACTCAAAGCATCAGCTGTTTTGGGCATTCTGCAACAGAAACTCGCTTTTCTCTCAGGTAGGTTTCCTTAGAGAAATTATTTTTCTTTATTTTCTATGACCCGTTCTTAAATTCCTGGCGCATTTCTTTACACCCACAGTATTTTTCCTCTCAACAAATTCTATTGGAATTTAGGCACTACTCGCCAAAGGATCAAATATTGTTTGTCAAACATCCGAAATTTGCTTATTAAACGCAATGTTTGAACGTCCACGTCACAAAAAATTTTACCCATTAGAAACTCTTTACTGGAATTTAGGCTCTTGCCAAACGGCCAAAACATTGTTCGTAAAACATCTTAAATTTGCTCATTTACTAAGCAATGTTTGAATGTTTTGCTACGTCACAAACAGTGTTTGCTAAGTAAAAATTGCTGAAAATTTCTTTAAGAAAGTTCAACAACATTTTTTTGCGTGACAAAATCGATTTGTTCGAACAAGAATGTTTTGTGACGTAGCCACACACGTTTGTGACCTTTTGCTTAACATGCAAATTTAAATGTTTGACAAGCAATGTTTGATCGTTTGCCAGAGTTTCGACTATCAGATCGCAAAAAATTAAGAAACTCAAATATATTTACAACTGAAAAATTTTCTGCATCAATTTTCGGAAACTTCCAGTACTTGACCAATCCCTTAATCTTTAGTTTCTTAAAAAAACATCCTTGTAATTGCTAGAAATACGTTTTTAAGAAAAATAACTTGCTCTAATTCTGCTTCAGGTGGGTTAGACAAAAATGGAAGATGCATCATTACTGTACAAGCGAATAAAGATCACAAAAATAATAATCAAAATGCGACGTCATATTACGAAGAGCTGTCAACAACATTACAATATCTTGATAGAATACCAAGGTGAATCATATTATCGTTATCATAATTAACTTAGCCTTATCTTTTCGAAGATTGAGTTACCTTTTAAGGGTATCTTGAATCTCTTTTTATCTTCTTAGTTTTCCAAGTTGTCGCTTAGACTCGCTAGAGTCTTTGTATAGCTCATCAAAACTATTTTTAGGCTGATTTTATAGGAGGAGTCTTAAGGATCATCATCATCATCATCATCATCATCATCATCATCATCATCATCCAGAGTTGCAAAAAGTTATTGACCTTCCTCCAAACCTGAAATTTTTGTAACCAACCTTCCTCATTTTAACATGATATAAAATTGCCGAAAAAACAGCCAGACAGACTCCTGCACGCACGAGACAAAAACGTGTACATAGGGACCTTCCCAGATCGCTTGTATGTTTTAGCGTAAGTGTTACAAAGGTGGCAATCAGGCTTTAATATCAGGGAGGCTACAGTCTTAAGAGGGTGATTCATAAATTGATTCCAACTTTCTAAGCTAAAGGATATCACAGCACTGTAGGGACCTACAAAGGGTTGACAAGATAGATTTTCTTTCTTTTAGCTGTAGCAAAAATATGAAAAGTCGTTCTACTACCTTCCTCAAAAGACCTTCCTCATTGTAGGTTGTAGCCAAAAGGTTTTTGAAGTTTTTCCTTCCTCCTTGTTAAACCAGGTGTGTAGGTGTGTAGTAGCCTTGTTTTGCGTGTCGCATACTGGTACAGTTAATTAATGGCTTTATTTTGCAATGTGTTCCAATCGTTGATTACTCTCTGCCTTAATAATTTTCGAACATTTTGAGGTGCATGTGCGTTGCTTTTTGAGAACTTATATCACATCGTATTTGCTTACAAAAGATTTACTAATCAGATTCGTTGATATCAATTAGGTATCAGATGAACTTAGTTTGCATTTTTACACACGTATATGAAATATGTCATTATCATTGTATTCTAGGATTCCTTGTTCAACGTCAGACTTTTGCTTATTATAAAACCTGATGATTTTTGGGAAAAAAGACGATCCAGCTTTGGATATAAAATACAAAAATCTGGCAATGGATATGATGTAAGTTTGGAGCATTGTCGACCTTTAACAAACCTCTTGATGTATTAAGATATTACTTGCCCCTCTCTATCAAGTAGTCCCTCCCGCATTGGCTGCAAGAAGCCTTTCGAGAATTTCGTTAGGCCGTAGCCAAATGATCAAACGATGTTTGTCAAACATTTAAGATTTGCTTTGCAAGCAATGTTTGACCGTTTGGCCACGTCACAAAACATTGCTTGACATGAAGAATCTGCTATCAGTGTTTCTGAGAAACTTCAAAACATTTTCTGGCTTTCACAAACAAAAATCTGTTTGAATGGTATTGTTTTTGGACGTGGCTAAACGGTTAAACATTTGTTGGACAAGCAAATTTGGGAAACTTGATTGTTTGGCTAGAGCCTAGCTCGTTATGCTCTGGGGAATCGTTGGCAGTTCTTTGGCCATAAAGCTTCTAAATTTAAGGTACCTGGGGATAGGCACGGTCTAGCCAAGGGTTTCATATTTGGCAATGTTGTTCTTGGGAAAGGCCATGCTTGCAGCCTTAGCAGTCCGGGCAAGGGTATTACTTTCTGGAATGGCTGGAATGGCTGGTATGGCTTGGAAATGAGAATCTACCCAAGGGTATCATTGTTCAATATTAGTCTAGCCAAGGGTATCATTTTTGTAGAAAATGGCCCAGCCAAGGGTACCATTCTCGTGAAAATTAGTCTTGCCAATTAAGTACCCCTATTAAGTATTTAGCCAAGAACCCCTCATGTCATGGCGTAAAATGTTCAAGTCCTTCTACTTGTAGTACGTACGTAACGTAAAATGTCATGCTTTCTCCTTGCAAGAGAAAAAGGTGTTACATTGACACATTGTATGAAATGATTTCTCAAAGGTTTTATTTATGTTATTTCTTTATTTGTCTAGACTATCTTATTATCGACGCTATCAAAAATATACCAGTATGTTGAACAATCAGAATTGACATCAGAACTGGATGGTTATCTTCAGTATGATCATGACGCCTGGATCAAACTACGTTTTGTAAGTAGACTTATTACCTGAGTTGGAGTTACTGCATCGCTATTGAATTGAATTGCTGGACGCTCAAACTGCTGATAAAAACAGCAGCAATGTTAACATTATTCAATATGAGCCAAATTTAGGACTTGCTTGGGACGTACGCAAAACCCAAAACACAGTATGCAAAACATTACTACCACATCAAGCAGAATAACCAACCACATCACGAATAATAACCAACCACAGTAGTGTTTATCCACCACAGTAAGCAAAAATACCACTACATCAAGCATAATAACCCACCACAAGTAGTGATTATCCACCACCGTACGCAAATATCACCACAACAAGCATAATAACCTATCATACCAAGCATAATAGCCAACACCAGTAGTGCCTATCCACCACAGTCCGCAAAGAAATACCACCAGAGTAGTGCTTATCCCCCACAGTGATGCGTATATAGATTCGCTAGCATGTGTTATGTACAAAAAATGTAAGCAACTTTTTAGCAACTTTGAGAGCTGAAATGTCAAAATCTTTAACATTCTTAAGCAATGGTTTCTCTCCCTTACAAAGTGTCAACGTAAATGAATATAGTGATTATCCACCACAGTACACAAAAAACGCCACCACATCAAACATAACCCATCACAGTAGTGCGTGTCCACCACAGTACGTTTAAAATACCACCACATCAAGCATAGTAACCCACCATATCAAGTATAATTAACCCCAGTAGTGCTGATCTACCACTTTATGCAAAAAAATACAACCACAGTAGTTGCTATCCACCACCCACCACAGTAGTGCGTAAGTAGATTCACCAGCGTGTCTTAGGTACAATGAATGTTAAGCAGCTTTGAGTCAACTTTGAATCAAAACTTTTACATAGCTATGGTTCCTCCCCCTTTCAGAATGCCAAAGTGAATGAATATATGCATAAAACGATTTTTCTTGCAGAATCTGGAGAAGTTTATCGAGAAACACGCAATAACAATGAGACAATTAAACGAAATATCATTTATTCTTGAAGAGAAGACCATTCCAGAAAATGCTGAACTATGTCGCGATTTTCTAACCGAACACGATTTACTACAAAGCCGAATATTTGAAATAATTGAGAATATCTTCCCACTTGGGGAAAGTGTGTTACAAGAGCTACATCTCCCTGGTGAACCTTTGCCTGGTGACCCTGTGGCAGCGTATAGCATGGACAGTTCGCTTATTGACGTAGAAATTGCGATGGACGGGTTGAGAGTTAAAGAGAAATCTATAATGGAGGCTTGGCAAATGAAAAAGAGGCTACTCATGCAGTGCTTGAGATTCCATGAATACGAGGAAGGATATTACAAGGTAGACTATCTCTCCTTTCCACTATCTTGTAGTTTTCTATAACTCAAGGACTTTGCAACTGGTTTTTATCCAGGGCACGGGAATTCGTGTACCAGAGTTTCTTTCACAGCCTACCACAACCAGACAGAGCAAGATGGTATTTCGAATATTGAAAACGTGGGATAAGTTGCCCATACCTAATTTTAAGGAGCAGTGATAACCACTTTGTACAATGGAAAAAGGTAAAGATGTGTAGTGATAAAAATGTTTAATGCAAGAATTTTGAATTTTTGGAAAGACGAACACTACCAGAAACTTTTCCCATCACTAGCTCGCTTAATCACTATTTTTCAGAAATTTTCTAATAAATTTGTGGCACCAAAATGGGCGTTGGTCTCATTCGTAGCCAAAAAAGGGCGTGGTCAACAGGAATTTCTTTGGTACTCTTCCCAAAACCCACTGTACTTGGTCAAATGTACAGTTATAAATTGTCCTTAAAATCAGTTTGAAGGTGCCACCCATTTTCATACACGCCCATTGCTCTCTTCATGTCATATAATGTTTTTACGTTTGTGTTAAGGTTCTTGACTGGGTTACTGAGGCAGGTTTTGAAAAACTGAGTGAAAATTGGGACATTGGAGATTCATTAAATTCTGCTGAAGCTTTGAGAAAAGAACACGAACAATTTGAAAATATGACAAAGGTATTTAATTACAATCAGAATCATTTCCATCACGATCGTCATTATTATTCTTATCATCATGTTCATCATCATCATCATCAACATCATCATCATCATCATCATCATCATCATCATCGTCGTCGTCATCATCATCGACATTATCCTCATCTTTATCATCATCATCATCTTTATCATCATGATCACCATCATCATCCTCATCATATTCATTATCATCATCATTATCATCATCATTATCATCATCATTATCATCATCATCATCATCATCACCATCATCATCATCATCATCATCATCATCATCATCATCATCATCATCATCATCAGCATCAGCATCGTCGACATCATCATCACCATCATCATCATCATCACCATCATCATCATCATCATCATCATCATCATCATCATCATCATCATCATCATCATCATCATCATCATCATCATCATTTAAGGCATCTATGTAGGCTGGGGACGTACTCTGACTGGATATTGTTTAACATCTTCTTCATGCAACGTTCATATTGACTATAATGAATTTAATTCCTTTCAGCCATACATTGATATGTTTGGACAACTAAGAGAGCAATGTCGTAGTATGATACGAGAAGATCACTATGCAACAAAAGAACTTAAGCATCGAAAGAAATACCTTGATATGATTTGCAAGAGTTTTGCTGATTACATGGAAAAGAAAAGGAAAATGCTGTTTTTATCTGTCAAATTTCATAAGCATGCTGCTGAGGTATGTCTTATAGTAGCTAATTTCTCTGGAAGATTGCGGACGTCTAGAGGAAGGGAATCCTTTCCTTGTGCAACGACCTGTGTTGCAGTCGCTTTCGCTTCAAGAAGGTGTGCGGCAATGTTTTCTTCAAATTCACATTGGAGTAAAAGTGAAAGAAGGGATTCAAACCACAGCGTTTCTGCTCAATTATTTCCCTTTTTGCAAGTTATTTGCATCCTGTTGCCTAAGTTTCTGCAGATTTTTTCAACATTTATTGTCTTAGATTCCCTTTATCTCTTTTTCTTTCATTTTTCACAAATTCGAAGTAAAATTTGCTGCACTACTTCTCATACAGCGTCCACAATCCCGGTCATTGCACTTAGAGGTGATTCCCTTACTCAAGATGTCTGCCATCTTCCAGAAAAATGTCGCGCCGATCCAGGCCTTTTTGAAAAGGTCTATAATTGCATTGCAATAGAAATCATATCGGCTCTAAACACCCTCACTTTCTCACGTACTCACGCTTTCGTTACGTTACGTTAAGATACGTTCGTACCATATGTAACGTGTTTTATTCCTTCTGCTACAGTTTGCTCGCCGGCAAGATGACTTGTTGGATTTCCTATGCACAGAATCAGATGCGTTAGCAGAAAATGTTGCAAAGGCAGAAAGTGTGTTGGATTCTTTACGTGAAAGGATGGAAGGTTGGTTGCAGATTTTATTCCATTTCATAGTGTAGAAATAGCATAAGACTCCATTTACACGGGAGAAGAAGGTGCGGATTCAAAGATTCGTACCTATTGGGTACGATATGGGTCGATTTCCTTGCGTTTACACTTGAACGGATCGGGAACGGAACTAAATGGGACCGCTTTTCATGTCGCAAACAACAACAAACGATCCATTTCCCAAAAAGGAAGGGGTCCATGCGTACCCATGTAAAGAAAGGTCTTAGACAAGCCGATCGGATTCATTCCCGTATAAACGGGATCTAAATCCACCGCTCGTCCTGATTTGACGTATAAACTCCACATTTTGATGCATTTTGATGTGCTTTTGGTATTAGCTAGGGCTTCTCTTTATAAGTCTCTCGAGTCTACAACCTATCCACAATTAGAATCACTATACCCAGAGGGGGGCGCTAATTAGAGGGGATGCTCATTGGAGGGAGGGTCTTTTAAAGAAAAAATTATAAATCTACAAATAAAGAACATAGCTTTGAAATACAAACAATCGTTTTTTAAAAAATTAATATTCCATACCTATCACACTTGTCATTAGGCCTAGTATTTAGATGATGTCAATTTTTTCCAAGTCCGAATCCTCGTCGATTTGCATACTGTAAATACTGGAGTGGCATCTTAACTAAATGGTCAACATCTTCAAATGGATTTTAACTGGCTCAGTCAGTATTTGCAGCTGAGACTCTGATACGGATAACTGATGACCATTGTGACTATTTGCTGGTCACCATCTGTCTTTATTATATTTGTGGAGCTGCTCATTTAGATATTTGCCCTCATTGCAGAAAGGGGCTCATTGGAGAAGGGGCGCTCCTTAAAGAGAATATTGTACCAAACTAATGGACTGCTAAGAACGCTGCTCTCTGACTGAAAATCTCTTGAATAAATAGCTCTTTTTTTCTTCAGGCGTCAACAACTCTGCGGACCAAACATACAGAGAAGGGAATAAGATCATAGCAATGGCAAAGGAACCCATCTTCAGTGCAACGGGTACAAATATCAGTCCGGACTTTAGGAAGGCCATTGATCATTGTAATACCGTGCTTGACGAATTAGAAGAACGTAAACAAAGGTCTGATGAATTATCTGATGTAAGGAAATTGAAACTGCAACAGTGCTTGCAGTTAAGAACTTGCGAGAGAGACGCTGAACAGGTAATTAGAATCTTTCATACATTGTTCGGCAGCTGTGCCGAGGGCGTAGAGGTTTGCGGCTTCACAGCTTAGACTCCTATTTGGCCTACGGATTACGGCTCGAGTAATGCTTTTCCAACGGTTTGCGGCCTCAGAATAAGCTGCGTTTTGCGTCTTTTTTGTGTTACGGCTTTATTCGTGCGATTGCGTCTCCTCTTGAACATATATGTGCCTGTAGCTACTCAAGGAATGGGGCTGTAAAGGACTCTCTGCCACTGCAAAATTGGACAACAGCATTTGCAAAAGTTCACAATATATGACAACGCCGTTATCAACTTTTTGTATTACGGCTTGACGATTTATTTAACGAGAACTGGATTCCGGGAAAGTTAGCGATATTGGGAATCATCATCATCATCATCATCATTCTTATTATTTCAACTCGATAAAACCCTTCAGCCCCAAAGATAAAAATTCTAGTAATCTACTATAATATATTCAGTACATAGTGGTATCTAATGAAAAATAATAAATACTAACAAACATTGTAGAAAATTTGCTGTTCTTCCAGGGGGTCGTGTTTCTTATTTGTCGGAGTATAGATCTGTATGTTCGTTTTGTGAGCTATTTTGTGTGCCTTCTTGATTTTACTTCCTGAAAGTTTAAATGTACTCTGTTATTCATCGTAGGCACTTATCTGGTTGAAAGAGCTATGCGAAGTAATGATCAACACGCAGAAAGATCTTGGGAGAAACGAAGAAGAAACGAAGCATCTTATTGAAGAACATAGGAAATTCGAAAAAACTGCAAAAGTAAGTTATTGACTCGAGTCTTTGTATCAACTAACGCTTGTTTTCATTTGACATTCAAGATGTGGTCTTGACTTCCCAGTTCTTCTTGCAGCAGTAGAGAGAAGACAATTTCACTCAGAAATATCATTTTTAATCTTTATGGATCACCTGAAGATTGTATGGAGAGCCCTTTGGGCTTTGAAATATGATTGCATATTAAAGCCCTTAGTGAACACAGATTTGCCCTTTAGGCCTATCTGCCAAGGGGCATTTCACTCCTTGAAAAGAGTACGAAGTTCTTATTAAGACAAAAGGAGTCCTGCAAGATTCCTACGAAAACAATGGAGAGAGTCTACGAGATTCCAAGAAGTGAATTGCCTCTCGCTATCTGCCATATTTGCTTAGCTTAAACCGCGACCCAAATTTTTTTTTGAAACTCTCAACTGTGAATTTAACAAGAGCGTGTACATGGCCCCACTGACTGGCTGGCTTTGAAACTGCAGCACACACCAGTTTTTTCGGCTAACCTTTGCCAGGCATGAGAATAAAGAGACTGCGACGCACAATGCACAACAGACTTTATTGCAGTCTTCCAACAATTGAGGGTAGCTGAGTTGGCAATAATGGTACACCTTTATGACTGCATCATCATTATTTGAATGTTATTTTCTAGGGAACTTTTGACTATGGAAAACAACTCTTATCAGCAGCGTTAGTTCTACGAAGATCAGGTCGATATGATGTTACAGATAACGAAGAAATGATGGAAGATTTGATTAATATATGGGATAAATTTGATGCTGGGATACAGGAACGTGGAGATAGACTTGCTTTAGCTGAGAAATTTCACAATGTTACGAATAAGGTATGAATTAGTGTACTCTTTTGAATGGCATTGCTCGTCCTTTACATGAAGTTGTTGTTGTTCCACCATTATCTAATGAAATTTGAGCAGAGATTACGTTCTATTTATCAGTATCGGGAGAGATCTGTCTCACATCATCGGGCAGGTAGCAAATGTGGTTCTTCTCCTATTTATTACACCGTTTCAGTTGGATCTAAAACGTGAAAATTACTAACCGAACCTTCGAGGATGCTCGGAGATATGGCGCTCAATTTGTACGAATTTGTAGACCTTGAGGCGTCGAGATTTGTTTCAAAGCAACCTTTCATGTTATTCAACCAGATCTTTGGCAAAGTGAATGATATTTGATTGATAGATACATTGAGTGAATGCTTTCTTTGACAAGTCTATTTTTCCAGTTCGTATCTTCATCAATCATAGAAATTATACCCCAATCAATATGATGATTTTCGTTCCAACAATGATTAGCATAATTATAATCAGTTTGAGTATTTCAAGTAGCAGTTCTTTCTCACTTCACTTCCACCCTTTTGTGTACAAGTTCTAGAATTGTTCGATTAACTAGATGAATATCACTTTAACTCCGAATGCTTGTTTCGTAGGTTCTTCAGCATTTAGACGATATATCACATGGTTATCTGAGTGGGTACTCATCAGAGGAGATAGACTGCATCCTTGAGGACCCTCGAGAATTTCTTTACGAAGGCTTCGCAGAGGCTTTAGCGCTTGGAAAGGTCCTGATTGATCAGCTGCAGTATCCATTGATCCCAGAGTATCACGAATTGGAAGATGATAATGTGTTTGAAGTGGGTGATGAATTAGAAGTTATATTAGACGAGTTAAGACTGAAGAGACAACATGTTGATGAAATTGTTGAAGACTTTCAAGAGAGGTATAATTATGATCGAAGACGCCATTTTGATAATGTCGATGGTTCAGATAGAAAGCATATTGTTGACGAAGTTGTGTTATCAGAGGAAATAAACATGCTTGAGAATGCTACTCCATATCAAGAAGACGCTAATTTGACAAAGATTGAAGATCAAGTTGAGGAGGTAAGAGGTTCTTTCAGCATTTAGTTTCTGGGTTCAATATATCCTGCCCTCTCTGGCGATGCTTAGCTTTGAAGGCTCAACATCCCTCTAGTAAGGGAAGCAAACTTTTTATTTGTTGGGGAGATGAGAGCAAGTAAGTCTTAAGAAATTTAAGCGTCCCACGTTCATAACCTGCGAGATGGAGAGTCAGAAATCATTTGCATCGCCTTGGCACAGAGCAGAGAACAGCTAAGTTTCCTAAAATTTGTCAAGGTAAAGGACGAAGAAAAGCTTTACTTGATTCATTTCTGTTATGATTTCAACGAATGAGGGAACCTGACGTGAAACCCACAAAGGACATGGGCCAACTGAAGAGACGGTGGTTTTAGTACGAGTACCACATAAAAGACAATAGTTTAGGCTCTCTCGGTTGAATTTATGTACCATGTAAAAATGAGATGACCAAATGATTTACTCACTACCATATATTTGCCTTATAATGGACAACGGAAAGAATACGACGTTATGGGTACCTTAAACGACAAATGTAGATATTTTACACACTTTCGAAGTTCCTTGTTAGCTTGCTTTAACCATAGTCAATAGGAAAAGTCTTTTTCTATTGAATATGCTTTGACGTTTGTTAATTAAAGTTCGTTTGATTACTCTGCTTATTTAACAGGCAATGGTCAGCTTGAATGAAAGTGTCAATGAATCGGTTCACGATAACTTCTCATTTGGTGAGACTCTCACCGAAGCATATTCGTGCAATTCTCAACACGAAACAGTCGAAAGAAAATTAAAGGTACATTTGCTGGTTATACTTCCTCTTAGGCCCTAGCCTGCGTGCACCCTCAACTCATCTGTCGGTAAGATGAGTTGAGGCTGCACGCAGGCAACTCAGGCCCCGGTTAAACAATCAAACATTGTTGATCAAACACTTTGAGACTTTGCTTCACAGGCAATGTTTGACCGTTTTGCCACGTCACAAAACATTGCTTGACAAGCAGAATTCTTACTATACTTGTATCAAGCAAAAATGTTTCACAAGCAGTGGTTTGTGATGTGTGTGGCCAAACAATCAAACATTGTGATTCATAAGCAAATCTCGAATGATCGTTTACCAGGGCGTTTTAGACACTCTCGAATGATTGTTAAAACTTGTTAAAACACTGTCCATTGCTTGCTCTATCAAGCGTCAATGTCGCAGACGAATGGGAATGGTCAGGAAAAAAACGTTTCTTGAATAAAGAGAACCGTCTATGTTCAAAAGAAAAGTTAATGTCTAAAAGGAAATTTAAAAACCAAGGGGAAAGGGGAACAAAGACCTTTGCAATAATCATCAAGGGAACAACTAGCTAGTCATTAAAAAATGGAATTGGGGATCAGGGAGCTTACACAGATTTTCTCAGGAACGCTGCTGGGAGGTAGAGAACTCAATTCCGGTTTTAAGAAGAGCATTTTAAATTTATAAGAAGAGAAAGGGAACAACGACCGCACTGTCAGAGCCCCAAAGCTGTCCCGTCAAGAAAGCCTGATGCTTTTGACGTTTATTCTCAAAGGAATGTCAGACGGAAAAGCTTTTAATTGTATGTCCAAAGATGTTTCTGCTATTACTGGAAATCCTATTGTTTTGATTGGAATTCCCTTTGAAATCCTTTTGTTTTAATGGAGATCTCGTACGCTTTTCTTGAAGAGTGAAATGCCCCTTCGGTTTTGAGTATCCCTGAGTATGAATTTGCTCATCACACTTTCATGTCATGCTTTGATCTTATATTGTAGTCCCATTCTTCCCTATTCTTTGAATTCTTAGCTACAAAGATATTAATTAGCCGAAGAAAAGCAAGATTCGCATGACTTGAATCTTTACACCGATCCAATCAAGCAGTTTGCATTTCCAGTTACACCTCACACCCACCGCTATGGTAATTATCTGTACTGTTTGTACTGTACGAGGTGAGGGCCACTTGCCGTTGAGAACCACGACCCAGCAGCCGTGCTTGATGAATGGAAGTGAGCACTCTTTGGGGTTAAAGAGTTCCACGAAAGGAAGGCCAAGAAAGGGCCATTTGAAAGGGAACAGAGAATTTCTCCATGGTAGGTCCCAACACTAGCCCTGCTGTCTTTCCCTAATCTCTCTATGGTAGTGTCACCAACGGAGAGTTGTTTTTATGTAATGATTTGATTATGCAGCTTTGGAGTAAAGCGAGTCCTTTTCACATCCCCACACCCCCACTCCACCCACGGAACAAATTACTGTAAAAGCTAGCTCTGTTAAGCTTCAAAGGCTCATTTCAGGTGTTGGAGTAATGGTAATGGAGGTAAGACACAGGCTTTAGTACTCTGAAAACCCAGAAATACTGTACAAAAAGCTTTTATTGAATCTCCAAGAAATATTCCACAAGATTAATTTGTGTCAGTATAAGTATTTTTCCTTCAGAAATTGTAGTGACGTCTAATTCTACTAAATAGTGCTCCAAAGACTCCCCAAAGACTCTTCTGTAAAAGCTGAAGCAAAACTAAATTTCTTTATATCAGTCAAGAAGTTGTTTGCAATGAATGTGAATACAGAATTACAGTATAGTACAGCTATTTTTGATACTCAACGTACAAAATGCTAACCAAATTCATAAAAAAGCATTGAATTCCATTTGCCGAAAGTGATTCCCCCTAGTTTGTGGTTTTTCTTGTGAGCCCCTTGCGAGGCTACGGCTGGAGGGCTAGGGCTCTTGGGTGGCCGTGAACTTTTGATCTCACTCGCCATTGATAAACACTTGATTGTTGATCCAGTGTCTAAGAAGGAGCGAGATCCAAACAACACCTTATTTTCTCGTTTGCTGTTGCTAAAACGACATTTTTTGTACGAATAAATCTTGATTTTGCTACACAAGAGAAATCTCAAAGGAAAACAATTTATAAACAAATCATTGTTTTCCTGACGAGCTTCGAGCAAGGGAAACATCAATATCACCACACAACAGGAAGGGAAATTTGAATATTGGCCTTTTTGGTGGTCTGCAGATTTTGTACTGAAAGCATTATTTATTGGGCGTTTTGCAAAATAAATAAAAGAAAAACACACAAACTGATTTTCGTGTTCAACTGAAAGAGGTATTTGTTGGTTTTTGTTATTAAAATAGATGTTTATTTTCTCGCAATCCTTTATCCTTCTTCTTGGGCCTAAATCTGCACGCATGATTTGCGGGAGTGGGCCTGAGGTCTGGCTTTTTATCAACCTGTTGCAGAGATAAAGGTTTTTCTTGTCTATATTTTAATTATATAATTTGATTCTACTATCTTGAAGGTTTATCATTATGTTAAAATGAGCAAAATGTAAAGCTAGATTGATATCGTTTGGTATCTCGGTTTCTTAGCAGTTTAGCATCAGCTCATTAGGCCGGGCCTCTATGTCGATAAATTTTCTTTGAGTTTCAAGTCATTAATATAAAATTGAATTGTCAAAGACTCAAATACATACAGCTTTCTGGAAAAACGATTTATAGCCTAATCATTTATTCTCCTTAACTATCAATATCTTTATATTTAGATCGTTGTTCTATGCTTCACAGTGATTTCAAAAAGCCCATTTCATTTGCCCAATAGTCTTTCCATGCCAGGCGAGATTTTATATTATTAGCACAGTTTTTCGCTGCCGAATGTCACACCTATCGATAAGAAATAGTTTTTTGACTTTTTCACATAGAGAAACTCTTCCTCGCACCACTTGGAAACTGCTGTTTTCTACTCATGTTTTCCTTATCTTGCTAATAAACAACAAATAAAAGTGTACAGTGCAAAAGAATGTACTTAGCACTTTAGCAGACCCAGTTAAACCAACCACCCGTTTGTTTGATCTATTCACTGATATTTTGAACAGCCTAGGACAACTGCCAGGGGGTATAATAGATCCCAAAGTACTGATGCACTTTCCTTCTGTAATTTACTATTTTCAAAAAATTTCTTAACCTCAATCAAATTTATTATTTTTTGGTTAGATTTTGGTTAATTTTGGCTAATTTTGGTTCCACTTAATTTGTGCATCAAACAATAGGTCATGAATATTCCATCACATCTCCGACTACAGTACCCTTTGTCCCCCAAAAAAGATCCCTTCAGCCCTCCAAAGTACCCCAAGCAATTAAATCGACTTTCTGAAACCCTGAAGAAAATTGAAGTATTTTGGCCAAAATCTCTCCTTAAAAATAGGTTGAATCTCTCCTTAAATTTCATAAAAGATAGGTTGAATTTTCTAAACTATTTTCAAAACATGATCATCAAAAGATGAATATCTTTGCAAGTTTAGGAATAAGTTAAAAACCTGTAGAAAGCAATTTTGTTATGGATGTATAGCTAAATCCGAAAATATATCTCAACTTCTCGCGTGTTCTGGAGAAGTGCCTTCTGCCCTTCTGCTCTTCTGCCCCTTCAGCACATTATGTGATTTCAGAAGATTTTCGCTTCTTATTTGCCTTGTCTAGTGCTTTATAAATGTAGCGATGTGCATGAACCTGTCTGCACGCATTAACAATATGAAGGTATGATTTAGCGTCTGCTTTGCTCGAAAACTCCGTCGACTTGAGTCGCAATATCTAAGCAAAGAAATACATAGAACCAAGGCACACATGAGCCCCTGTTTTTGTGTATTGCGCTTCGCTGTGCTTTTAGCGTCTAATACTCGCTAACACACGCTAACATTAAATTACAATCTACTTAATCTTTTGATACACTGCAAAGAGATGCGTAGAGCTTGGTGTCCATACCCGCATCAGTGGCACAATACTATCAAAGAGAGCCGAAAATCTTCGATCTTAATGTCTTGCTGAAGGCCCTCCCGAACGGCATTCTTGTTTGTTGAATGCTACAAGAGCAATAGCTCCGCATGGTATCACTAGATTCAGTGAATGGCTTTTGAATTCTCCCCGCTTGACTTTCCATAGTTTCCACTTCTTTCTGCTGTTTCTTTTTTCTGAAAGGTCATCCCTATAATCTCTCCAAAGAACCATTTTAAATTAACGTGTATGTCGAATGGCAAGGAGAGTAGAAATTTTCGGTATAGATGTTTCTGTGGAAGATGTGGCAGATTGTTCAATTTTTGACGACTTAGGGAACCGGCTACCCTGGGTACCAGACTTTCAATTGTGACGTGGCCAAACCAAACGGTTAAGCATTGTTTGACAATCAAATTTCAAATGTTTGACAGAAGGTGTTTGTTCGTTTGACCAGGGTCTCACAGCCCAGTTTTTGATGTTATGGTAGAAACATATAGAATCGATAGATCTGGGTTCAAATGTTGCCGAGATGACTTTGCACAAACCTACAGTCAACTCGGCTGCCCAGCTCTTCCGAGGTCGGTAAATGAGTACCCAAGGAATGCGTTTAAGAAGATTGGTCTGTTAGCATTAGCTGAAGGTTCACATCAGCTCTGTAGCTGCCAGAACCTTGGCCTGCCGTCACAAATGCTCGTAATTTCCATTTGATTGTTCCGTCTAGTTTGTTCCACGCCCGTCAATCAAAGTAACATAAAGACATTTTACCCTGCAACACTTCTCGGCAGATATGGGTTCTAAATAGAACCAGGGTCATCGAAGATTGGAGGGGCTGACGGTCTTTGTGCCTCGTTTTGTTTGGCTAGGCCAATGCTGGACCCGAGGTCTTTGGCGTCATGGTGTATGTAATTCACCTAGCTCAGGTGTGAGGAGCTCAGCGAGGTTATGGGTTCGAACCCAAGTCACGGTAGCGTCACAGCCAGGGTCGAAGTCTCGTTGATTAATTAATACTAACTTTTAAGATCGTATTATTTGTTGCTAACTTTACCTTTTAACCCTTATCTTTACCATAAAGCTGAGGATTCGACAGTGCAGCATTTATTTTGTATTTGCATTCGTCTGGTATTCCACCCAATGTCCAATTACCTCAGCTGAATATTCACTCACAACAATCAACTCAATAATCTTAAAAATAGAGATCATATGCTATTAGCTCCCTGTAGCGTCTTTTTAATTTGCTTAACAAGAACTGATTTTCTTTTCTCTAGGAAACAGAGGATCTGATCAGTGAGCTGTGCAGATATCGTAAACTATGCAAGCAGGATTCAGAGTTTAATGGTAATCAGAAGAGCGAAGATCTTAAGGCGATTCAGGATACTTTGAAGAAAGCATCAAGAAAAATCGCAAAACGAAGAGATTTGATCGACTCGTCTGTTGAGTTTCACGAAAAAGCGACAAAAGTGAGTTTCATGTTTGACATTAATATTCTTGTTGTACAAATTTTAAGTCCTTTGCAAGTAGAGTCTTCGTGGTAAGGTCTTATTTAAGTTTTCAGGCATTTTCGCAACGTAAGAGGATCTTTGAAGGAAAAAATGGGAGGAAGATATTAACATCTGATATCAAATTTGTTGCTGAGCCAGAATGATCCCTGGAAATCTCATGTACCTTTGATATAAACCAGAGATCCCTGAAAAGTCTTTTGAAATCATTTCGCTTTCATGATATTCCACAATTGGAGTGAGACGCAAACTCTTTTCCGATAACCTATTTTCGTTACTCGAGCAAATTATCCAGGCAAAGGCCACCCTAAAATCCCTTCGCTTTAAGCTCTCATAAGATGTCATTCCCTAAAGGGACTATGGGCTAAATTCTGAGACTAGTATCCCACTTGATTTTATGTTTCCATGGTTTCCACGAATTCGCACGAGTTTTGTGAAGAAAAATACACGAGATGTTGGTCTAGCTTCATAGTTTTATTGTTGGTCTACAGGGGCGGATCTAGGGGAAAATCTGACTACCGCTGAGGGGGTCTGGGGGCTTAGCCCCAGGAAATTTTTTTGGACCACGCCCCTTTTTTACGAGGGAAACGCCCTTTTTCATCATAGGAAACGCCTTTTTTCATCATGGGAAACGCCCTTTCTTAACTGCAAGATTCACCCTGAAAGAAATAATTCAAGGTGGATAGATAGGCCTAGGCATCACATAATATCTACCAAAAGTCTATATACAAGGTGGCCTGCCTAGGCCAAACAACACAAAAGTACAGGCATTTACAAGAGTACATTTACAGAACGATCTGTCCAGGGCTTGTAAAAATATAGCATAAGGAGGAGGAGAAGCTCAAACAGGGCATTAGTTTTCTATTTTCAGAGTTTGTTTAGAAATAAAAGTTAAGGTTTCCCTTTGCTCTGACTTTCTGGCCATCAGGAAATTGCAGCAACCCAGAGTCACACTCAACCAATGTTTTAGGTCTCTTCTCCTTATCCTCGTCTCGTCATGTATATTGACTTTTAAATGCTGCTCACATGAATTTTTCAGAATATTGAGCTTCTCCTCCTTTTCTATTAGATCGAATAGCAATAACTTTACTTAGTTCTTGCAGTGGCCAAGCAGGCTTCATCTTGTCACACTGCAAGGCCTAAGTGAAGTGCAGAGTAGAGGAAAAACTGAGCACGTGACATGACTCATGTGAGTTTGAATCATTTCATTTCTGCATTTCTGAAGTTCTGGATCAGTTTCTGAATGTAGGTATCCCCCATGATTGAGCTGAAATCGAGCGGTAGTGAGCGGTAATGATACGCATCCCCCATGTTAGTTTGGTCATTCTCGCTTGCCATTGGTTGTTATCGTTTTTTTCGATAACAATCGAGCGGTAGTCAACTTGGCTGCTGATTGGTTTTCATCAGTTTCAGTATGCATCCCCCATGTTGAACTGGCAGTTTGCGAGCATTTCATTGGTCTAGACCAGTTGACTACCGCTCATTACCGCTCACATACACATCCCCCCATCCTAAAAACATCGTTGTCATCAGCAACATCGATTATGGACGGATCAATGAAGCTGGGTCAAACCTTTGTGCGGTGTGCCTTTGTGCATGTGATATCAAGCTGGCGGTTCATGTTCACGAAGCAAAATATCTATAAAGGTGGGAGGAATATGTCAGGACAAGATGAATGTTCGAGTGTTCTCAAAGCTTTGAACATTTAATTGGAAATATATATTTTTCTATTTTTTCTGGAAAATAATCTGACTACCGCTTAAGCGGTAATAGCGGTAGTCTGGATCCGCCCCTGGTCTAAACCTGTCACTTGTTTAATAGTTACTGACTGACAAGTTACTGACTGACCACTCCCGGTAGGGCTACGGTTGCTTCGTAGCCAGGCTCGAAGTCTCGATTAGATAACCTACTACTGAGATCCTAGCAGCTGGGTCTAAATATACCATTTAACCTTAATCCCCGTCCTTCACTCAATCATTGTGACCACTATTTCTGATCCAAATTTAGCTAACGCCCTTAAAATAACGAAAACATTTGACTGGAACATTGTTTTAATCAAATTATACCCAATAAACTCGGGCAACACTTCTGTGTTTTCATAGTCTATACGCTTCCAATGTAACTCAAAGTCCTAGCAGCCCTCAAACATTCAGATTTTCCTATGGCATAGTACGAAGTTCAGTTGTATTTCGAATAAACGTTTTTGCCGAAATTCCACGAAATCTTGGTTTTAATTGATTTCATTCTTCCACGCAGAGAGATAAAACGAGGTATTGTCTTAACAATGCATTATAGTTCAACTGCATTGTCTATTACCCAGTAGGGTACCTGTATATGAACAGAAATCGTTATGTAAGGCCCATTTAAGGGTAGTAAAACTTAGCCCACTAAAAATTTCACGACCTCACCTACCTTAACAAATACTCGTGCTTATCATGTTAATTGTTTACTCTAGTTTATTCATGTTATGATGGCGTCGTGGTATAGTCTGCCTAGCCCTTTGTGTCAGGAGCTCAGCAAGGTTGGGTTCGAAGAAAAATTCGCTGCGCTATTTCTCCTAAAGCGACCGCAATCCCGGATAGGATTTGCCTTGCTCAAGATGTCGCCTATCTTCCAGAAATATGTCATGCCAGACCTCTTTGAAAAGCTTTATAGATCATCGTGTTATTAAGTCTACAATCATGGACACAATTGTTGAGAAAATTCTGAAAAGTACGTTCAGATTCCTAATTGCCCCACCTAGCCCCTCTCCCCCAGTTCAATGTTGAATATTTTGTTTCATTCGGGCGACAATGTCTTATGAAATCCGTGCAAAAGTGATCAACATTGAATGGGAGAGGGGGGAACACATAGACCTCAAATCAATATGACTGAGTATTTGTCTCAACATATTTTGTCCATGATTGTAGCTTGAGCTCAACTGAAGCTTGCAGAGCATTGATTGTCTATTATAAAACCATTTCTCTTTGAAGTTTGAAACATTAATGGACAATGCAATGGACAATATAACTAAGGATAAAGAGTTACCCATGGATTTAGCAGATGCGAAGAACAGCCTTGGAGAGCATCATGAACTAAGAAAAAACATCTTAGAATTATCAATGGAAACACTTAGTAAAGGTCAGCTGCTTTTAGAGAAACTGCGAGAAGCAACGAAAAGAGCTGGGATTAACAGCCGCCATGCAACTAAATCAGCTTGTTATGGTATTGAAAGAACCTTAGAAGCATTGCAAGGAAGAAGAAGAAAGTTGGAAGAAGTTTGGAAGCAAAGGAAGAAGTTGTTGGAGCAATGTCTTAGATCATGCAAGCTTGATGAAGAAATCAAGAAGGTGAGTTGATTCTTTTGTAATGTGTATGGTTTGTTGTAGAGTTATTACCTCGTCCCCTGGGTGAATAGGCCACTACGTGAAATTCCGCTGTCCATATTCGACCCTGGTACCGGCCTTGTCTATTCGCAATTTGATTCCCCGTTCCAATAATAGAAATTTTAGGTGACGTCACAATTTCTTCAAAATTTCTCAGCAAAATAGGCCGAAAACTATGTGAAAAACATGAAAAAACCAAAAAATGATGCTACATAAGATATTGTATCTTGCCTGACAGTTATCAATGAAATTCTTTGCATTTCCTTTTTAAGAACATCTGCTTTCAGAATCCACATCTTTTTTTATGCCTAGGCCAAAATTGCCAGTATTTTGGCAGATTTTTGTTGCCGGTACCAGGGCCAAAATCGATTTGACGGTTGAGATTTCAGGAAATTCGATTTGGGGCCTGGGGACGAGGTTGCTTCTTTCCTAGTCCAAGTTGTCCCTGATCAAAACGAGACTAACACCAAACCGACAATGCTCAAACTGGTAGTTTGAGCGTCCGGTGATCTGCAACTATGACTCAGGTAATAAGTCTAAGTTTGTTGTATGATATTGATTGTTGTTTGTTAACTCATTGCCCTCTTTCGATCTCATTTTGCGCAATATGAACGGCTGTTATTTGACAAAGTAGAAGGGGGTTATGATATGAAAATTAACCGAGTGGACGTATTATATTAGCTGATTATTCGCACAAGAAAGGTCAGTCATCCTCTTGTGTAAGCAGAAATGAAAGCTTCAGAGTATTTTACGCAAAAAGATTAGATCTTAACAGAAAAGGCTAGCTCTAACTTGAGTATTTGCTGCACACACATACATAATGTGTAACTCGCATTCTGGCTCTTGACATAATATCCTTTCATTATAGGTCACTGACTGGCTGAGAACTGATGGTGATGAATATCTAGAGTCTCACGTTACTTACGGTGACAGCGCAGCCGAAACTGATGCATTAACTGAAGAACACAATAAATTTGAAAGAGAATTCAAGGTAATATAGATGCTTTATTGTGATAACTGTGTGAAGATCACATGACGTGATGGTACCGTTATTCATGCTGTAAATCATGGAATACGGAATTAAATTATGGAATTAAGCACTAGAACAATACGGAATTTCGAAGCAAAATAGCACCTTTAATTTCCTTCTTTGTCTATTATCTCTTCCTGTCCCCTTCCTGTTCACTTTCTTCTAGTTCTAGTTCTTCTGAACCTTCTTGTTTACTTCTTCTTTTCGTTCTTCTTCTTCCTTTTCCTCTCCCTCTACTTCTTAATCTGCTACTTTCTCTCCCTCTATACCTTCTTTTCGTTCTTTGTTTCATTCTTCTTCTTCTTGGCAATTTTCTTCTCCTTCTTCCTCCTCTACTTCTTCTTCTTCTTCTTCTTCTTCTTCTTCCTCTTCTTCTTCATCATCTTCTTCTTCCTCTTCTTCTTCATCTTCTTCTTCTTCCTCTTCTTCTTCATCATCTTCTTCTCCAGCTTTTTTGTCTTTGTCTTCTTCTTCTTCTTCTTCATCTGCCTCTACTTCTTTGTCCTCTGCTAGTTTTCAAGTAGTCGCTGTAATCTTCTTCTTCTTCTCCATCTTTATCTTCTCCTTCTTTTTCATCGTCCTCTTCTTTTCCTCTGACCTTAATCTTCATTCCTCAGTATCTCTCCTTGTTCAGCCATTTCTTTACTTTGTCTTCTTTTATTTTTCCCATTTTTCTCCTACTTCTTCGTCATTCCTCTTCCTCTTCTGCTGCTTTTTTGCCCTGAAGCTCAATAATGCCAATACTTTGTTTTTCGATATAATAAGGTTCTGCACATAAATTAATAAAGTCCAGTCATACTAGAGAAGTAAGGAGCTATTAGCATTTCTTGCCTTGTCACCTGTTTAATACGTTGAGTTTAAATTCCAATTCCACTTCACCCGTATTCCGTATTCCATGTTTTAAACATTGACAAACATGGACATGTAATCACTGAGAATGCGTGCAGCTATTGACTGAGAAAGGTTGCATAATAGCGATTTTCCTTAAGTTTTGTTCTCCTTGTGAAAATCCGTCGTCAGAATGAAACTACGATTGTCTATCAATGCCTTTCTGTATGTCAACTGTGTGCCATAGTTTAAAAAATAATAGTGAATTGAATTTCACTAAAATAAGCCGGATGCTACCCCCTGGGTTAATGAAATGAATGGCAATGATTCCAGCATATTTTTGCTAAAACAAACAAATATTGAGCTGCTTGAAAAGGAGGTATGGTATATCTGGAACCCGATGAGAATAAGCCTCTGCCCTTGAAATTTAGCCCATGAGCCACTGGCCGCTGTTTGAGCTGTTGTATGCTCATAAGCGTGCAGGACTCGCAACGAGAATGTTTTGGGTTTGAGGCATGGCCTTCCCCCCTGTGATTGCAAAGATAACAACCTTGTTGCGCAAGTTGTTAACACAAATGTGCTCCTCTCCACAAAGGTGTGTAAGTGGGTACCTGGTCGGTAGCCAGTTTTGAGCGCCGTTGTGGCTGAACCCTGCTATATGCTAAATGCATCCAGACCAGGGTAAAGTGTAAAGTCGAGTGAATGGGCCTAGGCTACTGTAGTAGACTAAGACTGCTACTTTTTGTTCTTTCAAATGCATAAACAGTAAGAAGCGTAACTTCGTTGCAATTACAAGTGATTCTTAAGCTTTTTCTGTAGGAATTGTCTCACGTTGTACTCTGGTTGAACACTGTACTAATGGAATTGTAGCTGTCAGATTTTAGAGAATTTCCTCGCTCTTCGGTAGAAATGGCAAGATGCTAACCATAGTGCTGAACGACATGCTTCTTTCGCTGCTATTCTAGATGTAGGGGCTGTGTCGAAGGCTCTGAGCCGCAATATTATCGTAAACATTACTGCTTGACTGATATCCTCGCAATATATTTTCCAGGAGAAAAGTGAAATCGTCCAGAAACTGCAACGTGATGGACAGAAACTCATCCATGCCGGTCATTTTGATGCTGCAACTATCAAATACAAAGTCAATAAACTGGATGAAATGTTCAAAGGTTTCTCCTTCCAACTGGAGCAGCGAAGAAGAGTTCTGAATCAAACCCATGGGTTCTATCGAAGCAGTCAGCCGGTATGTGTCTAATGTTAATATGACGTGCTCACTTTCACCATATATAAACTTCCTCCTGTTTTCAGGGCATAGATACGTGCTTGTTGACATCGTTTCGACGCTCTAAGAAGCTACAGTACAAGAGATTCCCAGGAACTATTAGGGTTGTGTTGATTAATTCCAAAGATTACTCTAAGCTTCTGCTACCGGTTAACCATTATGCGATGGCTTATACTATTAAGCTAAAACCAAGAGTGTCAAATATTTCTTTTCTGCAACTGAGTATTTAGAGGCCTAAAATATATGGATATGACCGTATTAAAACTTCTCAGCGCAACAAAACTTATTTAAATAGTAGGCCACATATACCTTATAATGAAATTAAAATGGACATGATTTTCCAAAATTGTGATAATCAACTCCAAAGTTAATGTCTGCAACTAAGTAGTTAATTTGATTAAAGGGAAAACAGTAGCATATAAAACGCAATAAGAATAGGTGAAATCATTAACAGTCATTATTTTGACCAGGTTAAAAGCTTTAACCGATTAAATCCCATCGTAAATCCAAAACCCAAGTTTTACTACATATATAACTACACAGTAGAATAGTTTCCCCTGGTTTCTAATTTTAAAGTTTGTTTGTAAATTTGGATAGCGTTTTCCCTAATCTTATGGAATCTAAAAGTCGTGCAGAATGAATGAATTTGATTTAATTATCAAAATTCCTTAAATTTATAGAGATTATTTATGAAAATAAAGATTAATTAAGACAATACATTGATATCATCGTATTAGCTTGATTAGCATAATAGTTATAAGAACCAAACTCTATTATCGTAATCTTTTTTAATTAATGAATATTAAACTGGTCTAGGAATATTAAACGTCAATGCCTCAAATATTGAATATGTGATAATCTTATGATTATGATAGCACGATAAAACTGATATCTTGATTAATTAAAGCTGTTCAATATTATGATAATCAATATCAAAAGGTATTTGAAATATTTCGACTAATGATCTTCTTGAATTGAGGGATTAGAAGTTTTCAGGAAATTCCAAGTAGTCGACCAAGTCTTCTTCCTCATCTTATCTTTGTCTTCTCCTTTTTTCTTCTTTTTCTTCTACTTCTTCCTCTGTACTTAATCTTCATATCTCGCATTTTACGTCTTCCGCTACTTCTCTTCTTCTTCTTCTTCTTCTTCTTCTTCTTCTTCTCCTCCTTCTTCTTCTCATTCTTCTTCTTCTTCTTATTCTCCTTCTTCTCATTCTCTTTCTTTTCTTTTCTTCCCCTTCTCTTCCTCCTTCTTCCTCTTCCTCCTCCTCCTTCTCCTTCTTCTTTTTTCTTCTTCTTCATCTTCTTCTCACTTTCTTCTCCTACTTCTTTTTCTCCGTCAAGATGTATGTATTCATTTTTCGTGGTTAAAAAGCACATATTTGTTTAACAGATGTGATGTTTTAACTATAACAGTTTTAGAGAGTAAATAAAGTAAAATTTATTATTCATTTTTCCATGCTCTGTTTTCACCTTTAAAGTATAAATATGTTTTTAATATAAATGTAATTTGTAAAGATTTTGAAATAAGGACTTTAAACTGTGTATGGCAGTTAACATTGCATTTTATACTGTAATTGTTTGTAAAATCTTGGATTTTAATTTGATTATTGCCCGATTATTGTAACGATAGTTTGTATATTATAAATACACTAAAATGTAATTGCTAAATTATTACGTGTCATCAGCCGAATTATTGTAAAGTTAAAGTATTTGTAAATAAATTGATACAGTACTGCTATCGAGTGGTCTAACATCGCGGATCGCGTATCGTGCGTGTCGCGCACGATCCGCGATGCCCCGCGATGCTTGCTATCGCGGAGTATCGCGGACCCCTCGATTGTCTATCGTGGGCTTCCTATCGAGATCTCCGCGATCCAATCGCGGATCCCTCGATCCAATCGTGAGCTCCGCGATCCTATCGAGACCTTCGCGATCCAATCGCGATCTCTATGAAACTCTAGTAAACGCTGACAGCATTTTGCAAAAGATCTCAAACAAGATGGATTTGTTTAGAAAGCGATAACATGCACCGGTATGGTTTATTTCAGAAATCTGTTGCTTCTATGCCGTACCCATAGAAGCAACAGATTTGTACCCTAGTCTTTAGTTCGATGTGAAAAAATTAACCTTTTACGCTAAAAGCTTTTTAAAGTTTTTGGAGGTTGCGGGTTTGTTTGGAGTATTTTGAAATCTTTCCGGAAACAAATTTTGTGTGCACTTAAAAAGCGTTTTAGTTTTGTCAACCATCCTTGATATCCAGGAGCATATCTGAAAATCTCGTTCATGTTAAAAAAAATTCTTTGGTACGAAGAAAATCCATATGGGTCTCTAAAAGATTCTGAATGTTTTTCAACACTAACACAATGTCGAACAACAAAAGGTTTCCAGCAGGTGCGAAGAACATGTGTCGGCAACAAAGGAAAACTTCGCAAACAATGTTTTGTAATGTATTATATTGTCCTGGGACCCTTACGTGATTACAAAATTTGAAAGTGCTATCGAGTTTAGGCTGAAAATATATGAGAAAATCATATCACGAGTCCGAAGTTTATCAACAGATTCTCTGTTCATAATGAAAGCTAAACTTTACACACAAGTAACTTTCAAGAAATTTTCATTGTTGTGTTATTTTGTTATCCTATTAGAGAAAGATAAATGCTTTCCCTAACTTTCTCATCCCCCGGTATATAACAATAGAGCAATCGCGGACTCCTCGATTGAGATCGCGTATCCCTCGATCGACATCGCGGACCTTTCGATCGACATCGCGGACCCTCGATAGAGCAAGAGGATCGCGTGGATCGAGGTGTCTATCGCGGACCTCGCGATCCGAAAACTCTATCGAGGGGTCCGCGATAGCATCGCGGATCGTGCGCGTCGCGCAAAATCTGGCATCGCGATGTTAGACCACTCGATAGCAGTACTGTACTTAAAGTTTTCTAATTTAAATCGAGATTTTATGATTACAACAAAATAAACTTTTGAAAAAACATAATCTTTCAGTTCAGTGTCGCCTTTCTACTTGCTATAAATTTAAAATTTTGGTTCCCCAAGCTCAGTTGATGAATTCAACGATGTGTTTACTTCAATTCAAAAACTAGATTAAACTCAAACCTTGCAAGTTGTTAGGAGTCCTTTCGATTAAAAATTCATAAATTTTCTTTGAATCCAAAAACCCTAAAAACACTTTCAAACTACCAAACTAAAAGTTGTATTCTACACGACCCTATAAAAACAGTAACCTGGGCTTATCTAGCTTGAGCTGCTGTTAGTTTTGAAGAGAGATCACATGTAACTTGAAATAAATGGAAAGGTGATCCATCACAATAAATATGTCTGCAATGTGATTTATTCTGGCATCTAAAATTTTCGCACGAGAAAATGCCATTTGTAATTTTCATTGTGGCATGCCATATGGTATTTTGCGGTCGGAATGAAATCTTGTTCACTCTTTAGTGCATTATTGCTCAAACCATGCGAGGAGAAAAAGGGGTGCAGCACTTGATCAAATAGGAGAATTCGAGGGAGAATTTGCCTTCCAAGCCTCTGGTTTCTTCATCCTCCAGTACACTTTGTTAAAATAAGTAAAAGTAACTGGGCTTTTGGTCCAGCCTTTGAATGACTGGTACCCCTAAAAACTCCTTTTTGGGCTCTTTTCTTGCTATTCAATGTAATTGACAAGTTTGCAATGATATACTGTATAAAGAAAGCTATCTCAACCAAAAATTCTAAAACCGATTTGTTCTTGAAAATAGTCATTCTTGGTGTTTCATCGGACCCTCGATAGTTCCTTAAAGGTAAAGTTCCTTAATTTTTTTGGGAATGTTTTAGCTTCAAGTTCCTTACAAAGAGGTTCCTTTAAAAAACGTGTATACAAATCTGGTACACATCTTTGAGGAGTTTTTTGGGGGCTCTTTTTGTCACTCTGAAGAATGAATGGGTGACAAATGAACGTCTTTGAGGAGTTTTTAGGGGCTCTTTTTGTCACTGTGAAGAATGAATGGGTGACAAATGAACGTCTTTGAGGAGTTTTTAGGGGCTCTTTTTGTCACTCTGAAGAATGAATGGGTGACAAATGAACGTCTTTGAGGAGTTTTTAGGGGCTCTTTTTGTCACTCTGAAGAATGAATGGGTTTCAAAGATACATAAAACGAAATACAAAGCAAAATAAATGAATAAACTTTTCATGAATTGCTTACTGACATGGCAAATCCAATTTCTCCTCAATAATACAGCACTGTATACTGTGTCTGGTTTATTACGAATTTCTAATATCCCCATCCTAGCCTTGGATGATATGCATTCACTGTACTAATATTGATAATTTTAAGAGGATTCGTCTCAGGGCTCAGTTGCCCACAGTATTTAATCTCGTGCTGCCAGAAGAGTGGTTAACACGTTAAAATTCTGATCTGTGAAAATTTGTTATTGCATGTTGTTATACCACGGAGGGAGGACTATAGTCTGTTGTGATGTTGAGTTACAGTAGTCTTTGCAGAAAAGGTAAAAGTATAAAAACACAACCTTAGGTGAGTATAACATAGTGCACACTTTTCTTCAATGACCAACTAGACTTTTATCCAGCCCTCAAAGTTGCTTAGAGCTTGAGACATTTCAGCCCTTAAACGTTGCTTAACATTTTTTGTACCAACCACTCCTGACTTCAATGTTCAAAGTCACCAACTGTTAGGCCTACAATGCAAGACTAATCGGAGACAGTAGTACGAAGTGGAAACACGTTACCTAAAGGCTCAATATCTTTTCACATCAACACATATGTGTTGGCATGAATACTGCAGTTTGGTTGTTTGACCTCTTAGTTGCTTGCAGTAATTCAATTGAGCCCTCAAGTTGCTTAATGTTCAGGTTGGACCAGCCCTTATACTTGCTTATTGAGCATTTGCTTATTGAAAAAGTTTAGATATTCTGCAGTAGTCATTTCTGGCTGTTTTACCCTACCAAGACTACAAATGCATACATACATACGAGGTGTTTTTTATCGTTTCATTTGTTTACGTCAGCATAAACTTTCGATTTGATTCAAAATAATACCGATCTGAACAACTGTATGCTGTTTCGAAAACATTGTTTCCTTTTCAAAACAAACTTTTCTGAATTCTATTTTTGTATTCTTTGGTTCTTTGAGAGAGTCGTTCTAAATTCTAGACTTAAGTTTGATTTTCCCTCGAATTTGAAGAGAAACCCATAAATAAACATAAAATGACAATAAAAAGCACGGAATAAAATTAAAAAGACTTAAATATAAACATAAACATGAATATAATCTTAACTTTTAGAGTAGAAAGGACGCCATCTTAAGAACAGGCGAAGACGCTATTTTAAGAATATGGGCTTCTTTTGAAAGTAGTTTTAATTAAAACCTCCTGACTTTATCCAATTAGGAGTCATGCAAACCGCTAGAGTCGAATGCATCTGTAAAACACCCATCCATCATTCAACCTTCACTACATAGAGGCCGAGTAGAACTTAATACAGAATTAGAAAGAAGGGTTCACGAAAGGGGTTCATTCTAGCTTAACCAGAAGCCAAAGTCACCATAATCCACCAATGAGCAGTCAATCCTAGGTCGTACACCCTCGCCATAAATTACTGATTTCATGGAAATCCCTTGAAATCCTTACGTTTCAATAAGAATCTTGTACGCATATTCACTCTTTGGAATCTAGTACACCCTTTTGCTGGGAACTGGGATTGTTTTCACAGAAATCCTTTTGGAAATCCTTTTGTTTCAACGGAAATCTCGTACGCCTTTTTGAGGAAAGAAATGCCCCTCAAAGAATCTTTGGAGGTCCTTAGATCATTAAACAGCGATGTAAGTGAGCCCTTCCAATGTACTCAAACTCCTTTGTTTCTAAGTGGGTTTTGTAAATTAGATTGATGTTTGAATTGCTTTTAAAGCCGCTCAAATGTCACAATATTGACACAAACTAAGATCAAGGTCGCTCGGACATGATAACACTGAAAATATTGTTCAAAAATAACCTTATTTTACTTCAAACTGTTCCAGTAAACTCTACCCTGACTGGTGAGTCGTAATTGCTTATTGCATATTATATTTTATTGATAGTTCTATTTTGATTTATTCTAATCATTAATAAGAGTTCGGTTTACTGCAAAAACAAATTTGTTATTTGAAATGATAACGTTAGCATCACTTTGCTCTAGATATTACTTTCTTTGATTACTGCAGCTATCACTACTTGAGAAAACCATCGGTTTTACTGTGATAGAACGGAAGATTTCTATTGATTTCTGTGGAAAAAAAAGGACTTGATTCATATGACTAAAACAAGGAAGTATTTAACCCTCCATAGACTGCCATATAATAATGGAGTCCAGCAGTACCAGGTATTTGCAAAAGGTTGTTAGAAGTTTAAAATCTCAACAAAGAACAAAAAAGCAACAATGTTTTTTAATTTGTAATAAAAAGTATATTTCCTGGGAAAAAGATTTGCCGAGATTGGCATGAGGAAAACTCCAAGTTGTTTTGGTATCATTAATCTCAAAACTCAAATATTTGACTTTTTCTTCGTATATCATAGCTCCAGGGTCCTTTGCTGTTTACATAAGCTACAACCTGCAAACCCCCCGTTCGATGTTACTGTAAAGCATTGGAACATATGGAAAAGTGAAGGTTTTGCCGGTACTGTAGAGGAAAGTGTATGTTTCATCTCATTTCATATATAGAGACTTGCACCAGAGCGTCGGCCACTTTAACAACAAAACATACTTAAACATACAAAAATGGCAATTTCGTTGGTTTAAAATCTTGCGTGTTGTCGTGATTAGTGTTATTCTGGTTGGAGAAGAAACAAGGCTAAAGATAAAGCATTTCCCATGATTGTTATTCATCATTTGAAGTCTATTAACTTCTTACAGTGTGACAAACACACCCAAATGCACCCCCGTAGCTCTAAATTCTAAAGCTCAGGTTTACTAAAAGTACGAACTATAAATAAACATCTATATTAAGGTTATGCTAATGGTAGACTGATTGGGTATGGTTTGTTGAAGTTTGACGATCATTGTGATGGAGTTGATCATGGTGATTATGATGATTATGATGACGATGATGATGATGATGATAATAATGATAATGATAATGAAAATGGTACTGCGATCACGATGATGATGTTTTTGATGATGATGATGCTAATTATGATGATGATGAAGATGATGACGACGATGAAGATTGTGATAATGATGATGATGATAATGATTGTGATTATGATGACAATTATTATCATCATGATGATGGTGATGGTGATAATCATAATCATTATAATGATGATGATTATGTTGTTCCCAAACAGTCAAGATGGCCTAATCGGTAAATTGCGAAAAGTCAGTCTGTGTAAAGCATGTTTAAAACATGACTGTCAACTCTTGTCATAAATTCGGTTCTTGATACAACCTTTTGGATCACATTCTCGAAATATTGTTCCCCCTTCTAACACTCACAATTGATTATATCTGACGCTTAACCTTGGCGTTTCACAGGGGGTAAGCTGGTTGATCTTTCATGAAAGTAACTTTTTTATGCTTATTATTTGATTTTGAATCGTTTCTCAGGCCATTGATGTATTGGACCGTTTACTTGCTCGTCTTCAAGTGACCAAAGACGGGGGAGAACGCGCAAAATCCCGCGCTCAAGCTGCAGAAGCTGCTCAACCTGAAATCAGAGAGGGTAAACTGCTGTTGACAAGAGTAGAGATGGCTGGGGTGCGAGCAGTTCTCAAGGAAATCGAGCAGAAGTATTTCAAAGTGATGAAGATGACAGATGATCATATCAGCTCAGATGATGAGGAGATACTTCATGTTAACCGCGAAGTGGAACGGGTAAGATTCAGTACACAATTACGTTGTATACTTGTAGAATTTATTGGACATTGTTCAGAGCAAGCAAGCACTCTAATGAGAAAGTTGTCTTCGATAAGCACCTCCTCTCTTTCCAGCACCTAATACTTCACGAATGGAAACGCCCCAAATTTTCCTGAAGTGAGGCACATACCGTTTCCCCTCTATTAAGCGCCCGGGCGTTTATTTATAAATCCATCTCAAAGAGGAGCAGTTATTTGAAAAATCATGAATAAACTAACGCTCTGACGAATACTACGTTTTGAAGGTGAAATGGTGAAATGGTGTTTTAGCGCCCGTCGCTAGGATCTCAGTACTAGGTTATCTAATCGAGACCCTGGCTGTGACGCTACCGTGGCTGGGCTCGAACCCTGACCACACTGAGCCCTTGACACCACAGATCAGCTGGATTACACCACGACGCCACAGCATCTTCAAACGCCATAGCACCTTTGAAGCAACTACAAAAAGTGTCTCTTGATTTTTCTTATCAAGAGCTTGCATACACTATCAAACGAGTGTCTGGGACCAACCTGATGGCCGGCTCAAATCGAAAGGGGCTCTTATTCGAGGGAGGGCATTTATTTGAAGAAATACGATGCTTACATAATTGTAGAAATTATTGGACAAGTTTTGGAGTATGAACTCTCATGAGCAAAACCTGTTCGACTAGCAACTCTTCTCTTCCAAGCACCCCTTATACTTCACGAACAAAAGCGCCCAAAATCTTTCACAATTAGCGACACACATAGTGAGACTAATGTTGATGAATAAGGCCAAAATGCACACACTGTAATTCTTTTGGACTTCAAACTTAGAAAGACTTATCCTTCCCCATTGCAGGTGCGTTTGTTCAGTGATAAACCCATTTCGTGTAGTGATATAAATAGATGATGTTTTCCTGTCGATATCTCATTCATCTTGTCCAATATTTTCTTTTGCCTTTTTCTCTTCAGGTTTCCAGCTGGGTTACAAATATTGGCGAGGAGTTTCTTACCGTTCATGTCAATTTGGGAACATCAATTACCGCTGCGAAGGAGTTCTCTGAAGACCATGGCCAGCTTATGAACGAATTAAAGGTAATTTTGGCTTTTTACGTAATATGTATTGGGTGTTTTGTGGTCTAAGAGAAGGGCTCAAAGTTTTCGATTTCTCAAATCTGATCAACTTCTTATGCTCAAACCCTCTATGTCTTTCCTGTGTGACATACGCAAAATATTGTTTGAAAATGGGTTAAATGTAGTATAGTATAAACACCTCTGTAGTATAAAAACCCTCTTAAAATCGCAACAGAATTAAAGTCAGAATTTTAAGTCCATCTGAAGAAAATGATCTTCATAATTAGCTCTTTCTGAGCTATCAAACTTAATATTTATGTATCGTTCTTACTAAGACTACAATGATAAAGATCAAAGAAATCAAAACAGCGCTTTCAAAGATGAGCGAACCTAAACGTAAATCACCAGGCAATCCAAGAACAAAGCTTGAGAGAATGGAAACAAGATGTTGTGGTCTTCAAGAAAGATTGGAATATAGATTGCAGTTGGTTAAAACGTATCTGGGCTTTCTTGAACACTCGTCTGAGGTCAGTGAACTTGTTCTTCGTTAGTCTCTTTTCCTTCATAATCTTCTTCCTCCTCTTCTTCTACTTCTACGTCTTCTTCTTTTTCACCTTCTTCTTATTCTTCTTGTTTTTGTTCTTCTTCCTTTTCTTCTTCTAATCCGTCTTTTTCTTTTTCTTCTTCTTCTTCATTTCTTCTTCTTCTTCTTCTTCTTTTTTCTTATTCATATTCTTCTTTTTCTTCTTAGTCTTTTCTTCTTATTCTTGTTCTTGTTCTTCTCTTTGTGTTCTTCTCTTTGTTCTTATTTGTTCTTCTATTTCTTCTTTTCTCTTTCTTCTCATTCTTCTTCTCCTTCTTCTTTTCTTTTCTTCTTTTCTTCTTCTTATTCTTCTTCTTCTTTCTTCTTATTCCCATTTTCTTTCTTCTTCTTCTTCTTCTTCTTCTTCTTCTTCTTATTCTTAATCTTATTCTTCGTCTTCTTCTTCTCTTTGTTCTTCTCTTCATATTCTTCTTATTCTTCTTCTTCTTCTTATTCTTTCTTCTAATATCCTTTCTTTTTAATATCTTTTATCCTCTTTTCAATTGCTCCCTTCACTTAGTCCATATTTTAATTTTTAACCTTTAAAATTGTTTTGCTTGTTTTAGCTCCTTAGGAAACTGCAGCAACTGGAAGACGAGCTCATGAGTGATGAACCATATGAAAACACCGAAGCGAGTCCAGAGATGGTAATGAGGCAAAGACAAGAGCGGGAGAATATCAAGTCGAAAATAAGAGCTGTCGAGAAAGAAGGCGAAACTGTCATGGAAGAGCTCAAACGAGTAAGTAACTCATTATTATTTGATTGTTAAGTTGGGTTACTATGTGTTTAAAGTGGATTGAAATGTCATCACATGCATTTGAATGGCTAGGATCTTCCTAGTACCATCTTAACCCAATCCCAGTAATGTTGATTTTTGAAAAACTGTTTTAAACCCCTTCCCCATTTATTCATGATTTACAACAAGGATTTGTAAAACCAAGAGGAATTTGCTGAGGGCCTATGCTGAGGGGCATTTCACTCGTCGAAAAAGGCGTATACCCTCTACTGTATCTATTGTGTACAGTGACTTCAGACACTTCATTCAAAAAATTGATTTCTGAATGTAGAAGTCCTTTTTAGCTGCTTGATCTCAAGGGAATTTCAGATCTGAAGCAAAGGGAATGTATTGGATATTTTCCTGCACAATCTGCAGTTTTCCTGCAATTTTCCTGCATATTCTGCTACCCTGCACATTTAAGCTGCTAACATCAGGAAGCCTTCCATACTGATGCCATGCAGTTACCTCCTGTAAGTCGAGTGTTGGACAATTTTCGTAACCTCTTCCCTCTTTAAGTAAACTTATTTAGTACTTGTACAAAAAACTGGTGCCATGCAGCGCCCACATATCTATATTAAAACTTATGGGAGTGTCCTAAGAGGATGAAATTCATTCTGCCTTTGAGAAAGCTTCTCTGTCTTCTGGAAGATGGACTTATGCAGTTGTCTTAATTTTTTTCTACATTTTAAATTATCTTCTCGTTTTAGTGTCCTGAAGAAGAGAGCCTTGACCGAGATCTTCCGGCTCAACACGTGATCAATAACCTTGGCAACATCGCAGATCACGCTGTACATCTTGATGAATTGTGGGACCAAAGAGATACAAAGCTGAAGAGTCATAAAAGATTCAGCAGTCAGTTCTTTGATTTTGAAAAAGAAATCCGAAAGGTTTGTTTATAATTGCATCGTTATTTTCAATAATAAGTATCTACCTTTAGATAATGATCTAACTTAGCTATAACAGGCAAATGCTTAACCCTATTTGGCCCATATGAAAGAAAATTCTTTCAGTCCAGTTTAATTCAAATCGTAGAAATCAAGTTAGTCTTAAACTTATAAACCCAGGGGGGACTCATTGACTCTGATAAAGAGGAATCATGATGTACATATTTTCTGTTCTGTAATTAAGACAGGTGAACATATTTGGGGTCTGGGATTTTGAGGGCTAAATTATTAATCTGGATCTCGAGTTTGTTAAAGATAACATACTTTGGTCCTTCGAAAATTTGGTCAAAATATTTGGGGATCCATACTTTTAATATACTACTCCAATTTTATCCGCAAGAATTTTGCTTCCTGTATAATGCTTTTCGAATCTTTTTATCTCCCAGTTCATGGTTAGTCAAAAAATTGTTAGCCATTGGAAGTCTACTGAAAACATTTCTTGCGATGTTTTCTAATCTAATTATCTTTAATGGGGAGCAAGTTGGTGGTGTAAAGTTGAACCTTTAATGGTCTTCTAACTAAGTTGTTGGCCACCAGTTTTTGTTACTGACAGTATATTTGCATCCTTCTAACAAAAACAACTGAGCATCTCTTTAGCAAGACTAAGAAGTGAAACGAATTTTTATCATAAATAATTTTCAGTGTTTATCTCCACTTAGGTAATCACTTGGATCCATGAGCAAGGCGAGAAGCTCTTTCCAATCGGAGTCGAATTTGAAGGTCTAATTGCAACGCAGAAGGCACTGCATGGAACACTGGTAGAATTCGAAGAGGCGGCATCGGTAAGTTATAGATGCTTATCACCCGTCGCGTATCAGCTTGCCGTTTAAAATCAGTCAGTCATTGATTTTGGACGGGGTATCCTCGCAGAAATAAAATAGAACCTTATGGCCAGCATACGGATAGTAAAGATAGTATACAACGTAAATGCATTGGAATACTATGCTTGTTAATAGCAAAGTTATTCATTCTTCTCATTGTTTCAGCGTGCAAGCAAGGAAGTGGAGAGTCATCTAAAGAATGCTGAAGGCCTCGCTTTGATGAGTTCAGATGATAAAGAGGCTGTTCAGATTGTCACAAATGAGCTACGAATAGCGCATGAAAGATTCAAAAGTAAAATCTCCAAACATCAAGCTTTCCTGTCATTATGTCTCACGTTCTATTCAAGCGCCGAGAAGGTAAATTTGTACATTTATTTTACATGCAATTAAATTTTTTGTGCTGCTTGTCTTTCAGACTAATTGCTCCACACAAACTTCCTGCTTTGTCTGTTTTCGTTTCTCACGCTAACAAATCTATACGCACTACTGCGTTGGTACTTCATGCATACTGTGGTGGATAAGCACTACTGTGGTGGATTATTATGCTTGATGTGGTTGGTTATTATGCTTGATGAGGGGGCATTTTTCGGGTACTGTGGTGGATATGAAACCATTGCAAAAATCTATAGATCAAGCAAGAAAAAAACCACAAAATCCACCACAGTATGCAGAAAATACAACCACATTAAGCATAATAACCCACCACATCTAGCATAATAAGCCACCATAGTGATGCGTTTCCACTAAAGTATGCTTAAAATCCCATCAAAGTAGTGCGTATCCACCACAGTATTTCGTATAGATTGGTGGTGGTCTCTGTGCCGCAGTGGTTAGCGTGCTGGACTCACAACGAAAATGTTGTGGGTTCGAGCCACGGTCTTTCCACTTGTGTTGCAGAGATAATAACCTTGGGCAAGTTGTTAACACAAATGTGCCTCTCTCCACCCAGGTGTATAAATGGGTACCTGGTCGGTAGTTATGAGCGCCGTGTGTGGCTGCACCCTGCTATATGCTAATGCATCCAGACCAGGGGTAAAGTGTAAAGTCGACTGAGTAGCCCTAGGCTAGTAGTAGACTCAAAAACGGCAACTTTAAACTTTAGATTCGCGAGCATGTATCTACCAGTTTTGTTGTTAAGTTATGATATCGTTTTTATCATTATCTTTATGCCTGAGGCAGAGGTTTAAGTTGGTTTCTACTAAACCTGCCAAACTGTCAACTGGCAACAAAAATGCTGATCAATTCCTCTCTGGGTTCTTGTTAACTCGCATCTAACTCTTTCCCCTAATCGGTTCCAAGCTCTTTGGCTCTTGCCAAACGATCAAACAGTGTATGAAAAACATGTGGAACGTGCTTCTCAGGCAAAAATTTTTTATAATTAAGTTCATTTCATATTTTTAGCATTGATTGATTTTCATGTTGTATCCACAGTTAACAACACTTATAAACAAGACCATGCGAGACTTCACAAGTGAAAGCCTTCCACACGAGTCTATATCCGCCAAGCACATGCTGCAAGAACACATTGCAAGCTTCAAGGCTGTTGAAGAACTATTCTCATATACTTATGATAATGGAAAAGATGCTCTTATCGCCGCTGGGGAGGAGGAAAATTTCAGTCCCCCTAAGGAGGAGATCAAACAACTGATGGAAAATTCAATAGAAAAGCACCAGGAATGGAAAAATCTGTGGGAGGCTCATAAAAAGAAATTACAAGAAAGTGTCAATGTTTGTCATTTCGAGCAAGATATCAACCAAGTAAGGATTTAGCCTTAGCTAACCTATTTTTATTTATATTTGGCATGAATATCGAACACTAGGATAGATTTTTCCACAAGTAGCATACCAGAATAGATGGGGTTCGAACCTGGACTGCATGATTAGAGAGCCAACGACGTTTTTACTGAGCTATAGAGCTCAATGAAATCTCTGAGTAGCACTCCAAGCTATACAGCGCAAGGCTTTCCTCCCGTTTGACAATTTTTGTGTGTTTCGGCTATGTTTGGCAGAAACGAGAACAAGAATGGATCTGCAAGCTCCTTTAGGTCTGCTGAGACTGAGAGAGGTGTATCCTGGGTGCCAGAGTATCCAAAACTGTAAAAAGGAGAGTAAGTGGGGTAGATGAAAAGAAGAGGAAAGGAAAGGGAGATTCATTTCATTCCTTCATTTTTCAATTCAGTCAGTTTAACTCTATTTTTGTTGCAGGCTGCAATGGTAAGAGAGGTGAAGCTGCAAGCTAACAAAACGATTACCCTGTTTGATGTTTCGATTCCATTCTAGGTGACAATGATGCTAGAAGAACATACTCGACATTTATTGGATGTTAACAAGAAATTTGGGAATTCGTTGCTTTCTTCAGTCACCTTATCTCAACAGTCAGATGCCTTCGTCGACGAAATTAAGGTAGGAAACCCTATTTTGATACCTCATGGCGCCCAGCCTAGGAGATAACCTTGTGTGTGGTATTTTTATCTCAGACAGTGAGGTTTCTGTGTAAAATTATAGAAAATTACCCAGAGCCATGTAATTCAGACGGATGGAGACCTCTGGCATTTCGCTTTATTAAAACAGACATGTTTTTACCTTGGACATTATAATAGGCCAATTAATTTATGTGTAATGTGGGTGATTGTGTCCACTTAGACTCGTACAGAGCCTCGATTCAGTATTTTTCAGAAAAACGACTGTTTTATTTGATTGATCTACCTCCGATTGAATATGGGATCCTGGAAAAATAAAGTGCCACTATGTTTTGAGCCCTGTGGCAATAGTTCTGACTGTGCCCAATGTCGACATTATCCTGGCTTAAGAGTTTTGGAGAGCAGGATAAATTTCAAACTTGCATGAATCAGATGTTCTAGAAATAATTCCATGAAACTGTGTTGTTGTTTCACGGGGGTGGGAGGGAGGAGGGTTCTCCAACGGAGGGGGAGGAGGGCTCTCGTAAAGGTACCTAACAATGTGCTGCACTCGAAGTAAACTTATTACATGAGTCGTAGTTATCGCTATTGAATTGAATTGCTGGACGCTCAAACTGACTGACTGAGCGAACAACAACAACATCAATTCAATTTAATGTGAGCGAAAGTTAGGGCCTTGGGAAGCAAGTCTACGCTCGAAGGGCATTCGTTTTCAGACTTCTAGACTAGCCATGGGGATAATTTTGCAACTTTGTTCCAGCCATAATCGTGCAAAGGGTACCTTTATGATATCGTTGGTCTATGGAACGGTCATGCTTTAAGCATTTCTGATTTCAAACTAACAATTTTGAGATATATTTTTGCTCGAATTTCTTTAGAACGAATCTAATAAATGGTATCATTTTTACATTATTGTCCTATGGGTAGGGCAGCATCTCTGTTGTGCGATCTGATTGGCTGAAAACGTTCGAATGCGACGGATAACAACAAATAGCTTCGTTGTAATGGCTTCGAGTTTTGTAATCATTAGTGGTCATGACCATACCCTGTCCATAGGGTAATAAACCTAGGTCTTGTACTGGCGGCTTCAGGTTAATATTTTCTGGTATTGCCCTCGGAAACAGTTATTATAGGCTTAATCCTCTTCTATCCAAGGGTACCATTCTCGTTAAAATTAGATTAACCAACGGTGCCACTTTGAATATGCTTGTGGCTGACCCCTACTAAAATTTTATGCAAACGCCCCCCTCGTGAGCTATCCATACAAAATACATGATATTCTTCTCATTCTTGCAGATGACAGAAAAACGTGTTCATGATTTGCGTCTCCATATCAACGAACTACTTCAGAGCAATCACCAAGATGGCGAACGATTAGACCAAGCTGTAAAAACAGTCGAGCAAAGATGGAGAAGATTGCAGGATCTTGTAAAAGAACATCAGAAATTGCTTGATCTTGCTGTCGAGTTCTATCAACTCTGTGAACAGGTTGGTACACAATTAGTTTTGACTTGGTGCTAACTGCTCCTAGGCCCTAGCAAAACGATCAAACATTGTTGGTCAAACATTTCTCTGTAAAACATTATCGTGGCTCAGTGGTTTATTTTGCTAGTTCGACGTTTATCCAATTAAAGAGCAATTTTTGTTTACTGTTACTGTAATCATGGCGGTTTTCGCTATCATTCCTTTTTGTTTCGTTGATAAACTTTCAATGAGACTTCAGGAAGTGAATTTGTCTGTTGGTCGATTTGATGAATTACCTTAGTGTTCGTGGGAAGATTAAGTTCTCAAATTGTAAACTTCGAATGGAAAATTCGTTTACGTATTACACAATGTTTCTGAATTGCTAACAGCAGCGGAAACATTTTTGAGTAAAGTCCTGGCTAAACTAGAAGACATGTCGCGCGCGACATTGATGTCCCCTCAGTGTCTCCCAGTTTAGCCAACTCGAAAACTTTGCAGCCCGTAGCAAAATTTGAAGAGAGAGATATGCAATGTTTCTGGGAGACAACAGAAACATTTCTTGTCTCCCTTACTCTTGGGACATGTTGCTCGCTTGTCACTCGCATGTTTTACCACCCTGGGAGACACGCCGAACACAGTGTCGCGCAACAAGTCTCCTAGTTTAGCCATAACTTCATAGTTAAGCTAAGAAAAAGTTGCTTAAAGCTTGACAACCTTTAGAGTACTAAATGCTGGGGCTGGAACCCCGACCTCGTTGAGCTTTGGACACCACAAGCCAGCTGGACATAAGGAATAAACTTTTTTGTCACTAATTGCTTGGCTTTGATTTCAGGTTGAAACGTGGCTGAGAGATGCATCAAATTATGTGAAAAACAACAGAATCGAAGCAAAGAAATGCCGTACAAAAAGGACGTTGAGAACATTTTAGGCCTTTTGGCTGCATTTATGCAAAACAACATAGCACAACAAGAAGAAAGAGTGACCAAATTGAGTAGGTTGGCTGCTGTCCTGCAGAACACAGATGCTAAAAAGAGAGCAGGAGATCTGATTTTCAAACAAGAGAGAATTAATCAGAAATTGAATCGTCTTGGTGAAAGTCTTGAGGTTAAAGCAGCGAAAATAACCGGAATGTTGCAGAACGGGGCCCATGAAGTAAGTCTCGAGTACTATAGTCCGTTACTTTTCTATGTCTAATGCTATCTCGCTACCTGTTGCTGTACTTGCAATTACTTTACCTCCCGGTGTTTACCTGGCGAGTTAAGCAACAATATCTGAGGAGGAAATTTTCTTGATGTTTAGGAACTGGCCAAACGATCAAACCTTGTTTGTCAAACATTTAACATTGGCTTGTCAAGTTTTGTAACATAGACAACGGCTAAAAAATTGTTTGAAACAAAATTTAAATGTTTGACAAACGATGTTCGCTCGTTTGGCCAGGCCTCTACCTAAACTCAACTTGTTTGGACCTCACTAAAGCAAATGTCAAAGTTTTTTATTGTGAAATGATTTCGTGGAACTTTTTCTTTACCTTTCACATACACGAGACTGATTCTCACATGTCATCTGAAGTGATTAAGCGTTGCTTTTTTTAGGTCGTGTAGAATACGCATTTTTCTAGATTTTTAGATTCCTTGTACTTATATTAGATTTTTGTATTCTACAAATAAAAATGATGATGATGATGATGATGAAGGTCTTGTGCAAGCCCAACCTTCAACGGTCAAACATGTCTTGTGCAAGCTTCGCGTAGTTTTGCATCCATTTGAAAGTCTGTTTTCTCAGTTTGAAATCGTAAAGCGCCCAAACCATTTAATCCAGATCAAGCCAAACGATTCTTCTATCAACCGCTACATTTATTACGAATTTTTAAATCCTGGATTCTGTAAGTTTTTAGATCAGCATTCCAAGATTGTTTTTCTAAACGGTGAATACGTCTTTATGATCGCAAAGCAAGATTAACCTCTTAATCCGGATCAAGTCAATCCGTTTTTCGATCAATCATTCACATTGTTAATGTACTGTTGCATGAAATATAACGAACCCTAATCCAAGATCATTTAGTGGTTCTGTTTTGTTACCTTATTCCATGTTTGCACGAGAAGTAATCCCAAACTCGATCCCAAAGAAAATCCCACGTTGTTCCCTGGAGTTTTGTAGGATTATTTTTCAGATTGATAGTCAAGCGGATTGATATTGAGGATTTTACCTGATCCCTACTAGTTTCCCTATGCTCCCTTGTTCCCTTTTTATTTTGGCCATGTTCCCTTGTTCTCTGGATACATTTCGCATGTTCCCATGTTCCTAGAACCCTAAACGACCTTTTGAAAAGGCGTGCGAGACTTCTATAAGCCTGGTAACCAGACCGAAAACAAAAGGATTTCCAAGGGATTTTCACAAACGAAATAGGATCGCGAGCAAGGGTGTACAGGATTACCAAGGAGTAAATTGCCCCTTGGTGCTCTAAAATTTAAAGTCTAGAAATTGAAAAAAAATTGGTGATTTGGCATTACGAGAGTCTATTTGATTCGCCCTTCAGGGGGCTCTGGAACAAAATGCATACTTCAAATTCCTTCTGGAAAGTTTACGAAAACCCCCACACCCAGATTATAATGGTTGATTACTTCTGGTGAAGAACTGAAGTTTTTTATTCAATAACCGTCTCAGATATTCAATAAACTGTTTGTCTGAGATAATGGTGATTAAGGAAACATTGATGATAAAGAATTCCTTATCAATGTCTTTTTTGTTTACAATTTTTCAGCAAAGCGTAAGCGAAGAGGAAACTTCGGAGTCAGACGACGAAATTCAAGTCAGCAAGCCGAATCAAGATATTGGTTTAGAAGGCAAGGAACTTGCAGTTGCTAACGTGGATTTCCCTGTCGAAGGGGGTCAAGTCATATCCTGGGACGACGATTTGGAGTACGGCTCTGCAAAACGACCACGATTGTCTGTGTCTGTCAAGAGTGGCTCAGAAATATCTCAAGAAGCTCAGAATCGAATTACTCCGATTATACAAGATGAAATGGACAAATTCCTCGAGAGTGGTACAGCGACTATAGTTACAGAAGGACTCGAGCCTGTATCTTTGACTATAAATAACTTATCCGCACATACCATAGTGCCGGTTAATGCGAGTGTTGCAAGAGGAGGCACAGCTGTTTCTGCAATCAAATCAACCCAACACGGTGATATTTCTGTACTCGGTCCATTTGTTAACAGGGAAGTTACTGTCGAGACTGACTTTGATATTGAAACATCGAATCCAGAGCCTTTGCCTTCAAAGGATAATGGACTAATATTTACGAAGAAAAAGACGCTCAAAACGACAACCAAAGAGGTCACAACAACAGTCAAACAGGTCAGTATTCTAGTCAGTTTTATTCAGTATAATAATTCGTATAATCTTGTTTGTGTGTTTTTAACTTATCCCGTTCTAAGATACACGGATAATGCAATCCTCAGATCTTTTGCGGAAACTGTACGGTACTCTGTAGAATTAAAAAACTTTGACGGGTTTAATACAAGAATTAAGTCGAAATAATTCCTGAAGTGGAAGTGGTATCAACACAGCCACTTGCTAACTCTTGAACAACTTTCTTTGATTGCTTAGTTATTTGCATTGGATTTTATATGCAAATATCAAGGTGTTTAAATGCACAACAGACGGTCAGCCGTTGGAGTAAAAATTCAGGCCTATTGGAACGCTGTTTCATTGGAACGCTGTTCTGTACCTACTAAAATACTGCAAGCGACCGTCAAATCCCTTCGAAGAAAGCACACGAGATGTCTCTCAAAGCAAATGGATTTCAGAGATTTCAATTAAAAATAAGGATTTCCTACAATATTGTAAGAGATTTCTAGGGAGTGATGACTGGCCCTCATTTACAGTATTCAAAGGTGGGACGTTCACTTATCCAAACAAGCATGCCGGATTTGTAGGAATTTTACGGATTTTTAATAAACGGCAGCATTATCAAGGTGTACGAGATTCGTTTGGGATACGGGGCATTCCTGAGTATCCCCACAGGTTGGGAGAACCCCGTAATTCCCAGTGATTCAATAATACGACTAACAAATTGTAGTCATTGTAGGCCTAAAGCAAGGCTGTAGCCATCATAATAGGACCATATAATCCAGTGTTGCTTACCAAAGAACCTAACAGCCTATTTTAACGTAATTTCAATGGAACTGCTAAACCGTTAATATAATTCGTGCGTTTTCCTCCACACAAATCCTTAACAACCTCTCGTCTTGAAAAGCGTTAATGATTTTTCCTATGTCAGCCTTCATCGTGCGGGTTTATAGAACCTTTGTGGGTTTTCCTGAGAAGAGAACTTAGCTAGACGTTTTTCATCTACATGACGTCTTTTTGGACACGTTATAAATCAATGTTTTTTGTCTTCTATACTACGCCTTTTTAAGAATTCTTGTCAATTCACAGTTGCAGATCTTTTTCCGGGGGTGCGCTAAAATTGGAAGTTTCAAATGCGTTCTGAAGTCTCTACGTCTTATCATAATAATCTCGAGAAGTCCCTTTGTTTGAGGGAAATCTCACACCCATTTTGAGGACTGTTTCCCCCCGTCTTTTACAAACAAACTCGCAAAAGACAGCTATTGTAAAAGCTTACTTGCAGGTTTGCATGTAAGGTCATAGGGTAAGAAGGGTAAGGTCATAGTGCTCTATATGTGGGGTCATAGGGTAAGAAATTCGAGAGGCAAAGCAACTTTTTCAATGAAAAAATATATATCATTTCTCAATCTGCTCTTTGAGTCCTTGCCTTGCCCCTTCGCCCCGCCCTCATTCACCACGTGACAAGCTGAACTCTTGACCCATTGATTTTAAACCTATTATTTCTTATTCAGGAAATCAAGACCGAAATGGAGTTCATCCATGTCGAGTCAGAAGATGAATTACCACAAAGATTGGGACAAACCAACCAAGACAAAGATAAAGTTGGTATCGCAGTGTCATCAATGTACACAGTAGAAGAAAAGAAATACGAGCAAAGTGATGACAAAAAAGCCTTAATCCTGTGTCTTGAACAAGATATGCAAGAAACCAATGAAAATATATGCAGAAATGTCGAGGATGTATTGTTTGAAGAAAGGTTTGTGGAATTTTTGAGCTCTGTGGATTATACGAATTGGCACAAACCGCTATCTTGATATACATGTTTCTTCACAGAAGTGTCATAATCAGGATCTCAACGACCACTTCTCACCCCATGTAATGTTTGTGCAGTAAGGTCGGGGATGTGCAGTACGTTGGCGGATATTCAGTACTGTGGGGGGACACCATGGAGGATACCATGATTGCCGTGACGGATGTTCAGTGCTGTGGGGGGATACCATTGCCGTGGGAGGCATCTTCCAGAACGATGGTGGATGCTCAGTACGGTGGGGTCACATCATGATTGCCGTGGCGGATGTTCAGTTCAGTGGAGGGATACCGTGGTGCCTGTGGCGGAATACCATAACTGCCGTGGGGAGGCATCATGATTTCTGTGGCCGATATTCAGTACCGTATGGGGATACCATGATGACTGTGGGGGGATACCGTGATTGCCGTGGGGAGTTATCTCGGAGTACAGTGGCAGATGTTCAGTACGATGGGGATACCATGATTGTCGTCACGGATATTCAGCACGGTTGGGGGATACCATGTTGCCTGTGATGGAATACCATGATGGATGTGAGGAGACATCTTGCAGTACTGTGTGGGGATATTCAGTACGGCGGCGGATGTAACTGTGCTCTGGCTCCTAAAGAATTATATATCCTCCCTTCTAAAACGATGTTGAATTCTCAACGTATCACCGTTTTCGAAAATTATTGTGTCCCCTTACCCTCCGTTTATGTTTTTCATAGTTGCATAAAGGCCCTTGGGCAGTGAAAAATTTCAAAATTGCAATGAACAGCGGAATATTAAACAAGATATATGAGATTACCGTTGAAAAAAGGGTTTCTAAAGTATTTCTCTGGAAACAATAGGATTTCCAGCAAGGATTTGGGAGATTTCGACAGAGTTAATTCCCTAGCATAGTCCTATTACCAAAAATATAAGGGCGCCCCAGACTGAAGGCATGGCCTTAAATGAGGCTATGCCCATATAAGGGCATGTTGTTAAGTCGTCCAACATTTTTGAACTTGCTTCATGCTTGAAGAATCGACTTGAAAGGAAAGACAAAAAATGTCGCTAAATCCTTCATTTTTCTTTGTGGATCAGGTATGCTGTGATGCAACCTTAAAACCTCCCTCATCCTCAAGAGATTCCGAAACAGGGGAGGGCGGGGGGAGAACAAAAAGAAATAGGGCAACAAAATGGGAACATTAGATAATCTAGCAATTTCAACGAGGACTGCTTTGTTTTTGCCTTCTTTTCCGGGCATCCGTGCTTCACGAAATTTACCTAACTTACATAGCTAACAACTTACAAAAAAGAAACTATTTCGATATATTCATGGAGCCCTGCTTCTAGTAGGAGTAGCTACACGCTAGCGAATCTATAATCACTACTGTGGTGGATAATCACTACTGTGGTGGTACTATTTGCGTACTGTGGTGGTAGTTTTTGCGTACTGTGGTAGATAATCACTACTTGTGGCGGGTTATAATGCTGTTTGTGGTGAATACGAAATCATAGCAAAACTCTATAGATCAAGCAAGAAAAAACCACAAAATCCACCACAGTACGCCAAAACTGCCACCACCGCAAGCATAGTAGTGATTATCCACCACAGTACGTAGAAACTACCACCACAGTACGCAAATAGTACCACCACAGTAGTGATTATCCACCACAGTAGCGATTATAGATTCGCTAGCGTGAGCTAAATGTTTCAGAAATCGTATTATGTTTGCTGAAGGATGTGCCTCTATATGTGAGGGTCATAGGGTAAGAAATTCGAGAGGCAAAGCACCTTTTTCAATAAAAAAGCTTATATAATTTCTCGCTCTGCCTTTTGAGTCGTTGCCCTTCTTGCCCCTTCGCCCCGCCCTCATTCACCACGTGACAAGCTGAACTCCTGATCCATTTATTTTTAAACCTATTATTTCTTATTCAGGAAATCAAGACCGAAATGGAGTTCGTCCATGTCGAGTCAGAAGATGAATTACCACAAAGACTGGGACAAACCAACCAAGACAAAGATAAAGTTGGTATCGCAGTGTCATCAATGTACACAGTAGAAGAAAAGAAATACGAGCAAAGTGATTACAAGAGGGCCTTAATCCTGTGTCTTGAACAAGATATGCAAGAAACCAATGAAAATATATGCAGAAATGTCGAAGATGTATTGTTCGAAGAAAGGTTTGTGGGATGTTTGAGCTCTAAGGATTATATGAATTGGCAGAAACCGCTATCTTGATATAATGTTTCTTCACAGAAGTGTTATAATCAGGATATCGAGGACCACTTCTCACCCCATGTAATGTTTGTGCAGTACGGTGGGGAATGTGCAGTACGTGGCGGATATTCAGTACTGTGGGGGGGGGGATACCATGATTGCTGTGGAGATGGAGAGGTATCTTGCCGTACGATGACGGATATTCAGCTGTGGGGAGGCATCTCGGAGTACAGTGACGAATGTTCAGTACGGTGGGGGATACCATGGTGCCTGTGCCCTGCCTGTGGTGGAATACCATGATGGATATGAGGCATCTTGCAGTACTGTTGGGGGATATTCAGTACGATGGCGGATTTAACTGTGCTCTGGCTCCTCCTCAACAATTATATATTCTCCCTTCTAAAACGATGTTGAATTCTCAACGTATCACCGTTTTCGAAGACTATTGTATCCTCTTACACTCTGTTTATATTTTTCATAGTTGCATAAAAACCCTTGGGCAGTACAAAATTTCAAAATTGCAATGAACAGCGGAATATTTCTGGACATAATTTCGATAGGCCTACTCTCTTACTTGCATCCCTTATAGCTCCTTCTCATTTGCTCCAAAAATCGCCATGGTCAAACCCTAACATCTGGCACAGTTAACTTTCACAAAGTCCCTAAGCCACGTACAAAGAGAAGGACCATCTTCGTGCCACTCCTGCATACCTGTTTCTTCTACAATTCCTTTTTAGGTCATCTTTTGTCCTCTAAATTAGAGAACAGTTCTCCATAAGGCAATCACATTTCAAAACTCTTAAATCATTTGGTAGATTTCCGAAATTGACTCCATTAGTTATGATACTGTTATGTTTAAGTTTGATCAAATTATTTAGTATCAGGAATATCTAGTAATTGTTCAGTCGGAAACCACAGTCTTGGGTCACTACACCTCAACTACTAGACACAATGGTGGTTTCAGTTCAATAAGAAAGTGAAAGGCAGACCTTACCAATTTTTTGTTTTCCTTTTGTTTCACCTTGAAGCCACTATTCCTGTAGATCAATCTTTCGAGACAGGCCAGGAAACTCCTTTTCCTAGCAGAATCCTTAAAAGAGCAGAATGTCCTGTTTCTGTAGGGGGGCTGGTACTTGTTGAAGTTTATGATCGAGGTGATCATGGACATATCGGGGGGGGGGTGGAAATTTTGGACAGACATAGGAAAAATTTAGGACAAATAATTTAGGAATAATTTGGGACAAATATATTTAGGTTCTGATATTTTGAGGACTGAAAAATATCTTGGGGTCTACAATTGACGGCAAGTTAACTTATTTAGGATCTTGATTTTCAGGTTTAAAATCATTATTTGGGGTCCGAAATTTGTAACAGATAATTAAGTAAACTTAAGTCCTTTTAAAAGTTGGTCATCGTATTTGGGATCTTTGGGAAATTTGTTCATCATTTTTGGGGGTCTGAGGGAAAGGATTGAAATGATCACCCCCCTCAAGAAAGTCAACGAGTTCCCCTTGGGCATTTGAATCCCGAGAATCTATTCTGGCCAAACAATCAACGTTGTTGGTCAAACATTTGAAATGTTTTTTACAAGGAAAATTTGGTCGTTTGTTCACGTTTGCAAAGCATTGCTTAGAAACCAGAATTGCTTGGCAATATTTCTTGATTAGATAACGTCAAACATTTTCTGCTCAAAAAATGTTTGAAGAGCAATGTTTTGCGTCGTGAGAAATCGGTCAAGCATTTCGTTTGACAAGCGAATTTCAGATGTTTGATCAACAATGTCTGAGTGTCTGGCCTGGGCCAGAATTCATAGGAACCCTTTAGAATCTATAAGTTCCAATCAAAGTCCTATCTGACATAATCCTAAAGGTGAATTAATCTAGTCTCTTATGTGTAATAATTTTCTTACTTTTTGTAGAAAAGTTCAGTATAATGATGGCGATTTCCTTGCCCAGCGAATGATAACAGCAAGGCCTAGCAATGACCAGAGAGATCAAAGTAAATCAGATGGAAAGAGAAAGTTCAGAATCAATGCCAAAGATGCTTATAATAATGATCTTGTAACACGACAGGCAAGTGAAGAACATCATTTGTTTCAATAAATCATAAAAGTTACAATGAACAACTTTCGTTTCTCTTTTTCGTTGATATTTTGGAGGAACACAAAGACAAGTCAGTTACTCTGTGGCCAAACGATTAAACATTGTTGGTCAAACATCTGAAATTTACTTATTCTTTAATTCATCTTTCTCCGCTCTCGTAGATCCCAAAGAAGAAATCTCGCTCTCAGAACGAGGATGATACTCTTGTCGAGGTGACTTTCCGCCTGGAGGATTTAGATGCGGACGTTATCATGGCGCAAGATGACGCCATCGAAAAGGAAATTGATACAATTATTTCTGAGTTGAAAACTGAAGAGCAGAGATATGTTGAAATGCTTCAATGTATATCAAAGGTATTTACATTCGTTGTTTGTATACACTAGTAGGTTACCTTACGCTTTACTTCATGGTTAAGTTACCTTGATATTTTTATAGTTAAGGTACCTTACTCTATCCCTCCTGATTAAGTTGCGTTACTCTTTCTTTCATGATTAAGTGACGTAAAACTTTCCTTCATGGTAAAGTTACCGTACTCTTTCCTTCATGGTTAAGTTGCCTTAATCTTCTTTCATGGTTAAGTTATGTAACTTTTTTCTTCTTGGTAAGGTTACCTTACTCTTTCTTTCATGGTTAAGGTACTCTACTCTTTCCTTCATGGTTAAATTGCCTTACCCTTTCCTTCATGGTTAAGTTACGTTACTATTTTCTTCTTGGTTAAGTTACCTTACACTTTCCTTCATGGTTATGTCACCGTACACATTCCTTCATGGTTAAGTTACCTTACTCTTTTCTTCATGGTTAAGTTACCTTACCCTTTCCGTCAAAGTTAAGTTACCTTACTCTTCCTTCATCGTTAAGTAACCTAATTTTTTCCTTCCTGGTTAAAGTTACCTTACTCTTTCCTTCATGGTGAAGTTACCCTTTTTTATGGCAAAGTTACCATACTTTTTCCTTCATCGTTAAGTTACCTTACTCTTGCGATATTAACTATACTCTCTTCATGGTTAAGTTACCCTTTTTATGGCAAAGTTACCATACTTTTTCCTTCATCATTAAGTAACCTTACTCTTGCGATATTAACTATACTCTCTTCATGGTTAAGTTACCCTTTTTTATGGCAAAGTTACCAAACTTTTTCCTTCATCGTTAAGTTACCTTACTTTTGCGATAGTAATTATACCCTCTTCATGGTTAAGTTACCTCGCTCTTTCCTTCATGGTTAGGCTACATTTTAATAGACATATACTGTTCTACTCCTGTTGTAATCAAGGATTTTTGGATAATTTTGCACGGATATACATGACCTCTCTTTCCCAATCAGATTTTGCCTAATTTATCCAGATATTCCTTATTAACCATTCAATATGTATATTATCTTTGTGTTATTATACTATCTTCCTCTCACTATGACCCTATTCCATACCGAAGACAATACTTTCTTTATGCGAATATCCAAGTAATGGAATCATCCAGATAAACCCATTATGAGCAGGAGATGAGATGATGGGATTTCTGTTAGGAATTCTCTGTACATGGATTGTTTACGGTTGCAAATAATGAAAATCCTGACATCGCAATGTCATCTTGTTTCATCCTATTATTAAGTTTCCTGTCTGTTGCCAGGCAGACGAATTCCTGTTATCTTTAGTCTTTTTTGGGTCTATGAATTTTTTTCTCTTGCACTATCATACTGCATTATCTTGGTTAAACTCCAGGCGTTTGTGAAACTTTTTAATTTGCGAAGGGATGTGTAGAAGAGGAATGCGTTTTGTTTCAAATCAACATTGTTTTGTATCAAAACTAATAATTACGAAAGGTCCCAAATTGAATTGAATTTTATGCTGGTTTGTGTTGGTCTGCTTGTAGACTTTACTGTCCATTGCGAAGGAGCGCCTTTGCGGAACTTGCAGGCTGAGTTTATAGGGAAAAGAAAAAAAGCTCGAGAGTAAGAAAGCCTGTCTTCTAACTTTTTCTGCTTTTCTTATTTTTTCTTCATTTTAATCCTGATTTTAAATTCGTCGAGCTAGTTATTAACTAAAAACGGCTATTGATTTGGAGATGTTTATTTGAAGGAGCGCTCAACAGAGAGGCCTTAATAAAGGAATTTTTTTTCTTCTTTCTAGCATTTCATCGAGCAGGTTGCAATTGCTCCACTAAAACTGCAGAAGCAAAGAGATATCATCTTTCGTAATATCAAAGAAATCCACATGCTTCATAAAAAGTAAGAGTACTATTATTATTACCTTTTTTATTTTTTGTTTTTTTAGTTTTTTTCATCTACAGCTGTATGTTTATGTGTTAACAAGGCACTGGAACTATCTTCAAGATTCAGTTTTCTTAATTCTTCTTTTTAGCCATATTTTGCCAGAAATAGAGAAAGCAGTTGAAGTAAATGATATTTGCAGCACGCTTCTAAAGATGGTGAGATGATAGATTAGATGTTTGACTGTTTTATAACAACTTATTTGCGGAGTTATTCTTCGTCATCTTCTTCATCTTCTTCATCTTCTTCCTCTTCTTCATCTTCTTCCTCTTCTTTATCTTCTTCTTTTCTTCTTCTTCCTCTTCTTCATCTTCTTTTTGTTCTTCCTCTTCTTCGTCTTCTTCTTCTTCTTCTTCTTCTTCTTCTTTTTCTTCTTTTTCTTCTTCCTCTTCTTCATCTTCTTTTTGTTCTTCCTCTTCTTCATCTTCTTCTTTTTCTTCTTTTTCTTTTTCTTTTCTTCTTCTTCTTCTTCCTCTTCTTTTTTTTTTTTTCTTTTTCTTTTCTTTTTTTTTCTTTTCTTCTTTTGTTTTCTTTTTCTTCTTCTTCTTTTCTTTTTCTTTTTTTCTCCTTTTTCGTTTTTTCCTTCTTTACCTTCTTTTATTTTCTTTTCTTCTTTTCTTCTTCTTTTTTTCTTCAGTCTTCAAATTGATAAGATCTTCCTGGATGATTTTTTACCAAGTCATCTTTTGAGCAACCTAGTGCATTTCCACTCCAGTGAATTGGTATCCTAGCCACAAAGTTTTCCTACATAGTCGCTCATATGAGATTCGTTGGATATAACCAACCCATTTCAAACTTTGAGAATAACATACGTGATTCCAATATTTTTTAATGCTTTCAGGAGCCAAAACTGAAGAAATATTCGCTGTATATACAGAAAGCAAAACAAGCAGAGGAATCCCTAGAGTCTGTTCTTTACTTTAAGGTAAAAAGCTCAATTTGTTTGTTTCCTTTGAGCAACATTCATCTTCTTTAGAATTTGGCCTAAAGCCCTGGGCAAACGATCAATCACTACTGTTCAGCTGTTCGGAATTTACTTGATCAGAGAATGTTTAATCGTTTGGCAACGTTATTAAACATGTTTATCAAACATTTTCTACTAGTGACAAGCATGAAATTTGATTGAGGTTCTACAAAACATTACTAACGAATTTTGCTTTTGAAGCAATCGTTCCTGACTTGGCCAAACGGAAAACATCTCTTGTGAAGTAAATTTCAAATGTTGGAGAACAATTGTTTGATCAAACGCTAAACATTGCTTGATAAGAAAATTTCAATTGTTTGGCCATGTTTGATTGTTTGAACTAGGCCTTATAGTCCTATTTTACTTAAGCTAGCTCACCCATCCTTCCTAACAAGGCTTGAAAAACCAGAAAATTTCATTTAAAACCATATTTTCCTAAAGCACATCTTTGATCAGCCTGATCAGACTCAGGAAAAAGTTACGGTCAAACTGTCATAGACCGGAGGAAGATCAATTTAAACATTTTCTGTTTGCCTGTTTTTCATTAGAAAGTGCTGTGGTGTCGTAATGTAGTGTAATCCAGCTGACTGGTGGTGTCAGGAGTTCAGTGTGGTCAGGGTTCGAGCCCAGCCAAGGCAGCGTCACAGCCAGGGTCGAGGTCTCGATTAGTTAACCTACTACTGAGATCCTAGCGACTGGCGCTAAAACACCATTTCACCTTCACCTTCAGCATTGCTAAACGAGGAAGGTTTTCGGCTTTGAGTATTTATTTTAGAGGAACGTTAAATATTTTTCTGAACTCTATTATCAGCATGCAAACAAAACCTTAATAGTTTTTTTAAGAGCAGACAGGTTCATGACACCAGCTTACTTTGAATGAATTCCAGAATGATTGTGTTTTTTTGTTTATTTGTAGGACTGCAGCAAACATAAACTGAACATCAAAGACCATTTAGCCAGTCCTCAGAAACATCTCTTGTATTATACTGTTCTTCTGCAAGACATCATTAATTATAAACAGAAGAAGGGCGAAGAAACAATGAATTTAACTGTAAGTTTTTTTCACAGGTTTTGGCATAGTGTAAACACCAACCCTATCCGATACGAAAATCAAGACGCTCCGAAAGCTATTGGAGATCTGGCTTTAGTTTAGACATTTTAGTGGCAACATGGCAACATAACCCTGTGCTTATAGGTATACTGGTATGCTGACCTTGATATGTTTCGAGGCATGCGAAACATCGAATGGCTTGAATGGCTCTGCATGTTTGTTTTTTACTGATACTCCTTTTCTCGTAGGCGTGTATGAACATGCTTCAGAATTTAATGGGAGTATCAAAATTCGACATCAAGAAGGTTAGTGTTCGTCCACCCAAATCAGAGCCTAATGGGCATCAAGAGAATCTCTTCACTGTTAGCAAACAATATACACCGAAACGGAAAGACGAGCTGAATCTACCTCAAGGGACGGTTGTCAGAGTTATTGATGAACAAGGTGATAGATGTCTTGTCCAAACCATTGGTAACAAAGCTGCGAAAAATGAAGAAGGGTGGCTGCCGAAATTCTCTTTACAGCCTATGGGTAAAGCCACGAAAGAAGGTGCTAGGAATGGTGAGTTGAGGCAATGTTTTCCCGAAAATTTTCTGTTGGAAATCTAACAGTATTAAGCCCTAGCCAAACGATCAAACATTGTTGGTCAATTTGAGATTTGCTTTGCAAGCAATATTTGACCGTTTGGCCAGGTCACAAAACATTGCTTGACAAGCAGAATTCACTCAGCAATATTTTTTATGTCTTTGAGAATATTTTTGGCTGGTTGTTTATGACCATGGCCAAACGATCAAACATTGTTGGTCAAACATTTGAGATTTGCTTTAAGAGCAATATTTGACCGTTTGGCCACATCACAAACAAAACATTGCTTGACAAGCAGAATTCGCTAAGTAATGTTTTTGAAAAACGTCAAGAACGTTTTATGCTTCTATCAACCAATAAATGTTGGACGAGCAATGTTTTGTGATGTTGCCAAACGGTCTAGCATTTTGCTTGATTAGCCTTGTTTGACCAAAAATGTTTCATCGTTGGCCAGGGCTTAGAGGAAGAGACATCTTTAACTGTAGTCAAGGAAGCGAAACGTTGTTACACTTCTGCGAAATAGAAGAACGGTCACATCCAATATTAACATGTTGTTTTGAAGGGGTTTAACGAAGTTCAAGCGTCGACTGTAACCGCAACCTAGAATTATTGCATGAGTCATAGTTTTCGCTACCTTCACCTCAATTCAATTCTTTAAAAAATTGTAAAATTGAAAGCTATTGTTGTTTTTGTTAATGTGAGGGGCTGGGAGCGAATCTAAGACTTTTGTAGTGAATTTATAAACCGTAGCCATTATTTTCCCACGTGATATTAACCATTGTATTTTCCTTGTAGCATCTGCGCCATCAATCACACACCCCCTATCCAAAGATTACGTTATCGAAGGGCGATCTTGTAAGCTGACTGTCGAATTCACAGGGAAACCACATCCTGATGTTCATTGGTATTTGAATGGTATGCCTGTGCGCACTGATAGCAGACACATTATAAATACTGCAGATGACTGTAGCACTCTGAATATCCGCAATACCGCTGTAGATGATGAAGGAATTTACACAGTAAAAGTAGTCAACAATGCCGGATCAGCGTCTTGTCAAGCGGAACTTCTTGTCGAATGTAAGTATAGTTTGGACTTTGCGAAACTTAAGTTTAGAAGAATGTTTAACACTGAAGCTCTGAGCCCATACATTTGTTGATATATAAAGTGTTCTAACTGTTTTTTTTTTTTATATTTTCTAGCTGATGAGTCATCGCTAAGTAGTGGTGCTGAAGATGCATCTACTGACAGACTGAATCAAAAGTAAGCCTAGTATTCGGTATATTTTTCTGCTACAGATCTCAGTGAAATTGTCCAGTAACTCTCTAAATCATAGAGCACAGCACACAGCCCTAGGCTCTCCTCCCGTTTGTCGCTCTGTTTCGGCTATGCTGAGCCTTCTTCAGTACCATGAATATTTCTATATATTTTTCATGAATGGTGAACACTAGGATAGATTTTTCCACAAGTGGAATTCCACAATAGATCGAACTTGAACGTTGACAGCATGATCAGAGAGCCAACGAAGTTTCCTCTGAGCTAAAGAGCCCAATGAAATCGTCTAGTACAGTCGAACCACTAATAGCGGCCAACTGGGGCCAACTCCGACTAGCGACCACCTCTCAATAACGACCACTTGACCTTGGATCTATAATTTGCCGCTATTCGGAGGTTCAACTGTCCTCCTCCCGTTATGGGGCCTTGATTTTCGGCTATACTGAGCTTTCTTCATTACCATACATACATTGTGAATATTATCCACGAATGGTATACAACAATAAATCACTAGTTGATTGGGTTTTTTACAATCCCAAAAGTAATGTTCTTAGAACTCACTTATTACTCTGTTGCTTAGAAGAAGAACGTCACCTGGGATAATCGGACAAGCCATGCAATATTAATCGATGTAGTAACGATAATTTTGATTCAATTGTCAATTTGAGTCTTACAGTATTTGGTCTTCATTTCAACAGGAAAAGGGCGCCAGTGACAGAAGAAATCCAGGCGGACAAGATCGAATTTGTGGAATCGTCAGCAGCAAACCCAGAACCTCCATTTATCACCAAAAAGCTATCGTCAGTAAATGTTCCTGAAGGTGGGAGTGCGACGTTTCATTTGAAGGTATACGGAGAACCAACTCCCGTGCTAGCATGGTATTGCAACGAAGAAATGCTCGAAGAGGATGAGAGACATAGCATTCAGGCCGATGGCGCATCGCACAGTTTGATAATGAAGAATGTAAATGCTAATGATGCTGGTGTTATTAAATGTGTGGCGATGAATGAGATTGGACGAGATGATTGTGAAGCTGAGTTGCGATTAGATGCGACAAGTGCGCCAAGTTCCAAAGAGCAAGAATCGGTCCCTGAGTTTACTACCGTCTTAAAAAACATGGAACATGTCGAAGGCAATGATGTCAGCTTTACTGTTACATATCAAGGATTCCCCGAGCAAGTCGAATGGTTTAAAGACTCTATATACCTAACAGATGACTATGGTGTTGAAATCCATACATCACCGAACGGTAGCGAGCTGTTTGTTCCAGATATAGGCAAAGACGATGTTGGGACGTATCATTGTGTTATTTTTAATCGATTCGGTAAAGCTCAATGTTCTGGTGAACTGACTGTCGCCTCTCTCCCTGTAACACCATCAGTGAAACAAACAGTTCACGCTGAGTTCCCTATGGTCAGTGCTGTTGGACCACCTGTGATTCTGCAAAAGCCTGGAGATATTAGGGTCTTTGAAGGTGATTCTGTCTGTCTTGTGTTTAGAGCAATAGGCGAACCGTTGCCGACTGGAGTGTTCTTCTGGGAGGACAAAGATATATCGAATGATGTTCATTTTTACACGGAGCATAAGGATGACATATGGAAACTTATTATCAAGCATGCTGAGTTATATTTACAAGGAACAATTGTTTTTATAGCGGAGAACTCACACGGACATGCAGAGTGTACTGTTAAGTTAAAAGTCGAAGAGAGTATAGTGGCACCATCGTTTACGAAAACAGCTGAAAATATTCACGTAAAGGAGGGCGATCGGTGTCAGTTTACTGTCAACGTCAAAGGCAAGCCATCCCCCCGTGTCGAATGGTATAAAAGCGGTAAGCTGCTATCTGAAAAGTCAGGGATCAGGCTATACAAAGACGGGGACAAGCACACGCTGATTATAAAACAAGCTAGCAATGATATCGCTGGTAAATATAAATGCGTTGCTGTCAATAACGCAGGCGAGGCTTCATGTTCAGCTATATTGTACATCGAAGGTGAAGGGAAGGCGCCACGTTTTGTTACCACCATGAAGGAGCAGGACACATACGAAGGAGGCCAAGCTCGATTTGATGTCGAGGTTCGTGGGAAGCCACAACCTGAGGTGAAATGGTATAAGAATAATATTCTATTACGTGGGAGTAATCGGTTCGCAATGGAGAATGACTGTGATCATTTTAGTTTGCTTATAAATTCTGTTGAAGAGGATGACCATGGTGTGTTCAAATGTGCAGCGACTAACAGCTACGGGTCTGTTGTATGTGAGGCTTTTCTGAATGTAAAAGAAGACGCATCTGCGCCAGTGTTTTCAAAAACACTCGAAAAAGTTGATATCAAACAGCATGGGGAACTCGCATTGGAAGTGTGTTTGGAAGAGTTTGTTGAACGCGATGCTATGTGGTATAAAGATGGGAGGCAGTTGAAGAGCGGATCGCGGTGTAAAATAACTCAGGACAATAACAGAGATTTATTAGTGATACGAAAAGTGCGACAGAGCGATGCGGGGGAATACAGTTGCATCGTAAAAGCTGATACTGGTGAATGTTCATCGTCTTGTACGGTGAGCGTCTTTGACGAAGTTATCGCTCCGAAGTTTACTCAAGAACCAGATGATTTGATCGTCGATGAAGGCATGGAAATATGCTTAAAAGCTTGCACAACTGGGTCGCCTAGCCCGAAAATGATATGGTTTAAAGGGGAGGAAATGCTTGAAGAAGTACCTGATGAGAACGTCGAGACTCAGTCTGACGGATCCTCGGTTTTGTTGATTAGAGAAGCAAGGCTGTCTGATGCAGGTGAGTATGTTTGTGTTGCTAGTTCAAGCGCGGGAGAAACCAAGGTGCATGCTATTGTCAACGTCAACGAAAAAGAGCAGGACTTCCCACCGGAGTTCATATCAGCGCTGGAGGACATGGAAGTCAAAGGGGAGCGACTGCGAAATTTGAAGTCGGTGTAATAGGCCAACCGCACCCGAAAGTAACCTGGCTGAAAGATGGCGTGGAAATGAGGCAAGGAACGAAAGTGAGGTTCGACGTGCAGAATCGTGTGCATTCTGTTTGTATAAGCAGTTGCAATGAAGATGATCCCGGATGTTACGAGTGCGTTGCTATTAATTCAAAAGGGCGGATTTCATGCCAAGCTATCTTGACAGTCAGTTTTGAAGATACGCCAGCTGGGAAGCCGACGAAAAGACTACAGAAGTTAAAATCAGAGGAAAGCTTCTCACCGAAATTCCATAAAACTATATCGGATCTTCGAATTAAAGAAGGTAAATGTTGAATTACTTTTGCATCATTTTAATTTTGTTACTGAAGTTCAAATCTCCAAATATCGAAAAAAGTTCTGTATTACGCCCATCTTTCTTTTAAGCCTCCCCTTTGGAAAACAAAATTTGAATTAAGCTCCACTCTCTATTGAGCCCCCTGAAAGTCAAACAGGAGGGGAAGCGTATTAAGAAATTTAGTGATCATGTATTAGATATCTCAAAGACATTACGTGTAGAATGGGAGCGATTCTAGAGCGAGCTGTGGTCGTAGGTTCAGTTGCAAGCAACGAGGAGTAAGGAAATTCGAATACTTTCTATAACCAGAGTCCAGAAAAGTGTTCAAAGATTCCTCACTAAACAATGAAAAATAGGCGTGTCTTAGGTGTGGCATCAGATTTTCTTTTGTTCTGGTTAACCTTCCTCCGGTCAATGACCGTGTGACCGTAACTTTTTCTAGGCTCTGTCTATAACTCTAGGCAAAAAACAAAAGTAATCAAGAAGCTGTCTCTAGAGGAAGACATGAGGTTGCACATTTTATGTTAGCCTTGTGTTGTTCAGTGGCCAACCTGTGCTCACAGAACCCCATTATGTGTTTCTGTCATCACAGAAGTCCATTATTTCCTATCTTCTATCCCCTGAAGGTAAAGCTGTCTCTTTCTTTTCTATCCAGGTGCCACCTTACAGCTTGAGACAGTGGTCGATGGTTTGCCGTTTCCAACCATACAGTGGTACAGAGAAAATGTCCTCCTCAAAGAAAATGGCAGAACTCGTATTGAAATAGACGATAAATCAGGAATATGTTCGTTGACAATCAATTCCTCCAGAGTTGAAGACATGGGAGAATACGAATGTATGGCAAAGAACAGAGCAGGTGAAGCCAGTACATATTGTGAGGTCACCATTGATCAGGTTTCTGACAGTGATGAACTGCTAAAGAGTGCTGCAAAATCCAAAGGTGTGAGACGATCTAAGGAAACTAAGAAGATTGATCTGGCGAAAGGAATGAGTACTGATGAAGTTATTGATAGTGATGGGCAGGATTCTATCGGTAAGTAGCTCTGAATATGGCCTGATATACATCAAATTATCGTAAATTTCTTTTCTTTTGGGATGAAAGAATTTGGTAATTAAGAATCACCTCTAGTACCATTTCTATGAAGGTGCTGTGGCGTTGTGGCCTAATCCAGCTGGCTAGTGGTATCAGAAACTCAGCGAGGTCGGATCTTGAGCCCCAGCTACGGTGGCGTCACAACCAAGGTCGAAGCCACAATTAGTTAACCTACCACAGAGATCCTAGCGACTGGCGCTAAATACACCATTTCATCTTTCAACTATTTCTAAAGCCTTCAATCCCAAATCTTGCCTCCGGAAATTTAATCTCTCTAGGGATGATTGGCTTGGAGAGTTTCCCTATCTATTATCTATCTCCGGTATTAATATTAGTTCTATCTCCCGAAGGCTGTATTCGCAGTGATGGTTGCTGCGATGGGGCCTCTGCGTTTTCAAATATAGAGGCAGCACGAGTGGTTGATTTGTAGATTTTCTGTACATGAAATCACTGCTGCTTGTAAAATGCTTGACTTGTAATGTTATTTAAAGTGTAAAACTTTTCATTTTTTAATAACTCCAAAACTCTATTTGAAATTGATTTTATTTTCAGAGGAACGCAAGATCCCTTCACCGGACGCAGAGATAGACGGTCATATTGAGAGCTCGTCCTCTTCTGAAACAGAAACCGAAGAGCCGAAGAAAAGACCAAGAGCAGGATCAATCAAAAAAGACGCTTCATCTGCAAGGAGAGGCAGTAAACAGCTGAAAGAGATAAGTAAATCTTATTTATCACGGTCCTCGGGTGATGACCCAGATTTAGAATCGGATGCTAAAACGCCGATTAAAGAAACTAGTAGAATACCAGGAAGTAAACACAAAGACAGTGATTTCTTCGCGTCTTCTGATTCTGATGCTAAAGAAAGTCAAGGTAAAACGAATATACAACCAATAGAAGAGGAAATACAGATGATTGATGTTGATACGGTAGAAGCTGGCAGAGAGATTGATTTCGATTCAAGCACGCCTCAGAAACCCTCGTTTGTTAATGATTTGAAAGACCTCAGTCTTACAGAAGGAGAATCCTTAGCACTGGAAGTTGACGTCGTAGGCCATCCTGAGTCGAACGTAAAGTGGCTGCGAGATCAGAAGGATATCATAACGAATGAACGCTGTACTATCACGAAAACTGAGAAAACGTATAGACTAACCATCAAAGAAGCTAAATTAACTGACGAGGCTGAATATACTGTCACCGCAGATAATAAATTTGGAAGCGCTAAGACCAAGGCAATGGTTACTGTTAAAAGGGCAGAAAAGAAACCCAATTTCACTAAGAAGATGGAGGACGCAACAATCGTTGAAGGTTTTGATTGCTGTTTCGAGGCAATTATTGAAGCTTTTCCGGATCCAAAGGTCGAGTTCTTTCACAACAATAAATCAATATACAATAGCGAGAAATACAAAGTGTCCGTTGATAAATCGACCGGTGTCTGCTCGTTGAAAATCTGCAATGTTGATTCCAAAGACAGCGGACAATATAAATGTAATGTCAGGAACAAACTCGGCCAAGCACTCTGCTTTGCTAAGCTAACTGTAACAGAACCGATCATCGGACCACAGTTTCTGAAAGGCCTAGAAGATACGGAATGCATTGAAGGAAAAGATTTAGTCCTGAAGGTTGAAATATCCGGTAAACCGAAACCGGTTGTTTCTTGGTATCGTGACGGCGAAGCTCTGAAACCATTCGGAAGATTCAGGATCAAGTCCCAGGGCGGATTTTCTACGCTTTCTCTGAACCGAGCGAAGTTAAATGAATCCGGTTTGATAAAATGCGTTGCTAGTAATCCGGCTGGAGAGATAGAAACCCAGTGCGAAGTTAGAGTTATTGAAGAACTGAAAGAACCGGCGTTTATTTACAGCCCGAAGAATGTGAAGATCTTGCAAGGAGCTTCTGCGTCGTTCCGGGTAACGTATGATGGGAAACCGAAACCGGATATTCAATGGTTTAAGAATGACCAGCCTCTGGAGAACGATGGAGAATACGAGATCAGGAACGATGGTATGAAAAGTGTATTGAGCATCAAAGAGTGCAGTGCTGATAAACAGGGCAGCTACAGATGTGAAGCGACCAATAAGGCCGGTATTGTATCATGCACGGCTACCTTATCAGTTGAGGAAGCATTTTACAAGCCGGAGTTTATTGAGGAGCTAAAGGAGAAGCGTATAACTGAAGGGGATTGTCTTGTATTGCAAGCAAACGTCAGAGCTAACCCTACAGCCAGTACTGAGTGGTTTAAGAATGATAAAATCATAAAACCGAGTGATGAGTTCCAAATTGCCAAAGATGACGACAAACACACGTTAACTATTCCCTCTTGTAAAGTATCGCACACTGGTATGTTCAAGATAATCGCTAAGAATAAGGTGGGAGAGAGTTCTTCGAGAGCTAAGGTTAATGTGGACCAGTTGACAGAAAAGCCATTGTTTATACAATCTCTCAGTGACGTTGGCTTGTTTGAATCTGAGACTGCGCATTTGGAGGTGTCAGTATCGGGTAAACCATACCCTAAGATCACATGGTATCATGATAGCAATGAGGTCGAATTCAGTAAGAGATGCAAGCTTGAGAAGACTGAAAACAAACAGACTTTGATTATCTCTGATATCTGCCCAAATGATGAAGGTACTTATGAATGTATTGCTGAAAACCAAGCCGGTCGGACCTCTTCAATGTGCTTTCTGAAGATCAAAGAGCCTCTTTTCGCACCGGAGTTCGCAGTACCGCCTGAAAATGCCCTGATAAAGCCTGGAAATAACGCGAAGATTGAATTTGTTGTCATCGGAAACCCCCGTGCTGAAGTTTCAGTGGTTAAAGACGGTGAAGACGTGGATGATAATGTTAAGCTGAGCATGGACGGGGTGACAGGTGAGGGAAAGATCACAATAAATGGATTAACAGAGAATAACCCAGGGATTTATAACATAATTGCGGTAAATAGCGAAGGAAGAACAGAGCATGGTTTTGAGGTTCAGATTCCAAGTCATTCTGACCAGCCTGTATTTACGAAGACATTGTCGAGTTCTCACTGTCGTGCTGGGGAAACTGCTGTATTGAGTGTTGAGTTTACTGGGAATGTTTTGGATGTTGACTGGTATAAGGACGATCAGTACATAACTGATTCGAATAAGTACGAAATCATTGATGAGGAGTTCTGCTGTACGTTGGCTGTGCATGAGTGTCAAAAATCAGATAATGGATTATATAAGTGTGAAATCGGCAATGATGATGCACATGTATTTTCAGAGGGGTACTTGACTGTTGATGTTCCGCAGAGGAGACGATCCAAACAGGTCGAAGAAGACACAATGCAAGCTGTAGCCCAAGCCTCGGTTGAGCAAACACCAAATCAGCCTGTTACATCGAAACCTGATTTCATAGAGCCCCTAGTTGATGTTAAGCCTGTAAAAGGCGAGAGCGTTTTGTTGAAAGTAACTGTTAACGGATCACCCTTGCCTGAAGTTACATGGTTCAAAGGCGCGCAGCAGATTCGAAAATCGTCAAGAATTACAGCGAAGAAAGAATCTGATGAAATACGGACGCTATTGATAGAAAACGCGAGGTTAGATGATTCCGGAGAATACAAGTGTGTAGCATCAAATAAAATCGGGTCTGTATTCTGCAAAGCTATGATCAATATAGAAGAGCCGTTAGCTGCGCCGAAATTCACGAAAAAACCAAAAAATCTTAAGCTTGTGGAAGGTGATACAGCTATTTTGAACTTCTCCGTAACTGGATACCCAAAACCAAGTATTAAATGTCAGTTTAAAGGTCGAGACGGCAACATTAAAGATCTAAGTGAGTTAGTTACACTTGGCTTAGAACCGAAGCTTGTGCTTCCCAATTGTCAAATGGAGAATAATGGTGTCTATGAGTTCACTGCTAGTAGCAAAGCTGGTGAATGTGTTTGCGAGGCTACAGTCGATGTCGAGGCTGTGATAACGCTTCCTAAATTCGCTACCGGCCTAAATGAGGTGAATCTAGAGCGTGGAAAGAACCTAAAATTAACCGCACGGTGCACAGGAAACCCGAAATCGGAAGTCCAGTGGAAAAAGGATGGTTTGGAGTTAAAACCTGATGACAGAATGAGCCAAGAAGTAAAGGGGGATGTTCTAACGTTAGTAATAGCGAAGTGCGAAGAGTCAGACACTGGGGAATATAGCTGTACTGTTAAAAACAACGCTGGTAGTTCAACCACGAAGTTTAACGTTGCTATGACTCGCACGTCCTCTCGTCCGGTTTTCAGAAAGAGGTTGAAGGATGTCAACACTGAGGAAGGAAGTGAAATCCATCTAGAGGTTGAGGTCGACGGCTTCCCTGAGCCAGCTTTGAAGTGGACTAGAAATAGTATCCAAATGAAGAGCGGTGGCAGGATCTCTATTGAGCAGTCCGGACAGAACGGCTCTTTGGTGATTAAAAATGCAAATTTGAATGACAAGGGAATGTATTGCTGCAGCGCTAAAAACAGCTCAGCAGAGGTTAAGACAACTTGTATCGTTTTTGTGACCAAGGGTTTCAAAGCAAAACCAGCATTTGCGAAGGCAAGGGCTGCCTTTGATAAACAGCCTGCTAGTACCAATGTGACGCAAAAGGCACCTCCGATGGTGGACGCAGCTCGGAAGGCAACCACGGTGGGGAACACAGCTCAGAAGTCCACCCCATCCTCTGATGCATCAAAGACAACACTCCCTTCTGCTATATCAGTTACGATACCTCTCGGTAATGCTGGAGGTAAGAGTATTAAGGTAATGCCGGTCCATTCTGATGCTCCTGAAGCGGGTACCAAGCAGCCTGAAGGCATCACAAAGCCTGTTTCAGACACCAAGAAAGATTCCCTTCCAAATTCAGAAGCTGCCAAAAAATTTGGAAGGGACACTTTAAAAGACGCTGATGTAGAGCCAAAAGTTGCTAAAAAGTTCGGTACTGACACTCATAAAGAAACTGCTGTAGAAAAAGTGGCTAAAAAGTTTGGTGCTGACGCTCTTAAAGAAACTGCTGTTGAAAAAGTTGCTAAAAAGTTTTCTTCTGGTGCTTCAAATGCTGTAGAGCCAAAAGCTTCAAAAAAGATTTCTGCAGAAATTCCGAAAGAAAAAGTGACAGAGCCTGAAGTCACTAAGAAGCACGTTTCGTCTGAAATGAAAGCTCCTGCTAAAGCTTTATCAGCCCCATCGTTCATTCAAAAGCTTCAGAATTCAATCTGTTTGGACAAATCATCAAAAACGTTGTCTGTAACTGTCAAAGGAGAACCAGAGCCTGAAGTAACTTGGCTGAGGGAGGGGACTGTTATTGTTAAGAACGCGAACTTTTCTATGGAAGAAAACCTCAAGAAATCTGAGTATCGTCTATTGATCAAGTCATTTTCCCCACACTGTGCTGGCAAATATTCTGCAGTAGCCAAGAATGAAGCTGGACATGTGGAATGTTCTTGTGTTTTGGACATGGAAGAGGTGACTGAGAAGCCATCCTTCGTTGATAAGCTAGTCGATCAGGTTGTTAATGAGAAACAAAAAGTTGTATTACAGACAAAAGTAACGGGAAAACCTTCCCCAAGTTTTACATGGTATAAGGATCAAAAGCCAGTAAAAGAGTCTAAGAATGTGAGATTTGAAAAAGACTTAGACAAGCATCGTCTTGTTATTGATAGTATTACTGGCGATGATATTGGAGTGTATTCGTGCGTTGCTAAGAATTCTGCCGGTGAAGCAAGCCAGAACGCGGCTATACTATTACGAGGCTCGGGGAAAACACTCGAATTTACTAAGAGGCTAGAGGATGTTGATTTATACGAAGGAAAGCAATCAGTACTTGAAGTAATTGTGTCGGGAGATCTGCCTATTACGTGTAAATGGGAAAAGAACGGCAAGCCTGTAAGGAATACACTGTCGACAAGATTTGAAAAGAAAGATAACGTTTGCTCATTGAAATTTGTGAAGCCAACTATGTTAGAAAGTGGTGAGTATTCAGCCATCGTGTCGAATTCTTCCGGAACGATTTCGTGCGCGTGCAATGTCAAAGTGCACGTTGCACCCGTGAAACCCGCGTTTATTCTGAAGCTTCGTGACGTCACAGTATTCGATGGCAAAGACGTGGAGTTTTCTGCAAAATTACAGGAAAGCCTGAACCGGTTGTGAATTGGTACTTGCATGACGAGGAAATAGAAAATGGAGGTCGTTATAACATTGTTAAAAGAACTGATGGTAGACATATTTTGAAGATTACATCATTGAGCGTTGAGGATAACGGTGAACTAAAATGCGAGGCTATGAATCCCGGAGGTACAGCTGTCTGTGTGTCTAAGATATCAGTTCGAGGCTCGTCAAAACAATCATCACCCGTCAGTACTATCCCGAAATTCGTTCGTCAGTTTAATGACGAGTCTGTGGCCGAGGGTGAACCATTTGAGTTGTCGGTTGAGACCTCGTGTATTCCTGTACCGAATGTTACTTGGTTTAAAGATACAAAACAGCTCATTAAATCGAGTCGATTGCTGATAACATCAAAAGAGAACACGCATAATTTGAAGATTATGAAGGCGAGGTATGATGATTCAGGTACTTATAAGGCTACAGCTAAGAATAAAGTCGGTGAGAAATCATGTGTTGGGAATATTACGATAAAGAAAAAGATTTCTCCGCCTGTAATAAAGAAAGAAATGTCGAATGTTGCTATTCAGGAGGACAAAACTGCGAGTTTTTCTGTTCTGGTCGAAGGATCAGATATATCTGTGGAGTGGTTAAAAGACGGAAAGCCAATCAAGCCTGCGAATAATGTTTTGTTAAGAGAAACACGAAATGAGTTTGAATTGCAGATTAAAAATGTCACCAGCGCTGATTCTGGGAAATATGAATGTGTTATCAAAAACGAGGCTGGAAGTGTATCGTCATCTGCTGATCTTACTGTAAATGAGGCTAATAGTCCTCCGAACTTTGTGAAAGGTTTGGAAGATTTTGAAGCTGAAGAGGAAAAGGCTGTGAATTTGATGTGAAGGTTACTGGAAAGCCTAGGCCAGTTGTGAAGCTGTTTAAAGATAGCAAACCGTTACAGAAGGATGGTGTGAGCATAATAGAAGAAACCGGGGGACTGTGGAAAATCGTATTTGAAACGGTTGAGCTATCTGACGCTGGCAAGTATACATGCAAAGCCACAAACTCAGTGTCAACTGTCAGCTCCTCGGCTGAGCTTACCGTCAATAAATTGATTGTTCGACCAAGGTTTTCTACATTTACGGAAGAAGAGAACGAAATAGATGAAGATGAAGAACTGAGAATAGAGGTATTAGCCTTAGGAGAGCCTTCACCGAGTGTACAGTGGATGAAAGACGGTGTTGTGTTGAAAGAAAATGATAATTTGAAGATCTCAAAAGGGGAGCTAGATTCTCTTGTTATTAGTAGAGCAAATGTTGATAATTCAGGAGAATACAAATGTATCGCGAAGAATCCTGGTGGTGTTGCGGAGAAAACTTTCAAAGTAGCTGTTCAAGGTACAATTTTACTTTTTTCAAAATATATGCTTTCATATATGTCTTGTCTCTTCTTGCTTTCGCTTGTCAGGTTCTTTCTAAAGTATCAGACAGCTTAAACATTTATGTTTTTTCATAGCACGGAAGGAGGAAGGCGAAGCCCCGCAAGTCTTGGAAGCTTTAAGCGAACAAACCTTCAAAACTGGAGGCAAGATAGTTCTGAAACTCAAGGTTGCCGGAAAACCTAAGCCAGCAGTGACATTTAAAAAGGACGGAAAGAAAGTTCTTGAAGATAAGAGAATTGAAATCAAGAGCAAGGAAGATGACGAATGGTTGTTGATTATCCATGATGCGTCAGAAAAGGATGCTGGAAAATATTCTGCTGGCGTAAAGAACGATAGCGGGGAAGTTTTTTCTGAAGCTGAAGTGAAATTCGTTGAAGAAAAAGGTTAGAAAAAATAAGTTGATTTACAGTTGAATAAAATCTGCCTTTTTCGGGTAGACAAAGTCTGTATTCGGTATTCAAATACTATCCTTTGTGACTGCCTGTTGAATACTATGATATAATAACCAAATGTTGATTGAATGATAATTGCTTTATATCTATTAGCTTTTAATTTGAATTCTTGCCCTTCTGCATTCGTTGCAGGGTTGAACCAGAACCAGAACCAAAAGACACCAAACAGAAACCAGCGCCTCCAGTTGAAAAGAAACCAGCCCCTAAGCCTGCAAGAAAATCTCGTGGAAGTCCACCAGAATTCATCTTGAAACCTCGAAGCAGATCAGTGTTTGAAGGGTCTACAGTGCGCTTTACTTGCACTTCAAACGGAGACCCAGAACCAACAATTGAATGGTTCTTCAATGAGATAAATTTGTACCAGATAAACGCAAAGATTTGAAACTAAGAAATGGAATATCAACAATTACGATTAATAACGCATGCGCCGATGATATTGGTGATTATAAGGTGGTGGCTACAAATGATTCGGGAGTGCTTGAGCATATTGCTACACTGAGTATCGAAGGGCTGACAAGACCTGAGCCAAAACCAAAGAAGGAAGAGACTGAAAAGAGGTAAGTTTATTGTCACTGGATTGAATTGTGAAGTCTATTTGAAATTTTTGTATATGTTTGGCCCTAGCTAAACGATCAAACATTGTAAGTCAAACATATCCAATTTGTCGAATCAAAACATGTTTGACACGCAGAATTTGTCTTACAAGGTTTAAACAAAAACTTCAAGAAACCTTCTGCTCATCACAAGCAAAAGCGTTTGACATGTCGTGTCTATATTTCGCTCAACAACCAGATTTCAGATGTTTGACAAACAGTGTTTGATCATTTGCGCAGTGCCTTAAATTCAGCCATGTCACAAAACGTTCCTTGACAAGCAAGAATAAGTAAAATTTGTTTTTTGATGTTTCTGAAAAGTCCAGAACACTTTTCGCTTGACACAAGCACGAAATGTTTGTTAACCAATGTTTTGCGAGGCAACCAAGCGGTCTTAAGTTTTCCTTGATAAGCAGATTTAAGATGTTTGACAAACAATTTTGATGTTTTTGCAGGGGCCTTAGACTTGAATGTTTCTTTAGTTAACTTGACGTAAGAGTGCGCTACCCTTTAATCAAATTGGGCTTCCTTATGGTAAGACTTGTGGTCCCTTGTCCGCCATCCATGTCATCTTGCACATCTAGAATAATGAACGCCGTCTTTATACTATCGCCCATTTTTTCTAGCTTCTTTTTCAGTCAGGTTTCTCATATCAATATCTTTGTTCGAAGTATCTTTTTCCTTGCCCGTTTCTTTTCCCCTTCGCGTTTCTTCTTGATTTTAAGGTTAAACTACTAATCTATATTTCTGAGCTGCTTTATGTAATTTTTCTTTGGTTACTGACACTGACAGGCCTATGTCGTGTCATTAGACTATTTATATAACTTTCTATGTTTTATCATTTTTTTATTTAGTGAGGTGAGGGAGAAGAAATAAGTGTTGTAGAAACGAGCGAAGTTTCATCAGCTCCTGTGGAATCTCCGACGAAAACAGAAACTAAAGAAGGTAAATAAAGAAAGCCAACAATCTTATTCAAAGTAGGACCACGACATGAACAAATTTCCATGACTGCTATATGGAGTAGGTTCCCTATGAATTTCGTGGAAATCTCCATCAAAAGCCACTTTTTACAAATAATAAAACGAGCTTAATAATGCTGTCACAATATCATTCGAAAGAACATCTTATTGTTGCAACAAATGCAACTTATCATATGAATTTAGAACCTATACTTTCTCATTTATTATCACTTATATTATGGCTATTTTATCATTACTTATTATTTCTACAATCTTATTATTACTTTTTATTATTCAGTTGGTACTTTGATTTAATTTGTATTAAAGTTCTCACGGTTTTAATTTTTGGACTTTTAGATTATTTGTTATTGCTGTAGTTTATTAGTTTTTAAAAAAGGTTTTTTATTTATGCGAATAAAATACGAGTTATAAAATTGTTCAGTAATTTTTTTCTGTTTCGTTCTTTCAGATAGGGAACCAAGCTCTGAAGATGAAAAAGAAGAAACAAAGTTGGATTCCGATCAACCGCTACAATCAGCGCGAAAACCTTCCACCGAAAGCAAAGAAATTCCGTTCGCCATGAAAGAACTCCAAGGAGTCTTGGCGCCTGTTGCAGTCGATATACCAATTTCTTCATCTGAGGACCTCGATAAAATCGTTGAATCTGCCGAAGCTGTGACATCAGCAATAAAAAACCTGACAAATTCCCGCCTTCTTTTATCGTTGAGCTGCAGGATAAACAAGTTGTTGAAGGAGAAAGTGTGAAACTTGAAGCCAAAGTATCAGGGAATCCAAGGCCGACATTTTCCTGGCTCAAAGATGATGATGATCTGAAGATGACGGATAGAATAAGGGTTCATGAAAATGGCGAATGGGTTTGTTTGGAGATTGTTGATGTCGAGTTGGATGATGAAGCTGATTATGTTTGCATTGCTGAAAATGAATTAGGAGAGGCTGAATGCTTTGCTGAATTGCTTGTAGATGGTAAGGAATTATTTCTCTATTTATTCATTAATAATTCATATGCAGTACTGTATTAACTTCTTTATTTATTGTATAACTTATTCGTTGTTTGAACGAAATATATTTGGCAAAGAAGGAGATGTAGAATAAACGACAAAGTTTTGGCTAACTACTGTAGTTTCGGCGTGTCCGCCTTCCTCAGAGTCTTTTTAAAAATGAAATATATTTATTTATTTTTCTTATATTTGTTTGTATCTTTTATTTTTTATTGTTTATTTGTTTTTTGTTTGTTTTTATCTATCCATCTATCCGTCGATTTATTTATTCATTCATTCATTTACTTATTCATGCATGTATTAATTTATTCTTGCATTAATTCGTTTACTTGTTTGTTTGTTTGTTTGTTTTTTATTTATCAATCCTTCAATCCATTTTTATTCACTTATTTATCTATTTATTCATTCGCTCATTAATCTATTTGCCAATCAGACATCAGACATGTCATTGAATTCTAGAATTTCTCATTTATTTTAAATAATATTTTTTTATTATTATATTTAAATTATTACTATCTTAATGTTTTGCTATTTGTCAAAAATAGAAAAAGAAGAATCGAAACAAGACGGAGGGGAACAAGAAATCGAAGAGATCGCAGAACATAAACCAGAAAGGTAAGGAAAAAAATATGTTTTCCTTTTTTTTGCAAGTTTCATGTTTCTTAACGATAATGTACTTAATTTTCTAATTAAACGACGACTTTCAAAAGAAAAAACGTTTATAAATTTCTAGATCTGCGTGTGCATACTCACATAAGTTTTTAAAATCATCATGCTTGCTTGAACTATAAAAAAGATTTGTAACTTTTCTTGAATACTGTAATATAGCAGGTGGATGAAGAGAAAAAATATCGCCCAACGTGGGGCTCGAACCCACGACCCTCAGATTAAGAGTCTGATGCTCTACCGACTGAGCTAGCCGGGCACGTTTGTAAAGTTTAATTTTTCGGATTATAAACTTGCGCTTGGGCTAAAATCTACCCTTCAGTTGTTATCGAAAGTAAATTTTAAGCTTCTTTCTGCTTTTTAGTGATGAAAACAGCTCCCTGGAATAAAAGCACCAAAATTTATCGCTGATCCTGATGATCTTGAAGTCTTTGTCGGAGATGTAATTACATGTACAGCTAAAATTGACAGTGAACTGCCCGTCAGTGTGCAGTGGTTCAGGGAGATGATTTAGTAGAGACTGACGAAAGAACTAAATTCACCAAAGATGGAAATACTCATGTACTGGAAATCAGTGACAGTAATATTGATGATGAAGCTTTTTATCGATGTGTTGTTTCCAACGAGGCAGGGAAAATTGAGAGCGAATTTGAGGTTTTGGTTGAAGGTATGTATGTGTTCTTAAATAAATTTTTAGTTTTTGGTAGTACAAAACTTAATTGAGATAAACAGCGGAAACATTTTCGGGCATACTTAAAAGCTTTTTTCATCTTACACTCCTCAGAGTATGAACGTCAGAAACAGACCGTAAAACTAAACGCAATTCAGCTTCTCTTTCCGATTGATGCGTTTCGAGCCGCATCTGGTTATAAATTCCGCCTTAGATTATTGTTTCGGTCTGTTTCTGACGTTCATACTCTGAGGATTGTGAGACGAAAAAAACTTTTAAGTATGTCCAGAGATGTTTCCGCTGTTTATCGCAATTTTAAATAAATGTATTTTTAAATCTCCAATCAGAAAAGTGATTTGTATTGTGTTTTGAACACCAATCGGCTTTTGGAATACAGTGTGAAGACCAATTTGAGCTGGTTTAAGAATCTACCCATATCTGTCTAAAGCTTTATAACCAAAACGCCGGTTTTGTATGTGCAGAAAGAATTCTTGTGGAGCTCCGCCCCTAGCTACGGTTGCGTCACAGCCAGAGTCAAGGTCTCGATTACTACTGAGATCCCAGCAACTGGCACTAAATACACCATTTCAACTTCACCTTTCTCCTTTATTGTATGATTTTGTTGATTTGAATTGCAAAATAATTTGGTTTTTTTCAGAAGTCGAAATGCCTGAAAAGACTGAAAGTGTCCCTGATGGTCAGAAATCGCTTGAGAAAGCCCCAAGTTTTGTAAAGGAACTTTCAGAACAGACAGTGCAGTCCGGGAAAGAAGCTGTTCTTACTGTCGAAATTGAAGGCAATCCTGAACCAGCGGTTGATTGGACAGTTGATGGCGACGAGATTTTTGAAGATGATGGTATTGAAATCAACCAAGAGGGAATGTTTATTCATTGATCATCAAAGAAACAGTCGAGGAAGATGAAGGGGTATATGCTTGCATCGCTAAGAACAAGCTCGGTGAGGCAACTTCATCAGCAGATTTAATAATTGCGGAAGAAGATTCTAAGCCGGAATTTGTGGAGAAGCTGAAGCACGGAGAAACAGAAGAAGGCGGTGAGACTCGTTTTGATGCCGAGGTTACAGGGTATCCAATACCGACGGTTCAGTGGTTAAAAGGCAAATTAGTGTTGGAAGACTCCGAGAAGTATTCGATACTAAGTAAAGAAAACAAGCATTCTCTTATTGTGAGGAATTGTGAAATTAAGGATGCTGGAGTCTATCAGATTGTTGCTGAAAATAGAGCTGGTAAAACTTCATGTAATGCCCAGCTTACTGTACATAAGAAAATGCTGCCTCCCGTGATTGAGAAGATAGAAGATTTGCCTTCAGATTTTGAAGTGATTGACGGTGAAAAGCTCTCAGTAATTTTCCCAGTGACTGGAGAGAGCTTGAAACAGAGCTGGACGAAGAATAATCAGGATTTGGCTGGGGATGATCGAGTATTAATTAAATCTGAGGATGGACGTGTTTCTCTGGAAATTGAAAATATCAATGACGAAGATGCTGGAATTTATGAATTTTCCGCTGCGAATGATGCGGGAGAAGTGGCCTACTCATTTAACGTAGCAGTTAAACGTGAGTATTATGTTTTGAAATGTTACAAGGTTTCTCTTCGGTTTTTCTTGAAATATCCCTAGTACGGTTATGGGGATTCATCATAGCCATTAGCCAGAGGCCGCATGTTCGAGGCCTAAAAGGCAAAGGTTCGAGACCTTTCTTGGTCATTCGCCCCATCTTTTAAGTTTTCTCCAAAAATTACTTCTGAAATTGCTAAGCCTCCTTTTCCAAGAGTTTTCTGTAGCTATGCAATCTCCCTAGGCGATACTGTAATTACGGCTTTTAGACCCCGTTTACACGGGAACGGATCCGAGTGGTTGCGTTCCCAAAAAGGTCACTATAGGCTTTTTGTTTACACGGGATGCATGGATCCGTTCCTATTTAGAAACGGGGTCTTATTATTTTGAGTACGCTAAAGAAGCGGATCCATTTGGATCCTTTCCCAATCTATTCCAGTAAAGTATCCGAAAGGGGTGGATCTTTTTCTCGTGTAAACGGTGTCTTGAAGTGAAATAACTTAAATCGTTCTTTTAGCCGCTGCTCCTAAAGGCAAGAAACCACATTTAACAGAGGAGCTCAAAGACCTAAAAGTATTGGAAGGAAAGTCTTGCAAACTGAGCATTCATTTTGAGAGTGAAACTGACTATGAAACTACTTGGTTGAAAGACGGTGTTCCAGTAGAAACTTGTGACATAATTACGCAAGAAAGCAGCGAAAATAAGAGCAGCCTGAATTTCAAATCGTTGAAGGTTGAAGATAAGGGTGTCTACTTATTTGAAGTAAAGAACGAGTTTGGCATCGCATCATCAAGCTGTACGTTAGAGGTTGAAGAAATAACAGAAAGCCCTGAGTTTGTTATGAAGCTGCAAGCTGTTCAAGTGACAGAGGGAAAGAAAGCTGAATTCAAGGTCAAGGTAACCGGTATTCCAGAACCGGAGGTTAAGTGGTTTAAAAACGACCAACCGGTCAATGAAGATGGTTATGAAGTGAACCAGTTAGAGAATGGACTACATAGTCTTGTGATTAAGAAATGTAGACTAAATGACAAAGGACGCATCAAGTGTATTGCAACCAACAAAGCTGGCGAGAAATCATGTTGGGCTGATCTATTGATACAGCAAGAGATAGGACCACCTAGAATCGAGGCTTTAGTCGATGATGAGATTCAGATTGAGGCTGGGAAAGACGTGGTTCTTGAAGCTGACGTCAGTGGCAAGCCGAAAGCCAAAGTTGAATGGGCAAAGGGTTCAAAACCGATAATTTGGAATACGAAGAAGTATAATTTGAAATCAGAAGGAAGTAGACATAAACTCACAATAACACAAGCAAATGATAAAGATGTCGGGGAATATAAGTTAACTGCAAGTAGCTCAGCTGGCAAGACTACCCGGACATTTACACTGAAAAAACCAGGTTTGTGCTTATACAGTGTACATTTCATTGTGTAATTTCTAAAATGGATTTGAGACATTAAAATGATCCGCATATAAGATTGCTTTGAAGCTTAGATTAGTCGCGGTCCTTTTTGGATTTCAAATTGGAAAACGTAAGCCCGGAAGAGTTATTGCTTGCATAAGTTACAGGGACTATATAGCTTGGGTTTTAATAGTGTAATAGTCCCTACTTGTTCTCGCAATGTATCATCTCTTTCAAAATTTGAGAAAGCTTAAAAGTAGAGAGCTGTTTAACGTCCATGCTCTATAATTGTGGCGTTTGTTGTTATTATGTGTAAGTAGCAAAGAGTTTTCGCTTGCTTTTCATATATTTCATGCTGTTTTTGTTGAGTAGTTTTTTCTCCTGTTGCCCAAAAAAAATTCGTTGGTAAAGCATGAATACTACCCAAAGAAAACTGTATGGATAATTTTTTGATAATGATCTCTTTTACATCAAATTGTGTGCGAAATATCAATCATCTTCTCCAAGTATGGAACGGCGTATGATGCGATGTTGTTCCTTGTTATTCCATATCATTCCGTGCCGTTTGCTTTCTTAAAAGAACTCCATACTTCGTGCTTTAGATAGCATGAACCATTAGTGCCAGCATTTTGGTGACTTTATATGTGAGTTTCTGGAACTGATAGTTTTATTTGACCTTAAAACCTTATTTTTTCTGTGATTTTAGGACCTGAAGAATCTGCACCAGTCATCAGCCAAGAATCTTCTGGCAAGATCACTGCAAACAGCGGTGAATCAGTCACGCTGAAATGCAAAGTCGATGGGCACCCTAAACCTGAAGTAATTTGGCTCAAAGATGGTAATGAAATAAAGGAAAATAACCTTATCGAGTTGAAACAATCCGCTAAATTGTATACTTTGATTTTGAAGGACATGACGTTTGAGAACAGTGGCTGCTATACTTGTACAGCAAAAAACAAACGTGGTGAAGCGAGCTGTGAATTCTCGGTAGAGGTATTAGAATCACCGAAAATCATCGAGGAATTACAAGGAGTTACAATCACAGAAAGAGATGCAGCTACATTTGCTACTCGAATATCAGGCAACCGAGGTGACCTGGTAAGTCTTGATCAGAAGTTTTTCTCATCTTTATCATTCACTATCATCATCATCATCATGATCTTCTCAGCCTCATAATCATCATCATCTTACCATCATTATCACCATTATCATCATTATCATTATAATTATCATCATTTTCTTCATCATCATTATCATCATCATTATGGTAATCATATTCATCATCATCAACATTCGACAAAAAAAATGACAGTGTAAGCATTTTGTAACAATGCTTATGCTCATAAAATCGAGCTGAATGCCACGATTTCTTTTTGTGATGCTTGCCATGACACTGTGTACACGACATATGAACATAAATTCCACTGGTATAATGCTGGTAGAGATAGAACAATGCATATTTAGTAGAAACCATTCTGGCCTATTTGTTCCATTTTTCACAAAACGGACTAAAGGAATACCACGAGGAACAGGGGAACGCTTTATTTGTTCATTTGTTCGTTGAACTTTGGAACTTGTCATCGTTGATAAGTGTTCCCTCTTTGGGAACAAAGGACCATGGAATTCATATGAGGAACGTTCCTTTATTCTTTTATTCCGAAATTCCGTAGTGCCCCTGTTCTTTAGTTCCTTTGTTCAAGAATTCCCAGATTAAGTAAATGATGTGATTGATGCTTTACTATGACGGCAACAGCTATTGTTACATAACTTCCCTGACATCAACAGTATTTTTTTTAATAAAAAGATAACAATGTAGATAATAGAGATAACAATAGCAGCTATTGTTACATCATTGCCTTTACATCAACAGTATTTTTTAAATAAAAGATAACAATGTAGATAATAGAGATAACAATAGCAGCTATTGTTACATCATTGCCTTTACATCAACAGTATTTTTTTAAATATAAAGATAACAATGTAGATAATAGAGATAACAATAGCAGCTATTGTTACATCATTGCCTTTACATCAACAGTATTTTTTTAAATAAAAAGATAACAATGTAGATAATAGAGATAACAATAGCAGCTATTGTTACATCATTGCCTTTACATCAACAGTATTTTTTAAATATAAAGATAACAATGTAGATAATAGAGATAACAATAGCAGCTATTGTTACATCATTGCCTTTACATCAACAGTATTTTTTAAATGTAAAGATAACAATGTAGATAATAGAGATAACAATAGCAGCTATTGTTACATCATTGCCTTTACATCAACAGTATTTTTTAAATAAAAGATAACAATGTAGATAATAGAGATAACAATAGCAGCTATTGTTACATCATTGCCTTTACATCAACAGTATTTTTTTAAATATAAAGATAACAATGTAGATAATAGAGATAACAATAGCAGCTATTGTTACATCATTGCCTTTACATCAACAGTATTTTTTAAATAAAAGATAACAATGTAGATAATAGAGATAACAATAGCAGCTATTGTTACATCATTGCCTTTACATCAACAGTATTTTTTATAAAGATAACAATGTAGATAATAGAGATAACAATAGCAGCTAAATATTGCCTTTAAAGATAACAATGTAGATAATAGATGTAACTACAACAGCTATTGTTACATCATATCCTTTCAATCATCAGTATTTTAATTATTCTAGTCCTTGTTGATGTTGTTGTTGATTTTACATACATGTGATCAAAGATGACCTTATATGGCACACTATGGAACATGAACGACGAAACGAACGGATATGAAATTCATTAACCATATTTGGGTAAAATCACTTTTTCACAGCTTTTCAATAGAATATTTGCACGAAGCAAGACCTGCACGAATTCACCTTAGGTTTCCCATGAGAATTTTTGAGATGTATATATTCTGGCTTTTTGAGAGTATCAATCAGTTGGGACTTTATGTCCAAATGGAGCGGTGGAAGAACTTTCCTGGAGCTGCTAGCATACGGAGAAGGCTACATCTGACACCAAACCACGATGGCATATACAAATGTCCTGTTGCAGAATGCAGACACGAAGGATTTCGAAGTCAAAGAGGATGCAGAAAACACATCACTAATTCGCATACTTGGTACTACTACTTTGACAACTATCCTGAAGATATATTGGATGGCAAAGAAAAATCCGTGCAAGAAGACCCAGAAAAGACAATGAAAGGTAACGACTTATCTTGTAATACGCGGGAAGTTATATTTGCAGAGAAGTTCAAAGAATGGATGTGTAGTGCAACTGGTGGCGGACGCACGATATCACACGCAAATCAGATCTGTTCAAGGGCAATAAAATTCGTATACTTTTCAAGTGAAGACACATCAGTCGACATATCAACTGATGATCGTGTTGATTACTACCTTGGATCTATCGAACATATAAGCAACTTTATACAGCACTTAGACCAAGAGAAGTCCATTGGATATGCTGGTAACGTAAGCTACATCAGTGCGATGATGGAGTTAATCGAGTACAGAAAGTTCAAAGGAGTGTCTATTGGTGTTTTGAACAACTTCAGCGTGGCCGAGATATTTCTGAAAAGAGCGAAGAAATTCATAGCACGTAAAATGCGTGTACAGTGGAGTGAACAATTAGACGTGGACACGTTAGAACGTAAAGGACATTGGGCATCTATGCAGGATTTGCAGAAAGTCATACCATTTCACATGGAACGTTACAAGAAGATTCTGGATTTATGCAAGAGTGACAATGGCTCAACTGTTACAGCAGCAGATTTAACGTTTGCAACACGATTCATTACAACCTTTCTTTTCCTTCGTGTTAAAGGTACACGACCAATGACGTATCAATTTTTAACAATGGAGATGCTGCAGCACGCTAAAAAGAACGGTGGATTCATAGATCAAAGAAAATTCAAAACTGCTGAAAAGTACGGATTTGATTCCCTGATTATAGACGATGCATGCATGCAGTTCATTGATGCATATTCAAAACACGTAAGGCCATTGTTGAATCCGAAATGTAATTTTCTGTTGGTTAATCGTAATGGATCACAATGCACAAGAATTCACAACGCAATGGGCATGATGGTTTATGAAGCTATTGGCAAGTACATTCATCCCACGAGATACAGACAAATAATAGAGACAGAAAGTGCAGATAATTTAACAACAGAAGAAAGGGACATGATTTCACAGGATCAGAAGCATACGTCCAATGTTGCAAGAATACATTATCAAAAGAAAAGATCAAGGTCAGTGGCTGAGAAAGGAACGAATGTATTAAAAAGCTCAGAGGAGATGATGGCATTCAAATGGACAATTCTTTGCACGATTTCATAACAAAGGCAGCACCTGAATCGTCCAATAAAGTTACTTGCAATGAAACAGTAAAGATTCAGCCTATATCTTCTTGTAATACAATAGATAATGATAATGTTGTTAACGACAAGCGTCTCTTGGTATTTAGTGCTTTAGAAGATGCGCAGTTGGTCGAAGGAATAAAGAAACATGGATATGGTAAATGGTCATCAATGATAAAAGATAAAAATTTGAAATTTGCTTCCGGTAGAACAACAAATGCATTGTTAAGAAGAGCAAGAACAAGCAAGTTCCAACAACTATACAAAAGAACATGTGGACAGACTTTGTTTTAATTCAATAATGTCATAGATTTTATTGCCAATTATCAATTATCTGATCTTGAATTTATATAATATGAATACTTAGGTTCTCTTGTCTTTAATTCAACTTGATATACATACTCACTGAAATTTTGGGCTTTTTCTGGGCTTCTGGCCTCATTTTGATGCACGTATAAAAAGTATAGGTGGGCTTATTGCCTCGTTATGATATCGTGAATTTTGTATACAAATGTATAGGAAATTTTGGGCTTGGGCTTATTCTCTATAAAGTTTTCATGTTTCCAGGTGAAAGAAGCCCAAATGTAATATACGAGAACGAGGCCAGAAGCCCAAGCACATTTGCCAATACTTTGTTAATGGGAAATCAACAGACATGAAAACTTTCTAGAGAATAAGCCCAAGCCCAAAGTTTCCTATACATTTCTATATAAAATCGATCATATGATAACGAGGCAATAAGCCCACCTATACTTTTTATACGTGTATCAAAATGAGGCCAGAAGCCCAGAATAAGCCCAAATTCTTCGGCGAGTTCTTGCCGATCTCGTTTTATGCTGGCGTCGATTCTGTGATGGTTAGCCAGCCATGAATCCCCAAATTCTTCCACCATACATTCCTCTGTCGCACCCTGCTTTCGGCGTTGTAGCATGTCCATAACGGGCGATGTAGATATGTTCTTCAGGATGGTGTCATTGTTGTCGTCTTTCAATGCGGCCAGTCTGTCATCGTGTCCTATTTCGAAAAGTTTGAAGTTCGCACGCAATATCGTCGATTTTGATGAAAAGATTTATTCGCCACTGTTATTATCAACCTTTCGTCCCTTTCTCTGTGGTCCACATCGAGTACCTTTAATACCTGATGCTGCCTCTTTTGACATTTGAAAACAACGAAACCATTGAGCCATTTGAAATTCTGCGCTTTATTTTCATCTCTCCCTGCTACGAGATAATTGAAGTCGTTCTTCTTCGCCACCAGCAACTCTTCGACATTTTCCGGGTAGCTTGTGAATTTAAAGGTCCAACACTTGGCCTTTGGACCTCTTTGGTAACCAGTGGAAGTCGGTGGCATCTTTGATCCTGAGCTGGGTCTTTGCTTGCGTTGACTCGTCGACTAATGTTATGTAGCAAGGAGCGCTTATTTATATAGGTCTGTAATTTCATGGGAATGGGAACATAGGAACATACATTCACGCTAATGGTCATCATCATCATCATCATTATCATCATCATCATCATCATCATCATTATCATCATCACCTTCATCATTACCACCATTATTATCATTATCATTATTATTATCATTATTATTATCATCATTTTCATCATCATCAGCAGCAGCAGCAGCATCATCTTCATCAGTATCATCATTATCATAATCATATTCATCATCATCATCATTATTATCATCATCATCATTATCAGCAGCAGCAGCAGCATCATCTTCATCAGTATCATCATTATCATAATCATATTCATCATCATTATCATCATCATCATCATCATCATCATCATCATCATCATCATCATCATCATCCATCATCATTATCATCATCATTGAGATCATTATCATAACCGTCACCATCGTCATCATCTTCGTCAACATTCTCGTCGTCTTAATGAAATATCAATTTTATTATCACCATATCTAAAAATCTCTAGCAATTTTATTTGCAACTTCGTACATTCAATCTCTTAGGTTCAGAAATGATGTAGAAATAAGAGCGGAAGATGGCTATGAAATCACAGAAAAAGACGGAATTCTTCAACTAGCTATAAGAGATGCAGAACAAGAGGACTCTGGAGAATTCACTGTTGAAGTTAAGAATCCAGCTGGGCTTATCAGTGAAACATTTGTTCTTGATGTGCAAGGTAATTTTCTGGTTGTCTTGAAAATTAGCAACCATAAATCAAGCAATAAAAGGGAATGTCTTTTTTGCAGTTAATACTCTGTGCAGTTACTGTAATTCCTAGTTTTTAGTAGGTCTTTGGGTAAAGCTGAAGTTTTTAAATTTTAGCAAGCTTTTGTTTAGAGTGCTGTTTTCATTTCTGTAGCTGAGCTCTGCCACAAGAGGTCCATCTTGTTTCAAAGCAAATTTTTAGAGAAACTGGTCGCCCTGTCATTGACATTTTGTTTCCTTTGGTCGCCAGTTTGTTTCGCTATCGCTAACCTGTCGCTAGCCGACTGCTGGCTGTCCCTGAGATTTGATTTAAATACTTATGTCACAGCAGCACTTTGGAAAGCGGACGCTGATATTTTAATGTGTGTCCCTCAAGTAATTGAATTTTCCAAAGCGTCTTAACTGAACTCTTTCATCAAATCCAGTGAGGCTATTCCTGTTCCAAAAGCCGGGAAAAAACTAAAGACGGAATTACGCTTAGGCCTTTCCTATCTACGCTCTTATCAGTGTGACTTAAAGCTTTACATATTAGTGTGGGAGATTACATATTGTCGTAATCTTCATTTTAGAGGAGACGGTATCTGGTAGAATAGGGAGTTGCTGCATTAATATGCTCACGAGTTCTGCTAATTATACTTTTGTATTGTCTTGTGGTTCTAGGTCCAGAGGCACCCGAATCTGTCCTGGAATTTATCACTCCTCTACCTAAGGAAGAAAACGTATGTATCGGAGACAAACTCGAATTGAAAGCAGTAATTGCTGCAAAACCTCCACCTGAAGTAACTTGGCTGATCGAAGAAGATTTGCTAGAGGAATCGGAGCGATACCGTACAGAGTTCGACGGCGAAACGGCGAAGCTAGTTATTGAAAATGTAACTGACGCGGATGATGCGGTATTTACATGTATTGCTGAGAACGAAGTTGGCACAATCGAATGCAGTTGCGATCTGCTTGTCACTGAATCTCAGTCAGCTCCGAAGTTTGTCAAACCAGTAGAATCAGTTACTGTACTACTGGACAACGAGGCTGAATTCAGCGTCCAAGTTGAAGGAAATCCCGAACCTGAAGTGAAGTGGTTCTTGAATGAGAAACTGATAAAAGACCGAGGACGGTTTCAGTTGATTAAAGAAAAGGATAGTAGGTACGTATTTGTGCTTGGGAAATGTAAACAAACCGACTCTGGTATTGTGAAATGCGTGGCGAAAAACGACGCTGGAGAAGTAAGCTGTACCGCGAATATTGTCATTACCGAGCAGAATTCAGCCCCAGTGCTCAAAGAAATCACCGAATCTGTTTGTGAATTCCTGGCTGGAAGTGACGCAAGACTTGAAGTTCTCACATCCGGTAACCCAGAGCCGACTGTTAATTGGTTGAAAGGATTCAAACGACTTGTAGAGAGCAAAGACAAGTATGAGGTGGAGAAATCGCAGAATAAAAATGTGCTGATAATCAAGAATCTGAAACTTGAGGATGCTGGTACTTATAAGTGTTTAGCTTCTAATCAAAATGGGGATGAATCGCTGGTGTTCACTGTCAAAGTTAAAGGTACATGTTATAGTTGTTCTCCCTCTACTCTTTACTCTTAGTTGTTCTCTCCTCTACTCTACTCTAGTCGACTCTCTTAAATGATAACAGTATCTGAACTAAATGACTGTTTCCACCTGAATCAAATCCGTCTTGCATACAGGATGAATTATAATTGACAATTGATAGCAAAACGCACTGTTCTATCTTGCTTTGTATCACTCAAAGGTGTCCGCTAAGAGAGAGTTGCCTGTACTGTATGTTATTTGGCTTGCTTTGTCATCTTTGTTCCTGTAGGCATGGTTTATCCTAATTAGAAACCAATGATCAAACTACTTTAGTCTTTGAATGTTGCATTCTTTCATGCATCAACGAAAGAAAAACCTTATCAAGCTTTGCTTTTATGCGTTGCTTCTAGATGTCATTATGTTAAGCCTTAGTCTTGCTTTTTCTCACATCTTACCCTTTTGAAATCCGTATTCTTTTGTGTCTTTATTATAGATAACATGAGTGATATTTGATAAGATCTTTTTGCTTATCTGACACCCTAGATTCTAAATCGTTGTCATTCGAATGAAATAACATGCCATTTTACACAGCATTTCTTAAGCCCTTAACTTTGCTTTCCGTTCCTTGCTACCATCTATACCAACCCCGTTATTCTCCTATTTATTTTGATGTGCTTTTTTTCCTTTGCTTGCTTTTCGTTGCTTCGCTCTGATTTTTTCTGGTTTGATTTTCTTTCCTCGACATAAAGCATAACTTTTGCTCCGTTTACTCATCTGTCTTGCTTATAAAAGTGAATTGTTATCTTCTTTGATAGCAAACAATCGTCCTATCAATAACTCTTTATTTTTTAGCCAAGAAACCCGAAGGTACCCATCCAACAATCAAACCTCGCTTCAGCGACATGACTATCAATGAAGGAGAGGACCTGGTCCTTGAAGCAACAGTTGAAGGCATGCCGCCTCCTAAAGTTGAATGGCTGCTTGATGAGGAGCCTCTCAATGCATCAAATCGTATACATATGACTAAAGAAGGCAAAAGTCATAAACTCTCTGTGTCAAATGTAACAGTTGATGAGGAGGGGGAGTATAAGTTATTAGCTTCCAATCGCCTGGCTGCTACGTCTTTTGTTGCTGAGATTAATGTCACTGAATGCATAGAACCAGTTATTAAAAAGGCTCTGGACAACGTGGAAATCAACGAGGGTGACGATGCAGTATTGGAAATAGAGGCATCTGACTTCAAAGAGGTTTTATGGTGTTTAGATGGAGAGGAACTAAAAGATGGGAGCAAGTACCAGTTTGAGGACAAAATGAAAGCGGATTCTTGTAGCCTTTTGGTTAAGAAATGTGAAATTGCAGATGCAGGTTGTTATGAATGTGTTTTGATCAATGCCACCAAGAAAGTTAGCTGCCAAGTGAATTTGAAAGTGCTTGAAAATAAAGATGTTGGTGAGACTGAGCTTGAGATGGAAGATGGAGGAAAAGGTATATCTTTTATTATTAATATCATGCAATCGATGTTAAATTGATCTTGTTATAAATATGTAATTAACGGATTCTTCATTGATTTTGTTTTCGTTAAGGGTGGTTTATTCAGTTCAGTTCAGTTATTTGTGAAAGTGAATCAAGGGAAAGTTATAAAATATTTCATGCTCCCAGTGATTTAATACTAACCAGAATCGAACCAGAGTCAGTGGCCGTTTAATGCTTTAGCTACTATAACTACACGTTTAAGATTGGTGAAACGAAGCAAAGAGTAGAAGGGCGTGAAGCAAAAACGTGCAAAATCTGCAAAATTGAATTTAAGGCCATAATTCAAATGCCAAACTAGGCACCAGACCCCATCGTCATATCATATCATAGGCAATAAACAATCTCCCTCTGGCATTAACCCCGGCTGAAGCCTTGCTCTTACCGGCATTAATTACCACTTCAGTAACTTAATGTTAATTATTGCGGAACCGTGGGAAATTTTTTTTCAACTACCTGAGCATCATCCATCGTCCATAATTGTTTACTTAGCATGCATTTTAATTCAGCATTTACTATTTTTTTTGTTTTTTTTTTGTTTTTAGTAAGTTAGTTAGTTAGTTAGTTACTCAGTTAGTTAGTTTGCTAGTTAGTCAGTCAGTTAGTTAGTTAGTTAGTTAGTTAGTTAGTTAGTTAGCAGGTGGATGAGTCATCCATCGTCCATCATTGTTTACTTAGCATGCAGTTTACTTCATCATTTACTATTTTTTTTTATTTTTCTGTAGATAAGAGAAAACTAAAGTCACAAAAAAGAATCGAACAAGATGAAGAGTTTTCTGCTGTTGTTGCAACTGAGCAAGAATCAGCTCCTCCTCAGGATGAAAGCCCTGATGAGGCTGCACAGCTTGAGAAACCGAAATTCGCAAAGAAGCTGGAAGATGTAGAAGTGATCGATGGCAGTGCTGCTAGATTTGAAGTGGTTGTTGATGGTAAGGAAATAAATTGGTTTTCGTTCTTAGCATTTCTTGTCAGTGCCAAAGAGAGCAGCCGTCTGTATTTACATGGTATTCTTACACCCTGGCACACGTCACAAAACATTGCTTGGCATGCATTAACAAGCCGAATTCTTTGTGCCATGTTTTTTGTTTTGTTTGTCGCAAGCAAAATATGTTTGATGAGAATTGTGGAAAAGCAAATCTCAAATGTTTGACCAACTATATTTGATCATTCGGCCAAGGCATTGACTGTTTGGCCACATCGTAAAACAATGTTTGAGACGCTGTAATGTTTTGAAAACTTCAAGAACATTTTCTGCCTGTCCAAGCAAAGCATGTTTGACAAGCAATGTTTATGGAGTGGACGAACGGTCAAAGATATCTGACAAGCAAATTTCAAATGTTTTGCAAACAATGTTTGATCATTATGCCAGGGCCATAAATGAACCAAATGCCGGGATGGTGCCTTAGCCTACACGAAACATACTTTTTATCCGCGAGGTTTGAACCACTTCTGCTCATAGACACCATATCGGAGCTAAATGCTTTTGAACTTTTGTTTTCCATAGGTGATGACGACCCTGATGTGGATTGGTATCTAAACGGAGAGCTGATCGAAGAAAGCCCAAGATGGAAAATGGACTATTTTGATGATGGAACTTGTACTCTAATCCTTGTCGATTCAAAGCCTGCAGATCAAGGAAAAATCAAATGTGTTGCGTTCAATGATGTTGGAAAGACGTCTTGTAGTTGTGCTCTCTATGTCGAAGGTATCACCTATTACCTATGTATAACCTATGTAAAAATTGCATTAATTTTCAAGGAAAATATGTATTGTCGCTTTGTCTCAGTATTCGTATTTAGTTTAAGCATTTTACAGTACATTTTTAAGGGGGAGGGAGAGGATTTTCAAGTTATTGTTATTTTAGAGCAATCTTTAGGTCACTGGTTTCTCCTGAAGCTTAAAACTAAAGAATTGATAAACTACGGTTTCCAAAGTTACCCGGATTTTACTATTGTAAATGTACAATCAACTAAACCAACGATTTTTCATGACTTTGCCTTCCAGTTAAATCTTAATATCTACACTTCAAAGTAAAAGCCCAGTGTTCTCACTTTCTAAATTTCTTTCTCCCTCCTTAGGCCATGGGTTTGATACTGATGTAACTGAATCAGACATTGAAGCAACCCAGTCTCTACCAAGGTAAGATTTTATTACATAAATGTTTAAACTTCATTTTGCTAGCAAAAGCGAAGTTGCTTGATGCTTGATAGGCATTTCTTTGCTTGCCATAAGTTAAGCTGGAAACCAGTCTTGGAGACGGGATTTCCATGGACAGACAATTTCATAATGAATTAATGAAAATAAGATGCTCTTAGCTTCATTTGGTTACTGCATAAGTACAACAACAGCAAATGCTTGGGAATACACTCCTTTGACTTTTGTTAATTTTGCTACGATGTTTCGACTTCGATGTCCGGTTGTTCCGACCACATCCGACGTCCGGTGTTTGTCTGAGACAGTTACTCGCGGCCTTAAAACGTGGTAGCATAATGACATTGCCACTAGGCACCGCCAGAGCCACAAATATGCAATTAAGGTACTTTTGTCGCGTCAGTTTGATTTAATTTGCTCCACTGTTACAGATCATCTGATGCAGAAGACTATGACGATGCAGGATCCGAAAGCCCAATGGAGGACGATGATATATCAAAAGAACCTGAGCTTGTCATGCCTCTTCGAAACAAAACTGGCATTTCTGGTCGTAGTATTAAACTAGGATGCCGTGTATACTGTCCAGTTGAAATGGATATCGAGTGGCTGAAGGGGAGGAAACCAGTGAAAGAAAATCAACGAGTTATGTTTGAAGTTGAAGATGAACTGCATTCATTGACGATTAATAAACTAAGACTATCAGATGCTGGAGATTATAAAGTCATTTTCAAGAATAAATATGGCTGTGTGGAGTCGAAATGTGAATTGTCTGTACGAGGTAAGGAAACGCTGTTAATTGTTGAGGAGAGAGAAGATTTTCTTGGAAAACACTCTTCTCTTCTTCCCCTGCAATTATCCAACTCTGCTTGCAACTTGTAACCCTTTAAGTTGTTGCATATGCAATTAAGTGTGTAACAATTCCATCAATTTTTCACTTATCTCTGAAGTAAACCTCTTTTTACCTGTGTTAAATATTGATTTCTACGGTGAAACGCCTGGAAACTACACATAGTCTGAACAATGCAGAATTTTAACTATCCAGGGGATCAATCTTCATCACTAGAAAAATAAAATGATATATGCGACCCTTTCAATTTGTCAATTTTGTATAAGCGAAAAGACTCCCTATATCCCTGATCACAGTAGTTCATCTTGTGTCATTATTGTTTGGCCTACATGGCGACACCAAGGCTTCCTACAAGGGGAGGGCACCTTGGTTGCTCTTTCACTTTTTAAACTAAGATTTTCAGTTTATTTTTTTAATGAAATTAAGATTTATAGAGCATTTTCACAATGAAGCGGTTGATATTTCGGACATCCCAAAAGCCTGGCTTCGCTGCAGAGTTAACAGTAGCTTCTTAAGTCTGGTTATTTGGTTTGATTGCAGAATTGCAGACATTACATGTTAAGGGAATGTAGTTCATCAAGTATCCTGTTTATTATTCCTTGATAACTTTAAATACATTTCTTTCTTTGTTGTTTTGCAACCAGAGCCTGGATCTGACGACGAAGAAGAACCAGCACTTCCCGCTCGTATCTCACAACCTCTTCACGACGTAGAGGCTGGACCTGGTGAGACTGCTTCATTCGAGGTTAAAATAACTGGAAACCCTGTGCCAAAAGTAGAATGGTATTTCGATGGCAAAGAGCTTGCCGGTGGAGAGAAGTATATGATAGATGCAGTTGGGAATAGATACAGTCTTAATATGTTTGCTGTGAGCAAAGAAGATTGTGGAGAATATTCAGTAGTGGTGTTCAATGATGTAGGAAGAGATACTGGGAAAGCTGTACTTTCAATTAAAGGTATTTATTGGTATAAATTCTATGTACTTTGAAAGAAATTTGGCATGATGCTAATACATATGCTAAGTGGGAGTTTTATACACATGTTTTCTTATTAGGAATTTAACAGGGATGATAGTCTTCAGTTTTCATCAAAGAGCAGTGTGCTTTATTTTGTAGGCAAACTCGTGGTTCCTTCCAAATGCTAAAATTTATATGTTTGCACGTTCGGTGCTCTTAATACTAAAACTGATGCTAGGAAAAAGTTGTGTAGGCAAACCCGTGGTTGCTTCTAGATGCTAAAATTTATATGTTTGCACGTTCGGTGCTCTATTATGTTCCTTTCACTACACGCACATTGAAACTTTTATGTGCAACTCTCAGGGTTTATTCAATGACTTGTGGCTTCAAAAGCCTGGTTTCCATGCAGAATCTTAACTGTCGTGCGACTATCGCACAATCGTGAGACGTGAGAATTTCTTTTCCTACGATTATCGCACGACAATAAATACAAATGGTGACTTAATACTAAAACTGATGCTAGGAAAAATTTTGGGTTGTTTCGCGTTTTTGGTAAGTACGTTTTCACGTTTTCAGGGGTCAAAGTAGTGAAAATATCACAGAGCACTCTGATTAATTGTATCCATCTTTGGTTAGCTAGAGAGGAATAGGTATACTAATTATACTGTCCAGGCATCGGGGTTACCTCGTACTTGCCTCTTTTGTAGTTATTTTTATCTGCTGCAATAAATTTAGGCATGGTTTCTCGTATTAGACTTCAAACTTGTCTTGTTTTGAGTTAAAAAGAGTTTTTGCTTCTGTACTCTACAACGTAGCTAATTTCCTACCTTTTCTTTGTCTGACGTTTTGAAACTGAATTTATTAAGATTCTGAAACGTTCATTGAAGGTCTCGTCGCTTAAGAATAAATGCTTAGATATGGGAAAACGGTATTCATTTTTCTCAAAAACTTTTGCCAGATCACTATAAAATTGGAATTGCCCTAGATTTTACACAGGTTTAAAGCTGGATATCTACTAACAGTTTTCCCACATTTAACGTGAATGTTTGAAGTTTACTTTTCTTATGTGACTGCCGTTCAGTAATGGATGATTTTTTGAGAACATTTGCCTTGTCTTACCCAGGCAAACTGGTTTCCTAATGGTTCTAATGTATGTTTTTGCTATACCCTTAGCTCTCGACTATGAACTTAAATGTTCTCTTGAAATTGTCAGACGACCGGGCCCATTCGTTGTATTAATTGCAGAAGTATCGTGGAAATCTTATCAACCAGTGTTTACTAATTCGAGAAACCATCTTGCAGTGAATCTCTATAGCAAATTAGTCATTTAAATCTGAACACCAGTACACGTCTTTCATAGTATAATGCAGTGTTTTTAATCTTTAAATGGACGATTTGATCCGCACTCTGAGCAGCCAATAGCTTTTGCAGTTTAAGTACCCAAGAAAATAGTATTTGATTCTGCGTAATTTTGTTTGCTATTAGCATAATCTCTTTGCTCTTGCTATGGTCCTCTTGCAAGACGTTATGAATATGGAGGCTGTTGAACTGCTCTGATATTGTTCCTTTGTTTTCTGTTTGAGAACCTACTGTTTTCAAGTTCAGCCTTGCAGTGCTCTCAACCAAATTGCCAATTACATTATGGCAGTTTCTAGAGGGGAGAGGATAATTCTACTGTGATATAACGTTTATTAGCCGAATTTCAGCCTATAAGACCTCCTTGTATGATCTTGGCCTACTTGGCTCGAGGATTCGATATAGCTTACCTATATGTACTCGAGCCTCTAAAAAAGTATCGTATTTTAGTATGTTTCTATTACCTTTACTGTCTATTATCTACTAGTAACCATGATAAACATGTTTCATTTCGTTCACAGATAAAAAGTCAGATGCCAAGAAACCACCAAAGTAAGTTTTGTAACTAAACATATTATTTCTTTCCTATTCGTGCGCAATACAGTACAGCATTTTCAAATAACAATAGATCATTAAATGCGAAGCGGGGAAAGCATTTCTTTAGAAATCGATCAACACAACAAATCAGGAACATCCAGATAAAACGGGCTTTATATTTTTCATAATTCGATCTGTAGCTTTTGGCTCTTAGTGCGCTTAAGTTGCCATAAATTAGTATTTACCTCAGGATGATATTGGATGTTTAAAACGAGAAAGTCCAGAGTTGATATGATAGCCCAGCTTTATCGTAACGCAGTGTGTATCTTGTAGGTAACTGAAGAATATGTTTTACTTTAATATTAACTCATTATCTCAAAAAATATCTTTCATTTTAGGACTGCTCCCAAGCCCGCTCCCAAACCTGCCCCAAAACCCTCGAAGAAACCAGCAGCAGCTGAACCAGTAAAACCAGGGGGTGCCCCCTTATTCACCATCAAACCAAGAAACCTCGACATCATTGAAGGCATGCAAATACGACTTTCCTGTGGAGCCAATGGATCTCCTGATCCTGAATTCACGTGGTACAAAAATGGCAGCCTCGTCCAATCAGATGACAGGATTCTCATCAAAAGCACGGTGGGAATGTCAAGTCTGGTAATCAAAGAATCCGAAGTCGATGACGCTGGGGTTTATAAAGCAGTAGCTAAAAACAGAGCTGGCGAGGTTGAAGCTGAGGCAGAAGTCATTGTAGAAGGTAGGCTGGTATAACATCAGTTTTCCGCTATGTTTTGCATCAGGTTCGACATTTGAGCACAGATTCGGTGTTGTTTAAGTTACAAAGGCCTTCGCTTGTTGGGGACTTTGACAGACAGACAGAGCAAATAAAATACTCTAAATTGCCTAATGATTAATTTTTACATATAACACAATTTAACGCAAATCTAAACGAGTCAAATGAGCAGCTCTAGACTTTATCTTAAATTATTTAAATTTTGATAGAGAAACTCCAGGGTTTTTCAAGGTTTTTTGCTTCAAAATAAGCATCATTATATACCTTCCTTCCCATTAATTTCGTTAAGAATAAATATGTTTAATAAATGTACAAGGCACATTTATACGAAGTCTTAACTCGAACTCTGTTATAGATTAAATCAAAATTGCTATTATCATAGCATAAATGATCGATAATGTTTCATTGCAAAATGATAAGAAATTTGTTGATTAATTGTGAATCGATAATTTGTATCTAGTCCGTCAGTTACGGTAGTCTTTTAGATTTCATTAACCCATGGTTTTGTTTAGACCCAGGAATTAAAACTCCCAGTTGTAAAAGGAAATTCTACTGCTGAGCACAACCGAGCACAACATTAAAACAAACTAAACATGGGCCTAATATAAGCAGAAATATTTATTGGAACTTAAGTAAAGTTTATCTTTTTCGTGTAGGACCTGTAACATAAGTATATCCGAAACTCAAGCGCGACCTGTTAGTTATATTTGCTTTTTAAATTTAAATTTAATATTTTCTAAATAAACTGCTTTATTAGAATTAAAACCTTGTAATCTGATCATTCAGATTTAATTATATTAAAGGCCTGTATCTGCCTGTTCCTATACTTACGATAGATAAATAAAAAAAATATGTGAACTTCCTCATTTTCCATCATCTCTCCGAGTCTCTCCCACCCTTCTCTCGACTTCCACGCTAAATCCATTACTTATCATATTTCAACTTTCCATACATACTAAATCAAACTCCCCATTATAAAGGCTACTAGATTTATTTGCTTTCAATTTAAGAAACTCAGAATAAGATAAAGCGTATAATTTTTTTTGAATAAAAGTTAAATACAGAGATTTGCCTGTCACAGAAGAGTTGTTGACATGTTGACATTGTCTTGAAACTGGATTAAAGATTATCTCCTTTTTCCAAAATTTTCCCAGTTGCCTTTCAACATGCGTTATAAGGTCTGTTGCATTTCAGCGTGTGAAACAATCACGGACAAAATTGTTAAGACAATACTGAAAATGTACCTCTACATACCGTATTGGCTCACTTTGCCCCCCCCCCCCTTCCCCAGTTCAATGTTGGTAATTTCGTTTCTTTCGCCGCAGAATTGACCGGCCCATTATGCGGACAGAACGTGTATAAAGAAATCCGTCAGAAAGCAACTAACATTGAATGGGGAGGGGGGCAGAGACATTGACCCCCAATCAATATGACTGAGTATCTGTCTCAACATATTTTGTCCACGATTGCAGGCCCTGTCAAATCGATACTCTTTGCCAAGGAATACGGTACGACATGATACTTGTGTTATCAGTAATACCATACTGAATCAACATTGAGTCTTTATTGTTACCCTGTTCCGTAAAACCAAGCGTCCGATGATGCGGTAACTCTGATCAGCGACTAAACCGCTTCGCCAAAGTATGGAATCCCCCGAGGCAAGCGGTCCCTGCCGTCACTTTCTGATGCTTGAGATTTACTTTTAGCTCTAACCTTAACCTGCGATGCGAGCGCTGAAGCTACGTTAACGGCAATTGCCGACCAACACTACCGAAGGATAGACTGATTTACATTAGTCATAGTTTTCGCTCCCTATGCCAATCTGATAGATGGCCAGAACTACTCAAAGCATTACGCCGCCCAATTCAATTTTCTAGCAAATTAAATAAATTAAATAGTTGTTGTTTTGCTAAAGTTTGCCGTTGCTGTTTGCGAAGAGTGGGACTCACTTAGCTAATTAGTCCAAGAAGACACCGGCTTTACCAAACCTATATCAAAGCAACGCCTTCCATTCCGTACTGTATTACCCGGCGTGCCTTTTCATACCGTATTACCTAAAACGCAGTTTATTCCATGCCGTATACTTCAAATTATTGATTTCAAACCGCATTACTTTCGTCAGCAGTGCTAATGCCATAAGGTATCCTTCATGATGCTCATTTCATTTTATTGTTTTTCTGAGCCTGTTCTTTGGTTTACAGCATCGCCTTTTGTTTTCGACAGAATATTATTTCAAACTTTATTCGTCAGCTTGTTCTTTTTGCACTTTATACTTTTTCATCAAAATGTTCATTTCCCATTGTATTTTTCGGCATTTTTGTTTCGCAGTGTATTCTTCAGAATTGTTAATTCCTAAAGCATTCTTCAGCATGTTCATTTCAATTGGCATTTTTCAGAATTGTCAATTTCTTACTGTATTCGTCAGCATTTCGATTTCAGAGTGCATTCGTCAGCATGCTCATTTCATACTGTATTCGTCAACATGTTCGCTTCAAAGAGTATTCGTCAGCATTTTGATTTCATACTGTATTCATCAGCAGTGTTATTGTCTAGTAAATGGCCTATTCTACGATCCATGGCACGCTCATTTCATACCGTATTCGTCAGCATGCAGTAGTTCATTTCATGCCATGCTAAACACGGCATCAACAGCACTCTGCTTAAGTAAGGAACACTTATGAGGTAGTCCGGAAAGTGGTTCTGTGTGTAGCTGATTTGGGTTACTCATTCTAAATATCATCTGTGGGTTGGGGGTTTTTACCCGCTAAATGTCGACAGTAGCAACCCTACCCTGCGGCAAGAAATAACTTCATATAAGCATAATAAAATGTTATGAAATTTCAATGTTATGAATTTTCCTTGTAGGAGCAAAGAAGCTAGCACCAGTCGGAAAAGAAAAGGCCCCGGACCATGCACCCGTTATCACAAAACCACTCGAGGATACCTGTGTGCAAGTTGGCGATGACTATGAATACAGTTGCAGCTTCACAGGGGAACCAAGACCGAAAGTAGAGTGGCTGAAAAACGGCAAACCCGTTCAGACTGGAAAAAGACTTGAAGTATATGAAAAAGAAAACAAAACAATGTTGAGGATTCTTAGCATTAGGAAGAGTGATAGTGGCGAGTATACTGTCATTCTGACTAATAAAGAAGGATCTGAGAGGTCGAGCTCTGTTCTCAGTGTTGAAGGTAAGGCTCGTGTCCATTGTAATATGAATACATGTTTTTTAAGGAACAAGGAAAATCTTGGTAAGAAACCCGAGGCTGACGGCTGAGAATTCCCAAACAATTAAGGAACTTTAAGGAACTGTTGAGGCTGGGGTAAAAAATGAGAATAATTCAGCTCCTCTTTCCGATTGGTGCATTTCGAGCCGCATCTGGGTTTATAAATTCCGCCTTAGTTCATTGTTTCGGTCTGTTTCTGACGTTCATACTCTGAGGAGTGTCAGACGAAAAAAGTTTTTAAGTATGCCCGAAAATGTTTCAGCTGTTTATCGCAACTTTTCAAGACTGTTTAGTATAACTAAATAACCGAATAACAACACATTTCGTATCGTCTCGAAAGAAATCTAAAGAACCAAATCTTATGGCAATGTTCTATCAAACCCAATCCTTTCACATTAGTATTGAAGAAGACAGATATTGTTTTTATAACATCCCTAGAACACAACATGCATATCGTGGGAGCAAAACAAATATATACAGAGTTTTAGTACCCTACCGCAATAAATTACTAGAAAAAACCGAATAAGTCCTCGAGTCGTGAATCAAGATTTTTTTTCTGCAAAGAAACATTTCTGAATGTTTTCTAATAATAGCATCTTTATAGTGACTCTGTAGATATATGATTAGTATAACATTATTTTCTTTAAATTCCCCTTTGGTAATTTTTTTTGTTTCTCTACAGAATCAGAGTCTTCTGATGATGAATCTCTTCCCCGCTACCTGTAAAACCAAAATTTGAACCACCTCGACCTGAAAAGGAGGTAGCAGACGAGGAAATAGAGGCTAAGGATAGTTTCCCAACAGAAAGGTTTGTTGATGGTTGATGGTATCTTTTTCGTTGAATAGAAAGAGAGGAGAGGATGACGGCATCCCTCTCGCTTTTGTCGTTAACAATGTTGCTTCTCCTCATACAATCATTTCTGTTACAAAAGAATATCAAGTCACAGTAATTGTATAGCTGTCTGAATACCTAGCTTTGGCTGAAAAGTAATAAGATTGGCTCCTTTACTTCTCTCTCACGCACTGGTTTTTGCAGAGGGTTAAATGATTTGTTATCGTTAGGCTCTGGCCAAACAATCAAACATTTGTTGTCAAACATTTGAAAATTGACGGTGAAGCAAATGTTTTAATACCGTTTGACTGGTCGCAAAAATTGCTTGTCAAGCATTCTTTGCCCATGTCAAGCAAACAATGTTTTTTAACTTTGTCAAAAGCATTGCGCAATAAATATCGCTTATTTTTGCTTGTGAAGCAACTTTTAAAGTTCGTTAGCTTCAATAAAAAGCCAGATGAGAGGAGAGTCTTAGGCTGTTTGACTAGGAAAAGTGTATCAGCTATTTCACTATGTCATTGAACTATCTAACTCACTGGAACAATCTACAGCTTCTTGATCATACAGCCCGGTCTCACCAGTGGTGTTCAACTATTTAGACCACCTTTTAGGATGTTAATTTTTTGACCGTGATTGCTCTATTCTAGTGCTCAAGAATTTGTTAAGATCTTGGAAGAGAAATGCTCAACAATCGACACACACAGCTCAAGGGAAGACATGTTTTCAGCAAGTTCAAAGGAAGACATTGCATCTGACGCTGAAGTAAAACAAATGATGAAAAGAGAAAGACAGAAAAAGAATTCAGTGGTTCATCAATTCCCTCGTAAGTAACTTAATGTTTGTTCTATGTTCTCATCGTTTCATAAGATGTTTTCGGAAGATTTGTACGTTTACTGTGACGAGGTATCGGGGAGACCTTGTGCCGACATAGCTCAGTTGGTACAGCTTTGGCTTAAAAAACTAGAGATTGCATCTTGGAGATCTTTTCTTCGTACCCATCTCCCACCTCTCAGCTTTGTTCCCATATGTCGCAGGCAATCGGGGATCGTGGCCTTACGAGTTTTGCGATTTATTAACATGGATTTTCAATGATCGGCGACAATCATCGGCCATCGCCGATGAACCGAAAACTTGGTTCGAATTTGCGATCGTTGGCGACGAGAACGAATGGGCGACCATAAGCGATCATTTCTGGACTATACCAAAACGAGGTTCTTTGTTTTCTGGGTTTCACGTCACAGCACAAAGGACGGAGGATCACCGATCATTGCGGACAAGCGGCATATGTGGACAATTCGTCGATGACAATCGCAGACGGTCGCCGACTGTGTGCGATCAGGTTTGTGTGGCGACATATGAGAACAAGGGTACCGAGTTTTAGTTAGCCAAAACCTTCAACCTTGAACGGCCAATTTGGCTGATAATTTGTATGTTATATCTTGTCAATAAATGCAGAAAAAGCATTTGAAGTGCATCGCAGATAATATGTCTGTCATTTCATTTTCTCTCGTTTTCTTTTCCTTAGGTCTTGGCATCGATATAGTTGTAATCCCAGAAACCCCCCGAGACTCACCGGTTTCTCATGAAAAAGCACCGGAGATCGTAGAAAACCGGAGGATCAACAAATATCTGAATCAGAAACAGCCAGCTTCTCGTTCAAAGTGAAAAACGCCAGTTCAGCCTCGGTTCGCTGGGTGAAAGAAGGCAAGCCTCTTATTGAATGTGGCAGGATTAAGACTAGTCGTGATGGTGAGGATTTTGGTTTGGAAATAACAAACGCAGAAGTTAAAGACGAGGCATTGTATGAATGTTATGTTAGTAATGATGCTGGAGAAGTCAGAATTGAAATGGAATTGCTTGTTGATGGTAAGTTCCATGTTCTACCCTTCTATTATGCGCGTGTTCTTCTTCTGAATCTCCAAAAACCTCCGAATTTCGAAAGCAGAAAGATTCCAAAAACAGAATCCACGATTTTCAAAAAACATGAATTCTGGAATTCTGAAAACTTTCGCGCAAAAATTTTTGCTTGCCTCGTCCCCAGGCCCATTCGTGGGATGTCTCCTGGCAACTGGATAAATGGCAGTCTCGCTCAAACTCCAAACCGAGAATCTCTCGAAAGTCTCGGAAACCAACTGTTTTCAGAAGAATGGCTTTGGAAAATACGCATTCCGAAAAAAGAAGGCTACCGAAAAATAAATGCGGTCCGAAAATAAAAATGCGGTGATACCATTCCAGCGTAGTATAACTGGGGCTCTTTCCGTACCGGTTTAGGTGCGGATCCATTTGGATCCGATCCCGTGTAAACGGGGCCTAATTCAACTTATCGTAATTATTTACACGGATGACATTATGGTACTTGTTGTCTTGAAACCGGTCTCATTAAAGTGTAATACGTTTACTAGAAGATCATTTCTTGGTTCAGATGCAGTTTAGCGGACCAATATAATGTTGCCTTCGAAAATGCAACAAAAAATAGGAAATAAAATACGCTATTGCTTACACTTGTATACTTTCAATCCGTAAAACTAACCCTAACCCTGACCCTAACCCTAAATCCTTAACCGTGACCGTAGTGCGCTGTGGCCTTGTTTCATGTCCGCTATACTGCAGTCTAACCCGTTTGTTGAATACATTAAGTAAGCTATTTCTTTCATTATTTTCTAGATCTTGAGCCAGAAGAAGCTCCACGATTTAATAAGAAACTAAAGCCTGAAACAGTGGTTTTGGAAGGAGATCCACTCACGATTCAAGTCCAAGTTTTTGGTAACCCAAAGCCAAACGTCACGTGGTATTTGGAAGACAAACCATTGGAGGAGAGCAAATTTTTGAAAATAACATCAAAAGGAGACTGGCATAAATTAAGCATTGATGAAACAGTTCTTGAAGATGAAGGGTTTTATAAATGTGTTGCTGAAAATGAACTTGGAACTGCGGAAACTGAAACCGAGGTTCTAATTGACGGTAAGAATTTTTTCAGTTTGTGATATTAGGTCAGAGGCTCTAGGGACCTTTCATTATTTATAACTGGGGTGGGGCCGAAGGAAATGTTTTTTGCTCTTTCAAAAAAATTTTACCCCAACAATTGTTGGAATAAAATATTTTACCCCACCACTGAAAGGAATGAAAGATTAGCCTACCCTCGCACCTATTTTGGTAATGAAAGGTGCAATCAATTCCTTCAAACCAGGAGCGTGGGCATTTTAATGGGTGTCGTTTTTAATATCAATTCTTAGAATATATCCTTGTCTCTTTGTTTTCAAGATATTTCTGATTACCTTAACAAATACAGCCAATACTTTTTAGTTACCACACCATTTTCTCTTCAGCGCTCACCCTTGGTGATAAATAATGACCGGTCCCAATCTGTGTGTCTGTGTAAGTTCCAAGAGTCCAGAAAAGTGCTCGACCTTTCTCCAGACAAAAATGTCCCTTGCTGAAGACCTTCATCTCTTAACAATGAAAAATAGGCGTCCTTTGGGTGTGGCACAAGGTTTTCTTTTGTTCTAATTGACCTTCCTCTGGTCAATGACCGTGCGACCGCAACTTTTTCCTGGCTTTGGACTTCCAACTATGAAAAGAAGATGTAAATTAGAGAGAAAGAATGGGTGAGGTTTATTTCTTGAGTATGTGAGCAAAAGAGAGGTTTTAGGAAGTCGTGGATAGTGGATAGCGAGCTACTCAATGATTTAGCAGCTCACTCGGTCCTGAAGCGTTGATAGTAGCCCTGCTCAGGCAAGATTTGTAAAGGTTTTCTTACTTGCACTTTGCTTGCAATTTTTATTGCTGATGGTTTTAGTTGGAAGGATTTCACCGTGTAAAGGATCTGTAATGTGTCTTCAAATTTAGATCTTAGACGATGATCATGCATTCATTTAGCCTTTTTAATTATCAAGGTGATGATTATGACAATAACGATAACGATTTTGATGATGATGATGTGATGATGATGATGATGATGATAATATTGATGATCATGATCATGATGACAATAAAGATAACGATACTGATGATCATAACGATTTTGATGATGATGACTATTGTCCTTCGGACATAGCGATAGCGTTGCTATGTTTTAATTAACGAATTTATTTTCTAAAACAGATGCAGAGGAAGAGAGAGAAAGAGCAAGGTAATTAAGATTTATATACTATAAATTTATGTATGTATTTATGTATTCTTGAAATTAGCGTGTCGCGATCTGCTGTGATTCGCAACGAACATTCTTTAGTACTCGTGCCTATTAAAAGCGTGGCGTTATTATTGTTGATTTTAAAGATGATCTCTTCTTCAGTTCCAGAGATCTTGAAGAATCAGAAGAAACCGAATCAGTAACAACAGCAGATGAAATCGAGGCCATAAGTGTCACAACAGAACTACGCGATAAAGAGGTTTATGAAGGAGAAGCTGTCTGCTTTGAACTGAAAGCGCATGGCAATCCAATGCCTACTGCTTTATGGTACATAAACGACAAACTAACAGTTGAAAGCCCAAGAATAAAGATTTTAAGTGATATGGATGATGGTGTTTACTCATTGACTCTTGATCCAGTTGAAGTTAGAGATGAGGGTGAAATAAAATGCATGCTAAGGAATAAAGCCGGAAGAGTCGCAGTTACAGCAGAGCTTTTTGTGGATGGTAATGTATCAATTTTCTCATTATCTTCTTAGGCTTAGATTTTCCGCAAGTTAGCATAACGCAATAGATTGGGTTCGAACTTTGACTGAATGATCAGAGAATCAACGACGTTTCCACTGAATAAAGAGTTAATTTATATCAAGTAATATGCAGCTCAAGGGCGATATCGTGTAATAATATTGTGGTGATAAGAGCAACCATCTCGGCGCAATTAGACGTTAAATTAATGATGCAACAAAAACTGCTGTTTTGGAGGGAAAAATTTAAATTTGATCGCGACAGGGTACAAGGAACACAAACATTTTGCAAATTATTCCATGAAAAGCAAGATGCCTACAATATCAGTAGAAGATAAACACCTAATAAAGAATTTAAGAATTGAAAAAGGATGGGGAAGAAAAAGAATTTTAGCAGAGTTCCCTAACAAGAAATGGACGATGGGTGGTGTTGCGAAGTTGATTAGGAATATCGATGAGACCGGTAGTATTGAAAGAAGAGTGGGTAGCGGTCGTCCACGGACAGCGCGAACTGAAGAAAATGTTAATGTGATTCAGGAGTTGATTTTAAGTCAAGAAGAACCCGGTGAGCATATGTCTCCAAGAATGATAGAACGAAATACCGGGATTTCAAGAAGTACAGTTCAACGCGTCGTTAAAGAATGACCTCCAGATGAATGTTTTTAAGCGGATTAAAGTGCAAAAGCTTGAGGGCCCCAACATCTTACAAAGGCAAATAAGGGTTCCTAATCTATTGGCAAGGTTCCCCGACAACAGAGCCATCAGGAGAATATGGTTTAGCGATGAGAAAACTTTCGCTGTTTCCCCTCCGTTAAGCAGCCAGAACAAGAGAATTTATACAGTAGCAGGACAAAAGCGGGATGTTTCCCCAGAAAGACTGCTACACCAGCAACATACGTTTTCACCCAAAGTAATGGTTGCAGCATTTGTTTCAATAATGGGAAAGATTCCTCTTGTTTTCATCGAACAAGGTGAGAGATTGAATGCTGTGTATTATCAAGAAATGTTACAGCAGCATCTGCCAAATATACGCGCGATATCTGGCGAAAACTTTACAATCCTGCAAGATGGTGCCAGATGTCTTACTGCAAGCTCTGCTCAGGATTTCCTTGAAGTAAATGTTCCTGATTTTATTAAAAAAGATCAATGGCCGGCAAATAGCCCTGATTTAAATCCCTTGGACTATTCAATTTGGGATTCTCTAAGCAAGCTCGTCTATGTGCAAGAAAACAACGTGCATGATATTCCATCATTGCGTACTGCTATCGTGCTTGGATGGGAATCATTGCCCCAACGTAAAATTGCCAGGGCCATTAACGCATGGCCAGCAAGATTAGAAAAGTGCATTGAGCAAGACGGAGGACATTTTGAACACATAATTTGACATATGAATGAGTTGTTGATTTTTCTGTTTTGTTGCGTAATGAAGTTGCAAATTTTGTTACAGTATGTTTTCGGATAGAAAAGTTTTGAAGTCAATTTATTCTGGGTTGCTAACCAATATCATCACAATATTTCCAAGAAATATCTCACTTGAGTTGAATATCAAGTATTATAAATTTCATGTAATTCCCACTTACGAAAAATAAATTAAAAATTATTTACCTAGGGGGGTCCCTTTTTTTGGGCCACCCTGTATATATTGAGCCCTTTTCAGCACCATACATATATATATATTTATCATGGAATGGAGAACACTAGGATAAATCTTACGGTAACTTGAGTAGAACTATAAGGCTTAAGACGTGCCCCTAAGCTTGCCCCTGCGGATTCTCTCGAGTAAAGTTACACTAAACTTCGTTGCTCCAAAGAAGGTTCTTAGTATTCGGTTATTCGAAGCTATTCAAAGCTACTTTTTCCAGATTTTCAGAGGTTTGGGAATCTCTGAGAACGCATTTTGGTTTATAGTATCCTATAAGTTTTTCTGGGGACTTTTTCCTGTTTATGACGTGTTTTGATTTTGCAGATGAAGAAGAAATGGAAAGCGAAGAAGAAGAAGGGGAAGATAAACCTGAGACTGGAGATGAAGATGAACCTCAGACTGGTGATGGATCTGAACCTGAATCAAAGACCGATGAACCACCAGAGGACAGAGACGACAGAGAGCCGGATGAAGATTCAAAGAAAGAAACCAAAAAACCTCCACCTCCAGTCGTTAAGCCAAAACCAAAGCCAAAATCAACTGTTTCTACTGAACCTGTTTTCCTAAAATCTTTACAAGATCATTCTGTGACGGAAGGAAGCCTTGTTAGAATGGACACTCAAATAAAAACTGAGTCAGATATTACCGTAGAATGGTTATTCAACAACGATTTGATAACTTCAGAGGGATTTTCCAACATGACGCCGCTATCTGATGGTGATTTGTATTCGCTGTTGATTACTGAAGCACGGCTAGAAGATGCTGGAACGTATGTTTGCAGAGCGAAAAATGATATTGGTGTTGCGGAATGCTCAGCAGTATTACAAGTCAAAGGTATGTTTTGTTATTGTTAGAAAGTCCAAATAACTTTCTGATGAAGAATATGACATAGTGTAAACATAGGCAATAGGAAACATAGGCAATAGGATAAACGAAGTCAGTGTTTTATTCTATTCACTATGGTGTAAAACGCTAGAAATGGCGGGGACATGATGAAAAGACGTAATACTTAGTGTACATACTCAGATTACGTATTTACATATATTTTCCATTCATGAAAATTATATGTCAATGTGTATGGTATTGAAGATAGCTCAACATAGCTGATAGCTGAGACACAAAGCCGAACGGGAGGAGGGCCTTGGGCTATATGACTTGGAGAGTCGATTACTCGATGATTTCATGAAGCTTTCTAGCTAAGTGGTATCGTCCTTGACTCTCTGATCATGCATTCCAGGTTTGTATCCTATCAATTGTAGTAATCCGTTTGTGGAAAAATCTCGACATGTCAGCTACAAATCAGAACTTATATGGCATAGTACAGTTTATCCCGATCGTAAGAGCGCTCAGGTTTACTGTGACTGACGGGAATCGGTTGTCAGCTAATATCAGAAATAGAACACCCCCCCCCCAACATTCTGGAACTGTGCGCGGAGTAATTGCTGTCAAAAAACACTTAGTTGCCAACTGGTTGCCAGAGCGCTTATGTGGACAGGTCAGTTGCGATAAATTAGTTCCAAAAAATTGCTGATTAGCAGTTTGAAACTTAGCTCTGACTGTGCGCAATGTGAACATAAGCCTTGCTTAAGTTTTCAGTGTTGGAACCTACCTAGTTTTCCTCTCTATTATCACACGGTAAAAGTTTGGAAAATGCGTCTAGACGTTCATCGAAGATTTATGCTGTCTGAGATAAAAGTGTCTATTTGTTTTAGCCAGCACATGATCAAAGAACAGGCTGTAATTGAATCGAACGTAACAGGTCTTGAAACACTTGTTCGGAGCTCTAACCCACGCCGTCCAAGTTTAATAAATAGTATTCAACTGGTATAATTTCGCGTCAATTATTATAGCGTATATTCTTTGAAACAAAGAAAATGGTTCGGCATAAACAATAGGTTCATTCAGTGACCATGAATTTTGTTTTTATTCCCGTGCCGAGCTGCTCAGAATTTTCAGATCTGAACTATCTATACCAACACGTATCAAAGTATGAGCGGATAGATGTAACATAGGCTGATATATATAGATAAGGACTTTTCTGACTTCCTTGGCCTTGTCGAGATGTAAGCTCGCTCGCTGGATGGCTTTGAATAGATATAGCCAGTTTTATTCGACCTATCACAATGCAAAACCTTTTGGATATGGCCTTGCGAGTTACAGCTCAGTAAGGCATGCCACTTTGCAAAATGGATATGCGGATAAACGCAAGAATACACTTAAAAGTAAAAAGAAGAAAGGTTAGTAGTGCGTAGAATGCAAAGAGTTTGTTTTCGCTATTTTGCTAGTTATTGCTGGGAGCCTGAATTCTGTCAGTTTGTTTCGTTGTTGTTAACTGATTATTATCTTTGAAGCTACTAGGAAGGTTCGGAGTTGAAGGTTTTTATTGTTAGTATTCGAATGGAAGTTTCGTAAGACCTTTAAGCTGGTTAACGAAAGAGTTTTTTTTGCTATTTCATTAGTCAGCTATTGTTGGGAGCCTAAATTCGTGTCAGTTTGTTTTGTTGTTAGCTCATTATTTTCCTTGAAGCTACTGTGAAGGTTCTGAGCTCAAGTTTCTTATTGCTTGAAGAATTACGTATTTCAAGTTTCTTTAGACCTTTTTAAGCGAAGTCGGTTAACAAACGATTTTTACTTTGTGAACGTTAGTTGAAAGACTAACGATTGATTGAGATACTATACAATGGTCATCATTGTGCTATAGGTCTATTCTTTCTTCAATTTAAACAATTCCATTTAGTCATAGTGATATTTTGTTGCCTTGTAGGTTCGAAGTCAGGAGATGATGCTGATGTTACTGAACTCAAAGTCGATAAAAGCAAGAGTAAAGGAATGACCAAACTGGAGGAGGTGAGTTTTTTATAATCACCGTTCTGTATTTGATGAAAGGATAAGAATTTGTCGCTTGAAGTGCAATTAATCAGAATTCAAGCCTCTTTGATGGGATCTTGACTGTATGGTCATTCTAGTTTCTTTTATAGTTATTTGTTTTTTCATTTCAATTCTGCACGCCAATTGTGAATATTTACATGTGGTCCAGGTTCGAATCCCATCTATTGAGGTATGGCACTTGTGGAAAAATCTATCCTAGTGTTAGCCATTTGTGACAAATATATGTTAATACGCATGGTGATAAAGAATGCTAAACATAGTCGAAATACAAAAAGTCCAACGGGAGGAGAATTTCTCGACGATTTCATTGAGTTCGGTTCTCTGGACTTGAGTCCAGGTTTGAATCCAATTTACTGAGATATGGCACTTGTGGAAAAATCTATCCTAGTGTCAAATCTATCCTAGCCATTCATGACAAATATACATAAATATGTACTGTATGATGCTGAAGAAGGCTCAACATAGGCGGAACACAATAAAGTCCAACTGGAGGAGATTTCATTGAGCTCTATGGCTCAGTGGAAACGTCATTGGCTCTCCGGCCATGCAGTCCAGGTTTGAATCCAATGTTTTGTGGTATGCCATTTGTGGAAAATTCTATTTACTGAAGGCTATGTTGTTATTTTTAGGTTCTCCCTCTTACTGCGTACGTTGCAGTCGAAGATTACGTATCAAACGAGGGGAATAAAATGGTACTTAAGAAAGGTGACGTCGTTGAAGTCCTCGATACAACACAAGATGATATTTGGTTAGTGCGACGAGCAGCAAGGCAAAGTGATATTGGTTTTGTTACACCAACTTGTTTGCGGAAGAGGAATGAATCTGAAAGGTACGCCTTTGAGCAAGTTTTTCTATGTTTGTAAAGCTATGGCTAAACTAGGAGACATGTCGAGCGACACTATATTCGGCGGGTCTCCCAGGGTGGCTAAACATGCGAGTGACAAGCGAGCAACATGTCCTCGAGTCATTTGTATGTCGCGGAGACAAGAAATGTTTCTGCTGTCGCCAGAAACTTTTGCGTGTCTCTTGCTACAAATTTTGTCGCGCGCTTCATCAAAGTTTCCGAGGTGGCTAAACTGGGAGACACCGAGGGGACATCAATGTTGTGCGCGACATGTCTCCTAGTTTAGCCTGGCCCTTAACACCAAGTATTATTGTTTCATTCGACGATAACCGCAAGTTAATAGAATTGGATGCATAGTCTAAGGAGTCAAGGGGGTTAGGAGGGCTGTCGCTTTGTTACGTCCTGGCCAAACGATCAAGCATTGTTGGTCAAACATCTGAAATTAAGTGCTGGTTGCTTAGAGTGAGTAGTTTAGGCAAGATGATCAATGGTTTTGAAGTTAACAAGAAGCGATAAACTACACTATTCATGCGAATCTAAAGGAATGGTATGGAATAGAAATTGCTGTATGTTTCGAAGTAGGCACTGTCTGAAGTAACCATAATACATTTAAAGCAAGAAATTTGCCTACAAGGCACTTGCCAAACGATCAAAAACTGGTGGTCAAGCATTTGAGATTTGCTTTAAAAGCAATGTTTGACCGTTTGGCCACATCGCAAAACATTGTTGGTCAAGCATTCTTTTGCTTGTGACAAGCAGAAAACATTTTGCTAAGTTTCAAGAACATTGTTAAGCAATTCTGCTTGTCAAGCAATGGTTTTCGACGTGACGAAACGGTCAAACATTGCTTTTAAAGCAAATCTCAAATGTTTGAACAACAATGTTTGATCGTTTAGCCAGGGTCTTAGGCCAGTTCCTTGCATTAATGTACATAGCTATTATGGTAACTTCAGACAGTCCCTGCTTCAAAACATATTGCAATAGTGTAGTATATCGCTTCTAGTCAATTTTACAAGCCGAAAACCCGTGATTATATTGTTTTACCGAACTCTATGCATCCAGCATTTTACTGTCCTAACTCCACTTAAAGGATCTTTATTGCTTTTCGGGACTTGTCATCACTGCCGTCAACTACTTAAATGCCTTCCCGCAACAAAGCAATTTAAGGAGTCGCAGTCAATAGATAAGAAAAAGAATCAATTTTGATTCAATTACTCTCAAGGTAGAGGATCAGAGTACTTAGGAGATGAAATTGATTTTGGTTGTTCTGCGTATCCACGGTAGACAGATGTTTCTTGGTTGAACATTTTAACTGTTTTATTTTTGTGTAATTGCTTTACTGCGAACAAAACTAACTATATGAATATATATAAATGGACAAGGTTTTTGTCTCTTAATAGTAAGTGATCCTTTTTTGTTCTAAATCATTGTCTTTTTTTTACATTTATAAAATTTAGTTTTGGCGTCAGCTATAATGACTTTTAGAGTCCAGTATCTTTGACAAATTTTTCCTTGACTAGTTTTGTTTCTCGTATAAATGGATAACAAGTTTCTTTGACAATTATGGTTCTTCAATCTAAGTATTAGAAAATTGTCAAGTCCATTGATCAAGTCATCTACATGAGCAATTTTCGCATATGACAATTTTTTCTGTGACAAAATGCATAAACTGGTTTTGAACAAGTGCACTTCTCGTATGAAAAATTGTCAATTGAACTCAAATTGGCTCCATCCACACGAACAAAATAAAATTGTCGATGAAAAATTGTCAGAGAATACTGCTCGTGTAATTTCAAGCTTTAGCTAGTTTGCTTTAGTTAGTTAGTTTTTGTTAGTAAGCTTTTTGCGATCACATATTAAGCTACTGGAGAACATTGGCTATTAAAGGAAAGCTTTTTTTATTCTTTATTTCATGTTAATCCAAGATGTTCTGCCGTCTTAATTGACAAGCTTTTTAAGTCTGTCAAAAGCTTTGCTATTGATAGTTATTAACAAGATGATGTTAAGACTAGTTACTGTACTATTGCAATAGTGTAGCCGTCCTTTGAACATAGATAAATCATCTATTCTATCATTGTTTTCGTCGTTCATCGAATTATTTATGTTTTTACGTCTATACAGCAACGGGAAATCGTTAGTTACCCAGACCAGGCGGTGTTCAGTTCTTGGATAAGCAACTGTTCAAGGACACAAGTAATCACAGAAATTGGTTCAGAGTTCATGACATTATATTAAAAATGTCACTTTTGTCAAGGCTATACTAGGGCAATACCAAGGTTTGAACCGCCGATCTTGATATATCTGATTAGATCTTACGTTTTTCACATTAATTTTTAGCACACCAGAAATCTTACAAGATGATGCAATTGAATCGCCGATGTCTTCTCCTGGTAGACCAATAGAGTTTGATCTTGAATCGACAAAGGTATGTACCAATCTGTTTGTTTGAACCCTGACTCAAGGGAGGAAATCAAGATTAAGCCAAACGCTAACCCTGTTAATATCGATAAATCTCAAGCTTAATATGAAACTTCAGTTTAACTTTGATTGCTTGCGATTACACCCCAACTCAAACTCGCTTGATTGACTTACAGCTTAAAAGTTGCAATGATAATAATCCAGAGCTGTATATTGATTCAAAGCTCTAACTGGGTTTATCTCGATTAATTTTGGGCTTCACATTTAACGTCGGTAAGTCAGGCTGGATCTAAACAGCGCTGAGAAATATTTTTCAATCGGAGACGGTCCCTGATCTCATGGGAATAAGAAGTCGACTCACCTGTCTCTATCATGTAATTTTACGAAGCGTGAACTAGGTAAAAATCATAAGACTAACTGACTATTGGCGATGGAGGTTACCACAGATCCTGTTAACATGTAAAAGCAGACTGTCACGAGCTTATTCCCAACTCTTAACGTTCTTACCAACCAGTTTTGCTGTATCAAGGGCCTAAAAGTTACAAGTTCATCAAAGTTTTGATTCTCTTTCAGAGTAACACGTACGTCGCAATAGCAAATTATGACCCAAAAGACGATGATGAATTGGCAATTTCCGAAGGCACTGTTGTCGACGTCATGGAAGGGACACACGAAGGAGACTTGTGGGTAGTGAGAACGATAAATGATGACGGGACGTACGGAGAAGAAGGGTTGGTACCAAGTGCATACTTAGAGAAAGATGCGGAAGAAGAAGAACAGGTCCGAAGACTCAGTGTTGGTTTTCCAGCGAGGAAAGATGACAGAGCTAAAGAAAGGGAAGCACTGAATCTCAGAGAGTAAGTATTGTTCTTTACTGTCGCTATTCAGATCGTCTGAAAGACTTGAGGCGAGGCTCCACAATACCAGAACGATCTTACGATTGTGGCACGATTTTATCAGACGACCATCCCAGACTGTAATCTTTATTGAAGCAGATCGCAAATGAATCGTATGAATCGTGAAAGTTGATTTGATGGATAAGGATCACCTCCGTCAGAGAGTCTTCACCTCCGTATTACCATAAGGATTAATTGTCGCACGATTTTGTCAGACGATCCTAGATAGAAACCCTAAATAGAAGCAGATTGCAGTTGAATCGTAGAAATCGTGAAAATGTATTTCATTGACAAGACTGCGGAGTCTTCAAATGCATATAATATACCATAACGATCTTACGATTGTCGCACGATTTTATCAGACGATCTTCTCTGATAGAAACTTAACTGGAAGCAGATCGCAACTGAATAATAGCAGAAATGGTGAAAATTGATTTCATAAATAGACATGCCTCGGCCAGGGAGTCTTCATGTCCATAATATCATAACGATCTTACGATTGTCGCACGATTTAGTCAGACGATCATCCCAGAAAGTAATCTTAGATGGAACCGAATCGCAACTGAATCGTAGAAACCATAGCGGTCTGGGAGTCTTTTTTCCATAATACCATAACAATGTTGCGATTGTCGTACGATTTAGTCAGACGACTGTCCAGATAGCAACACTAAATAGAAGCAGATCGCATCTGATGCATAGAAATCGTGATAGTTCCATCGGGTTTGAAAGTTCCTTGACGTTTCAGATTTGAAAGGGGAGCTTGCTTTTTGCAACAGCCTATAATATGCTATTTTCACTTTTTCAGTAATGTTCTGAAAGAAATGGTCGAAACCGAAAGAAAGTATGTTGAAGATTTAAGATACCTATGTGAGGTAAGTAAACCTTTCCCCTTGAAGTTTTCTCCTTTAAAGATATCCCATTGAATAGCTGTTTGCTCAATTAAAGAAATTGTATATAATCTACTGTCTGTCATATTCATTAACATAATCATAATTGTAATGAAACTCAATTTCCATTTATTTCGCAGAGTCATTTAGTTGAAATGGAAAAGGCGTCTAACTTGCCAACATGCTTGTCTGGGAAGAAAGACACAATCTTTGGAAACATCAAAAAGATCTACTTGTTCCACACAAGGTATGCATCATTTTGTTTTCTATATCCTCACAATGATTATGTTAAACGCAGTTCACTTCAGTAACTTAAGTTTAAAGTTAGATAGTATTGGCGTTTATCTACTGTATTTTTTATGGAGAAAGCATTTGTCTGAAACGAGCAGTACTGGTCTTAGACCTTAGGCCCTCCTAGCCAAACGGTCAAACATTGTTTGTGAAACATTTGAATTTGATTGTTACAATGCTCATGAAACATTTTTGCATGCATCAAGCAAAACAGTGTTTTTGAATGTTGTCCAAAACATTTGGAAAGTTAGTTGCGTTGAGACCTGCTTGTTTTTCCTTCAGAGTCTTTTTGCACGAAATGGAAGCATGTCTGCACGATTCAGAGGGAATGGCGCAGTGCTTTGTGAGAGGGGTATGTCAAAGATGCATTTTCAATTAATTCTTATCTTAAAAGTACACCATGTTCAAATGATTTCTCTTATGCATAAGTTTTCATTCCATTGATAGTGATTGGTGATTATGTTTATTTCTTTATTGTTTATACATTTCAGGCTACCAAGCTGGAAACCCTGTATGTAGAGTACTGCAAAAGTAGGCCAATGGCTGATGAGCTGTTAAATCGTCCTGAAGTCATCGAATTTTGGGAGGTCTGTATTCAATCTACAGCTTATATGTCAATGTCTAGAGTTCTGGGACAGCCCGTATTTTTCCGGAATAGTTAACTAACGATACAATTACCGGGATTGCTTTTGCTTCAGTGGGTTAACACTGCAAATTTCACATTAACTCCACGTTTAGTGGAAGTAAATTTGAAATGAAGGAATCGCACAAGGTCTTAGTTTATGTTGAAAATATGAACAGAAACCTGTGAAACCGATATGCAATTGATTGCAACTGGTATGCGAATAGGCAAACAATTTGTAAAAGGCCGTTGGTTGATAAGCTGGTATCAACCGCGTATTGAGATGCTTAAGAAGGGGTTTAATAGAACTTATATGTTTGGTTAATTGGATTTGACAGAACTCGTGTCTTATGTTTGGTTAATTGGTTTAACCACAGTAAATTCAACTAAATTTGCTGCAGTCAACTTACGGAATCTTTTTCCTTTTTAGAACTTTCAGCATGATACAGAAGACCCTCATTTCATACAAGGCTATTTGATAACACCAGTACAGAGGATCACACGATATCAACTGCTTCTCAAAGTACGTTCTTTTAAAAATGTTTTTCTATCGAATTTTCATTGATTCAATGCATAAATGGTTAATAAGGATGGAACTGAAAGGATAAAACTTCAAGGATATGTTTCGCCCTTGAAATGCTGAAATGATTATCGAAATAAATAAAACGATTTTGTTCAACTGAAAGTCTTAAGCCAGGTTCATGTCGACCCAAGATACGATAAAACCAACGTCAACTAGATGTAACTGCTAGCTCATGTCGACATGTCAGCAACTATTCAGAACTTAGGATACAGTTTATTACAGTGCAAGGGCTTTCAGGACGACTGCGACTCACGGGAATCAGTCGCCAACTAGTCGCACCAACTTTCTGGCATTGTGCGCCGACTTTGCCGTTAATAATAAACTAGTTCCGAGAGCGCTTATGCCGACAGGTCAGTTCCGATAACCTAGGGCCTGTTTATATGGGGAAAATCATCCCACCTTCCAGCCCTGTAGCTGAGAGGTGAGATCTCACCTTCCAATACAAACCTTTGTGATTTTCATCTTCTGTTTATATGGAAAACGTTTCATCCCGGTCAGGTGAGATCTCACTCGCTGAGAGGCGGGATCTCACCTGGGTGGGATGAAATTCTCTCATATAAACGCTGGAAAGTGGGATGAAAGCTGGACGGTGGGATGAAATTGCTCATTATGCGCAAGCGTCAGACATAATCCTATTGTCTGAAAAAATTAAACAAAAGCGGTAATATGAGACAAGTGGCTGGAAGGTGGGATGAAATTCTACATATAAACTTTTGAAAATTTTGTCCCACTGCTCATCTGACGGGCTTGAAGGTGGGATGATTTTGTCCATGTAAACAGGCCCTTAGTTCCAAAAAATCGCTGATTAGCAGCGACAACTAGTACTGACTTTGCTCAATGTCTACATAAGCCTCGCTTTAAATCTCATCGTTTTAGATTACTAACTATGGAACTTTTTCCGACCTTTAGGTACTACTGAAATATTCCACAAGAGCTAACCAAGAATCTGCAACCGTTGAGGTGAGAGCTTTGATATTTGTATACCCTCCATCGCCTAGTTGAGATACTGAATTCTTTCTAGATGGACAGGAAGATGATATAAATCTAAGGGAAGGGGTTATATTTTTGGTATTGCAGGGGTATATCAAAAATACTAATTTTGATGAAATATGACTTCACCTGTTAGATATTCAAGAAACTTAAAGTACCCGTAACTTAAAATTTATCTGAAACTTATCAGTATAGGGTCAATTTTCGGTTACTTATCAAAAATACGTATATAGTTAAAGTAAAAGTCTGCTTAAAACTTTTGTCATAATACGCTTATATACATCGTAGCGTTATAGCATATTTTCTCTGTTAATAAGCGCACATTCAAATTTCGAAATTGCGTTACAGGCGCTCGTGTGCTTATCAGATGCATACCTAAATGTGGAAACTAAGATCCCGCTTACATGAGAGAAACTGGACCGGCTCTGGTCCGATTCGGCTCTGGTCCGATCCAGGGCCAGTTTTGGCTCAAAATACCTTCCCTTCCATTTACATGGGATTTCTTGGATCCGTACCTTTTCTGGCTCTGTTCAGAGCCAGTTCTGGGTCTGTTCAGAAGAAGAGCCAGCTTGTCCCTAGCTCTGTTTAGATCCTGTGTAAACGCTTTGGATCGGATCAAAACTGGCACGCATACAAAACGTGACCAAACGTCAATGAATGAAGCCTACAAGAACAAATCAATTTTCGAAGAGAAATCGAATTTTCTGCTTTAGCTCCCACATGATGCTGCTGTGATAAAATGGAGACATTTCAAGCAGTTTTGTATTAAGAGGTGTGATAGAACTTGCGTAAGCTTAAAAACATACAGTACCCAAATGTTTCTAGATCGGATCGGAAACCCAGCTCTTTTCGTGTAACGCATTGCAAAAGAACCAGAACTGGCTCTGGGTCGAATCAGAGCCAATCCAGTTTCTCTCATGCAAACGAGGTCTAATTTTAGGCGTCTCTTTTAGCTTGCATTGACGAAAACTGGTAACATCATCAGACTATCAAATGACATGCTTCACGTTGCCAAAATATCCGGATTTAAGGTATGGAGTACCTCTTTCAATCAGTATACCTATGCAGTAGTAATTATAATTATTACTTCGTCTATATATTTATACGAAATAAGTGGTTTCATTAGTTTGACTCAAAAATGACGCTTTAATATTGATTAACTGAAAGATATTTATTGATGAGAATTATTCATGTTCTTTATTTCGAAGGGAACAAAGCTCGAGTTCAGGCCCAGAGGGCTTATCTAATTTTCAAGGCTCTTGAGGGGGGGTTAAATAGAGGGACTTATTAGAGTGGGGGCTTTTAATAACCCAGAATAAGAATAGGACACTGCTGTTATTATCATTGCAATAAGGAGGCCCCATTGGCGGTTAGAATGTCGTATTTCCCCTCTAATTTCCCCAAAATTTCTCCTATCCTCTGTTTGTTTTTCCCTTATATCCATGAATTTCACAAAAAATATCCTGTGTACCCTTTATTTCCTTATCCCTTTGATATTTCCTTATCCCTTATCCCTTTGATATTTCTGCAAATATCCCATACCTCTAATACCCTAATGGTCCCTCTTGACTCTGACGATTGATACTCTATTTTTCAACGCCTAGTAGGGGGGGGGTAACTCTTATATTTGGAGTGGTATACATGTGGCACCCTAGTTAATGGGTTTTTCGCCGACAAGAAGTGACCTTCGTATGTGAGGTTTAGACAGAAATTTCAGTCGGAGGATTATCTGCAGGACATGTCCCTGTTAAAAAAGAAGGGTCTTTCCCATTTACCCCATCGGTGGTAGCAAGTCAATGAGAAACGGCAAGCGAGTTCAAAACTACTCTATAGGCGCTACAGAACGTAGCAAACTGCTTTTCTCTTTGACCTTCTGCTATCCCTGGGGTAAGTGAGTTGGACCCTTCTTTTTGTTCCCATTAAATGGTAATCATGATTAAGAAAGTTTTTTCAGATTTTCAGATCTGTAATCATTAGTAATAATTAGGATAATTAAGTTTTTCAGCCAATCACCATAATTGCTGTTGGATGCTTGAACATATACTGGCCATCTTCATCAATGAAACATCTTTCTTTGACCACTTCATAAATCTCCGTTTGAAGCTTTTCTGGAAGATCCTCATAATTTGTCTGCAAGAGAAACGTAACCACACAATATCTCTTCTTAGTCGCACGTTTCTCTATGAAATCAGTCACGTCAAGGGTGCTTGGGCCATACTGTAATTCATATTCAATTCCAGCCTTAACCATTGCTTCAGTGAGTTGTTTGCTTGATAGAGCATGGTCGTTGATGGGTCTAGAAGAGGGCTCCACATGTTTCAGAAAATGGTTGTATAACTCGTGTCCGCCTTGTTCTGCTTGGATGAATATGGCTATTTTACCTTTAGGTTTCAGCAAGGATTTTGCTGTCATAACAGCTCCAATAGGATCCTCCATACAGTATAAGCAATGTGACATCATTATAAGATCAAACCTTTTCTCTGTGCTGAAATCAGTTGTGAAATAATCGGGGATGATCTCGTAGCCATCAATGTTCCATTCTGAAATCTCTTTCTGGAGTCGGACACGATGCTCCTTGTTTGGCTCCACAGCATAAAAGAATCTTGGTTTCAACCCGAATTTTCTTATCAAATCTCCTTCAAAGCAACCATCGCCGGCTCCGATACTCATCAAGTGAATTGGTTTGCCATTGAAGCTTTCCACGATCGGCTTCATCATCCTCATCATTTCACTGTACTCCGTTGAACTTTCGATAAACGCTGCAAACGTCCTGGCATAGGATTCTTCGTTAATCATTTGAGCAGTAATTTTCCCCGAGCTGAGCATTGTGCTATATCTTTAAAACTGTGTGCAGGCTATCGGTTTTTTCTTCTTGTGTCTGATGAGAAGCCTTACTCAATAACTAGAAGTCTGGTAAACTTGATGATGTCTTCTGTTCTACGGCACTGTTCTAGTGTTGTGGTCCGACAGGGGGTCGGGTCACTATGTACGATATATTTTGAATACTGCGGGCGTGTCGTCCGAAAGGGTATCCATTTTCACAATTCTGGTATATGGAATGGTGTTAAATGTCCGTTGTTGAATTATGGTATGATGAACGGTTTTGAAGCTCGGACGGTATTTCGCTAACTAAAATCTGGTTCAGCGCCTCCCCCGGGGAAAAGGTCTCCGAATTGTTGGCTCATAATTCTTTGTTATTTCTTTACACATTAGATCACATGATAGCTTTACCTCAAACAAAAAAGACCAAGAACCTAATCCACATGATATACTGTATCCAAAAAGAAATAGCAATTTGATATGTATGGAACGCCGATTTGTGGCATGTCACAATTACCAGGGCCATTTTCACTAAGCCTATAACTCGTAGCTCACAGCTCGCAAACAAATATGCTTAAAATGGGTATAAAATCAGGTATACTTTTTCGCAAAATTGGTATAAACGACAGGTGTGTTTTCGAATCTCGGGCGGCACGCCCCTTACTAAAATCTGGTCAAGTGCCCCCGGGGTTGTCGCCTGTTCTTTATTGCTCCCCGTCCTGTTTGTTGCGTAACTCGTTTCTATTATTTTCATTATATATTTTATCATTTGTCCGCTTAACTTTAAACCGCAAAGACAAAAAAACTAAATCAGCATGTTACTGTATCAAAAAAGAATAATTTTACATATTCCTTTGTATGGCGTATTCCTTTTTACAAGCCTTGTACTTTGAAGCTTCCCACAATTGTTGGGATTCGAAGTACTCAAGACAATTCAACTGAGCCAATAGCTTATACCTCACTGCTCCTAAACAAATATGTATACTAATGATATTCAGCTTTTATCTGTGCGATACTTAATTTTGTTAGTGTAGGACAGCCGGCCACCCCGAAACCCGGAGGGGGGGCTTATTCGAGGCAGGGCGTCGAAATTTTCAACTTGCTTGCAGCTTGCATTGATGAATGAACTTTGGTTATTTTTCTAGATTTCTCGTTTTTTTCTTGATTCTTTGACAAGGTGAGTTTCATTTTCAAATTTCTTTTCAGGGAGATGTCGGCTTGGAAGATGCTGGGAAGCTATTGAGACATGTGAGTTAGTTTCTTTATCTTGGGTATCAAATGACCCCCCTTAACTTTTCAACAGTCGCTAAAGGGGTGCTCACATTCGCACAAAGGCTTCTGGGTACTATAGACTTCCTACCTGTCCCTTGTTACGTTTGAGTACAGTGAAAACTCGCAAAAAGGAACAAAATTTAGAGCCATTTATAGCTTAGATGTTCTCAAATATGAAAATGACGAGGAATATCGAAGGGGACAAGCATGATAAGTGAATGTGTAGAAAGTGATTCTCTCCAAGTCATTATGAACAAGATTGGGCATTTTCAGTTTCATTTTCAGGGCAAGAGACTTTCGATTCTCTTGATTTTTGGTTCTTTTTTGTGGGTTTGTTCTGTGGAATTTCCAACCTCCCTTATTCATATTCCCCTGAAACCAGAGAAGTTATTTTCCAATGCAGAACTAAATACCTGTATTTGTGTTGCCCCTCCACTGAACTCTCTCTTTAGCGTTGTCGTATCTTTGAAGCCCTGGCCAAACAATCAAACACTGTTAGTCAAATGAAATGAAAAATTCACTACATGCATCACGAAAACTTGCCTGACAGGCTGAATTCGCTGCGGAAAGTTAAAAAACATTCATTGCATGCAGGAAGCAAAAAAAGTTTGACGAGCAATGTTTTGTGAAACGGTAAAACATGCTGCTTGATCAAGCAAACTCACATGTACAATGTTTGAACGTTTGATCACATCACAAAAATTGCTTGACACGCTGAATTCCTGCATTCGCTGCGGGCAGTCAAAAAACATTTGTTGCTTTGAAGCAAGCGAAAAATGTTTGATGAGCACTGTTTTGTGACGTTGCTAAACGGTAAAACATGCTGCTTGATAAAAAAATTAAAATGTTTTACAAACAATGTTTGATCTTCTGAAGCTTTTTAATTTATCTCCAGGAAAATGTACTCTACTGGGAAGGCAAAGCGAAAGGAAAAGGAAAAGAAAGACATTTATTTCTGTTTGAGAAACTTCTTCTTGGTACAAAAACAAAAGAAACTAGAAAAGATGAATTTACTTATTGCTACAAGTTTTCTTTAAAGGTATGTAATTTAATTAACGTGTTAACTTATACTAATTTTTATACTTTTGTCCACCGGTTATAGTAGGGTGGCTTAGGCCATGGTCAAGCGATCAAACATTGGTGGTCAAACTTTTGGTATTTGCTTTTCAAGAAATGTTTGACCGTTTTGTTACGTCACAAAACATTGCTGGACAAGCAGAATATGCTTAGCATTGTTCTCAAAAACTTCAAGAACATTTTTTGCTTGTCTCAAGCATAAAATTTTTGACGAAGCAGAAAATGTTCGACGAGCAATGTTTTGCAATGTGACCAAACGGTCAAACATTTTGTTAAACAAGAAAATTTCAAATGTTTGACCAACAATGTTTGATCGTTTGGCCAGAGCTATAGGTTCTGGCACTTTTGGCACTTTTTCCGTTACTTTAAACTTCTATTTCTCATTGTCGCATTTGTTTTTTTTCATAGATGTCAGATGCAGGATTGACAGAAACTATCGAAGGAGATCCTAAACGATGGCGTTTGTGGGTTGGAAAAACTGCATTGGCAGCAAACGTGCAAAAAACTTTCGAGGTTACTATTATTTTATTCTTAATTGGTTTTTCCAATAGGGGCATCCCACAGTTGATGTGATTTGGGATTTGAATTATCAGAGAGCCAACGATGTTTACACTAAGCTAAAGAGCCCAATGAAATCGTGGAGAAGAAAGATGTATGGTACTGAAGAATGCTTTACATAGCCGAAAAACAAGTCTAAATGAGAAGATGCCTTAGGCTGTATGACTTGGAGAGTTACTGGACGATTTCATGGGGCTCATTTGCTCAGCGAAATCGTCGTTGTCTCTCTGATCGTGCAGTTTGTATTCTATTGTGGTATGGCACTCGTGGAAAAATCTCTCCTAGTGTTTGCCTTTCATGAATATATATTTTTGATTGGTTTGCTTTTGCGATGACTTGATTAGAAATATCGGAGGTTTTTAGGGAATGCATGGAAGGTTTATAAGACTAGGATAGGACTTGCAGCTTAGCTGCCATTTTTGGCTTTGTACACCAATGAGCTTTTCCATGTAATCAACTGAGGACTGATTACATTAATCGTAGTCTACGCTCCTCTACACTTCATCACCCCGCTGCAACTACTACTCTGAGGAAGCAGCAAGTATAGTGTTGTAGTTGTTCTAGCTGTTTCGGAAAGAGTGGGAGGAATGTAACAGTATAGATCTCTAACGGTCGCAGCTCTGTCCCTTAACGCAAGATATCACCATTTTCTTTGACCTGTCCCAACTTATAATTTTGCAAGGATTATGCAGAGTTTCGCAATATATATTCCTACGCAAAGAATTAGTATTTCATTCTCTCCCAACAAGACGTTTGACATAGACTTGCATATAAAACGACAGTGACTTTCTTTGAGCTTTCTTATCAGGCTATTTATCACTAAGCTGGGAAAATAAGGTATGCTGAGGATATATCCTTGGCACTGTGAAAGGTATCTCACTACTGAGGAAATAAATTGTTTTTTGCTGACTTTTAATCTTGCCAAAACATTGAAGAATAGATGGTGTTGAATGAATCAAATCCTTGTTTAAGGAGATTTTTAAAAACAATTATTCACCTATAGAAAAGAGTCTATGAAATGGGTCAGAATGGTCAGTGTTTTCTTGGCTTTTAATTATCCTTTATGAAAACTGGGACTTGCTAATATAGAGTGATGACCTAGCATTAAGAAATTGAATTTTTAGAAACATTAGGTCGAGGATCGCTTTAAAATTGTTGGGAACACGGTCTAACCATGAAAATTCTTGAAGTCCTTTGCTTGGATCATTTAGATGTGACGTAACAGCTGTAGAGTGGAGGGGGGCCTTCTCTACGATGGGCTATTTTACAAAATGCATTATACTGCTAGACGTTGTGGGGAGGAGGGACTTATGAAAACTGGAGAAATTAGCTTTACATTTTGTTTCACTGACCCCATTCAACAAAGTATGTCGCATTGTAAGATCGCTTGTAAGTCGGTCGACCGTAGCCGAAGGCGACTAGAACACTCCTATCTCGTTAGCTTCTACCTGTGGAAGTAGGGTTAGTTGCCACTTCTTTCCCTGATCCGAGGACCACTTGCCTTCGTTCATACTCTTTCGTGCTGACTGCTAAGCAGAAAGGCAATGAGTTACATTTTTAAAAGGCTTTAGTATGACTCAACCTTGGTATGATTCCAAGACTTGTGGTCGAGTACCATTAGCCCACACGTTAACTTATGGTGTGCTTTATGCCTTACTTTTATGTCATTTAGGTCAAAACCTTATGGGCGAAGCAAAGTTGGGTTAAAGACATCAGGGAGATTCTTGGTAGTCAACTGAGTGCACTTAAAGGTATGGCTGAATCTTAAGTCGCTTCTAATGACTTTTGCAGTTAACGATCCCCTTCATCGACTCTACGATGCGTTCCTTTTCCTAAGTAAATGAATATGGTTGCACAATGCCTGCCAACCATAAGTCATATGTTTCATGTGTTTTATGTTGTATTTGTTGAATGTATTACTTGGGTAATAAAATAACGGTGTTTTTTCGTAGAATCATCAAAAAGAAAATCTGCCCCACCTCAGATGGTATCCGATAATGACGACATCAGACCAAAAGTTACAATAGTAAGATCGAAATCTGACGCACCGATTTCTGAGTATGTCGGGGATGAGTCGTCAGTATTTGCACCGATTCACACTGCGGAGGAGTCGATTGCTGCCTCATTGACGGAGCAATGTACCTTATCCGAGGACGAATCGTTAATCGATGACTTGGTGATGGTTGAGGAAGCTTACGTAGCAAAGGAACTTGGAGTTTTATCAAAAGAGGTAGGGACTGCGAGCATTGTTATAGGAGAGTTTGATTTTACGAGATTCCCGTTGTTTTTAGACCTTTCGTTGTTCCTCAGAGGGGTAGCCAAGGAGCATTTAACTCCTCAAAAAAGCGTACGAGATTCCAATTGAAACAAATGGATTCTTAAAAGATTGCTTCGAAAACAACAGAGATTATACAACTGAAGGGTGTAAGAGGTTCCAAGGAATGAACTTCATCTCGGGGATGGAGCTTTTTGGGAGATTTTTGGGAACCCCATGTTTCTTGAGCTTTCATTTCGATCCCTACAAAGCATGGAAAATTGGGGATCTACTATACTCTGGAAACCACCGCGTAACACTGCAAGCTTGAAAAAATCAATATGTACAGTAAAAAGCCCCATATAAAGCTAGTAAAGAAATAGAAGGAAACGTAGCCCAAAGGGTTATAGCACTTGTGCCATTTCTGATTCAGGTCTTTTTTTCCGATCCAAGCTTGAGGCTAGGCAAAATATGGAGACGTTCCCTCTGTGATTCAAGACCTATCACTCAAAGTGATAGGTCTTTTCGTAATCTAACGTGGGGTTCGGGTTGGTATTGATATTTCAAGAGGACCTCTCTGTGTGTTATGAGATCTCAATTTTAGCTGCACCAGCTATAGCGGATACGGTACTGGAAAGCAACTAGAAATTGAACTAGATTTAAAACTTCACACCAGCTACGTGAAGATTTGTACTGTATTTTTTGTACTACTTTGTACTAGCCCTGGTAAGCTATACAAGACCGGAGAACAAACACAGGGTTCGTAAACACTGCGCTGCCGATATTTGAGATACAACACTATGCGCATCTTTTGATGGCGTGGAGTGAGTGGCCAAGTTTCTCAGACAGTTGTCATTAGACAGCTGAAGTTAAGCTTGGTCGTGTGAGGTCAGCATCTGGATGAGTGACTTCAGATGGATGACTATGAACAACTCACTCTGCCGTCCTTCGAAAGGGACGTTAAACTAGGTGTCCCATGCCTGGATGCGGCATGCATAGTAGGCCTAAATTAGCTGAAAAAGCTAGAATTAACAGCCTACTCAAGCTAACAACAGCAACAGATACCTTTGGGACGAAGTTGCGGAAGGAAGAGGATTCGCATCTTTTTTGGAATTTCTTTTTCTTAGAAGGGTATAAATGATTTTTTCCTTGCAGATTGAACCTATAACTATCGGATCAACATATGAAGTTCTCAAAGCAGCAAAATCTCGATCTTCCGATAAAATAATCTTGGAAAAAGGAGAGCACGTGACTGCGTTGAAGTCGGGAAATCAACTGTTTTTAGTTCAAGCAAACACAAGTGAAAACGGCCCTAGAAAATGTTGGGTGCCTGCGCAATGGCTTTCAAAGTTGGAAGAACGGATCAGTGAAGCTAAGAAATCAGATGCAGCGAAATCAGAATCATTAGGTATGCTCATTTTATATGAGTTGTGCAAAACTTAATAATTGCGATCAAAAGCAGAAATGTCATACTTAGTTGATTTTTCGCCTGACGTTCCTCAAGCCACGTTGACAGGAGAGAAAGTGGATCGGATCCAGAAGTTCTAATTTTGGTACGGATAGGCCTGCTGTTTCACGAGGCACAGATCCAATCCATTTTTTTCCAGCGATTGACGCTATCTGGTTACTGAATATTTCTATAGAATTTAATGATATTTTCGAAGAGAGCAAGTTTTGGATCGGATCGGAAACTGTGTGTAAACTCAAGGCCTATCCGTACCAAAAGTAGATCGGATCCACTTTAGATCCGATCCAGTTTTGCTTCTGTAAACGTGGCCTCAGAGTATAAACGTCAGAAACAGGCCGAATAATTTGACAAAGGCAGAATTTATATCCAGATGCGGATCGAAATTCACCATTCACCAATAACAAGCAGCTGCACTTTGCATATTTGTTCATTTAGATCTTCTTCTGGGTATATATTAATAAACTTTGCAAACTGGCGTTTGAATAAAACATGCCTTTTCAACGTTATAGAACCTCCAAATTTTATCGAACCTTTGAAGTCCAAACGTGCTCTAGAAGGAGATACAGTAACATTCGAATGTAAGGTGGATTGCCCTGCTGAAATTGAATGGACATTGAACGAAGAGATCTTAGAGCAGAATGAATTCATGAAATTTGAATCCAAAGATGATGGAACGCATTGCCTTATCTTAGAAGATGTCTCTATAGAGTTTGAAGGGCATTATGGAATTACTGCTTCTAATTCTGCTGGGGCTATAAGCTGTATGTCAGAGCTTCTTGTATCAGGTAAGCTAGACTTTTATGGTTAACGACCTCTGATATATGCAAAGCTTTAGGCCTATTTCCTCTATGTCAAGTCAAAGGACTCCACTGTACGAGCCAAAATATGTCTCTCTGGGTCGTCGTTTCACAAGACTTTATACTGGGATGACTTTTCACTGGTCTAAACTATATAATTATGAAGGCTAAAAAGACACTGCCAATGAAACCAAGAGGTTTCAAACACACGTTTTTCAAATTTGGATCTCGAACATGGCACATTTTCATAGTGCCATAGACCGAAGATGTCCAAGATAGCCTAGATCTGTTCAGGGCTGAGATAGCCTAGATCTGTTCAGTAGCTCATAGACTCGCATGACTTGTTCGTTGCATCATAAAGTCTATTGCACTACTCTCAGATTATAGTTACAATCCAAAAACATGTTAAGACAGATCCACTCCCCCACTCCCTGTATCTTCGAGCCTCGGTGCCCACTATTTCTATCAATGTTGCAGGACTTGATATAGTTTTTAATAAAAAAAACCGTCTTAAATGCTTCATTTAGTTTCTTATACGCGTTTTATGAAATAATTTTATAACAAATCTTCATAATTTAGTTCCAGCAAAATTCATCGATAAAATTGAAGACGGTGAGGTTGAAGTTGGTGGGACTCATTCATTCAAAGCATTAGTGGAGGGACATCCAGCACCAAAAGTAGTATGGTTTTTCAAATCAAAAGAAATAGAAGATGAAGGCAGGTTTCTAATTGAAACAGCAGATAGACATGTTGTCCTTGATATATCAGATGTGGAAAAGACGGATTCCGGTGAATATTTGTGTACAATAATCAATGAAGCTGGTGAGGATTCTTGTAGTGCAACACTTCGAGTTTTCGGTAAGCTGTTGTTTGATTCAATAAGTTACTTTTTTCGCAAAGCAGTGTAGATGTGCTTGTGATCTAATATTGTCGCAAACATTGCTCGTCAAACATTTTTTGTTTTCTCTAGCGAAAATTGTGTTTGATCTTGTTCGAAACATTTCCAAGCTAATTCTGCCTGTCAAGCAATGGTTTTGTGACGTGGCAAAATGGTCAAACATTGCTTGATAAGCAACTTGCAAATGCTTGACAATAATATTTGATCGTCTGGCTAGGGTCTAAGGCCCTGGCCAAACGATCAAACATTGTTGGTCCGACATTTGAGATTTGCTTGTGAAGGAAAATGTTTGACCGTTTGGCCACGTCCAAAGACATTGCTCTTCCAACATTTTTGTTTGCGTCAAGCAAAAAATGTTTTTGAACTTTTTCAAAAACATCAAGAAACTAATTTTGTTACTATTGCTTTTCAAGCAATGTTTTTGGACGTGGCCAAACGGTCAAACATTTATTGAAAAGCAAATTTAAAATGTTGGACCAACAATGTTTGATCGTTTGGCCAGGGTCTAAGTCTTTGCTCATTGGATGACTTGGATTACAATTCAAATTTAGCTCATCTTACAAGTCAAGTACACTTTGGTGCCATGGCCATAGAATAGTTAAACATAGTCCTATAATATTTGTTCCTTCGAGTAAGATGCAGAATATTAGCCCTTTGTTTCAGCAAAGTTTCAGGACCGTGCAAGTTAGTGTCCTAGTGTTCCAGAATCTTCAAAATTATCTTTGTTTTGGCCTGACCGAACTATTTCTTCTTTCTCAGGCACCCTGTTGAACCTGGACGGCCAAAAGTCGAAGCTGTAACAGATAACTCAGTGACGTTATCATGGGCGGTACCAAAAGACGACGGCGGAAGTGACATCATGCATTATATGGTAGAGCAAAGAAATGAAGATGATCGAATTGATGACTGGGATTTGGTTGATGATCATGTGACTTCAACCGAGTTTACTGTGAATGAGCTAGCGACCAGAGACGAGTATACCTTCCGGATATCAGCGTGTAACAAACATGGCTGGAGTAAGCCGAGTAAGATCAGTGCCGTGGTCGTTGTTAAAGGTAGGTGATTTGAGAATAGTTCTTTGTATTGTTTCGTCGGTGAGATTACGTTTTGGGCAACGTTTTAATGCTCGAGTATTGATAGGCGGTTTAGCAACGGGGCTTGAACTCTTGTTAAAAACGTCACATTTCGTTAATTGTCTGGAGCCAAGTAATTTTGGCGCGAAATTGATCGATGAACTCATCGAGAACAACATATCATTGTTTTGTTCTTTGGCAGAAACATTAAAATGTCAGAAAATTTGACGTCGCAGAGATGGAAAGACATTAAACACAAACGTTAAAAGCAGCAGGGTTAGGCCCTGGCCAAACGATCAAACATTGTTGTCAAAGATTTGAAATTTGCTTGTCAAGCAAACTGTTTAACCGTTTGGCCACGTCGCAAAACATTGTTTATCAAACATTTTTTACTAGCAATGTTTTGCGACGTGGCCGAACGGTCAAACAACATTTGTTGTAGCGCAAATCTCAAATGTTTCACCAACAATGTTTGATCGCTTGGCTTCATATGAGCCTTATTGTGACGCTTTTCAGTGCCCTACGGCCCACACTGGTTACCCAGCTATACCTACCTGGCCCTGAACGTGTTTCCTACCTTATGTATTACTGAGGGTTAATTGTTTCTAGATCCTACCAGAAAGTCACCCGCTCCTCTCATTAAAGAATCCAAGAACACGGATTCTGAAAGAGAATCTAGTGGTGATTATGGCTCTGAAAGGTTTGTGATGTAATATTTTTTGTTACCTCATTCACCCCTGGATTTTGTGTATGCTTTTAATTGATAAGTAATTCAAAGTGAGATATTTCTGGGGGTTTGATATATCATAGCTTGGCATTTAGGTTCACTTCTCATTCTTGATGTTGACTGTTATCAGCAGTAATTGGAAATGATGCTTGAAGGTTGATTATTGTAACTGAGACTATGACAGTGTAGCAAACAATTTGTTACAAATACGGCTGTTGGACTGAATTTCTGTCATACGCCAAGCCCGTGTAATAGAATAATAGTTAGCATAGACAGTTACCCTGCCGTAAACCTATCCTCGGTACTCTAAAGGCCCAATTCCACTTCGTTCGCATTCGCTGTTCGCTAGCGAATTTGCAGTTCGCCGCTCGCTTGTGAACAGAATACAGCCTTCGTGATCGATTTTAGGCGATATGAAAAGTGAAACTTTAGCGAAAGCTTTACCTTAACTTGCAGCGGAAATCAAATCTCTTCGCGTTCGCCATTTTTTGATGGCTAGCGAACAGCGAACAGCGAATGCGAAAGAAGTGGAAATGGGCCTTAAATATAAAATCGTAGACCTAAAAGCGAACCAGACTTCGCTTTCATTTTCAACTCTGTTAGTCTTCAACTCCGTCAGTTTCCCATCTGGGGTGCCAAAATATGTAAGACACTTGGTTAGTAAATCGACATTTTATCCCTCTGTGTTCATCTTTAGTACTTCAATCGACAAGCGAAATACTTTCTTTATAGTCAAGATCATAAGCAAACACATTAAGCAACGCCACTACTCGCCTTATCTTTAAAAACACTTGCGTTCTCACATAACTAAAATTGTCAAATGGAGGGGGTAAAATCAAATAAAAAAGCTTTAAAAATCAAACTACATTAACGTTCATACAGTCTTCTGAGACCAATTTTATTGTCCGTCGTAGAGAGCTGTCCGCTGTACGGAGGTTGTTTTCACAAAAATCGACCTACCATTGTCCGTTGTTGAGAGGTGGCCTTTGTTTGAAGGTGTCCGTTAATAGAGGTTCAACTGTAGATATTTGTTCATCAAACTGTAGTGTAGTCTAGGGATGTGCTCCTTTTGATTCGTTGCTCTTTGTTAAATGTCCATTAATGTTCATTTTACTCTATTCTCCTTCTAGTGGTGGTTCTGAAACAGACAACGAAGTAGCAGCCATCTCCAAGAGTGGCAAATCTCTTTCGTTACCTACTCAACCAGAGGTATCAACGGCAAGATTGTCTCCATTCAGCGTCCTGAGAGACAGACGGCTGCTGTCTGGAAATGAAGACAATTCAAGCAGTGATGATGGGTCAGCACGTTCTCCAAAACCAAGACATACAAGACCAAGAAGTCCTCTAATATTTACTGGGAGTAGAAGCAATGAAAGAAGTAAAACCCAAGATGATAAAACTGACAGTAATGCTGTTTTCGATGATCAAAATAACGGTGAGAAACTGTTCTCTTAATTTTATCCACCTAAATCACTACGATATAAACGTGGACCGCCTACATGACCACTCCACTGCTATTTTTAATCTGTTGATGGTTTAAGTATCCAGGGAAGTGAAAGATGCCTTCAAATAAAATCGAACCTGCGAAGCGGTTTTCTCACAGTCACGCGAGGCATTCGACTTGAAACCAGGAACTATTGCACCAAAACTTGTTACGTCACACAAGCGGCCCAAATGTTGTGTTCTATAATAGATCACTACCTACTGAAAAGCTACTTATTCTGTACCTAATATCTTGTTTTGGCATTTGAATAGCTACCGAGATTTTATGAAGTCCGTGTTTGCCGAGGAGTAATACGGCGAGACAAAATCGAATCCCAAGTCTGCCAAGTCTGTGATTAAATCACGTGCGCTGTTTGGGTTATCGAAGATATATCTTGATGTCGCAATTTTATAATTCTGTTTAAATCATCGAATGTCCTTTTAGTAGTAATACCCATGTATGTTTTCATTACAGAAATTCCTTTTGGACCACCGTTTTTCACACGAGAACTCGAAGACTGCTTTATATTTGAGAACAATGCAGCGAAATTCATATGTCGTGTTGTTGGCAATCCAGAGCCTGAGGTTGAATGGTTTAAAGATGGAGAAAAAGTTCAAGAAAGTAAACAGTTTACAATGCTTTACGATGCTGATGATAACTGTGTGTTGATCATTACTCAAGGAACTTCTGATGCTGCTGGAAAATTCACTTGTGTTGCGAAAAACAGTGAAGGAACTGTGACGAGTAGTTCCATGCTGTATGTGGAAGGTAAGCGTGTATAGGGGCGAAGGGAGTTCATAGTTTCCGCTAATTCTTGAATTCTTTGCAATCTCTTAGGAAATAATGATAATCATGGAAATACCCTTGTATCAAAGATATATTGTGGGGAGTCTGGAGGTTTTGTCTTAGTTTTCAACTCTAGAACTGTTTTATCTAAAGCATACATATTTATGCTTCTCTGATCATGCAGCCCGTATGCCACGTGTGCAAAGATCTATCCTAGTGTTTGCCATTCATGAATAATATATGCAAATATGTATGTTTGCATGTAACACAAAGCCAAACAGGATAAGAGCCTGGAGCTGTATGACTTGGAGAGTTACCCAACGATTTTATTTAACTCTTTCTCTCAGTGGAAGCGTTGCTGGCTCTCTGGTCTTGCAGCCCAGGTTCGAATCCCACTTATTGTGCTATGCCACCTGTGGAAAAATCTATCCTAGTGTCGCCATTCATGACAAATATGTAGAAATATGTATGGTGCTGAAGAAGGCTCAACATAGCAGAAACACGAAAAAGTCAAAACAGGAAGAGAGCTTTGGGCTGTATGTCTTAGAGGGTTACTCGAGGATTTCATTGAGCTCTTTAGTTCTGTGGAAACGTCGTTGCCTCTCTGATCATGCAGTCGAGGTTCGAATCTCGTCCAGTGTGGTATGCCACTCGTGGAAATATCTACCCTAGTCTTCGCCATCATGAAAAACATATTTTTTCCTCTTTATTACTAAACTTCTTCAAAATTCTGTTGCCTTGCTAATCTAAATCAAGAGTGCAAGGATGTTTTGTGTATGTTTTAGTCTATTAGATCTTATCATTTGCTTTTTTATCATTAGGCCTTGTTACTGAATATGAATCTGAATCTGAAGATGAAGTATCTGATCCTGAACCTTTGCCTGAAAGAGACCCTGTAGTGATAAAAAAGGAAGATGTTGAAACATATTATACATTGAAAGATGAACTAGGAAGGTAATCAGTCATCTATTGCTTCTTCTTGTTGTTGTTTGACTCTCTGCCATCGAACCTATTGTTCCTGAATGAATACCCTTGGTTTATATACTCAAGATTAACTGTTTTTTGTCTCTTTGCTTGTTAATAGTAGACCATGGATTGAAATGCATTGGCGATAACCCAAGCTTTGTTGTGTACAGGCTTTATTGACTATCCTTGGAAGGTCAGTCAATGACTAAGGAAGCTAGGTTTCCAAATCAGCTTGTTTCCTTGAACCCTATCCTGCTTTTGAGAATAAACCTTACATAACTAGAAAGGAATTAATGAGGGAATCCTTAATGCTGTCGGGAAGCACTCTGTATAGTTTAAGGTCCTGGTCAAACGACCAAACATTGTTTATTAAACATTTGAAATTTGCTTTTCAATGTTTGACCGGTTGGCCACGTCACAAAACATTGCTTGTCAAGTGCCGTTTTATTTGCTAAGTAATAAATGTTTTGAACTTGTTCAAAAGCACTGCGCAACGAATCTATCTTGTTTATGCAATAATTATCAAACTTGTCAAGCAATGTTTTGTGACGTGACCAAACATTCAAACATTGCTTTATTAGCAGATTTCAAACGTTTGACAAACAATGTTTGATTGTTTGGTCAGGGCATAACACTTCCTTTATTTACACTGGCTGACTGGCTGTTGAAAGTTGTACCTATAAAATATCCTGCTCACAGAAACTCTCCTTCTTTTAGGGGCAAGTTTGGAATAGTTAGCAACGCTGTACATAAAGAAAACATGAAAGAATATGCAGCGAAATTTATCAAATGTCGTCCAAGGGAAAAGATGGTAGTTCATGGAGAAATTGAGATTATGAACCAGTTGAATCATAAAAGACTTGTACAGCTTTATGATGCTTATGAAACTTCGAAAAATATAGTTTTAATATTGGAGTTAGTTACTGGAGGAGAGCTGTTTGAAAAATTAACCGAACTTGAATTTATATCAGAGCATGTTGTAGTTTACTATATGAAACAAGTTCTACAAGGATTACATTATATGCACGATAAGCAGATTCTTCATCTAGATTTAAAGGTAAGTATAGATTTTTTAATAAGGCCCTGGGCAAATGAACTGAACTTTTTCACTGAAGATGCAACTGAGTATTTTGACGCCATGTTCAGTGCCGAGTAGCAAAATGAGCTGAACATGCAACTGAACATGCAACTGAATATTTTAATGCCATGTTCAGTGCCGAGTGGCAAAATGAACTGAAAATTTCACTGAACATTTCACTTGGCACAAAATTCGAGATTTCTAATTAAAAAAAGGAAAGTTGCCGCCAATTATTAATAGGTACTTTCGTATATCAGATAAATGTTCAGTGTTTGTTCAATTGAATGGCCTATTAAACTTAAAATATCAAATTTGGTTTCCCAAACATTTTTTACTCTGATCAAACATTCACTGAACAATGTTCAGTGACTCGACGAGCTAGCACAAGTCTCTGAGCTTCAATTTCGGACGATGTTCAGTTCATTTGTCCAGGGCCTTATACTTCTCTAACTTGCCCTCTCTCAGAGGTCGGAAAAGTATCCATCCTTCTCTTTGTAACAGATACCTGTAATAGATTGAATTTTTATCTTTTCTTAGCCTGAAAACATCATGCTTGTTAACCCGAATAGCAATCAAATAAAACTGATTGATTTTGGTCTTGCAAGGAAGTATAATCCAGACGAGACGTTAAAAGTTTTAGTTGGAACTCCTGAGTTTATTGGTAAGAAATTTTCAATTATATTTTAAGCAGTCGTGTGCAAAATATTCGCCCTGTCCAAACGATCAAACAATATTTGTCAAACATTTGAGATTTTGCTTGACAAGAAATGTTTGACTGTGTTGCCATGTGGTAAAACATTGCTCGACAAGCAGAATTCTTTCGGCAATCATTTTAAAAACTTAAAAACATTGTATCCAGCATAAAGTGGTTGACGTGCCGTGTTTTGTGATATGGCCAAACGGTCAACAATTGTATTTCACAAGCCAATCTCAAAAGTTGGACGACGATCTTTCAGTCATATTTAAGCTGTCGTGTGCGAATTGTTAGTGAGTCCAGTGATCTTTCACAAATCCAGTGCTCAAGCAATGATCGAGTCTTACCAGAGGTCCTGGCCAAATGATCAATCATTGCTTTTCAGGATGAAATGTTTGCATGTTAAGCAAAATACTATACCGTTTCGCCACGTCGCAAACACTTTTCAAACATTTTTTGTTTGCACCAAGCATGAAGTTTTTTGGAACTTTTGCAGAAATATGTGACGCGTCCAATCTCTCAAACTTTACTTGGGAAGCAATGTAGATGTTTGGCAAACAATTTTTGATCGTTTGGCACCGTAATAGAATTTTCGATATGCATTGATCTGGAATAACGATATGCATTGATCTGGAATAACGAAGTCACTAGATCACGGAAAGACTTTATGCCCTGCCATAGGTGAGCTAATGAGGGGGCGTTACTTCTATTTCATTCCTTGTTTAGGTGGTGTTTTCCAACTTGGTCTTCTGACATTCTTGCAACTACAGGGTTTTTTTTCTCGTCCTTTTTTTAAGGAATCATAATTGATAACAGAGAACCCTATGTAGGAGAGATTTTTGTGGCTAAATTGTTGTTGCCAAAATCTTGTAGTTCCTGAAAATGAGTTGCTTTAGCATGCTTAAGAAGTTTTCAACAATTCTGAATATTGGCGAAAGACCTTTATACTAAAGCTAAGATTTTGCTTTGCTTGTTTCAGCTCCTGAGGTAATAGGATATGAGACAGTTAGTACAGCAACCGACATGTGGTGAGTGGTTTTGTTTTTTTTTTTCGTGAAAACAGTTGGATTATGTAGAATGATTCTCCTTAAGAAATACTAAATAATTTCTTTTCTTTCAAGGTCTGTTGGTGTCATAACATATGTTTTGTAAGTATCAGTTTTCGCAATTTCTTAAGCAGGGTGGGAGAGAAAGCGAAGTGCGCACCACTTTTCTGCAAAATCTTATACCTAATCTTTTGTACTTGAGAAATGCTCGTTCCTGTGCTTCAAACTGCTATATTAATTATAATTTAAATTTACAAACTGCATTGAGCCCTATTGGGTGTTGAGCAATCCCTTCTTCAATAATTATTATTCACGATAAACTACTGAGCGTTAATCTTAATTTGTTACTGGTCCAATACCCATGGAGCTCGTGAGGTTGTGACACCCCAACCATTCTCATCAGTCACCCCGGGACAAGGTAATGAGTGAAAATACTTTGTTCAGTGGCACGAGTCTGCAATCATAAACAAGTTGGAGCAACACTGCTCAGACTGATATAGAAACCCTGGAGTTTCGCTGCCAGTGCGCCTCTGCAAGATCATGACTAGATTTTGCTTTACCAAACTGAATTCTTAGTATCTACCTACAAAACAAAAAGCGAGATTAGATGTAAAGCAAGGGCTGATGTCATACCTCTTGTTGCTTGCCTTTCCTCAGCTTCACTTTGTTATTGTAGCATTGATTATTTGCCTAGATTAAAGACCTTTTCTTTCTTATCCATAAACAGACTAAGTGGATTATCACCGTTTATGGGTGACAATGATGCAGAAACGCTGGCAAATGTGACTGCAGCTGAATGGGACTTCGATGATCCTGTATTTGAAGACATCAGCCAAGAAGCAAAAGAATTTATCACAGATTTACTTGTCAAGAATCAAAAGTAAGGAACTTTTTGAAAAATATATTAATAGTTTTTAGCGGTAAAAGAAGTCTTAATATCCCCGGACATAAGTAACTCCTCAGAGTTTACAAGTCAGAAACAGACCGAAACAATTTGCTAAGGTTGAATTTATACCCAGATACGGATCGAAATGCACTAATCAGAAAGTGTAGCCAAATTGGCATGGTTTTTTAGACACCAATGGATACAATAAGATTCTTTAGTTTTGTTGTTGACAGATTCCAAAACTCCTAAATGGAACAAAGATCTTGCTTCACCAGTTATTTGAGAAAAATTCTGTCCCATGGCAGAATCATGTTTAAGGGTAGGTTTATTCTTGGGCTCGTGAGGTGGTTGCTCTCTTTGCCAAATATATTGTGCTGATGGATACTAGTAGGGACGTGTTTCATACACGCGTAGAATACACTACAGACAGGCAAGTCGCGTGGTAGATTACAATGCTTATTTTCTGTATCACATTTAGTAGCTATTTAATCTTAAGTTGTATTCTACCAAACAGTTTAATTGCACTTGGTTTTGAGCATACATTTTTTCGAAAATTGAACATTTCTTTCGATTTTGAAGTTTTAGTGCATTTTATAATGTTTGTTCTAGGAAAAGAAGTACGGTAAAAGAATGCTTCGAGCATCCCTGGCTTATGGTAAGCATGTACCCACTGCTATTTGATACATTAATGACAATTCCATAGAAATTTCTCTCGCATGCAGAATAAAACCTAATGTTTTTGTATCTTTTGACAGTTTAAAAGATCAAAGAAAAAGTTAAAGACTGATCGATTAAAAGCCTTCACTGCCAGAAGAAAATGGAAGGTAAAAACTACACTTAATGCAAAAAATTATTATGATGCCTTAAATATTCCACACTGGCATCTCAGTTTTAGCATATGTGATATTTGGTAATAGACAATAGCTAACGAGTCTGATTCACAAAATTGATAGTCGGTTTAACTCACACCAATGTCAAACTCACCATAAAGCCACGAAGAGTGAGTAATCAAGCTCTCTGTAATTCCAGGTAACAGGGAAATGGAACCACGAGGTTTGGTTACATCTAAAGAAAGGACTGGTTTTCCACTGCTTAGAACAGCCTTGTGCTATTCAGTGGATCCCTTACGCTTAGCACAGATGTAACTAACATACTGACTATCAACTAACTTACTAACTTGCATACTAACTATCGATAAATAACTGCCTAAGAACTAGTTTATTTAATATCTAAACTATTTTAATGATTAATTAACTAACTAACTATTTAACTAGCTAACTAATTAACTAACCAACTCATCACCTTGGTTAAAATCTATCTAACATTATAACTAACTTCCTGTTAGTTTAGTAATTAACTATTTGACAAACAAACTGACCATAGAGCTTCTTACCAATCATGACTAACCATGACTAACTAACAAAGAGCTAGCGTGCCTAGCTTTCTAGTAAATGCTTGCCACTGTTGCTGGAACCCTGAATTTGTATTTCAAATTTCTGTTTCCTAAAAGCGAGAATTTTCTTTCAGAAAACCATCACAGCAGTACGAAGTACGAACTTCTTAAGTCGCCTGCTGAGTGGTATTAGAAGTAATGCCCTCAGTGATGAATCAAAGGCATCAAAATCAGAGGGTCTGACAACAAAAGCAACCCCAACCAAGGTAGCTACATCTGAAATCAGGGAAGAAACAACACAAAGTAAAAAACCAGGATGGAAAAAAGTTAGTATTACAGAAGAGGAAGAGACGAATCAGGGTAAGTTGACGAATTTAATGCCTTGAGATTGCACAGCTGTATTTTCAGTATTTTTATACCATCTGAGCTTGTCTATTGATGCTGGATGGAAATGTATCGTCACCAGCATCATAATCATCACCATCATCGTCGTCATCATCATCAACTCAATCATCGTCTCAATCACCATTATCTTCATCAGCAGCAGCATCACCAACATCATCATTACATTAAAAAATACCATAATCATTATCGCTATCCTTATCGTCAAATAATCAACATCCTACCACAATGATTATCATCATCTTCATTATTACCATCGTCACCTTCATCATCATCGTCATCATCATCGTCATCGTCATCTTTATTATCACAATCATCATCTTTGTTACTGTAAGTGCTACTTGTTTGTGCAAGTCGATCAAGGTGATTTTGCAAACTTTTTAGGCCCTGGCCAAATGAACGAACATGAACATTATCGTCAAACATTTGAAATTTGCTTTGCAAGCAGTTTTGACCGTTTGGTAACGTCACAAAGTATGGTTGTGGCCAAAAGGGCAAACAGTATGCTTGACAAGCAAATCCCAAATGTTCGACAAACAATGTTTGATCGTTTGGCCAGGGCCTTATTCTATTTGCAGCTCAAAAAAAGTGTATAAGGAAACGACAGCAGGCTTCATACAGTACATACTTCTCATAAATAACAGAGTCATTGCCTCTGTAACACGCTTTTGCTGTTAAGAACTGTTCGAAGTTTGTTTAGAATTGTAACATTTTTACACTCTTTCGAGTAAAGAAAATGCTCTTACTATTTCCTGCAATTATTTTCGTAGCTCCAACTTTGACTACAAAGCTTCAAGATATCAAATGCTCACAAGGAGACACTGTATCATTCTCTGTTACGTACGTCTCAGATACAACGCCTTCAGTAACATGGAAACATGAAGGAAAGGAGATCTTTGGATCCCCTCATACAGTAATCAGCAACGACAAAGGAGTAACGACTTTAACGTTAACAAATACAATGTGTTCCAGAAGTGGACAGTATGCTGTAAGGCTGGAGAATAAACACGGTTCTGAAGAATCAAAATGTCGACTGGTAGTTGTTGGTATGTTGGCAAGCTTTTTCATCAAACATGACCTTAATCCGTGATTAGCTATGCCCTTTGTTTCAGCAAGGGCTGGAAAAAGAAGTTTTTTCTTCCTGACAGCAAAGGATAAGAATCAGAATTTTTTCAAAAACCTAGCCAGAATTTCCTTCAATTAGAAAGTTTCCAGGGTTTCGAGTTAGCATTTCAGAGAAAATTTCCTGCAAAATTGCGATATTTCCTGTGTAAGAAGTTAAGGCAAAAAAATTACCTGTCAGCGCCGTTGATGGTGCTTCCGGACATTTTGCAAGCTAGAAGATTTTCAAGGGTTCAGTATTTTGAACAGCCTCTCCTGAATCCAGGTAGACTTATTACACGAGTCTCAGTTCCGCTCATAAAATCTAGACCAACAACAACAGCAATTCGCTACACTGAGTTTGAGCAGCTTTCCAACAACAACAACAACTAAAGATGGTGGCTACGATAACTGGGACTCGTGTTAGAAGTCTAGACTCCAGGGCTGGAAAATTTCCCACATTTCCCAGAGATTCTCGTTTCCAAATTAACTTCTCTGCAGTATTTCGTTTTCAAGAAAGTGCGTTTTTGGAGGGTCCGGGATCGGCAGTCTGGGAAGTCTGTTTTTTTAGAATCAAGAAGACATATATTTCCAAAAGAACGCGACCTTAGATTAGCACACGATTGATTGATACTACTGTAGAAGGTCTCAAAAAGTGAAAACCGTCTTTCTTTAAAGCCTCTAGTGTGAAAGTAACAGCTCAGCATTTTTACTATTTTTTTAAATTATCGAAGACTATCGTGGTCGTCAGATTCATAAATCTCTGTTCTTTTAGGTGTACCGGATGAGCCTCTACCTCCTATGGTCCCAAAAGTCACTGGTAACTGCGCTCTTGTGCAATGGCAACCTCCATTCGATGGAAACAGCCCTATCCTGGGTTATTGCTTAGAGTGTAAAAAGGTCGGTGAGAAAACGTGGACGACAGTTTGTTTAGGAATCAAGGAATGCATCACGGTTGTAGAGGATTTGGAATCAGAAACGTCGTACAAATTTAGGGTGAATGCAGAGAATGCTGTGGGACAAGGAGTGTTTAGCAAGCCAACTGGATTCGTTGAAATTCATAAGATAGGTAATTCATTGTTTTTGATATTCAGTCGTCTCTCATTACCGTATTTCCTCGATTAAGCTCCCGGGACTCTCATTTCAAAATCCGTCTCAAAGAAGAGCAATTGGAAAATTTTTGAACTAACTAACGCTCGTAGCAAAAGCAAATCTTGCAGCAACTAGCAAAAGGTGTCTCTTGATTCCTCCCATCAAGAGCTTGCACATACACTATCAGACGAGTGTCTGGGACCAACCAGATTGGCAGCTTGATCCAAAGGGGCCGGGGGCGCTCATTCTTGGAAATGCGGTATGAGCGTGTAAGTTTGGTTAGCTTTGCTGTTAAAAGTTTTACTCTTCAGCTCCTATCTTACCCCTTTTCACGCTACCCTCTCAATAATCTCAAATAAAGGTACCATGGATTCGTGGTCTAATCCAGAAAGCTGGTGGTGTCAGGGACTCCGTGAGGTTGGGGCTCCTGCTCGAACCACGCAAGCGTCACAGCAACGCGGAAGAGTTATCCCTTATCTTTCCTCCTTGCTATCAGCCCTTCTCGTAATCCGTCAGGCTCTGGTTATTTCTCTGCCAATACCTTGCTGGTGTAGTTTATATCTAGTTTATATAGTAATTAGTATTTCGTGGCTGTTGCATTCGCCTATAGAAGCTACCAGATGCTCGAAACTCGGTAAACTACTGTCTTCACGTAGATAGCGTTCATTGATAATTCCGCGTCAATGCCAATTGAATTGGCTTATGATGCTAAATAGCAAATCGGCTATTTGTTTCTTAAATTAATTGTTCCAATAGTACTTCAACCCACAACAGGTAAACTGAACGGTTTATAATTGATCAAATATTAATCGTCCACATGCGGCGGATACGTGCCTTGCTACCCCCTCCAAAAAACTGTGTGGATGCGAATGTAATAGAGAAAGTCATGTGAGACGGGGGCTTTATCCTTCACCTTCTCGATTCATTATTGATATGCAGATTATGACTAATGACAGCATGACTAACAACGTCGATACTGTTATGGGACACCCGTTCAACCCTTTCACTTCATATCTTATTTCATTGAGGTCTTTAAGAAGTAGACGGGGGCTATAGATGCTGAGGATTGTGTCGTTGCTTGGAGGGTTGCTCTCTAGAGTCGGCTTGGCCTGGTTAACTTGAAAGCGTTTGCATTTCATCTTAATTTCTTGAACTAGTGGAGGTCGTTTAATTATCAGGAAAATGAGTACACAAGACGTAAATGCAAACGTTTCAACACAGAATAACAATGATCAGAGCAAAAACGTGAAAATTTCTTCTCCGCGTGGGAAAAACGCCAAATCAAAGGAAGCTGAAAATCGACAGAAAGCCGCTTATGAGGAATTTGTCAATCGAAATATCAACAAAAAAGTTACTAGGAAGAAGAAGAATCGGAATAAAAATAAAAATGGCTCTCCTCCGGCTGGGGCTAATAATGTAAAAGCAAATGGTATGGTTGATCTAATCGGATAAGGCTTACCCTTATAGTGAACTGTAGATATCTTGGCTGTTGTAGTTTTTGTCAAAGAAAATCTAGGTATATGCTGCGCCTACAGGAAGGACTAGAAGGAAATGTATGTCTGATCTTCGTCGAAGTATTTGAGGCATACTTTTGTAGTGAGGTGTAGATGGTTATATCCTTATGGCCTTAGTTTTTACCTGCAGAATTCTAGATAGATCTATAGTATAAGAGGCATAAGTATATGCACCTCAAGTTCGGGCTAACAGTATAAAGGTGAATGGTATGAAGGCTCAGTTCCAATGATCATTGCTTAGCTCGTATCCTTGGGGATAAAAGGCTAACATTATGATTAAACTGTGCGAATTTTTTTTTTTTTGAATAGCCTGGTATTGCAATTTAGGTGGCGATCAATGCTTCATTATCCTTAGCTTTCTTCAGTGAAATCTAGCTGTATTCTGTAACTCAGATTTGTGCTAAGAAGCAGACAATAGGGCTGATCTGGGCTAATCTCTAGATAAGCTCTGCTTTTTTTGGGTCGTACAGAATACGTGTTTTTTATATTAACTTTAATTTTTTGTATTCTGTGAATTTGAAATTTGATTTTGAATTTTGAAGATTTGATAATTATGGCATGCTAAAACTGTAAATTTCTTCATTAAGAGGTAGTATGACCAGGTGATTAAGGCGCTTGTCTCACGATCGTAAGGTCGTGGGCTCGAATCTCGTCGGGACCACAAGCCTACAGTCAACTCAGCTGTCCATCCTTCGGTAAATGAGCACACAGGGTGTCCGTTCTAGAATATCAGTCTGGGGGAACAAGGTGCAGGTCCACATCAGCGCCAAGCTGCCATACCCTTCAACTTTCCTTAACAAATAAAATGCTTGCTTGCTTGTTTGCTTGCTTGCTTGCTTGCTTGCTTGCTTGCTTGTTTCTTTGCTTTCTTGCTTGCTTGCTTGCTTGCTTGCTTGCTTGCTTGCTTGCTTGTTTCAGCTAGCTTTAGTTTGATTTTCAAGGGAGGTTTTGATATGTGATGTTGTCAGATATGAACAGTTGTGACTCAGTTGTGAGACGTATAATGTGTATTCGTGTTATATCTCTGCCTTGCTCTTCATTGCAGAAAACACAGCTCATGTTATGAACGTTCCTGGCGCTCGAAGGGTATCGAAAAGCAGGTCGTCAATTCTAGAAGCTTCTAAATCGGTAAAAATCGACCTTCAGCTCAAGCAAGACAGTCCTGAGGGATATTACAGTTTCGAGGAAGAAATAGGAAGGTATGTTGCATCTATGCATATGTTTTTATGACCTTGATATGTTTGAAAAATGGGAGAATCATGTTCTGTTTACAATACTATCCACCAGCGTTGCAGGAATCTGAAACTACTTAGCTAACGTAGATATGGTGCTGCGGCAGATTTCATTGGTGACTTTGTGAAAGTTTGGGGCTGCAACTGCGGTCCTGTTCTTAATCTGTCCTTCTCGTTGACTGATTTCTAAATTTCATGCTGTGAACTCGCAACTGATAGAACAATCCAACACTTAAACAGGCTTCTTAAACATATTAAGGGCCTGTTTATATGGAGAAAATCATCCCTCCTTCCAGCTCAGTAGCTGAGAGGTGAGGTCTCACCTTCCAATACCAACTTTTGTGATTTTCATCTTCTGTTTGTATGGAAAACGTTTCATCCCAGTCAAGTTAGATCCCACTCGTTGAGAGGTGGGATCTCACCTGGGTGGGATGAAATTTTCTGAGATAAACGCTGGAAGGTGGGATGAAAGCTGGACATTGGGATGAAATCGCTCATTATGCGCAAGCGCCAGACACAATCCTATGGTCTGAGAAAATTACACAAAAGTGGAAAAGTGAGACAAGCAACTGGAAGGTGGGATGGAATTCTACATGTAAACTCTTGAAAATTTCGTCTCACTTCCCTGCTGACGGGCTGGAAGGTTGGATGATTTTGTCCATAAGGCTTCTCCTATAATTTATTAATCATTATCCATAGCTTGTTTTTGCATTAAAGCGTGGTCCTTTACAATCAGCTGGTCATCAACATCAACCTGAATGATTTAAAACCTTCTGTGGTGTGTTTGTTTCTCATCTTTCTGGTGGCAACCAGCTTCAAGCTACCTTGAGTTAGTAAATTCTCCTCAAGCATTTCTAAACAGCTTATCTAGATGGAATTCCAGGGGGTCTTTACAATTCAAAATGAATCCTCCTATACATCCCCCCTGGAATCTCAGTATACAAGCCCAATAAACATAATGGTGAATAATACGTTTCAGAGGTCGGTTTTTATGAAGCGTTGTTGATAGAAACCCCCAATCTTAGGTAATTTTCTCAAACTCTTGTCAAATAATTTAGAGCTGCCAGAAATACCGCATCTCCTGGTACAAGTACTACAGGTCGCCAACCCTGCTTTAATGCGAGTTAATTCCGCACCAAGTCTCGTGGTAGGCAGAATATGATACTAGCTTCCTAGGCCTTGGTTAACCAACAACCAAACAGTTTGAATGTACAACAGGTTGTTTATTCTTCAACTATATCTGAATCGATTTCGAGTCTTGTCAATTCATAAAGGCAATAAACATCATAAACATCTCCTCTCACTCTCAGCTGTAGTCATTCTACGCGGTGTTTTTGAAGTCTCAATGCTGATAGTTTTGCTTAGTATGTGAGACAGTCTTGAAAGATCCTTAGTTTCAGGTTGGTGTATTTGGCTGTTATAATCTTCCTCAATTTCCTTGAGATGAAACGGTTTGACTGCGATGAAATGCCCTGATGAAGTTGTTTGTAGATTCGTTTCAGCTAGCTTTGGATTACAAACGTAAGATTAAGATAAACATATTCAGTAAACCCATGATTTATGTATGTCCAAAAACGATGAAGTCTTGTATGACTAGCTTTGTATGGCTATGTCAAAGCATTACATGTAGCTACGCACTTTAATGTAAAGCAGTAAATGTAGCTGCGCTATTCAGAGTAAAGACAGATGGATGTTATAACAGCTTCAATTTTTTGGTAGGCAAATCATGCTTGATCTAATTAATGAAAACAGAAAGCTATGATATGGAGTGCCAGCTTCTTGACAACTAGGTGCTTTTACTAGCTGAACAAGAGAGAATAGGTGCAAGATAAAGACATTAAGCATTCAATATGGACCCTCTTATAACCATTCTAAACCTGTTTTGTGGATCACAGCCTCTGCGAATGAGACTGTCCACACTGCACCGTCCTTCTGGACCGTTTCTGTACCAAACCGGTAGAAAAAAGGTCTTGTTTCGCGTGGTCACACTGCAGCTTTTTGTACAAAACAATGTAAATAGTGTCTGTTTGAGCGTATTCATAATACGCTATTTTTGCGGGATATAATGTCGACGATTTAAGAGAAACAAATCCCGTTCTCTAGCTTTTGTGGATAGCTTTTTCAAGTCAAGTCTAATAGCTACAAAAACGGTATTTTGCGTTTGGTTTTGACAAAAGTGGTCAGCAGGCGTCGCTTCAGGGAAACACTATGCTCTTATTCTTGATGCTAACCATGAAATGCTTTCATAGCAACTAGTGTATACTAAATGAGCGGCAAAAAGGAATAGGTATAGGTAGGAATATGTCAACACAAGCTAATCTAAAACAAAGATCTTATTTTCTTCAGGGGAAAATTCGCTGTGATAAAGAAATGCACAGAGAAGAAAACAGGAGAAGCGTTTGCAGCAAAACTTGTAAAATACGACGAGGATACACAGGAAATTGCAAAGAAAGAATTCAACATTTGGAATGGATTATCACATCCTAATCTACTGGTTCTTCATGATGCGTTTCTTGTTAGAAAGTATCTGATTCTCATCAGCGAGCTGTAAGTTCTGGTTCATTTTTCGGGTCTACATTTATTTGCTGCTTATTTTAAGGTCCTATTAGTGGTTTTAATCAGATATATAAACAGATATTAATCAGTTTCCCAATTCTTACACTGGATTTTTTTTTGCGTTCCAAATTGTTCCATTATCATTAGCATTATTATTCTTGTGATTTTCCTGGTTATGATGATTATGTTTATGGTGATGATAGTGATGATGATGATCATGGTGATTATGATGGTGATGATGATCATGATCGTGATCGTGATCGTGATCACAAACATGATGATTATGATTATGATATTGATGATAGTCATGATGGTGATTATGATGGTGATGATCATGATCATGATCACGATTCTGATGGTTATGATAATGATAATGATGATAGTTATGATGGTGATGATGATGATGATGATGATGATGATGATGATGATGATGATGATGATGATTCATGCGTGTGATTACATGGATTGGATAATCCTTATCATTTTATTGTCTTCAAATTTTCAGAATTTCCGGAGAGCCAATCTTGGATTATTTGGGCAAGATGGAGAATCCAACAGAGGACGACGTGGCTGCGTTCGTAACACAAGTTGTCGAAGCATTAGAATATCTACACAGGCGACAAATTGTGCATCTTGATATAAAGGTTGGTTTTGAAATTATTAATTTCTAACTAAGCTTCACTATATTGCCCTTTAGTTTCGGTCAGCTTAGAGGCTTCCATTTTATGGATCTTTTACAGCCTCAGCCATGCCCTAAGAGTAGAAGGGACCAGCAGATGCTGATCTGTCCCGGCGACTAACGTTTCGTACATAGTCATATTATTTCTGAATATTGAGCAACAAACTTCATTGCATTGCTGTGCTCTAGATCAACTAATAAGCAATGAGAATGGTTTTGTACATGCTTAGGCTAAAACTAGAACTTTCTGATGCCTGATGTCAGGTTTCGCATCGTTGACGCTTGAGAATTGAGGAGACATGTCTGAATCTTAGGGATGACGTTAAGACAACCTAGCACTGATCCAATAGTGATTATACGGACCTCTATTAAGTCTCATCTCTGACACGAGTTCTCTCTTTTCATTCATTATAAGGGGTCTCTAAAGTAGGCATGTGTAGCAGGTTTCCCTGGTATTAAATGAATCGGCTATTCTCTTTCGCAGCCGGGAAATTTGATGATTAAAGGCACAGTTTTGAAAGTCATTGATTATGGATCATCAAGAAAAATAACAAATGAGCAAGGAGAAGTTGGAGAGATGGTTGGAACTGCTGAATTTATGGGTATGTAGATTAATTAGATTTTCATCCTGATGATATATGCATCTTGTTAAAGCCACAACCTTGACATCCTTGAAATTGAAACTTTCATAAAAACTCCAGCTTAAATGGACTCTCTCTATTAAAACTCCCTGCCCCCACGGTTGAGCCCCATCTCTCTCTATTTAGCCCTCTGTCTATCCAACCCCTTCTGAAAGCTCTCTTGTCTCTTTAATAAACCCCCTGTCGCTTGATAAAGCATTCTCTCTCTCTCTATTAAGCCCTCTGACTATCCAATCCCCTCCCTCCGCGGTTGAGCCCTATTGTCTCTTTATTGAGTCTCCTGTCGCTTGATAAAGCACTCTCTCTCTCATTAAGCCGCCTCTCTCTCTTGCCCCCCCCCCTTGAAGCAGAAATGTGGCATAATTTCCGAAAATCTGCAAACAAAGAATTTGTTTTGGTGAAAAGAATCCACTTCTTTCTCTTTAGTCTATTGAGTTTTGTAATACTTTGAAGCGTGTTTACGTTTCCTTTACAGCTCCAGAGACAATCAACTTTGAGCCAGTCAGCGCAGCTACTGATATCTGGGGTGTTGGTGTTGTCACATATGCCTTGTGAGTATCACTTCTTTGTGCTATATTCTAATGTGATCGCATTCATGAAATATAGGCCTATATGTTCGTGTAAAGCACAACTGACACCTAGTCCAACCGAAACACAATTGAAAAGCGTGCAAACATTGGGCTATGTGACTTAAAAAGTTCGTTGACAGTGTCGTTCAGCTCTCTAGCTTAGTGGAATTTCGATCGAATTTCCTATCATGTAGTCAGGTTAAGGATCCCATCAAACTGAAAAAATCCTATTTTTGTATTATTTTATCGTTTAATTACAATTTAGAAATTGCTCCCTCAGTTGGGTTTGATTTTCCAGGCCCTGTGAATATTATCCATCGAAAACACATATTTTCTGTTTCAAAATGGCGTGTTATTTTCAAGAGAAAACCTTTTGTATTCACATTTCATATCTCAAACCATAACAGCCATTCAATGTTCTTTACTCTTTTACTTCTTTGTTCTTTCTAGACTAAGTGGACTATCTCCATTCGCTTGTGAAGATGAAGATGAAACTATGGCCAGTGTAACAGCGTTGGACTATCGTTTTGATCCACAAGCTTTTGCAACGATCACAGAAGAGGCGAAATCTTTCATCAAAAACATTGTCATCAGAATTCCCGAGTAAGAAAAATATATATGATTTAAGTTCCCCTTCATTATCGTGAAGTCCCTCTCGTAAAGTCAATAAGGTTGCCTTTGGTATTTTGGAGCCAATATGCAACGTTCTTAGGAATAATTTTGTAATGCCTTTCCTTTGTATTCTTCTAGAAAAAGACCAACAGCAACAAAACTGTTGGAGCATCCTTGGCTTGAGGTTGGTGATCTTATTTTCAGTAATGTTAATTTGCAGTTCCCACGCTTTATCCCCAAGTTCATGCAATCCTACCAAGAACTAGGCTCGTTATTCTTCTTCAAGCTAAAACCAATGTCTGTCCTTATCCTTGTCTGTCAAGTGCTTCGTCCTCTTTCTTGAATCCTCTACTTCTTAATTGATGTACTTGATAAGCACTGTTTGATTGTTTAGCCAAGGCATAAGAAGATTTAAATTTGCTGCCACTGCCTTATAATGGTTTGGTGGTTTGCTTGATGAAAAAGCTTGGCCAAAAGATTAAACATTGCTTGTCAAACATTTAAAATCTGCTTGTTAAAGAAATGTTTGACCGTTTGGCCACATCATGAAACAATGCTCGTCAAACAGTTTTTGTTTTACACAACAATAGAATGTTTTTGAAGTTTTTCAAAAACATTGCTGAAGGACAAGGATTTCTGCTTGTCAAGCAATGTTTTGCGACGTGGCTAAACTTTCAAACATTGCTTGTGAAGCAAAATTTCAAATTTTTGACGAACAATGTTTGATCGTTGGCCAGGGCCTAGGCATTGACAGTTTTGAAATTCTAGTTGGTTTTGTTTGTTTAAGGAGTCTTTTGGTAAAACTAGAGAAACTTCTTTAATCGATAACGATGCCTTACTGGACCTTTCAGAAACCCTCAAAGAACAGGTAAGTCGTACGTCTTGCATGCTTCTTTAAAAGTTTTTAACTCTTCTACTGCCTGTGGCCGAATGTGATCAGATGATTGAAAATTATGAATGGAATAATTCCCAGTGATTACGTGTTGTCTTACGCAACAAGAATCTTGCTCTAAAATGTTGACTTTGTTTGTTATCCTTTTTTATGATACAAATGTTAATATTAAGAGATGTGCTTTGAAAAGGCTGTTAAATTTTACAAATCACATAAAAAGAGTGTCTATAGAATGTATGCAGGATAATGGGTATATTGTTGATGGATTTTTCCACAATTGGCATACCAAAGTAGATTGTATTCGAACCTTAATTTCATGACCAGAGAGCCAATAACGTTTCCACTGAGCTATAGAACTCAATGAAATCAAAGTCGTGCAGCACAGCCCAAGACCTTCCTCTCACCTGTCTTTGTGTTTCGTCTATGTTGAGCTTTCTTCAGCACCATACATATACTGTATTTGTCATGAACGCCATTCATGACAAATATGAGTATATAGCTGCATTTATTTTGGGTATACGAGTGTTAGGTTTATAGTTGTATATGACAATTTCGTACGGAGAATAATAACTTTGATTCTAATCTGAGCTTTTCTCGCTATTTCGATTTATTCTCTTAATGAAGGGTACACTTCTTGTATCTAAGCATTAATTCTTCTTTTAGGATAAGCTAGAAGAAGTTCGAGCTTCAGCCGTATTGAGAACGTTCCTTCAATCTCCTTATGAATCTCCAGAATCAAGCGAAGAAGATGATGATGATGATGACAAAAATGAGGAGTAAAAACAACTACATTACCCCTTAACCTGAAGACCAAGATATCTGAAGTTTACAAGGAATTTCACAGACTGCAAATTTGAAAATAAAAACAAGTTTATAAACAAAATTGCTTCATTTTATATCTCAAGAAATTGTCATATAATGTAAATAAACTTTTGATGTTGCTTATTTGTAAAGAGTTTTAGACTCTACTAGTATTTAGTTGGAACTTTGTATACTAATTAAGTGTTATTAACTAATAAATATAATTGATCATAATATTGTATTAAATAATGTTATATAGAATGCTGGACTTTGTATTTGTAGGGTAAAACGTTAGGAGTAAGTTGCTAAATTTGCTCTCTAAACAACATTGAACATTGTAACAATTAATTTCTTTTGGTATCGTGAGCAGAATAAATTTTTTATTAAATTTTCTGTCGCACCAAAGACCGTATTCTACTGGCTCTTATTGGTGTTATTTCGGCCAACGGCGAAAAAGGCTTACTTTATTTCTACGAGGGTTTGACTAGCCTGCGCGCAAACCCAAAACTTGTCACAATTAGTTAGGGTCAGCACGCAGGTCGGGGTTTGACGTCCCAAAATGACAACAATAAGGGCCGGGCTTTTCATGATGTAGCACTTTTCCAAAAGAGTTTGCAATAATACAATCCATAGCAACTGTGCTTGTCATTATGAACACCTGTGTCCATGTTGCTTTATGATTTACCCCATTTCAAAGCCCCTCAATTCACTGAATCAGGGGGTTGTTGGAAAACCCTCTAATTTTACCCTTGAAGAACCTAGTAATTTGTACAATGAAACCTTTTCTAGAATTTTTCTAATTTCTTCAGGTAATTGTATTTTCCTTTATGTAGCACATATAAATAAATTCACAATTTGCTATGTAGGATTTTAATTTTATCAACGCACTAATTTTCGTACATTTAAGAATTATTCAAACCATTCAGCAAAAGATGTCTTTTTTCTGTCTTTGCCTAAAGCAGTTGGATGCATGAAACCTTTATACATAGCAGTTGTATTCTGTTTTGATATTTTCTTACTTTTCCGTAACTAGAGTTGGGAGCGCGCGACAAAATTTGTAGCAAAAGACCCGCGAATGTCTCTGAGAGACAACAGAAATATTTCTTGTCTCCGCGACATGTAAATGACTCGGAGACATGTTGCTCGCTTGTCACTCGCATGTTTAGCGACCCCTTCGGAGACACGCCGAATACAGTGTCGCGCGCGACAAGTCTCGTAGTTTAGCCATAGCTCAATAAACCGCATTTGAATCAAATAATTTTTCCCTACATATAAGATTTGGAAAAAGCCAAGCCCTGACGCTTGGGTCGCCTTGGACTTAACCAAATCGCCTGAATATTTGTTCCTTATATTTTGCGACAGTGTGGTTTTTTTCATAGAAGATTACATAAAATATTTAAAATAAGGCTTATACTCCAAGAAATCAGCTAAAGAAAATCAAACTTTCTTCTACCGCAATCGCGCTTTTTTGAACTAACCCTTTCTGGAAATTTGGTCACAAAAAAATTAACGTGATTTTCTTATCGCGGAAACGAGATTACCTTTACCTGTTGCTATGGTGATAAATCTCAGCCGACCTCTTTATCATTTTGTTTACAAGTATACAACTTTCACAGTGCAAACAGTTTCAGTTTGTTTGGAAGATCAAAGATTCATGCTGTTTTAGCTAGTAGGTAAATAACGGAAAATATATATATACACAAATTTGGAAAGATTCGTCGCAAGATATTGTTTTGCAAGCTGCAACGCCAAAAATTGAGATTTAATAAACGAAAGTGCCTTCCTCGTTCCTGAATTATTTTAGGCCAACACAAAGTCAAAGCTGATGATGAGTTTTTACCAAACATCTTAGACAATTTGCGTAATAGAATAATTCTGAAGCGGTATTGGAAATCTATAATGAATAACAGAGTATCTGGGCAAGGTAAGTTGGGGGATAATTAAGGGATAAAAAAAGTACCTATAAACCAAACAGTCGACTAGTCGATCCTACGAAAACAGGGATAGAGGTGTAAATTACACCGTAGTAGGTACGCTGTCACTGTAATGTTATTATCTAATGTATTTGGGCCTTCACTGTGCCAGCTGTATGTACCTTCCTGCAGTGGGAAGGTTCTTTGGGGGGAGGAGGGTGATAGAAATACTTGACCCCCCTGCTGCACCATTTGAGGAAATATATAGTTATTGTTTTGGAGTTGTTTCAATTAATTATTTAAGCCCCCTGCTGGTGGTTTGAAAGTTGTACCCCCTTATTTGGTAGTGCCCCCCTAATTACCCCCCAGAGCAACCAAGGACTAGTAGCTAATGTCGTGATTTATGTTTAACTAAACTATCCTAGATATTCATTTCCTTTATATATGAGCTTGTTGTTATTATCAATCAGTTCTTAACCTTAAACAAGTGCATTATATTCATTATTTAAACTCCTTGATTACTCAAGCACAGAGATATTAGGGTAAGAAATTAACCTTTTATACCAGTTTACCCTGTGCAGTTTGGTGCCATTCATTCCAAAAAGCTAACAATCTTGTTTTCTTTCTGTAACAAGGGAACCCAGGTTTTCTCCTTCAATTCCACCACTGCTGACTGAAATAAACTTTTACTTTCATTTCAGTCTCTAATTGTCTCATGAATGCATTTTTGTTTTTAGATTGGTTTTATCATGCCCCTGGAAAAAGGATAAAACTGTGAAGTTTGCAGATGTCATTCCTGCTTCACAAATCCCTGGACTTGGAAATCATGATGACGGACCTGTAGATTTATCAGAAGATATCCATTTGAGACGAAAATGGATAAGGGACACAGATTCTAAATATGTGAAGCTTGCAAAAGCTGGAGGAAGAAAAGGTCAGCTTGATTGGCAGAAAAACACATTTATAGCTGCCTCATTGCAATATCTCCTTTTGGGTACCTTATCGGCCCTTTTTACGCCGGCCCTAAATGGCGTTAATTTTAGCCTAGAGGCGTTATAAGGGCCGGCGTTAAAAGGGCCGACGTTAAAAGGGCCAAAAATTTGGAATTTTCCTCAAAAAGCGGCGTTAATTTCCACGCACCTATTTTTGCTACCACGCACTATATTTTAGGAATTTTCATAAACAGCATGAAAACAAAGCCATCTTAGCAAAAATGGAATCTTTCATCAATAAGCAAGTTCAAAAGATGGCAGAGAAATGTGATTTTGAACAGCAGCGATTGAAAGGAGGGGAATGTAGGGAAGAATATGAAGATGAAATAGTCGAAGATTCAATAGGAGTGAAGTTCGATGATGAAGAAAACGTAGACAGCAGTGAGACAATTGTATTTGACTAACATGAATTATATTCAAGGCAATAAAAAGTAATAAAAGACGCAAAGTGCGTAAAAATATATTGTTGTTTTTTCCTTGTTCTTCGAGTGGCGTAAAACACGGCCCTAAATGGCGTTAAAGCAAATTTTAAGAGCGGCGGAATTAGGGCCGGCGTAAAAACGGCCGGCGTTCAATTAGGGCCGGCGTAAAAAGGGCCGATAAGGTAGCAGTAAGTTACAGGGGGCTACATCTGTTTTCGGAGCTGTTAAACCTCGCATTGAGAGAAAGGAAAATCTTTTTGGAAAAAGCTTGTTAGAAAAATGTTAGGAAGCAGGAGGTTTTAAGCTAATGTAGAGGACAACAAGTCAGCTGTCTTGTTCAGCACTCTTTCCAATAAGGGTCATTTAAAAATTCTAAGTAACTTTTGCAGTGAGACATGCTATAATTTGTGTATATGCCATGCTTTTCAATTTTACATTGCTCTTGTTTTAAATGAACCCTTCTCTTCCTCAGACCTGTTCATATACAGAGAACACAAACCGTCATCAGATGGTGGAGTGAAGTACCCCAGAGTTGACTGGTTTGATCATGATGCATCAAAAGACAAGCAAGAAGATTCTGATAAAAGGTCTGTTCAGTGTTCCTAAGTGTTATTTACTTCAGGAAAAATTTTAATGAGATAAGATATTGAGGTGCTGTGGCATCCTAGTTTAATCCAGCTCATTTGTTGTGTAAGGAGCTCAGTGAGGTTTTGGTTTCAAGCCCAAACCACAGTAGCATGACAGCCAGGGTTGAGGTCTTCTTCCCCTTAACATCCCCAAGAGAAAAATAAAAGAATAGATTCTTTGTTAGCCTATTGGCCAATCACACTATAGTGAATCTATATGCACTACTGTGGTGGATGGTATCACCCACAGTATGCAAAGCATACCACCACATCAAGCATAATAACCCACCACATTAAGCATAATAACCCACCACAGTAGTGCTTATCGACCACAGTAGTGCCTATAGATTCGTTAGTGTGTGTACTCTTTAATTAATTAACTCCTGGTTCCCGGTTATTACCATATATTTTTCGGATTTTTTCACTTTTTCCAACTTTGTGCTTTTTTTCAAACATTTTATCTCATTTAATTCACCACAGTATGCAAAATATACCACTACAGTAATGCGTAAACACCAGCACAGTACGCAAAAAAACCACTACGGTAGTGCGTATCCATCACCGTAGTGCGTAAAGATTCGCTAGCATGAAACAAGAGAAATCAAATCAAGATATATCTAGTTTGCTGCAGTTTTATTTGACATCATAGATGGACATAAAATGGCTGATTGTTTGACATCTTAACTTGTTTATTTCCTTAGCACATATAAATCAGCCTATCCTGAATGGTTTGTACATGATGAATACAAAAGATACCAGCAAGAAGATTTTACGCCTTCTAAAGAGAAACGACCAATGTTAGGATTTGACGATATGTCGGTCTGGAAAAGGTATGAAATTGGTTTCTATATTGTAGAGTAGCAACATGCTTTCCTATTTTTCTTCTGCCAGAACCATATTCTTATTTTTATTCCTTAACTCTAGGTGGTTTTGCCAAGGTTTCGTCTTTTTAACAGTGACCTTGCGACTATGGCAATTCCTATGATTAAGAAAAAGGGTTCCAGTCGCTTTTATGATTTAACGATGGTTTCTATAAGATTATGATCACAAGATTGATTGATCGCAAGATCATTACAAAATATCGCAGACCTTCGTTTTTCCTTTGCAGTCTGCGATACTTCGTGGAGAGGTCTGTCTGTACCACAGACGCAGACTAATGCCTTTAACGGCTATGTAAAAAAAACTATTACATTTAGCCGCTAAAATATTTCCTTTTTTCCTCGCTTGCAGGGAGGCTGTAGAACAAGGTGATAGAAGAGTGAAGTCTAGTCCGGAAAAACTTCCATCGTTAACAAAAAATAAAAATTCACACTCAAGAATAAAATCAAAAGTAAAGAAAGAGAATGAACAGAGCATTAAGCTACCCGAAATGTGAGTATTCAAAAGTAGCTATATTTGGTTTCCTCTTTATCAAGCTTCTCCTTGTTATTACTAAAGCTTCTTCTCTCTATTAAGCTTCTCCTCTCTCTTCACAAAGCTTCTCCTCTCTATTGGGCTTCTCCTCTCTATTAAACATCTCTTTTCAATTAAGCGTCTCCTCTTTATGAAGCTTCTTCTCTCTATTAAGCTTCTCCTCTCTATTGAGCTTCTCCTCTCTTTTGAGCTTCTCCTCTCTTCTGAACTTTTCCTCACTATAAAGCTTCTTTCTTAATCCTCATTTCGGAAGCTACATTAATGCTTTAAATAACTATTTTCTCTTAAATCTTCCTAGTTTACCCAATGACTTCTATATTGTAGCAAGTTTCTCTGGTGAATGGAAAGTGTACGAAATAATATGGTTATATAATTGATAGCAGAACCTTTTACGTCTCTAACCATTAACTTTCATGTTTAAAGGGAAAAGTTTTTTATCTAATATTCCATATTTTTATGCAAGCCTTCGTGACTGGGAAAAAGCAGAACGGAGCATACATTTAAACTTAGGACATTTTATAGCTCTTTAGGGATCTCTACTGTTATTATACAGCTTCTAAAAAAAATTATTTTGCCTTTTGTTCGTTTTTCCAGACCCACCATCGACCAAATAAAATCAAAGCAAGGGAGTGATATTGGTCAGCTTTTGAGCATGAAATATCAAAACGACTGGCTGGATGAACAAGGAAAAAATAGAAAAACAACCGTGGATAAAAAAGTGAGTTGTCCTCTTCTTGATTTAAAGCCATCTTAAAAACCTATAAACAAAAATATCGAGGCCTTGGTACTTAGCCTATTATTCGCATATTTCATGGGTCATGTTTTACGAAAATTTGCCAAGGTTATGGGCTAGGAGTCCGTCTTATGAGTTAACGATTATTTTAAGGGCACGAGTTCAAATTTTGAATAGCAGCAACAACCACAGCCACCGCTACACTAAGACTCATATCCTGACAATGTTCAAGAGCAGCCAATTTTTGATTGAACTTATCTTCGAAATTCGTTTTGAAAGACTTTTGAGCAGCTTTCTAATAACATCAACAACTAAAGATGGTACCTGCGATAACTGGGACGCGTGTATCAAGTCTACCCTGGTTTTCAAGTCCCTTCTTGGATCCTGTTAAGCACTTGTATATCCCCACCATCTATAGAAGTCACTAAGAGGTATCTCCTAGACCTGCTTTCAGATAATAATCTCTTTCTTGCTTTGTCATTTGCTGTAGAGTACTCTATAATTCCTAGCCCTAACCATTGACTGTCTTCAACGTGCTTAATATTACCGAATTTAACATAGTTTTTTGTCTGAAATTGCAGAAGAAAAACGACAACTTTTATTTTCGAACAAGACATGTTTCGGATTACTCAATCCATCTTCAGTTAATGAGAAATTAAAATAAAAACGTTGAATTTATTACAAAGCTAGGTAACAATAATAATTTAAAGAGGCAAAAGGGAAAAGATCTAAAAAACCTAATTACAATTAAAGTGTAAAAAACAAAGAAAAAACAAAGAAAAACAAAAAAAAAAACGCCGAAACTATTATACTAAAGTCAAATTATAATTATTTTTTGTCTAATTAGAAAAAGGCACCGAGAACATAACCAAGAAGGAAACGAATACTAGGTAGGTTTAACATTTTAAACTTGTCGTGTTGCATTCTATAACCGAAGTTTCTGTGATTCTATATTAATTCGATATTCTAACCCGATGCATATTGTCAAAGGCCCCCGATTTCATCTTTTGCGATATCGCCTGGGCTCCTAGGAATATTATTGTACACGCCTAGGAAGAAAAACATTTTCGGAGACTGAATTGTTCTTAAAACAATAGGAACAATAGACGATCCTGCCATTACAATGTCAAAAAGGTAATGAGCCTAAAGAAATTTTTCTTTATCATTTAGAGTCAATCGTAATGAGCCAGAAGAGACACAAGATAAACCTCCATTCAAACTTAGTCGGTAAGTTTCTTTGTTCTTTTTCTGTTTACCGTATACCCGAAAGGGGGACGTTTAATATTTGGGTAGTTGGAATGTGCGGCAAGAATGGGTGACTTTTTTCCTTGGTTTTACCTAAGAATGGGTATGCTTTTTTTAGTTTTTTTTTACCTGAGAATGAGTGCATTTTTTTTAAAAAGTTCACCTAAGAATGGGAAATTTTCTAATTAATTTTCTAATTAAGACAGATAAATGTTGTTGAAAATGCTAAAATCCGGATATTAATAGCCATTTTTGGTGGTTTTGTTGTAGTTCTAAAGTTGGTGCGAAAATCTCATCTACCTATCCTATGGATGGCTTTTCGTAAAATAAAATTACCCGAGGATGGGTCGAAAAAATTCTACTGTCCACGGAACCCTATCAAACTATGAAAGAGTGAACCCCGGGCGTGTATCATCTTATAAACGCTTAGCCTCGAAAAAACGTCTAAACGCTTAGCCTCGAAAAATTTATTTTATAATAATTCTACTTGAATTCTGCCTGTATGCTTAGTTACACACTTCTTTTTATAAGCAACCGCTCAATAAGCAACTAGGCCTGAACTGACCTTAACATTAAGCACCCTCCGCTGTACTGATGATATCCCTCCACTGTACTGATGATTCTCTCCATTGTACTGAATATCCTCCACTGTACTGATGATATCCCTCCACTGTACTGATGATATCCCTCCCCTGTACTGATGGTATCTCTCCACTGTACTGATGATATCCCTCCCCTGTACTGATGATATCCCTCCACTGTACTGATGATTTCCCTCCATTGTACTGATGATTTCCCTCCATTGTACTGAATATCCTCCACTGTACTGATGATTTCCCTCCATTGTTCTGAATATCCTCCACTGTACTGATGATATCTCTCCCCTGTACTGATGGTATCCCTCCACTGTACTGATGATATCCCTCCACTGTACTGAATATCCTCCACTTTACTGCACACCCTCCACTGTACTGATGATATCCCTCCACTGTACTGATGATATCCCTCCACCATACTGATGATATCCCTCCACCATACTGATGATATCCCTCCACTGTACTGAATATCTTCCACTTTACTGCACACCCTCCACTGTACTGATGATATCCCTCCACTGTACTGATGATATCCCTCCACCATACTGATGATATCCCTCCACCATACTGATGATATCCCTCCACTGTACTAAATATCTTCCACTTTACTCAACACCCTCCACTGTACTGATGATATCCCTCCACTGTACTGATGATATCCCTCCACCATACTGATGATATCCCTCCACCATACTGATGATATCCCTCCACTGTACTGAATATCCTCCACTTTACTGCACACCCTCCACTGTACTGATGATATCCCTCCACTGTACTGATGATATCCCTCCACCATACTGATGATATCCCTCCACCATACTGATGATATCCCTCCCCTGTACTGATGATATTCCTCCACTGTACTGATGGTACCACTCCACTGTACTGATGATATTCCTCCACTGTACTGATGGTATCTCTCCACTGTACTGATGATATTCCTCCACTGTACTGATGGTACCACTCCACTGTACTGATGATATTCCTCCACTGTACTGATGGTACCACTCCACTGTACTGATGATATCCCTCCACCATACTGAAGATCCTCCACTGTACTGATGATATCCCTCCACCGTACTGATGATATCCCTCCACTGTACTGAATATCCTCCACTTTACTGCACACCCTCCACTGTACTGCACATACATTATCCGGGGTGTTAATTCCTAGAACCTCATAGCACTACGCCGCTTATGTCTGATATAATATGCTATGTTATCATAATAACTTAATATAATCTTTGCTTCTAGGTTTGCAAATGTTGAAGCAAAAACACAAAGTCATCGGACTTGAGAATAATAAGAACTCTAGCTAGTTTAAGTTAAAGAACATCGCTTTTAGTTTTCAAGTTCAAGAGACAATTTTAACATAAAATGAATGAAAAACTTTACATTGCTTTTGCTTATATGTTTTATTAGACATATGTTTCTAAGTATTTTGTAAAAGAGAAAATTTATTCCTTTCATTTCTGTTCATTTCTTTTGTCTTCTAGTTTTACTACATATAAATGAAATTTCAGAAGGGAATTTTTACTTTTGAATTTTGAACCAAATTTGATGGAAAAATACTTTAATTCCCTCCTAGAGGCTGTTTAGGGGGTATCTGAATAACTATTTTTGAACAAAAAATAAGTTTTCAAAACCTCTGATTTGGCCAATTCTCGGCCATTTAGCAAGGCTATAGACTTGCCTTTTTGAGCGAATTTTTTTCGGCAAATTTTTCTTTTAAATTGGACCTATCTTCATATAAAAACACTTTGTTTACCTCCTAGAGGCTATTCAGGGGGTTTTTGGTTGGATATAGTAATTATTTTTTAAGAAAAAAATAAGTTTTCAAAACCTCTGATTTTGGCGGATTTTTGGCCATTTAGTGAGGCTATAGACTTGCCTTTTTGGCATTTTTTTGCGGCAAAATTCTCTTCTTAATTGGACCTAATTTGTTAAAAAAAAAAACAATTTGTTTGCCTCCTAGATGCTATTTAGCGGGTATTTGGTACGATTTAGTTATTGTTTTTGAAGAAAAAAATAAGTTTTCAAAACCCCTTATTTTGGCCGATTTTCGGCCATTTAGCAAGGCTATAGACTTGCATTTTTGGCGATTTTTTGAGGGATATTTTTTCCACTTAATTGGACCTAAATTGATAGAAAAACACTTTATTTACCCCCTAGAGCCTATTCAGGGGGTTTTTGGTAGGATTTAGTAATTTGTTTTTAAGAAAAAAACAAGTTTTCAAAACCCCTTGTTTTGGCCGATTTTCGGCTATTTAGCAAGGCTATAGACTTGCCTTTTGGCGATTTTTTGAGGGATATTTTTTCCACTTAATTGGACCTAAATTGATAGAAAAACACTTTAATTACCCCTAGAGGCTATTCAGGGGGTTTTGGTAGGATTTAGTAACTATTTTTCAAGAAAAAATAAGTTTTCAAAACCCTTATTTTGGCAGATTTTCGGCCATTTAGCAAGGCTATAGACTTGCCTTTTGGCGATTTTTGAGGGATATTTTTCCACTTAATTGGACCTAAATTGATAGAAAAACACTTTATTTACCCCTAGAGACTATTAAGGGGTTTTTGGTAGGATTTAGTAATTATTTTTAAGAAAAAATCAAGTTTTCAAAACCCTTATTTTGGCCGATTTTCGGCCATTTAGCAAGGCTATAGACTTGCATTTTTGGCGATTTTTGAGGATATTTTTCCACTTAATTGGACCTAAATTGATAGAAAAACACTTTATTTACCCCTAGAGGCTATTCAGGGGTTTTTGGTAGGATTTAGTAATTATTTTTAAGAAAAAAATAAGTTTTCAAAAACCCTTATTTTGGCAGATTTTCGGCCATTTAGCAAGGCTATAGACTTGCCTTTTTTGCGATTTTTTGAGGAATATTTTTTCCACTTAATTGGACCTAAATTGATAGAAAGACACTTTATTTACCCCCCTAGAGACTATTCAGGGGGTTTTTGGTAGGATTTAGTAACTATTTTTTAAGAAAAAATCAAGTTTTCAAAACCCCTTATTTTGGCCGATTTGCAGCCATTTAGCAAGGCTATAGACTTGCATTTTTGGCGATTTTTTGAGGGATATTTTTTCCACTTAATTGGACCTAAATTGATAGAAAGACACTTTATTTACCCCCTACAGGCTATTCAGGGGGGTTTTGGTAGGATTTAGTAACTATTTTTCAAGAAAAAAATAAGTTTTCAAAACCCCTTATTTTGGCAGATTTTCGGCCATTTAGCAAGGCTATAGACTTGCCTTTTTGGCGATTTTTTGAGGGATATTTTTTCCACTTAATTGGACCTAAATTGATAGAAAAACACTTTATTTACCCCCTAGAGGCTATTCAGGGGGTTTTTGGTAGGATTTAGTAATTATTTTTTAAGAAAAAAACAAGTTTTCAAAACCCCTTATTTTGGCCGATTTTCGGCCATTTAGCAAGGCTATAGACTTGCATTTTTGGCGATTTTTTGAGGGATATTTTTTCCACTTAATTGGACCTAAATTGATAAAAAAACACTTTATTGATCCACTACAGGCTATTAAGGGGGTTTTTGGTAGGATTTAGTAATTATTTTTTAAGAAAAAATCAAGTTTTCAAAACCCCTTACTTTGGCCGATTTTCGGCCATTTAGCAAGGCTATAGACTTGCATTTTTGGCGATTTTTTTAGGGATATGTTTTCCACTTAATTGGACCTAAATTGATAGAAAAACACTTTATTTACCCCCTAGAGGCTATTCAGGGGGTTTTGGTAGGATTTAGTAATTATTTTTCAAGAAAAAAATAAGTTTTCAAAAACCCTTATTTTGGCAGATTTTCGGCCATTTAGCAAGGCTATAGACTTGCCTTTTTGGCGATTTTTTGAGGAATATTTTTTCCACTTAATTGGACCTAAATTGATAGAAAAACACTTTATTTACCCCCCTTAGAGGCTATTCAGGGGGTTTTTGGTAGGATTTAGTAACTATTTTTTAAGAAAAAATCAAGTTTTCAAAACCCCTTATTTTGGCCGATTTGCAGCCATTTAGCAAGGCTATAGACTTGCATTTTTGGCGATTTTTTGAGGGATATTTTTTCCACTTAATTGGACCTAAATTGATAGAAAAACACTTTATTTACCCTCTAGAGGCTATTCAGGGGGTTTTTGGTAGGATTTAGTAATTATTTTTAAGAAAAAACAAGTTTTCAAAACCCTTATTTTGGCCGATTTTCGGCCATTTAGCAAGGCTATAGACTTGCCTTTTGGCGATTTTTGAGGGATATTTTTCCACTTAATTGGACCTAAATTGATAGAAAAACACTTTATTTACCCTCTAGAGGCTATTCAGGGGTTTTTGGTAGGATTTAGTAATTATTTTTAAGAAAAAACAAGTTTTCAAAACCCTTATTTTGGCCGATTTTCGGCCATTTAGCAAGGCTATAGACTTGCCTTTTGGCGATTTTTGAGGGATATTTTTCCACTTAATTGGACCTAAATTGATAGAAAAACACTTTATTTACCCCTAGAGGCTATTAAGGGGGTTTTTGGTAGGATTTAGTAATTATTTTTTAAGAAAAAATCAAGTTTTCAAAACCCCTTATTTTGGCCGATTTTCGGCCATTTAGCAAGGCTATAGACTTGCATTTTTGGCGATTTTTTGAGGGATATTTTTTCCACTTAATTGGACCTAAATTGATAGAAAAACACTTTATTTACCCCCTAGAGGCTATTCAGGGGGTTTTTGGTAGGATTTAGTAATTATTTTTTAAGAAAAAAACAAGTTTTCAAAACCCCTTATTTTGGCAGATTTTCGGCCATTTAGCAAGGCTATAGACTTGCCTTTTTGGCGATTTTTTGAGGGATATTTTTTCCACTTAATTGGACCGAAATTGATAGAAAAACACTTTATTTACCCTCTAGAGGCTATTCAGGGGGTTTTTGGTAGGATTTAGTAATTATTTTTTAAGAAAAAAACAAGTTTTCAAAACCCCTTATTTTGGCCGATTTTCGGCCATTTAGCAAGGCTATAGACTTGCATTTTTGGCGATTTTTTGAGGGATATTTTTTCCATTTAATTGGACCTAAATTGATAGAAAAACACTTTATTTACCCCCTAGAGGCTATTCAGGGGGTTTTTGGTAGGATTTAGTAATTATTTTTTAAGAAAAAAACAAGTTTTCAAAACCCCTTATTTTGGCCGATTTTCGGCCATTTAGCAAGGCTATAGACTTGCATTTTTGGCGATTTTTTGAGGGATATTTTTTCCACTTAATTGGACCTAAATTGATTCAAAAACACTTTATTTACCCCCCTAGAGGCTATTCAGGGGGTTTTTGGTAGGATTTAGTAAATTGTTTTTAAGAAAAAAACAAGTTTTCAAAACCCCTTGTTTTGGCCGATTTTCGGCCATTTAGCAAGGCTATAGACTTGCATTTTTGGCGATTTTTTGAGGGATATTTTTTCCACTTAATTGGACCTAAATTGATAGAAAAACACTTTATTTACCCTCTAGAGGCTATTCAGGGGGGTTTTGGTAGGATTTAGTAACTATTTTTCATGGAAAAAATAAGTTTTCAAAACCCCTTATTTTGGCAGATTTTCGGCCATTTAGCAAGGCTATAGACTTGCCTTTTTGGCGATTTTTTGAGGGATATTTTTCCACTTAATTGGACCTAAATTGATAGAAAAACACTTTATTTACCCCCTAGAGGCTATTCAGGGGGTTTTTGGTAGGATTTAGTAATTATTTTTAAGAAAAAACAAGTTTTCAAAACCCTTATTTTGGCCGATTTTCGGCCATTTAGCAAGGCTATAGACTTGCATTTTGGCGATTTTTGAGGGATATTTTTCCACTTAATTGGACCTAAATTGATAGAAAAACACTTTATTTACCCCTAGAGGCTATTCAGGGGTTTTGGTAGGATTTAGTAATTATTTTTAAGAAAAAACAAGTTTTCAAAACCCTTATTTTGGCCGATTTTCGGCCATTTAGCAAGGCTATAGACTTGCATTTTGGCGATTTTTGAGGGATATTTTTCCACTTAATTGGACCTAAATTGATAGAAAAACACTTTATTTACCCCTAGAGGCTATTCAGGGGGTTTTGGTAGGATTTAGTAATTATTTTTCAAGAAAAAATAAGTTTTCAAAACCCTTATTTTGGCAGATTTTCGGCCATTTAGCAAGGCTATAGACTTGCCTTTTGGCGATTTTTGAGGGATATTTTTCCACTTAATTGGACCTAAATTGATAGAAAAACACTTTATTTACCCCTAGAGGCTATTCAGGGGTTTTTGGTAGGATTTAGTAATTATTTTTAAGAAAAATCAAGTTTTCAAAACCCTTATTTTGGCCGATTTTCGGCCATTTAGCAAGGCTATAGACTTGCATTTTGGCGATTTTTGAGGGATATTTTTCCACTTAATTGGACCTAAATTGATAGAAAAACACTTTATTTACCCTCTAGAGGCTATTCAGGGGTTTTGGTAGGATTTAGTAATTATTTTTAAGAAAAAATAAGTTTTCAAAACCCCTTATTTTGGCAGATTTTCGGCCATTTAGCAAGGCTATAGACTTGCCTTTTTGGCGATTTTTTGAGGGATATTTTTTCCACTTAATTGGACCTAAATTGATAGAAAAACACTTTATTTACCCCCTAGAGGCTATTCAGGGGGTTTTTGGTAGGATTTAGTAATTATTTTTTAAGAAAAAATCAAGTTTTCAAAACCCCTTATTTTGGCCGATTTTCGGCCATTTAGCAAGGCTATAGACTTGCATTTTTGGCGATTTTTTGAGGGATATTTTTTCCATTTAATTGGACCTAAATTGATAGAAAAACACTTTATTTACCCCTAGAGGCTATTCAGGGGTTTTTGGTAGGATTTAGTAATTATTTTTAAGAAAAAACAAGTTTTCAAAACCCTTATTTTGGCCGATTTTCGGCCATTTAGCAAGGCTATAGACTTGCATTTTGGCGATTTTTGAGGATATTTTTCCACTTAATTGGACCTAAATTGATAGAAAAACACTTTATTTACCCCCTAGAGGCTATTCAGGGGTTTTTGGTAGGATTTAGTGATTATTTTGGAGAAAAAATAAGTTTTCAAAACCCTTATTTTGGCCGATTTTCGGCCATTTAGCAAGGCTATAGACTTGCCTTTTGGCGATTTTTGAGGGATATTTTTCCACTTAATTGGACCTAAATTGATAGAAAAACACTTTATTTACCCTCTAGAGGCTATTCAGGGGGTTTTGGTAGGATTTAGTGATTATTTTTGGAGAAAAAAATAAGTTTTCAAAACCCTTATTTTGGCCGATTTTCGGCCATTTGGCAAGGCTATAGACTTGCCTTTTTGGCGATTTTTTGAAGGATATTTTTTCTTCTTAATTGGACCTAATTTGATAGAAAAACACTTTATTTACCCCCTAGAGGCTATTCAGGGGGTATTTGGTAGGATTTAGTGATTATTTTTGAAGAAAAAAATAAGTTTTCAAAACCACTTATTTTGGACGATTTTTGGCCATTTGGCAAGGCTATAGACTTGCCTTTTTGGCGATTTTTGAGGAATATTTTTCTACTTAATTGGACCTTATTTGATAGAAAAATACTTTATTTACCCACTAGAGGCTATTCAGGGGTATTTGGAAGGATTTAGTGATTATTTTTGGAGAAAAAAATAAGTTTTCAAAACCCCTTATTTTGGCCGATTTTCGGCCATTTGGCAAGGCTATAGACTTGCCTTTTTGGCGATTTTTGAGGGATATTTTTCCACTTAATTGGACCTAATTTGATAGAAAAACACTTTATTTACCCCCTAGAGGCTATTCAGGGGGTATTTGGTAGGATTTAGTGATTATTTTTGAAGAGAAAAAAAAGTTTCCAAAACCCCTTATTTTGGCCGATTTTCGGCCATTTGGCAAGGCTATAGACTTGCCTTTTTGGCGATTTTTTGAGGAATATTTTTCCACTTAATTGGACCTAATTTGATAGAAAAACACTTTATTTACCCCCTAGAGGCTATTTAAGGGGTATTTGGTAGGATTTAGTGATTATTTTTGGAGAAAAAAATAAGTTTTCAAAACCCCTTATTTTGGCCGATTTTCGGCCATTTGGCAAGGCTATAGACTTACCTTTTTGGCGATTTTTTGAAGAATATTTTTTCTTCTTAATTGGACCTAATTTGATAGAAAAACACTTTATTTACCCCCTAGAGGCTATTTAGGGGTATTTGGTAGAATTTAGTGATTATTTTTAAGAAAAAATAAGTTTTCAAAACCCCTTATTTTGGCCGATTTTCGGCCATTTGGCAAGGCTATAGACTTGCCTTTTTGGCGATTTTTTGAGGGATATTTTTCCTCTTAATTGGACCTAATTTGATAGAAAAACACTTTATTTACCCCCCTAGAGACTATTCAGGGGGTATTTGGTAGGATTTAGTGATTATTTTTGGAGAAAAAATAAGTTTTCAAAACCCTTATTTTGGCAGATTTTCGGCCATTTAGCAAGGCTATAGACTTGCCTTTTTGGCGATTTTTGAGGGATATTTTTCCACTTAATTGGACCTAATTTGATAGAAAAACACTTTATTTACCCCCTAGAGGCTATTTAGGGGTATTTGGTAGGATTTAGTGATTATTTTTAAGAAAAAATAAGTTTTCAAAACCCTTATTTTGGCCGATTTTCGGCCATTTGGCAAGGCTATAGACTTGCCTTTTTGGCGATTTTTGAGGGATATTTTTCCACTTAATTGGACCTAATTTGATAGAAAAACACTTTATTTACCCTCTAGAGGCTATTCAGGGGGTTTTTGGTAGGATTTAGTAATTATTTTTTAAGAAAAAAACAAGTTTTCAAAACCCCTTATTTTGGCAGATTTTCGGCCATTTAGCAAGGCTATAGACTTGCCATTTGGCGATTTTTTGAGGAATATTTTTTCCACTTAATTGGACCGAAATTGATAGAAAAACACTTTATTTACCCTCTAGAGGCTATTCAGGGGGTTTTTGGTAGGATTTAGTAATTATTTTTTAAGAAAAAAACAAGTTTTCAAAACCCCTTATTTTGGCCGATTTTCGGCCATTTAGCAAGGCTATAGACTTGCATTTTGGCGATTTTTGAGGGATATTTTTCCATTTAATTGGACCTAAATTGATAGAAAAACACTTTATTTACCCCCTAGAGGCTATTCAGGGGTTTTTGGTAGGATTTAGTAATTATTTTTAAGAAAAAACAAGTTTTCAAAACCCTTATTTTGGCCGATTTTCGGCCATTTAGCAAGGCTATAGACTTGCATTTTGGCGATTTTTGAGGGATATTTTTCCACTTAATTGGACCTAAATTGATAGAAAAACACTTTATTTACCCCCTAGAGGCTATTCAGGGGTTTTTGGTAGGATTTAGTAATTATTTTTAAGAAAAAATAAGTTTTCAAAACCCTTATTTTGGCCGATTTTCGGCCATTTAGCAAGGCTATAGACTTGCCTTTTGGCGATTTTTGAGGGATATTTTTCCACTTAATTGGACCTAAATTGATAGAAAAACACTTTATTTACCCTCTAGAGGCTATTCAGGGGTTTTGGTAGGATTTAGTAATTATTTTTATGAAAAAAATAAGTTTTCAAAACCCTTATTTTGGCAGATTTTCGGCCATTTAGCAAGGCTATAGACTTGCCTTTTGGCGATTTTTGAGGGATATTTTTCCACTTAATTGGACCTAAATTGATAGAAAAACACTTTATTTACCCCCTAGAGGCTATTTAAGGGGTATTTGGTAGGATTTAGTCATTATTTTTGAAGAAAAAAGTAAGTTTTCAAAACCCCTTATTTTGGCCGATTTTCGGCCATTTGGCAAGGCTATAGACTTGCCTTTTTGGCGATTTTTTAGGGATACTTTTCCTACTTAATTGGACCTAATTTGATAGAAAAACACTTTATTTACCCTCTAGAGGCTATTCAGGGGGTTTTGGTAGGATTTAGTAATTATTTTTGGCGAAAAAATAAGTTTTCAAAACCCCTTATTTTGGCCGATTTTCGGCCATTTGGCAAGGCTATAGACTTGCCTTTTTGGCGATTTTTTTAGGGATAGTTTTCCTACTTAATTGGACCTTATTTGATAGAAAAATACTTTATTTACCCCCTAGAGGCTATTTAAGGGGTATTTGGTAGGATTTAGTGATTATTTTTGAGAAAAAATAAGTTTTCAAAACCCCTTATTTTGGCCGATTTTCGGCCATTTGGCAAGGCTATAGACTTGCCTTTTGGCGATTTTTGAGGGATATTTTTCCACTTAATTGGACCTAAATTGATAGAAAAACACTTTATTTACCCTCTAGAGGCTATTCAGGGGGTTTTGGTAGGATTTAGTAATTATTTTTCAAGAAAAAATAAGTTTTCAAAACCCTTATTTTGGCAGATTTTCGGCCATTTAGCAAGGCTATAGACTTGCCTTTTGGCGATTTTTGAGGGATATTTTTCCACTTAATTGGACCTAAATTGATAGAAAAACACTTTATTTACCCCTAGAGGCTATTCAGGGGGTTTTGGTAGGATTTAGTGATTATTTTTGGAAAAAAATAAGTTTTCAAAACCCCTTATTTTGGCCGATTTTCGGCCATTTAGCAAGGCTATAGACTTGCCTTTTTGGCGATTTTTGAGGGATATTTTTCCACTTAATTGGACCTAAATTGATAGAAAAATACTTTATTTACCCTCTAGAGGCTATTCAGGGGTTTTTGGTAGGATTTAGTAATTATTTTTCAAGAAAAAATAAGTTTTCAAAACCCTTATTTTGGCCGATTTTCGGCCATTTAGCAAGGCTATAGACTTGCCTTTTGGCGATTTTTGAGGGATATTTTTCCACTTAATTGGACCTAAATTGATAGAAAAACACTTTATTTACCCCTAGAGGCTATTCAGGGGTATTTGGTAGGATTTAGTGATTATTTTTAAGAAAAAATAAGTTTTCAAAACCCTTATTTTGGCCGATTTTCGGCCATTTAGCAAGGCTATAGACTTGCATTTTGGCGATTTTTGAGGAATATTTTTCCACTTAATTGGACCTAAATTGATAGAAAAACACTTTATTTACCCCTAGAGGCTATTTAGGGGTATTTGGTAGGATTTAGTGATTATTTTTGAAGAAAAAATAAGTTTTCAAAACCCTTATTTTGGCCGATTTTCGGCCATTTGGCAAGGCTATAGACTTGCCTTTTTGGCGATTTTTTGAGGGATATTTTTTCTTCTTAATTGGACCTAATTTGATAGAAAAACACTTTATTTACCCCCTAGAGGCTATTCAGGGGTATTTGGTAGGATTTAGTAATTATTTTTAAGAAAAAATAAGTTTTCAAAACCCTTATTTTGGCCGATTTTCGGCCATTTAGCAAGGCTATAGACTTGCCTTTTTGGCGATTTTTTGAGGGATATTTTTCCACTTAATTGGACCTAAATTGATAGAAAAACACTTTATTTACCCCCTAGAGACTATTCAGGGGTATTTGGTAGGATTTAGTGATTATTTTTTAAGAAAAAAATAAGTTTTCAAAACCCCTTATTTTGGCCGATTTTCGGCCATTTGGCAAGGCTATAGACTTGCCTTTTGGCGATTTTTGAGGGATATTTTTCCACTTAATTGGACCTAAATTGATAGAAAAACACTTTATTTACCCTCTAGAGGCTATTCAGGGGTTTTGGTAGGATTTAGTAATTATTTTTGGAGAAAAAATAAGTTTTCAAAACCCTTATTTTGGCAGATTTTCGGCCATTTAGCAAGGCTATAGACTTGCCTTTTGGCGATTTTTGAGGGATATTTTTCCACTTAATTGGACCTAAATTGATAGAAAACACTTTATTTACCCCCTAGAGGCTATTCAGGGGGTTTTTGGTAGGATTTAGTAATTATTTTTAAGAAAAAATAAGTTTTCAAAACCCCTTATTTTGGCCGATTTTCGGCCATTTAGCAAGGCTATAGACTTGCATTTTTGGCGATTTTTTGAGGGATATTTTTTCCACTTAATTGGACCTAAATTGATAGAAAAACACTTTATTTACCCCCTAGAGGCTATTCAGGGGGTTTTGGTAGGATTTAGTAATTATTTTTCAAGAAAAAATAAGTTTTCAAAACCCTTATTTTGGCCGATTTTCGGCCATTTGGCAAGGCTATAGACTTGCCTTTTTGGCGATTTTTTGAGGGATATTTTTCCTCTTAATTGGACCTAATTTGATAGAAAAACACTTTATTTACCCCTAGAGACTATTCAGGGGGTATTTGGTAGGATTTAGTGATTATTTTTGAAGAAAAAAAAAGTTTTCAAAACCCCTTATTTTGGCCGATTTTCGGCCATTTGGCAAGGCTATAGACTTGCCTTTTTGGCGATTTTTGAGGAATATTTTTCCACTTAATTGGACCTAAATTGATAGAAAAACACTTTATTTACCCCATAGAGGCTATTCAGGGGGTTTTTGGTAGGATTTAGTAATTATTTTTTAAGAAAAAAAAAAGTTTTCAAAACCCCTTATTTTGGCCGATTTTCGGCCATTTAGCAAGGCTATAGACTTGCATTTTTGGCGATTTTTTGAGGGATATTTTTTCCATTTAATTGGACCTAAATTGATAGAAAAACACTTTATTTACCCCTAGAGGCTATTCAGGGGTTTTTGGTAGGATTTAGTAATTATTTTTAAGAAAAAACAAGTTTTCAAAACCCTTATTTTGGCCGATTTTCGGCCATTTAGCAAGGCTATAGACTTGCCTTTTTGGCGATTTTTTGAGGGATATTTTTTCCACTTAATTGGACCTAAATTGATAGAAAACACTTTATTTACCCCCTAGAGGCTATTCAGGGGTTTTTGGTAGGATTTAGTAATTATTTTTAAGAAAAAACAAGTTTTCAAAACCCCTTATTTTGGCCGATTTTCGGCCATTTAGCAAGGCTATAGACTTGCATTTTGGCGATTTTTTGAGGGATATTTTTTCCACTTAATTGGACCTAAATTGATAGAAAAACACTTTATTTACCCTCTAGAGGCTATTCAGGGGGTTTTTGGTAGGATTTAGTAATTATTTTTCAAGAAAAAATAAGTTTTCAAAACCCCTTATTTTGGCAGATTTTCGGCCATTTAGCAAGGCTATAGACTTGCCTTTTTGGCGATTTTTTGAGGGATATCTTTTCCACTTAATTGGACCTAAATTGATAGAAAAACACTTTATTTACCCCCTAGAGGCTATTCAGGGGGTTTTTGGTAGGATTTAGTAATTATTTTTAAGAAAAAAACAAGTTTTCAAAACCCCTTATTTTGGCCGATTTCCGGCCATTTAGCAAGGCTATAGACTTGCATTTTGGCGATTTTTTGAGGGATATTTTTTCCACTTAATTGGACCTAAATTGATAGAAAAACACTTTATTTACCCCCTAGAGGCTATTCAGGGGGGTTTTGGTAGGATTTAGTAATTATTTTTCAAGAAAAAATAAGTTTTCAAAAACCCTTATTTTTGCAGATTTTCGGCCATTTAGCAAGGCTATAGACTTGCCATTTGGCGATTTTTTGAGGAATATTTTTTCCACTTAATTGGACCTAAATTGATAGAAAAACATTTTATTTACCCCCTAGAGGCTATTCAGGGGGTTTTTGGTAGGATTTAGTAATTATTTTTAAGAAAAAAACAAGTTTTCAAAACCCCTTATTTTGGCCGATTTTCGGCCATTTAGCAAGGCTATAGACTTGCATTTTTGGCGATTTTTTGAGGGATATTTTTTCCACTTAATTGGACCTAAATTGATAGAAAAACACTTTATTTACCCCCTAGAGGCTATTCAGGGGTTTTTGGTAGGATTTAGTAATTGTTTTTAAGAAAAAAACAAGTTTTCAAAACCCCTTATTTTGGCCGATTTTCGGCCATTTAGCAAGGCTATAGACTTGCATTTTTGGCGATTTTTTGAGGGATATTTTTTCCACTTAATTGGACCTAAATTGATAGAAAAACACTTTATTTACCCTCTAGAGGCTATTCAGGGGGGTTTTGGTAGGATTTAGTAACTATTTTTCATGGAAAAAATAAGTTTTCAAAACCCCTTATTTTGGCAGATTTTCGGCCATTTAGCAAGGCTATAGACTTGCCTTTTTGGCGATTTTTTGAGGGATATTTTTTCCACTTAATTGGACCTAAATTGATACAAAAACACTTTATTTACCCTCTAGAGGCTATTCAGGGGGTTTTTGGTAGGATTTAGTAACTATTTTTCAAGAAAAAAATAAGTTTTCAAAACCCCTTTTTTTGGCAGATTTTCGGCCATTTAGCAAGGCTATAGACTTGCCTTTTTGGCGATTTTTTGAGGGATATTTTTTCCACTTAATTGGACCTAAATTGATAGAAAAACACTTTATTTACCCTCTAGAGGCTATTCAGGGGGTTTTTGGTAGGATTTAGTAATTATTTTTTAAGAAAAAATAAGTTTTCAAAACCCTTATTTTGGCAGATTTTCGGCCATTTAGCAAGGCTATAGACTTGCCTTTTGGCGATTTTTGAGGGATATTTTTCCACTTAATTGGACCTAAATTGATAGAAAAACACTTTATTTACCCCCTAGAGGCTATTCAGGGGTTTTGGTAGGATTTAGTAATTGTTTTTAAGAAAAAACAAGTTTTCAAAACCCTTATTTTGGCCGATTTTCGGCCATTTAGCAAGGCTATAGACTTGCATTTTGGCGATTTTTGAGGGATATTTTTCCACTTAATTGGACCTAAATTGATAGAAAAACACTTTATTTACCCCTAGAGGCTATTCAGGGGTTTTGGTAGGATTTAGTAATTATTTTTCAAGAAAAAATAAGTTTTCAAAACCCTTATTTTGGCCGATTTTCGGCCATTTAGCAAGGCTATAGACTTGCCTTTTGGCGATTTTTGAGGGATATTTTTCCACTTAATTGGACCTAAATTGATAGAAAAACACTTTATTTACCCCCTAGAGGCTATTCAGGGGTTTTTGGTAGGATTTAGTAATTATTTTTTAAAAAAAAATTAGTTTTCAAAACCCTTTATTTTGGCCGATTTTCGGCCATTTAGCAAGGCTATAGACTTGCCTTTTGGCGATTTTTGAGGGATATTTTTCCACTTAATTGGACCTAAATTGATAGAAAAACACTTTATTTACCCTCTAGAGGCTAGAGGCTATTTTGGCAGAGGGGGCTATTTGGTAGGATTTAGTAATTATTTTTTTAACCCCTAAGAAAAAAATTTGTTTTAGTTTTCAAAACCCTTATTTTGGCCGATTTTCGGCCATTTAGCAAGGCTATAGACTTGCCTTTTGGCGATTTTTGAGGAATATTTTTCCACTTAATTGGACCTAAATTGATAGAAAAACACTTTATTTACCCCTAGAGGCTATTCAGGGGTTTTTGGTAGGATTTAGTAATTATTTTTAAGAAAAAACAAGTTTTCAAAACCCTTATTTTGGCCGATTTTCGGCCATTTAGCAAGGCTATAGACTTGCCTTTTTGGCGATTTTTTGAGGGATATTTTTCCACTTAATTGGACCTAAATTGATAGAAAAACACTTTATTTACCCCCTAGAGGCTATTCAGGGGTTTTTGGTAGGATTTAGTAATTATTTTTCAAGAAAAAATTAGTTTTCAAAACCCTTATTTTGGCCGATTTTCGGCCATTTAGCAAGGCTATAGACTTGCCTTTTGGCGATTTTTGAGGGATATTTTTCCACTTAATTGGACCTAAATTGATAGAAAAACACTTTATTTACCCCTAGAGGCTATTCAGGGGTTTTTGGTAGGATTTAGTAATTATTTTTCAAGAAAAAATTAGTTTTCAAAACCCTTATTTTGGCCGATTTTCGGCCATTTAGCAAGGCTATAGACTTGCCTTTTGGCGATTTTTGAGGGATATTTTTCCACTTAATTGGACCTAAATTGATAGAAAAACACTTTATTTACCCCTAGAGGCTATTCAGGGGTTTTTGGTAGGATTTAGTAATTATTTTTCAAGAAAAAATTAGTTTTCAAAACCCCTTATTTTGGCCGATTTCCGGCCATTTAGCAAGGCTATAGACTTGCCTTTTTGGCGATTTTTGAGGGATATTTTTCCACTTAATTGGACCTAAATTGATAGAAAAACACTTTATTTACCCCTAGAGGCTATTCAGGGGTTTTTGGTAGGATTTAGTAATTATTTTTAAGAAAAAATTAGTTTTCAAAACCCTTATTTTGGCCGATTTTCGGCCATTTAGCAAGGCTATAGACTTGCCTTTTTGGCGATTTTTGAGGGATATTTTTCCACTTAATTGGACCTAAATTGATAGAAAAACACTTTATTTACCCCTAGAGGCTATTCAGGGGTTTTGGTAGGATTTAGTAATTATTTTTGAAGACAAAAATTAGTTTTCAAAACCCTTTATTTTGGCCGATTTTCGGCCATTTAACAAGGCTATAGACTTGCCTTTTTGGCGATTTTTTGAGGGAAAATTTTTCCACTTAATTGGACCTAAATTGATAGAAGAACACTTTATTTACCCCCTAGAGGCTATTCAGGGGGTTTTTGGTAGGATTTAGTAATTATTTTTAAGAAAAAACAAGTTTTCAAAACCCCTTATTTTGGCCGATTTTCGGCCATTTAGCAAGGCTATAGACTTGCCTTTTGGCGATTTTTTGAGGGATATTTTTCCACTTAATTGGACCTAAATTGATAGAAAAACACTTTATTTACCCCCTAGAGGCTATTCAGGGGGTTTTTGGTAGGATTTAGTAATTATTTTTTAAGAAAAAAACAAGTTTTCAAAACCCCTTATTTTGGCCGATTTTCGGCCATTTAGCAAGGCTATAGACTTGCATTTTTGGCGATTTTTTGAGGGATATTTTTTCCACTTAATTGGACCTAAATTGATAGAAAAACACTTTATTTACCCCCCTAGAGGCTATTCAGGGGGTTTTTGGTAGGATTTAGTAATTATTTTTAAGAAAAAACAAGTTTTCAAAACCCTTATTTTGGCCGATTTTCGGCCATTTAGCAAGGCTATAGACTTGCATTTTTGGCGATTTTTGAGGGATATTTTTCCACTTAATTGGACCTAAATTGATAGAAAAACACTTTATTTACCCCTAGAGGCTATTCAGGGGGTTTTTGGTGGATTTAGTAATTATTTTTTAAGAAAAAAACAAGTTTTCAAAACCCCTTATTTTGGCCGATTTTCGGCCATTTAGCAAGGCTATAGACTTGCATTTTTGGCGATTTTTTGAGGGATATTTTTTCCACTTAATTGGACCTAAATTGATACAAAAACACTTTATTTACCCCCCTAGAGGCTATTCAGGGGTTTTTGGTAGGATTTAGTAAATTGTTTTTAAGAAAAAAACAAGTTTTCAAAACCCCTTGTTTTGGCCGATTTTCGGCCATTTAGCAAGGCTATAGACTTGCATTTTTGGCGATTTTTTGAGGGATATTTTTTCCACTTAATTGGACCTAAATTGATAGAAAAACACTTTATTTACCCTCTAGAGGCTATTCAGGGGGGTTTTGGTAGGATTTAGTAACTATTTTTCAAGAAAAAAATAAGTTTTCAAAACCCCTTATTTTGGCAGATTTTCGGCCATTTAGCAAGGCTATAGACTTGCCTTTTTGGCGATTTTTTGAGGGATATTTTTTCCACTTAATTGGACCTAAATTGATAGAAAAACACTTTATTTACCCCCTAGAGGCTATTCAGGGGTTTTGGTAGGATTTAGTAATTATTTTTAAGAAAAAATCAGTTTTCAAAACCCTTATTTTGGCAGATTTTCGGCCATTTAGCAAGGCTATAGACTTGCCTTTTGGCGATTTTTGAGGAATATTTTTCCACTTAATTGGACCTAAATTGATAGAAAAACACTTTATTTACCCCTAGAGGCTATTCAGGGGTTTTGGTAGGATTTAGTAATTATTTTTAAGAAAAAAACAAGTTTTCAAAACCCCTTATTTTGGCCGATTTTCGGCCATTTAGCAAGGCTATAGACTTGCCATTTGGCGATTTTTTGAGGAATATTTTTTCCACTTAATTGGACCTAAATTGATAGAAAAACACTTTATTTACCCCCTAGAGGCTATTCAGGGGGTTTTTGGTAGGATTTAGTAATTATTTTTTAAGAAAAAAACAAGTTTTCAAAACCCCTTATTTTGGCCGATTTTCGGCCATTTAGCAAGGCTATAGACTTGCCTTTTTGGCGATTTTTTGAGGGATATTTTTTCCACTTAATTGGACCTAAATTGATAGAAAAACACTTTATTTACCCCTAGAGGCTATTCAGGGGTATTTGGTAGGATTTAGTAATTATTTTTAAGAAAAAATTAGTTTTCAAAACCCTTATTTTGGCCGATTTTCGGCCATTTAGCAAGGCTATAGACTTGCCTTTTGGCGATTTTTGAGGATATTTTTCCACTTAATTGGACCTAAATTGATAGAAAAACACTTTATTTACCCCCTAGAGGCTATTCAGGGGTTTTTGGTAGGATTTAGTAATTATTTTTAAGAAAAAACAAGTTTTCAAAACCCTTATTTTGGCCGATTTTCGGCCATTTAGCAAGGCTATAGACTTGCCTTTTGGCGATTTTTGAGGATATTTTTCCACTTAATTGGACCTAAATTGATAGAAAAACACTTTATTTACCCCTAGAGGCTATTCAGGGGTTTTGGTAGGATTTAGTAATTAGTTTTCAAGAAAAAATTAGTTTTCAAAACCCTTTATTTTGGCCGATTTTCGGCCATTTAGCAAGGCTATAGACTTGCCTTTTTGGCGATTTTTTGAGGGATATTTTTCCACTTAATTGGACCTAAATTGATAGAAAAACACTTTATTTACCCCCTAGAGGCTATTAAGGGGTATTTGGTAGGATTTAGTTATTATTTTTGAAGACAAAAATTAGTTTTCAAAACCCTTATTTTGGCCGATTTTCGGCCATTTAGCAAGGCTATAGACTTGCCTTTTGGCGATTTTTGAGGATATTTTTCCACTTAATTGGACCTAAATTGATAGAAAAACACTTTATTTACCCCTAGAGGCTATTCAGGGGTTTTTGGTAGGATTTAGTAATTATTTTTCAAGAAAAAATTAGTTTTCAAAACCCTTATTTTGGCCGATTTTCGGCCATTTAGCAAGGCTATAGACTTGCCTTTTGGCGATTTTTGAGGGATATTTTTCCACTTAATTGGACCTAAATTGATAGAAAAACACTTTATTTACCCCCTAGAGGCTATTCAGGGGTATTTGGTAGGATTTAGTAATTATTTTTCAAGAAAAAAATTAGTTTTCAAAACCCTTATTTTGGCCTATTTTCGGCCATTTAGCAAGGCTATAGACTTGCCTTTTGGCGATTTTTGAGGGATATTTTTCCACTTAATTGGACCTAAATTGATAGAAAAACACTTTATTTACCCCTAGAGGCTATTCAGGGGTTTTGGTAGGATTTAGTAATTATTTTTCAAGACAAAAATTAGTTTTCAAAACCCTTTATTTTGGCCGATTTTCGGCCATTTAGCAAGGCTATAGACTTGCCTTTTGGCGATTTTTGAGGGATATTTTTCCACTTAATTGGACCTAAATTGATAGAAAACACTTTATTTACCCCTAGAGGCTATTCAGGGGTTTTGGTAGGATTTAGTAATTATTTTTAAGAAAAAACAAGTTTTCAAAACCCTTATTTTGGCCGATTTTCGGCCATTTAGCAAGGCTATAGACTTGCCTTTTGGCGATTTTTGAGGGATATTTTTCCACTTAATTGGACCTAAATTGATAGAAAAACACTTTATTTACCCCTAGAGGCTATTCAGGGGTTTTGGTAGGATTTAGTAATTATTTTTAAGAAAAAACAAGTTTTCAAAACCCTTATTTTGGCCGATTTTCGGCCATTTAGCAAGGCTATAGACTTGCCTTTTGGCGATTTTTGAGGAATATTTTTCCACTTAATTGGACCTAAATTGATAGAAAAACACTTTATTTACCCCTAGAGGCTATTCAGGGGTTTTTGGTAGGATTTAGTAATTATTTTTTAAGAAAAAAACAAGTTTTCAAAACCCCTTATTTTGGCCGATTTTCGGCCATTTAGCAAGGCTATAGACTTGTTTTTTTGGCGATTTTTTGAGAGATATTTTTTCCACTTAATTGGACCTAAATTGATAGAAAAACACTTTATTTACCCCCTAGAGGCTATGCAGGGGGGTTTTGGTAGGATTTAGTAATTAGTTTTCAAGAAAAAATAAGTTTTCAAAACCCTTTATTTTGGCCGATTTTCGGCCATTTAGCAAGGCTATAGACTTGCCTTTTTGGCGATTTTTTGAGGGATATTTTTCCACTTAATTGGACCTAAATTGATAGAAAAACACTTTATTTACCCCCTAGAGGCTATTCAGGGGTTTTTGGTAGGATTTAGTAATTAGTTTTCAAGAAAAAAATTATCTTTCAAAACCCCTTATTTTGGCCTATTTCTGGCCATTTAGCAAGGCTATAGACTTGCCTTTTTGGCGATTTTTTGAGGGATATTTTTTCCACTTAATTGCACCTAAATTGATAGAAAAACACTTAATTTAACCCCTAGATGCTATTAAGTGGGTATTTGGTAGGATTTAGTTATTATTTTTGAAGACAAAAATTAGTTTTCAAAACCCTTTATTTTGGCCGATTTTCGGCCATTTAGCAAGGCTATAGACTTGCCTTTTTGGCGATTTTTTGAGGGATATTTTTTCCACTTTATTGGACCTATATTGATAGAAAAACACTTTATTCACCCCCTAGAGGCTATTCAGGGGGTTTTTGGTAGGACTTAGTAATTATTGTTCAAGAAAATTATTAGTTTTCAAAGCCCCTTATTTTGTCCGATTTTCGGCCATTTCGCAAGGCTATAGACTTGCCTTTTTGGCGATTTTTTGAGGGATATTTTTCCACTTAATTGGACCTAAATTGATAGAAAAACACTTTATTTTCCCCCTAGAGGCTATTCAGGGGGTTTTTGGTAGGATTTAATAATTATTTTTTAGGAAAAAAACAAGTTTTCAAGACCCCTTATTTTGGCCGATTTTCGGCCATTTAGCAAGGCTATAGACTTGCATTTTGGCGATTTTTGAGGATATTTTTCCACTTAATTGGACCTAAATTGATAGAAAAACACTTTATTTACCCCTAGAGGCTATTAAGGGGTTTTTGGTAGGATTTAGTAATTATTTTTAAGAAAAAAAACAAGTTTTCAAAACCCTTTATTTTGGCCGATTTTCGGCCATTTAGCAAGGCTATAGACTTGCATTTTGGAGATTTTTGAGGGATATTTTTCCACTTAATTGGACCTAAATTGATAGAAAAACACTTTATTTACCCCTAGGGCTATTCAGGGGGTTTTGGTAGGATTTAGTAATTATTTTTCAAGAAAAAATAAGTTTTCAAAACCCTTATTTTGGCAGATTTTCGGCCATTTAGCAAGGCTATAGACTTGCATTTTGGCGATTTTTGAGGATATTTTTCCACTTAATTGGACTTAAATCGATAGAAAAACACTTTATTTACCCCCTAGAGGCTATTCAGGGGGTTTTGGTAGTATTTAGTAATTAGTTTTCAAGAAAAAAATTAGTTTTCTAAACCCCTTATTTTGGCCTATTTTCTGCCATTTAGCAAGGCTATGGACTTGCATTTTTGGCGTTTTTTTTGAGGAATATTTTTTCCACTTAATTGGACCTAATTTGATAGAAAAACATTTTATTTACCCCCTAGATGCTATTTAGCGGGTATTTGGTAGGATTTAGTTATTATTTTTGAAGAAAAAAAAAGTTTTCAAAACCCCTTATTTTGGCCGACTTTTGGCCGTTTAGCAAGGCTATAGACTTGCTCTTTTGGCCATTTTTTGCGGCAAATTTTTCTTCTTAATTGGACCTAATTTGATAGAAAAACAATCTGTTAACCTCCTAAAGGCTATTCAGGGGATTTTTGGTAGGATTTAGTAAATATTTTTGAAGAAAAAAAAGAGTTTTCAAAACCACTTATTTTGGCTGTTTTTTGGCCATTTAGCAAGGCTATAGACTGGCTTTTTTGGCGATTTTTTTGCGGCAAATTTTTCTTCTTAATTTGTCCCAATTTGATAGAAAAACACTTTGTTAACCTCCTAAAGGCTATTCAAGGGGTATTTGGTAGGATATACCTAACTATTATGTAACTATTAAAGAAATAATGAACAAAACGCAATGTTCGCTTCAGCAGGACACAAAGAAAAACTTCAGAAGTAAAACTGAAAACCTTCACAAAATAAAGAAATATCTACGTCATTTAAAGTAAGATGTCTTTTTATTATTTGTCTAAATAATGAAAACTTTTTGGTTTTATAACAATAATATTCAATTGTCAGTTAAAATATTAGTCAGTTTCACTACAGCGATGATTTAGGCCTTGTCTAAACGACCAAACATTGTTTGTCAGATATTTTTAAGAAGGTCCTGGCAAAACAATGTTTGATCGTTCTGCCAGGGCCAACCATCTATAAGTAAGGCCCTGGCCAAACAATCAAACATTTTTGGTCAAATGAATGAGATTAGCTTTACAAGAAATGTTTGACCGTTTGGCCACGTTGCAAAACATTCCTTGAGAAGCAGGATTCTTACGGGAATGTTTTCGAAAAACTTGAAAAACATCTGATGTTTGTATCAAACGAAATATGTTTGACGAGCAATGTTTTGCGATGTGGTCAAACGTTGAAACATGTTTTTTTAAAGGAAAACCTAAAATGTTTGACAAACAATGTTTGATCCTTTGGCCGAGACCTTAGTTTTCGAGGAATAGAGGCTTCCATGAGACATGGCGGTCGTTCCTGTCAGGCCTTTGTTTTTACTAAGGATTTTTAAAGGGGTTTCTGGGAATAATTTCCTTAGTTACGGGAATTCAACGCACTCATCTTGGTCGTCCTTAGGCCCTTGCCAAACGATCAAATATTGTTGATCCAACATTTGAGATTTGCTTGTCAAGCAAAATGTTTAACCGTTTGGCCTTGCGAAAAACATTGCTCGTCCGAAATTTTTTGCTTGTGTCAAGGAAAAAAAGGTTTTTGAACTTTTCTCAAAACAACACGCCACAAAGTTTTTTACTTTTCCTTGTCAAGTAATGTTTTTGGACGTGGCCAAATGGTCAAACATTTGTTGTACGGCAAACTTAAAATGTTTGACCAACAGTGTTTGATCGTTCGGCCAGGGCCTTAGTACCAAGTAAACCATTCCCAGAAATTCCTTAAAAATCCTTGAAAAAAACATCGGACTCACAGAACAACTGCAACCTTTTGCGAAAGTCTCATTAATGTTTTACTGTACCTTCTTTCATCTAATATATTACAAAGAGATCTCTGGAATAATTTATTCTAACATGTTTAATATAGAAAATACTTTACAGAACAAAAACGTAATTTAGATTACAAGTTCAAATATTTGTAGTCCTTCTTATTTTCTTCTTATCGAAGCAAGTAATTACCTCCAAGTGAGCCTTCAAGACCCGCAGCCTCCTTTGAAAGATACCAACCTCTCTCTCAAGTTCGTTGGCATACTCCGGATGATCTGGGTCCAAGTCTTCTGTCCCTAAAAATGAACATAATATTGTAAACTTTCTTCCAAGACTTTGTAAATGTTCTTGTTAAATTAAGACGATTTTAGATTAAAAAGGTAGCACCAATATTCCCCAGTACAGTTCTGGGGCTTATACTTGACTTTCAGTGAAACTTGAAAACTCTCTGAGGGACATACTTTAATTTGGAAATGTACATGCGATGTTCAATGAATTCGAAAAACTTCAAATATCTTCAACCTTTGAGATACCAGAATGATGCAGTAATGTGATACATATAGAATGTAGTTAAGGCACTTGGGTTTTGGGTATGAAATTTATGCGCAAGAAAAGAACATGCTTTGCAATACAGTAGGAAATTGGCATGTTGACTAACGGAGTACGAAATTAACATGCTGACGAATACAATATGAAATGAACATGCTGACGAATACAGTATGAAATGAACATGCTGAAGAATACAGTATGAAATGAACATGCTGACGAATACAATGTGAAATGAACATGCTGACGAATACAGCATGAAATGAACATGCTGAAGAATACAGTATGAAATGAACATGCTGACGAAAACAATGTGAAATGAACATGCTGACGAATACAGCATGAAATGAACATGCTGATGAAGACAGTATGAAATGAACATGCTGAAGAATACAGTATGAAATGAACATGCTGAAGAATACAGTATGAAATGAACATGCTGAAGAATACAGTATGAAATGAACATGCTGAAGAATACAGTATGAAATGAACATGCTGACGAATGCCAAATGAAACAAACTTGCTGACGAATGCGATATGAAAGGAACAAGTTGAAGAACAACTGCTGGTGAATACAATTTGATATGAGATTTTATTTCGAAGCAAAAATGGGAGAATCAACACCAAAAGACAAAGAATCCTATTTTAAAGCAGAAAAAATATTAAAACTACCTTTAACCTTGTATTGTTCCTTATTGATCATCAGACGATTCATGGCTCTGTCGAGTTCTGTTTCAAGCTCAGATTTTTGCTGACTCAGCTCGGTGATTTTCTTTCGATGGTTTTCCAAGAGTTTTGAGTTGGGGCTCATGATTTTATTCTACAAAGGGAAAATTCAATATTTTTAAATGGTTTGTGAGTTGTTCTGGCGTTTTAATAGCCAGGTTAATATTTAAAGGATATTCGGCTTTCTCGATTCTAATCTCACTTAAGCGCTATTAGCAAGCTTAGTAAGCATTTTATGTGGGGAAATTTACTGGGAAGACTTGGATACGTGGAGCGCCATTCGACTATTTGGTGCGTGATTCTAATTCTGAATTGATCCCACTTTTTTTAAAGATCGATGGACTTAACAGAGTTAGTTCATTGGCTCATTTCAAGAGATAAGCGTTTTAGCTTTGGGCTTAGCAATCATCGTGAAAGATGCCAGTTGAGGGTGTCCCCCCGTCTGAGGGTAATCAGAGGGTTCAGTTGGTTTTGTTGGTATGTTATAAGCCTCCATACTTTTGTAAAGAGGTACGATCTTGCTCTGAATAATGATAATAATCATCTGAGCTAGGGTGTCGGGGTTGGGACTATTTACTTAAAAAGTAGACAACATTGTAGCTGGCTAAAACGCTGAAAGATTTTCCCAAGCAAATGTCTTCTGAAGAAAAGCTGCGTTTAAATGCCCTCTGTGATGCGGTCTCTATGCATTGTAAGTCTATAGTAGAAAACTTTATTTGAAAACTCTAAGCCATGATAATAAAGTTAAGGCACTTTGGTTCTACTTACATTCGATTTGTCTTTGTAAGATATTCTGCTTTCTATGTCTTCGATCTGATAGACTTTATATTCGAAATGTTCATCATCACTGCCTGGGTTGTCGATCCAGTATGACCGGTTAGATCTCCCCTTTTTTGACAAATCTGATAGGGAACGTCGACGAAATCCTAGAAATATAGAAAAGAAAATTAAAAGAATACCAACAAAATCAAAATATCAAATTTGAACAAAGCATTTTGGAATAGACCTTTTTACAAATAAAGGAATTATGCGGTAAAGAAATTATATACTGCACCCTTAATCAACCATAAATTATTTGAAAAGATATGTTGAATGTCAAAAAGAAGTGGATATTTCCAAATAAAAAGGCAATTTTCTTCCTTATGCTTTTTGCCACGATGGTCCGCAGGTGTACAACTGTACGCACTGGGACCAAAATAGGCAACACAGCCCTAATACAGCCGTCAGCAACAAATCAAGATTTTATATGCAATGATGGCTAGAGGCATGTGGGTTCGCTAACCTAAGGTTTGGCCTAACATAGTCACCAACTTACCTAGAAATCGCTTCTTCTTTCTTCGTCCCGATTCGCCCATTTCACATGCACTTTCAGCCCTGATACATTGCTCATTCCACCATCTGTTCGCATGCTTTCATAGCCACTACTATGTCCAGTAGAAAGCTCTATAAGTTATACCACAGGAAACATTAAGATCACAGTAAATCGAAAGAATATAAGGCTAATAATTATTAGTCTCATAGTTTCAAATCATTACTGGAACCTCTCATGTGCAAAGGTATTCGAAATTTTAGTTGGATAGACTCAGTCTAAGATACATACAATTGAAACAAAACTGATAAACTCCAGAAGGTTTTAAGGATACCAAGTACCAGAACATCCAACAAAAAGACAAGCATGTTAAACTAGAAATATTTATTTGCAAACGCTTTCCTGCATAACTTTTTCTGGTTAAAGATAGATTTTTCCAGACATTTATTATGGAGAGGGAACTAAAAGAAGCAAGTACGACTAATTTTTCGAACTTTTTTCTTTTAAAAATCAAGCTAAAAATTCAGTCAGGGGTTCTGGGTTCTAATGCAGTAATGAAGCTGATGTGGACCTGCAGCCTTCAATTAGATGTCTTATTACAATTCAAGATATCGAGAAGGAAATACTGAGGATGAAAACAAAGTACAATATACGTTTATCCTTACTTGATTTTGTTCTGAAAAATCCTCTGGATCGTGATGATACTCTTGACGAATCAGTGATATTTCCATCGCTTACGTAGCCACTTGATCTTGAACGACGCCTAAAACAAAAACGTAGTCTAGTAAGGAACAGATAAAAACAGAGAGTTCTTGTTTTCCGTGTTTTGTAGGGCAAAAAGGAGTACAGTGGCAGCCCTGATAAATAAGCTTAGACGCGTCACACAACTAAATACACCAGAGCCAGAAGCAATAGGTGCGTTGTTTTTAAACATTCTGAACTAGCCTACAGTTCTTCTCCAAAGCAAAGCTTCTGAAGGCTCCGGGTATAAACTGAATCAGCTTATTATAAATAAGAGATCGATGAGATAGGGAACGAAATTTCTTTGCTCAGTACGGAAGCAACAAAAGAATACCTATTAAGTTTATATAGAGTTAATATAGGGTTTGTGGAGTCTCCTCTTAAAAGCATAGTCACCAGCAAAATCACTAGCAGAGTTTCTTTTCTATTGGCTATGGCGCAAATTCAACGGTCAGGCTTAAGATTAAGACGCTGTTTACAAGGGAACGGATCCAAAAACGTCACGATAGGCTTTTGGTTCATATATGGGCACTGTGGATCCATTATTGTTTGGGAACATGATCATATCGTTTCAGTACGCTATGCAATCAGATCCATTTGAATTTGTTCCCGTGTGAACGCAATGAAACCGTATCCATATCGTACACGAAAAGGCACGACTCTTTTGGATCCGTATCCTTTTCTGTCGTGTAAAAGGGTTCTAAAAATTGAGAATAATTCAAAACTTCAACTTACCGGAAAAACCATTTTCGACGTGGCGATATAGGCGACTGGGTTGCAGCTTCTAATTCATCTTTAATTGATGCAACTGGACTGCCTTGAATGCTTTGTTGTGATAAGCTTGAATTATCGTTGCTTGCAATTCCACTACTCTCACTCAACTCACTACATTCACTGACCGAATGATAACTGTTTCCAACGCCATTTTGTTGCAGCCGCCGAATCTCCTGTTTGCTGGGTGATTTTGAAGTATTAGAATCCTTTAATTTGTCTTCGTTTTTCTTCATTTTGTCAAAGTTCTTCTGCTCAGGTTTTGGTGATTTTCCACCGAATTTTAGCTTCGTTTTCGGAGATTTTCCAACGATTTGTTTCGAGTCTTCCTCCATCTTTTTATTTTTCTTATTTTTCTTGTCTTTAGGCGAGCTACGAGTTTTTCCCAAAGAAGCCTTATCAGCAACGTTCTTAGATTTTTCGTCCTCTTCAAACACCGTCGACCATCGATAATGAATTTTAATTGGACTTCTCCTACGTCGTGCACCCCCGTCACAGAATGGACTTCCAGGCATACTTCCATATCTGTCTTCACTATCAGCATATGAAGCCATACTGACTGTCTCGGCTTTATCGTAACTACTATCTAACGAGGTGTGATCTGAAGCCGGGGGGCTTGAGCAACTTGCCTCAGTAGAAGGAATACTGCTGAAGCTTCCACGGCAAAGTTTAGTACTCGTTATATTTGCTTTACACGTTGGAATGTACTTTATCTGAGCGACTGCTGACGGAACACAAGACTCTTCGTTATCAATAAGTTCAGTTTGATCTCGCGTCGAGGTTTTCTCGGGGCTTACTGGCGACGTTGCTCTCTCGATCATTTTCTTAGCTACGAAATCTTTCAATATACTTCTAGTTTCTTCAGCGCTGAGTCTCTTCTCGGGCGATATCGACCGTTTAATTTGTATTGATTCAGCTTCAATATTCTTCTGTTTGATTTGATTATTATTATCAACAGCGTCAATTGTTCGTGTCATCAATGTCTGAAGCCTTCGTCTACGATTCTCAGTTTCGGGCGCCGACGAATAACCACTCGATTCCTTAGTCTTCGCCTTTCTATCCCTAGAGTTATCCGTCTCGCATTCCGACATATAACTGGCATCTACTTCATTGCGATCTCTTTGACGTAGATGATTCAAAGCGACCCCTTTGAGGAGTTTCTTTATCCGTTTTTCTGATTTTCTTAGTTCCTTCTCAGTAACAGGTCCCATATGAAGATACGAATAATCTTCTTCATCGGCTTCATGTTTGAAATAATCAACCTTTGAACGACTTCTTAGAATTATTTCCGTTAATATTCTTCGCTTCGTTTCGTCATTTAGGATAATTTTCCCTTGTTGTTCTCTTTTGTTAATCTCTGAACTCTGTTCGTCATTCACTATTTCATCTGATACTTCAGGAGTATCTTCCACGTAAACCTCAATAACATCTTCCTTAGAATCCCCTTGAGCACTATCTCTTTCATCCACACAATCTTCATTACCGTCTTCTTCCTTTGTCTCTTCCACCTTCACATCATCTTCAATCCCTTGCGCTTCCATCGTAACATTTTCTTCCTCTATTGATTCTTCGTTAGTATTTACATGCGATTTGCCTTCAACCTCTGATGTCTCCGCGTCAACAATCACTCTTTCGTCGTCTTTATCATTGGTTATCATATTATCATTCTCCGAGTCTACAGGAGTGCCTGAGACGACTGTCTCATGTATTCTCGGTCCGAAACGCGGCGAAGACGATCGCTCTCCGTCCTCACAATCCGACAAAATAAATCCGCTATTTGATACTACAGTTGGCTCAGAGTCTTCAGTTCTACGACTCCCGATTTCATCACAGTCCGATATGGTATCATCAATCTTCGCACAAACAGGTGATTGGGGTTTGGAATTGCTAACAACGATAGGCCCGAATCTAGGCGAGGATGGTCGATCATTATCATCACATTCAGAAATCAACAGCTCTCTGTTCAAGGCGGGTTTTGCTGTTTCAGACTTGATCGGTTTTACAGGCCTTCTTGGTCCAAATCGTGGAGACGACGGTCGATTATCGCAGTCGGACAACACAAATTCTTCGGCGGACAAACTTCCATTAACAGGCGGGCTTTCATTGTCAGTAAGCTCTTGGTCACTGATTCGGCCGTTTGGCCCAACATAGATAACAGTGTCGCAAGATTCTTCACCGGCACTCGATGTACAATCTGATGCGTTGGGCTCAAACTTGGGAGCAACATCAATGCCACAGGTTCGAATGGCCGGAGGTCGAGGTAATCGACGGCTGAGTCTACCGGCTTCATCACAGGAGCTGTCACCGCCGGATGAGCTGGCACTGCAGTACTGAAACAAAAAGAGAGCAAAACAAAAGTTAAGAAAGTGGTCTCCAGGATATAATGTGGCCTGCGTAGGGTCTATGAAAGCGGGCTGTTCGCAAATAAAAGACAGGAAGACTACAGTAGGCCGTCGGATGTCTGTCTGATCCTAGGAGAGCAGGATTTGAGTGCCGCAATGGCTACAGGGCTACTTGATTGCACAAGTTCGGAACTGCAGTGCAAGAGGCAGATTCTACAGGCCTGGGACTGCAAGAAGGCCGGCACGGCAGATTCATTAAGTGCAAAATATACTTTCTAGCCAATAGTTAAAAACAACGACGTTTAAGGTCCTATGACCAGACGATCCAACATTGTTCGTCAAACATAGGAAATTTGCTTGTCCAACAAAATGTTTGGTTGTTTGGCCACATCACAGAGCATTGTGCATCAAACATTTTCTACTTACGGCAAGCAGAAAATGTTTTGGAAGCTTTCAAAAACATTGCTAAGCAAGTTTATTCTTTTCGAAGTGGCCAAACGGTCAAACATTGTTTGTAAAGCAAATCTCAAATGTTTGACCAATTATGATTGATCGTTTGGCCATGGCCTATGCATAATCAATGTATTATAATCCTAACCAACCAGACAATTACCTTGTTTTTCCTCCGTCTTGATCGGCTGATCTTTGAAGCCATTTCTAAAGTAGCCAGTGTCTCAGTATGGCGATCTTCCTCAGGAGAAACATGGTTAATAATCGTTGTTCGACATGCTGGATTTCCAATAGAATCTTTTAGCAAACGGGCGATTTTACTGTCCCTAAAAAGTACATTGAAAATAAACAAAGACAAGGCTAGGATAAAAGAATAGCAAAGATTAGAGGATAAAGAAAACCGAAGGCCTTCGTCTACCTCTTTTTAAAATAGAAGAAACCTTAGTATAGACAAGTAGAGCAAGTGGATAAAACGAATTAAATTTTTTCCTTTATTCATTAGCCAATGCTATTTCATACAGTGTACTAAATGCTTTTAAGTATGCCCGAAAATGTTTCCGCTGTTTATCACAATTTTGAACTTGGATGTTATTTATTCTAGAAAAATTAAGAGAATTCCAATTTTCGAGGGTCCCTTCATAGCCCGACTCCTGACCTTAGACCCCGCAGGACATCCTCTCTTGACGGTACTGCTTGTAACAGCTATAAATCATAGAGTAGATAAATAACTCGTAGATTTAAGTTGCCACTCCAATACGACCACCTTATATCGACTAAGCAGTTCTGTATAGTCAAAAGGTTTTTTATCACAGCAGAAAAGCATAAGACATGTATTATTACTTGTAAGCAACTTGTTTTGTCCCATTCAGCATCGAGAGAATGATCTTGCCAAGAGCTATTTGTGATGGAGCAGAATGATAGACGCCATCTTTGAAAGCATCTTTAGGCCAAGCTGACAAGTCGATGAGATGAAGTCTAGAGCGTCCACCATGAACTAAAAATCGATAAGAAAATTCGAAACATCACTAAACTTGTAAATATTTTAAACTCTGATTAATTAGAATGCAAGAATAGTAATTAAAATAAATTGTTAAGTTGAAACTTTGAATAAATCGAAAACCACAGGAGTAATTACCTCCACCGCGACCAGTCTTGTCAATTCGATATTGGTAAACATGAAGTGTAAAAATCATGTGACTGCCTTGATGCTCTGATATATCGAGAGATTCTTTGGAGAAAGAAAATTATAAATATTAATAAACATTAATATTTAATAATTACGGCAACGACTGGCAAAATTCTAATAGGGATTCTGGGAGTACAGGGACATGACAAAAAGGGCGTGGGGAACGGACGGCCACATTATAAACTGTAATCGAAGAACGGGAAAAACAAAAATGTTAAGAAAGGTTAAAAGGCCTAAAAAACATCAAGTGTAAATTCAAACTTAAAGACATCAATCTCATTACTTAAGTGGGTGCAAGAGAGCACCCCTCCCCCTCAACAGAATTTCAATAAAGTTGCGTTTAAGAGGGGTATCTGTACAAAAACAACGATATAAACCTCAAAACAATGACGATATAATTGCTCCAACTCGCATCGCTTAATCATACTACGTCGCAACATACAATTTCAAATTTAATGCATACCTTTAGAATTCACAGGCACGGTCGTTCTTGCAGCTAATGCAGCATCCAGAAAGAACGAGGCTTTATCTGCAGTTGGTGCTCTAAGTTCACTCAAATTGGATAACTGTAAGAAACAAGAAGTAGATCATTAGGCTGGAATTAGTGAAAATACAAAAATAACCATGACTAGAGACTGGGGGAAAAGGTTAAACACAAGAAATTAATGCCTGAATTAAAAAATAATAATAAAATGCCAAAGAAATAGTTAAATTTCTACCTGAACTCCACCAATTGGATCCTCCCTTAGATAAATACCAGGCGATGTACCATTGCTGCTGGTACTACTGCCACCTAAGAAAAAGATTAAACTATTACCAAACTTCATCAGATTGCCTTGTAAATTGTTCTATAAGAAGTATTTAAATTCTACTCTACTGCATCATCGACTTATGCATTCTGCTTAAAAAGTCAAACGGGAGGACAGCCTCGGGCTGTATGACTTGAAGAGTTACTCGGTGATTTCATCCAACTCTATAGCTCAGTGTAAACGTCGTTGGTTCTTTTGTCACGCAGTCCAGATTCAAATCCCATATCTACTGTGGTCTAAAGCTTTAAAGCTTGTCAAGTTAAAATCTAATAGTAAGTTAGACTATTTCGGTTAAGTATGGAACGGTGTTATTATCATTCACGGTAGAATTCTAAAAATTAACAACTTACAAGATGCTTGTTCGGATAGTAAATCTTTCAAGTTTTCCGATCGACCAACGATTTCTACACCAGAAACACGAACAGAGAAGCGGGCTCCAGTCCTAAGAAAAATACTTATGCATGTCATTAAAGCATTAAACATAAAAGCTTGGAATCTATCTATGTAAAATACGTTAAATAAACTAAGAAGAAAAAACAAGACAAACAAGTACCCCGACTGAATAAAACATACCAAAGGAATAATAGATTAAACACCATCTTAGGCCCTGTTTAGACCGGATCTCGGCGCCGCGTCTTGTATTGTCTCATATCGGATAGGGCAAGTGTTAACATTATACCTGAAAGAAATAGCTGTGTGTACCGCGTACCTTTGTTTGCTGTCGTCAATAAGATTATAAAGCCAAGAAATCGCACAAGGAATAACACCAAGAGATTGCGCACTGTCGTCTTTTCCAACCATTGTGTCTGTCTTTCCTGCGATAAAGAGATGCATATATCAAATAGTTATCAAAATTTCTGAAAAAATAGGTATAAAATGCAGTGTCAACTTAATATTGTTCGATTGAGGAACATAATAATATGCAGGCAGAGTAACATTATATTGTACCTAGCCCATTAGCACCGTAGACTATAAGGCATCCATCACCACCGTTGATTACAGCATGGAGGACATCTAGCAAGGAAGCTGAGCATATCTCGGTCTAGAAGGGAAGACACGAATAACGTTGTTGGTCATAAAAGTAGCGTTACTTGGATAGCCTTTAAGATGTATGTGCGCTTATTACAATATTTCGGAAAATGAGGACGTTTTGATTATGATGACAAATTTGTCAAGCAAGAACAAGTCAGGCAGTTGGAGCAATATTCTCTTAAGGGGAGGGGGGTTGAAAAAAGAGGCTTTCGCAAAAGATGGCGGCCGTTTCTGTCAGGCCTCTGTTTTATAAAGAATTTTTGAAAGGAATTCTGGGAATAATCTTCTTAGTAATGGAAATTTCTGCGTTCAAAAAGGACACTGAAGATAAAACTGAACTGGGTCTTAGTGCTGAAAGTTCTTGCATGTTATGATGAGGACACCATAGCCATTAGAAGAGGTTCTTTCAGCTTCGTTTCCTGGACAAATAGCGCAAAAAAACGTTGCGAGAAAGAATGGTGTATAACATTTTCCATAAGCATTACCTTAGAAGCAGATGATTCGAAAATGGCATCAAAACCAAACATCTTAGGTGCAGTAGGGCTGAATCCTAACGATTTCATTGAGTTATCTGTCACATCCCTTGGCTCAGGTAGCGTAACTTGTTTTCTTCGTTGATCAACACGTAGAAATGGAACAGAACTTCCATTATCAGATGGACTAGAAGCTATACGAAGCATGATCTTTACCTACAAGATAGTAAACATTATAAATTTAGATTGGGAAATAACCATCGATAACTCTAATGGATACCACAACAGTAGTGGCAATGGAAACAATCATATCATCATACTGTAAAAGCTCTATTAAGCCCCTTCTCTTTTTAGCCCCCCTCTCTATTAAGCCCTCCTTTTTCAAGTTAAAATTTTCAATAAGTCACTCCTCTCGATTAAGCCCCCCTCTTATTTTGACCACTAAAAAGTTCAGTAGTAAACGTACGAAATAAATGAATTTATTAAGTCCACACTCTCTAATAAGCCCCCCTCTCCAATACGTTTCCCCCTAAAGAACTTCCAGAATCAAATAAGCCCCCGGGGGCATAATAGAGTTTTTACGGTATGTGTCACTTTAACACTTTAATGGACAATTAAAATGACTGGTACAAATAGTGGTCCAGCTCACAGTTCAGAAACCTTATAAGAAATTGTCTATATTCTTGAATTTCCCAACATATACACAAGAATACAAACCAAGGCTTCATAGATGTCAAGACTCCATGGATCATAATTGCTGACTATCATATTAGGACATTCAGTTTAACTACTGTAGCCAACTGGAAGAGAGAAACAAATCTACAGTAGATAGAATAACCGTATTATACCTTTCCGTCGACCCTTCGTCCCATGTATTTGAATAAACCAGGAGGGTTTGCAGCAGGGCTTCGACTCAAACATAGGCAGAAATTAGTTGGAAATAATTGTTTTCATCGTCATCTTCATTTGCTGCAAGTTCATAAGGCTGCTTTTGGTAATGAGAGGTTGATTTTCGTATCTTCTTTTTCGCTGGTATATTGAAGTTTTTAGCAGCTCTGCAAAAAGGAGAACCAGTTAAATATCTGTCTGTAAGTTTACTGCAAAAGCTCATTAAGCCATAAAGCTTATTTAATGTGAAGAGTTTTAAGAGGTTTTATGAGAGGGGGGCCAAACTGAAACAGTTTTTCATTGCCAGTCAAACTTTATTTTTAAGTCGAATTCCTCATTTTTGAAATGGAAAAAGGGGAACTCCGGGGATGGGCATGGGGGAGAAATCGGGGAGAACACGAACTTTCCCTCTATATCTCCTAATTCTCCTTCTATCTGCCGTTTAATCCGATACACTGACAAAGAACAGGACTTCGGGGAAACACGAATGTTCGAAAACTGTCTCTGGCATAGGTATAAAAGGTATATATTTTTCTACACAGCTTGATACCACAAATGATGGTGCGATTGATAGGATTCGAACCATAGTCCATAGACTGCGTAACTTAATGTGCTAAAGAGCTCAATGAAGTCGCCCTTCCAAGTCATGCAGCCTTGGCCTAATACAATTAAATTCAGGGAAGAACGTAGATCAAAAAGAGAAAATATCCTATGAAATTTCAAACAAAAAATGTTTAAAGGAGTGGAAAAGTATAATAAAGCTCAAATGAAATGATTTAAATATTAAAAATCTGGGTGACAAAGAAGAATATATAACTATATATATATATATATCAAGTATCCTCTCTCTATATATAGGGTACAATATCTGTAAAGTTCAAAACAAAAAAGCCAATTAGCCCTCTCGTGTTGCAAGTTATAAAGATAAATTCACCAACTTTTTATATTTATCAGTTTATAATTTATTGTGTCCACTGATAATGTTTCAACAATTAGTAGCCTTTGCGAAATTGGTGCTTTTTAATGTGATGGGCGGTTGCATGAATTATGAAACTTGTGACAGATGTCCTTGTAAGGTTCAATAGGCTGTAAGACAAGACCCTGGATAAATGATTAAACATTCTTTTTCAAACATTTGATATTAGCAACATGTTTTAACCTTTGCCCAAATCGCAAAACAATGCTTGTCAAACATGCTGCTTGTCAAAAAATGCATTCCTCAACGCATTCTACCTATTAACGTTTATCAAACAATGTTTTGTGACGTGGCTAAACAATAGAACATTGCTTGATATGCATATTCCAAATGTTTGATTGAGAAAAACGTTTGACCGCTTGGCCAGGGTCAAGCAAACGCTTTGTGCCTTAGGCTCGACCATGTTAACCATGGCTTTCTGTGATTGTACAACCTTAGGTTAATGGAATATTGAAAACGTCATGAACATAAGAGCGGCTGAAATAAAAAGCTTTCAATTTTAAATTTCAGACGAATGAAACGCCTTTGCAAAGCAATATTTGCCAAATCCGGTCCCAAAGCATGGTTTCCTACCACATAAAATACATGACTATTTAAACCTTTATAAGTGCCCTAACACCTATTTATGTGGGTAACCCTATCATCAGGTTTGGAGCATTTTCTCAACTAATGTCTGCAACAGAATCCTAATTTGTTTTATTATGGGCTAATAAATGAAGTGGCGGGAAAGTGTTGTTAGTTTTACACTCTCTTTTCCCTAGTAAACCACCTTTTAAAAATCTGTACACTTTTGAAAATTAGTACATCAATTTAGCATTCAGGACCTCCAAGGATTTAAGAAACACGATACAAAGGCGAACCAAAGTTTTTGCTCAGTAGTCTGTACCCTTGAGCGGCACAAACTCCACGATTTTTCAACTCTGCGTTATGCGTATCGTAGCCAAAGATCCGCATAGGCACTCCTTTGCAAAGGAGAGTCCGTTTTTACCAAGAAATGAGATTTGGGACAAAATACTTGCCCAGTGTTTTGAGGTGTTCGCTGTATGAGGGAGTCTGTTACACAGAGGGGTCACAAACGTACATTTACATACAATGACAAGGTACATTTGTTTGAGTATAAAAATGAAACGCTAAGAAAACATTTAAAGATCAACACTATCCGGTGATTCATTGCCTGAAGCATGACGAAACATGGCCTCAATCGCGATTTGAATTTCCTTCTCACAACAACCGATATCCTCTACTTGGTCATGCAAGCATAGACCGTCTGCCTTATCGGATCACGCATTCCATGCCGGAAACAAAGAATAGTTCCTGTAATGTTTAAAAATCAATTGTATTTCCTTGCGTTTTCTTAGCTTCTAAGGCTGATGAATTCGTCCACTCATTTTTACGAAAACGCCAGCTTTTTCCCATAGACATAGTTGAAGTTGGTTCAGGATCAGGACAAGAGTTCACGCCTACAAACTGATACCATACTCGCTCGAGATTTCAGAAAACCAAGGCCTAAAAGTTAGTCCGGCATTTCTTTACATCAATAGCTACTCTTATGTATGTACGTATATATGAAAGCGTAAATTGAAACAAAAATGACAGAAACCAAAGGGGGGGGACCACTCGAACAATACTGCTTACATAGGCTACGTAGACTCATATGTACAGTACAGTATTCCTAAGCGTGCCGCTAGAATACTGTAACGAAATAGCTACACTTTTTTTTAATAAGCAGCCGCTCAATAAGCAACTAGGGCTGAGCTGACCTTAACATTAAAGGGCTCAATTGAATTACTGTAAGCAGCTAAGAAGTCAAACAACCAAGCTTGTACGCTTATTGTTTGTTTTGCATGTTGAAGTTCTTTAGCTAACGTTTTTCCACTTACTGTCTCCCAAAAGTTGTGTTATGGGCCTGACCGTTGATGATTTTGACCCACAAAGTCAGGGGTGGTTGTTAGGTAAAAAGGTTAAGCATTTTTAAGCAACTTTGAGGGCTGGACGAAAGTCAAGTTGCTTATTAAAAAAAGTGTAAACCTCAAAGGGGAATGTCCAGCTAGACATTCAGGAATCTGCCTGCCACGAGCAAGGGTTTACTAGATTACACTCTGCTGACCCAAACCAGCGTCTAGTTCCTAAAAAACCACATTTAGCTGTTTGAAAGTATTTCAACGCACAGAGAGGATTCTATGCACAGTTTCGCAGAAACGTAATCCGGTCAAAAAATTATTCAAACTTCATTCATTCACTCTTCAAAACAGTTTTAAATAAACGAAAGTTTTTCCGATTAAATTTTGCAATCATTTTCTGTACCACAATTTAATATTACGTTGATAAGGTACCAATTTGAAAGGCAGACAGACTTGAGTCCGCTTGAGTCTATACATGCATACCTACATTATTTTCTTAATAAGAAAATGGACTTCTGGTCCAGCCTTCAAAGTTGCTTAAAATATATAGTACTTCATTCCCCACTGAATGACTGGTACCCCCTAAAAACGCCTTTTGGCTCTTTTCTTGCTTTTCAATGTAATTGAAAAGTTTGCAATGATATACTATACAACGAAAGCGATCTCAACTAAACAATAATCCAGCCTTAGTTGCTGTATTGACCAGTTGCTTATCAAAAAAGTGTACTTAAATGTTCTGCTTCTAGCTTCTAGCTTCTAGCAGCACTAAAATGTTCATAGTCAGCTAATTGTACTCACTTTATGAGCAAAGTTTATAAGAAATATCGGAGGCTGAGATATGGGTAAATTTTTTATGATCTCTGAAATGAAGAAGTCTTCGTTAAACAACAATTTTTTGAACCAATTTGGCTTTCAGTTTTAAACCATGATGCTAGAGAGATCTTTCTGGAAGGCTCGCACAATGAATTTCTTTCAAAGACTACCAAGAGCCTTTACTTGTTCTACATGTGTTCAGAACTTATTTTCCTCTTCAAGACCTCAATTTAAATTTTCACTTGAAAACAATAAACGATCTTTACAAAAAAAAATATATGAGGTACATATGGTAGGAAAATCAACTCACTTGGCGAAGAAAACGGCAGCTGCTGGCGCTGGTTGTTGCTGTAAATCTTTCCATTTTGATTACTTCTTTTCGACATTGCTTTAGACGATCCATTTTCTCTGGTCGGTTCAGAAACTTTTGTAGCAGCCATTGCTGAAAAGAAAGAAAAACCAACAATCAAGCTTGCATGTCAGCGAGGCAACTAATGAAATGACTGGGTGATGAAACATTAAATACTCCTCCAGCTGGCATTTGATACAGTAAAAACAATTAACACAGTCTGAAATACTTAAAATGATGTCATCGAATCAATGGCCAGGATTAAAAGCTCCTTCACACAGGACACAGACACGCAGCTACGAAATGACCACGTGTTGCGGTCACATGGCTTTCTCGGATCGGTTAATTTTCGCGCTATTAATACGTAAGAAGATAAATTTTCGCGCTATTAATACGTAAGAAGATAATTTTTCGCGCTATTAATACGCAAGAGGATAAATTTTCGCGCTATTTATGCGTAGTAAAGTTATTCAAATCAAAATCAAATAGAGAAAAGATTATTAGATTGGAAATCATATTTAAATTAAGTAAGAAAAGAATTCCGTTTGTCACTAGTTAACTCTAAATTACACGGGTCAAACAATTGGCAAACAATGAAACAATTGTCGTATAAATGTTAAACCACGGGTCAAACAATGATAAACAATCAAACAATTGCCAAAAAAGCAAACAATTGTCCAACCGCGGGTCAAACAATAATCAAACAATCAAACGATGGTAAACAAGTGGTTAAGCCATGGTCAAACGATAGGCTGCATCCAAAAGTATTGTTTTTAAAAGCGGGAAGTTTCCGTATATCATGCCTGAATAGGTCCACAGACATTGAAAGTAAAAGAAAACAACTTACTGTATTAACCGGGTAACACAAGTATAAACCTGAAATACTCTTAAGTTAAAAGTTTAAGGGAGAAAGGAAAGTAACCAGGTCACGTGACTGCTAAGAACTAAAATTTTGATTCGCTTAAAACATTATCTGTACGTATTACAAGAGGGTCTGTAGTAATCGGAGAAATAGTCTTATAGATACAGATGGTCTTCAAGAGATTCTTCTTCTTCGTTAAGCCTTGAGGCTTCTATTCATCTTATTAATAATTTAGAGTCCGTTGGTCAGAAAATATCATGACTGCAGACTTGATCATGAAACACCTTGGAAAATTCTCAGAAAAAATATCCCATATATATGAATGATTAATGCGAGTCATAAAATAACCTCATTGATTTACAGCTGCAAACATTTCTTCCTCGTCTCGAGTATTTTCTTAACGCTGTTGTCTTGCGGAGACGACATCACGAGAAATTCTCGAGGAATCTTCTGTTTAAAATTCCAACTACTACCGTACAATAATTGGTGAAGCTAATTAGATCCAGGCTAAATTCATTACAATAAATTGTCCTCCAGTTATTCGGGGACAGCAACATCAACATATAACGACTACAACAACAGCTAACAACTACAACAACCTAACTGATGTGTCTTCAGAGTAGATGGAGCCATAGTCAATGATAGAGCGGCGTTAGTGGAGGAGCAGAAGCAGAAGCTAGCACGAATGTAACAAGTCTAAAACTCGTTCAAAGAAATACAATGTTTACTTCTGTGAACAGTAAATGATCCCCTTTTATGCATAAGAACAAATTGATAAGAATATTAAGGCTGAACTTTTCTCACCATAACTATAGCTTAAAGAACAAGCCGAGAGTGGGACAAGAGTAAAAAGGATTAAAAAGGAAAAAATATTGTAGGTAGTACGTCATTATAAGAAAGTTTAAAAGATGACATTTTTTCGAAAAACAGGAACATTGAATTTTTCTTTTATACTTGTAAATTATTTCTTCGTTATATATATATATGTATCTTTGTTTACCTTTACCCTGTCCAAAACGAAGACTAGCAAACCAAAATAAAGCAATTTCACAATCACAGTTCTTTCAAGGGATGACTTGTTCTGCATACTATGAACGTTACGAATGAATGAAACCAAAACTACACTAAATCACCTACTACATTGTGTCTTCTATGCACGTGTTTTGACAAAAGAAGTGGCAATGCATTCGAAATGCATTCATAACTAAGCCCTCCAATTAAATGCACTCGTTTAAAACTATTGTTAATCTAATTTGAACTGATCCTTAATCCCTTTTTGATTGGAATTTCTGTCCCAAAACATCAAAGAAAGTAACGGCGAGTTTCAATTAGCCTCATTAGTCCACATTGTAATTCTTTCAGAATTTTTTCGCAGTGGAAAAAAATCTAGTATTCTAATGTATGCTTGAATAAGGTAAATTAGTCTTAATTGTTAGCTATTGGAGTGAAATTAGCTCATAATTACCGGTAAATATTAATTGCTATGTTGATCGGTGCTTTGTAATTAGGAATGACGTTTCTAGCACCTCGTTTCCTAGGATTTGTATGATGGCAGGACAATAAAAGGCCTGTTTCATTGATAATTATTATTACAGTAACATAACATGCATTGTTACATTACTGATTGAATGGTAGGGTAAAAGCTGTTAGTATTGCTGCTTTAAAGCCTTAGCCGAACCATCAAGCATTGTTTGGCAAACATTTGAAATTTGACGAGCATTGTTTTGCGACGTTGCCAAAACGGTCTCATCAAACATTTTTGCTTGTGGCCTAAGGTTGTGTAAATGTTAGGGACAAGAAACGACAGGGTTGAGGGTTGGATTATGATTATGATGATGAAAAGCGATAGGCCATTACCTTGCTGGTCAAGATCACTTTCAAAGTGGTCATAGACATCAAAAGGTGAGTCCCATTCACCTTTGTAGAAATCCTATCGTTTTGAAAGTTCCCAGGAGGAAACGCCTTGAAACCTTTTATTTTGAAAGAATCCTCGAACTATACAAATAACAGTGTAGCAATAAGCTATACAGCATTGAACTGAACGATAGATACGGCTGTATAACTGAAACAAAATGCTAAATGCCATTGGCATCATAAGGTATTCGGGGCATCATTTCAACAGAGACAACAAAGATGCCAGAAGTCAAGCTCATCAATGCCATGATAAAATACCAGCAAAACCACTTCTACTGATGCTAGAATAATTGCAACAAAAACTTGCACCCTCCTACTAGTACCTCCCTCAGACTTATCTCATCCAAAGGCTTGATAATTGCAGATAACAACAACGGAAGCCATCTGATAAATGACCATTTTCTTTAATGTGTATATTGTTATCATAAAGTGATTGACAGCCAAGCATGTTCGTGTGTTTTTAAATCTGTGATTCAAATAGTTACAACACAACAAAACCATCATCCACACAAATATCAGAAAAACAAAAAAGAACATAAGATACTAGAAAAACTGCAGGGTCATCAGACCTCCTCTTAATAGAACTATATAAAAGCTACATACACAATTTATTTAAAAAACTACTTAGAAACGTGTTCCTCTCTCTTCTGTCAAAAACGCGTCTTTCCCCAACACCAACAGAAGTCCCCGAAAGAAAAGCACAATTTATACACAAGAACCCTAAAACCTCAAATGTCTTCGATCCAATCAAACCTTAGTTACCACAAACGAACTCTATAGCTTGCTCTTTCTATAATCGACAATCTTTGTATCGAATGAGCTTCAAAGCTCTTAGATTACTGGTTTTGATAAAGGAAATCTTCAAGAAGCCTCCAAGAAACCTTCAGAACTCAATTTTCAACACAAATAGGAAAAGCAAGTGCTGAAAACACTTCTACTTTCATTTTCTCATAAAAATCTACGTAAACGTTTAGGGTTTTTCTATGTCTAAGTAACAACGATTACTATAAATGCAGTATTCACAATCTATAGAACAACATTCGCTTGGACCCAAAACAGATAAGAATCTAAGTAATACGCAAACGTATAATATACCTGCGGATTTAAAATCTCCTTTGACTTTCTTACAAGCAAAACCACGTTCTCACAACCAGCAAAGCGACTTTGTGAAGAATCCAGAGTTCTATTGCTATAAAGCACGACTAATTCTTGTACTCTGGCGCCATAAGCCACAAGATGGTATCCTACAGCTTCATAATCTCTTAGATTAAATCAAACCATGATCAAACTTTTACCAAGAACACAAAGAGTCGAGAATCAAATGTATCTGCCAATTGATATATCGTGACCATGATGAGCACCAAGCGTACATTCAACTAATGAGCTATTAGAAAAGCTTATGGCTGACACCCAAGTCAATTTGCATATAATTAAAATGGATTTTGCGCTACGATTGACAGTCTGTAGTTTACAATGAACCACCTGTTCCTGTGAATGTTTCTTTCTGGCAACGAGGCAGCTAAATCTGTGTTTCGATTATCGTGGCACAATGGGATATCCGTATCGTGGCTTCAACGTGGGTATCAAAAGGGGAATTTTGTAAACATCAAAGCTGCTGGCAAACAAGGCCTTAAGAAACTCCTACTCTCTCCGTATCGCATAAAACTTCCAAACGTCAGATTTCAAGCTTTACTCATTCTTTAAACCCTTTCATTTCAACACTTCACTGAATTAAACTCTAGCACGACTCTGGCTATCTGAATTTTAAAAGCGTTTTACAGTACAACAACCAGCTCCTACTACAGTATCATCTCAGGTTAAGTCACATCAGGTTCTGCGTAAGTTGTTCAACAAGGATTCGGAAAGCTAAGGGATCCAAAAGTTCCCACTGGCCAGATGCAACTGTTGAAATTAAGCTGAGCCCTAAATCCAAAGAAAAGAGCACTTCTTCAGCCCCCACTCAAAATTTTGCAGCTACAAAGGTTTCTCTGAAAACAATCTCAAACACGGCGAGAATTTCCCGGCGAAAAATTTGCTCCTAGAGGGGGGAAGAATATAGCCAAAGTTACCCCTGTGAAGCCTCACTAGAGTGAAGAATACACCCATATAGATTTCTAAGTGTAAATGCAACATAAAATCGTCTTACCGTTAGATCTTCGTGTTTCGGATAATTCGTGTTTTTCGGCACCATTCGAGTTGATCGTGCGCCCTTTCACAGGAGGTGAAAACGAGGTTTGATCTGTCATTGTCACTCCGGCAGGTATATTGTTTTTGGCAGAAATGGTGCAATGCTGACTGTATGCAGTGACAGAACAGCTTCACGTTTCAATATTTCAACATGCGTAGAACAATTTTCACACTGCTCTCTTTCGATTCCGTTTTTGAAATTATCTGGAAGTCGAAGTTGTTCATAAACGGCAATAAACAACGAACCAACCTGAAAAATATAGAAAAAAGTAAGAAAAAAGTAAGAACCCCATTAACCTTTAAGCAACAACAACAGCAACAAAAATGAAGACAACAACAACAACACGTTATTGATGAAACGAATTCTTAAGGTCTCATGCGCTGTTGCACTAGCACACAACATTTCTCAGGGTTTCAGGCAGTATCAAGCACCGAGTTATAAGTCTTTGCTATTCAATACAAACTGCAACTAGGCCCAACTTCCCTCAGCAAATCCGTAACACATGCAAGTCAAAAATCACAAAATAGACCAAAGGCTACCAAACAATACTGGTTGGATCAGAAAGTATCAAATGGTCAATAGATATAGGATCTACGACTTCACGAACTACTTAGTGTGAGGTATGACACATTATTTCTGAACATGGAAAATTATGTATCAATATCCGTTTAGCGAGTCTCCTGGCGATCTCTGTTGAACCTGCTAAATTTAACGCCTTTAACGAGTTACTTTACGGGCCACAAGTCGAGTTTATTCGTGCTGATGGACGCGAAGCGGCTGTGTTGGCTCAAAGAAAATGATATCACGAATAAATGATGGAAGACAAGTAATTTCACTGACTAAACCAGGGCAATATCATAACATGTGGTGTGGTATTGAGGGATTGAATGAACTTCTAAAATGAATGAATGAAACTGCACTGTCATATACAATACCTTGCCTCGCAATAAAAGTTTCTTATTTGTATTTAAACGATTAATAATAATTGTAAACAAGCTATAGTAAACAAATTACAATATTAATAATCTATTATTAGGCTCCTTTGTTTTTTAATAGTGTTTAATTCTTTCCTTGTTAAAGGAGAATGATTTTGCGGGCATTTCTGTTTCCGGATGGCCTTGGCAAAGTTCTGGTCGTGAGAAAGTAAGGCCGTGGCCAAACGATCAAACATTGAGGGTCAAACATTTAAAATTTGCTTTACAGACAATGTTTGACCGTTCGGTCACATTGCAAAACATTGCTTGACAAGCAGAACATGATCTAGCAATGTTTCGAACTTTAAAAACATTTTCTGCTTGCCGTATGCAAAATGTTTGATGAGCAAGGTTTTGTGATGTAGCCAAACGATAACAAAATTTGTTTCACAAGCAAATCTCAGATGTTTAACCAGCCATGTTTGATCGTTTGGGCAGGGCCTAAAAGCTAAGAATAAAAGAAAATTTGTTGATGTGAACATTGAGGCACAGTGACGGTTGAGGCAGCAACGTGCATGAAAACGAGGTTGGAACTAAAGAAAGAATACAGGATACAAAGGATACAATACAATACAATACTTTCCGCCCAAAATCACAGTATTTACGAGGACTGTCTTTGCATTAATCTGGTTAGTCCAGTGCATTTGAAAAGCGCAGCCTAATCTTCAACAGTGATTGAATTATCAAGATTTTAGAGAAAATCCATAATCATGGGCTTACACAAAACAGAGCAAAAATTAATCAGTTCTAAATGACAAGGGCGGAGCATTTTGACCAGGGTATGCCCACTCGATGGGTAACTGTCTTTAGGATAATTAATTGATAGATTCTATCAACCATTGTTAACCCTTAAAAACAGAAAGCAACGTTCGTACAGTCGTTACATCTCCCACACATATGAATTTGCAGTACTATTCGACGCGAGCATTTTGTTCAGGAAGTTCGAGGCTGAAATTCGCTCAAAGTAAGAACAGCTTAAAAACTTTTCGAGAACATTTGAAACATGATAGAGATAGAGCCAAGTACTGTAAAACCAACGGTAAATTAAGAAGAAAAAACAGTATAAGGAGGTTTTAAGGTTCGAATGGGTTGAAAAATAAGGACTTCAAGGCTAAATTTTGCTCAGAAATAAGGACATTTCGAGGCATTGCTTCTGAAATATGATAAACGAGTTAATAAAGAAACAGAAAAATGTCAGGAAATAAGAACGGTATTAGAACATTTCATTTTGACGCTGAAATGAGTTGAGAAATAAGGAAATTCAGGGCAGGCTCATGCCAGATTTCCTGGGTCTTGTATAAAAAGGGTGTATCCTGGAGAAACTCAAGCAGATTTTGAGGATATTGAATAAACCATTTTGTGGAATGTTTTTGCGTGTATAGAGACTGTTTGACTTTGCAAAACAGCGAAGCAACAGTGCATGTTTTTGTTCTGGTTAGTGGTTGACGTGAGTGGAGAAAAGGGGCGGATAAGTTCTGGGTCAAATACTTTTCAAGATAACAAACAAACCAAAGTTGGCATGTATGGGAAAAGCTGTTTGTTGAAAGTAAAGGTTACTTCTGTAATGCTCTAAAGAAAGACATTCTATTGACGTGACTCTAGATGAAGCCCCTTTGAAGATATTTCCCCTTCCCGTATTCAGAAACAGACCCACAAGAACAGATCGATGGAAGAGATGAAATCAGCTTCTAAACGAGGTTAGAGCAAAAGGGATGCGAAGAAAAAACTGGGCAGTTGAGCGAAAAGAGAGGAGCTCCTTGTGCTAGGCTCACGTACATGAGGCTTTCAGTGTAAAACACTAAGCATTGATTCTTCTGTAAGTTATTACTTAGCAGAAGACATTAAGTAAGCATATAAAGATATGACACTATGGAGCCTCCTAAGCAGCCCAAGGCAAAGATTTGCCGTCAAACTTTCAGACACAATCGAAAGAAGAGCAATTGGCCCGTTGCAAGCTGACTTTACTTGCATTTGCATCATAGACGACGGCTAAGATAAGCTCAAGCTAAGTTAAGCAACCAACATAGAAATAGGCAGATACACCCTTTTTATAAGCACGCCTAGCATTGTTTTCAATCTTAATGTTTCTCATATGGGCAACCCCTATCCTTCTTAATAGACATGCCTGAAGCTTGATTTGGGACAAGTGCTTTCGGGCCTGCAAACTTCTTTTCATATGATACCGCGTGATTCTTTCACCGGCTGTTCGTACAAAGAATGAAGCTTGCTGTACATTGGCCTAGCTAATGTAGCAATACAGACTGGGTAACAGGGCCGAGCAAACTCATTCAGATCAGGATTTCGGCTTAATTCAAGTAGAAGGAGAAAGATGAATACTTTAGCTGCACAACGTTGCTCAGCATTGCATGCGTAATCTCATATCATGCACGAAAATGCACGTAGGTGGCACTAAAGGTGATAAAAAGACTGCAGATCATTAGCGTAAGAAGCATAAGGAAATACACCCATTTACGTCCTTTTTATATCATCAGCCATCTAGTACTAAAGCAATATACAACCTTCATGATTTGTAATGACATAGGTACTTCTAAGTAATCGAAACAAGATGCTGGAAAGGGTATACACTTAAAAGGAACGTGCTCTTTTACGTCATTGTAGATTTCAGCACAACTTAGATTTTCTCATGATATTGCCGCCCTTGAAATTTGTGATTGAATACTCCTTTCACGCCTATCAGCGAAACAAGAGTCGTTAGGGTCCATGTAACATAATTGAAGATGGCCATCATGATTATTATGTTGATGACGATGATGATGATGATGATGATGAGGACGATAGCGATCGCGAAGATTATGACGAAGGTGATGACGTTGATCAAGATGATCAGGATGCTAACGATGGCAAAGATCACAAGGATGATGATCATGACGATTAGGACGGTGATAATATTGATGATGATGATGATGATGAAATTGATAATGTTGATGATGATGACGATGATTACGATGATAATGATGGTATTTTGATGATGGTGATTATAATGATGATGATGATGATACTGTATTTTTGATGGTGAAGATGATGATGATGAGATGATGATTGATTATGATGACAATGATGATGAAGATGACGATGCTGATAATGATTGGTGATAATGATGATGATGATGTTGACAATGATGTATGATAATCATGTCGACAATGATGATCGATATTTATTGATGATTAAGATAATGATGTTGATAATGATGGGTTACGATGATGCTGACGATAGTGTTGATTGATGATTATGATGATGTTGACGATGATGATTGATAATGGTGATAATGATGATGATGTTGATTGATGATTATGATGTTGGCGATGATGATGATTGATGATGATTACGATGATGACAATAATGACTGATGATGATTATGATGATGTTGATGATTATGATTCCATCAAGCATTTGAACAAACAAGGATAAAGTCAATACAGATCGTTAAAAAAGACTTGCTCCATCGAGCTTTGCAAACCCATTCAAACCATTTAAAAACCGAGCATGATCAAGAGGTGACCTTTTACTTTCTTCCAAAATCATGTCATGCTAAGAGCGGACATATACGTGGTTTCTGCAGTGGATTTCTGATGACATTAACCAATCTTGGAACATGCTTAACACTTTTTTGGCTGTATTAACACATGCAACTGTGATAGAATCTTAATTCGCGAAGTTCATCAGATGGTTTGCGTTCTTGAGGTGTCACAAACTACAACTTTGCTGGGGAAAATTAACTCTTCTAGTCAAGTCTTGCTTCTCTCAAGCTGAGCACAAAAGTATGTAACTGATGTAACTGTGAAACACGTACGATGGCCCGCGCATGCTGACGCCTTTGACCCTTTAGGCGTAACCCAAGCGGACTATATTTAGGCGTAATCTTCTGTAGTATTTGACCTCAGGGAGAATTTCAAACCCTTTCATTCTATCAAATCCTATTCCCAGTGGTGTGCGAGGTAGCAAGTAGCTACTTTCTTAAACAAGGCAAGAGCTCCCATAATTCGTATGAGGGAGAGACTCTTATCAACGTTTCTGAAGGCTTTGATTAGCAGAAAACAGACTAAGTGATGGATTTAGGGGAGTGTTTGATGCGGATTCATTTCTGACCATTTGTCCCATTTGTACGAAAGTCCAAGTGCTTATTGATTGAGCAATGGTCCTCATTTGTAATGCGATTATACAATCAGACATACCTGCCACTGTGGTAAGACACAGCTGCAATACAGCAAGCAAGTCCAAAATAGGAAGATATTAAGGCCAAGAAAGTTTAGGCTTTGTACTATATCACTAGCGTCATTCCTTCTAAAGAAAAATGAGACTAAAGATTTCCGAGGCGTTAGGCCCTCGACATACGATCAAACATCGTTTGTCAAACTTTTATAATTAAATATCAAGCAATGTTTAAACGTTTGGTCACATAAAAATTGCTTTAAAAGCATGCATATGCAGAATTCGCTGCACTTCCTTTTGAAAATGTTCAAAACAATTTTAGCTTGCCAAAGCAAAATGTTTGGCCAGCATTGTTTTGCAACGTGGCCAAACGGTAAACATTTTACTAGACGAGAAAATTTGAAATGTTTGAAAAAAATGTTTGGTCGATTGGCTATGCCAAAAACATTGCTTTAGAAGCATGAATAAGCAGAATTCGCTGCACTTCCTTTTGGAAATGTTGAAAAACAATTTTTGCTTGCCAAAGCAAAAATGTTTGGCGAGCATTGTTTCTCAACGTGGCCAAACGAAAAAAACATTTTACTTGACGAGAAAATTTGCAATGATTGAAAAGCAATGTTTGATCATTTGGCCATAGCCTAACCTGCAGGAAACACGAAACGATTGCACTCAGACCTCAAAAAAGCCAGATCATCAGTAAAGGAATACAGGCAAAGAATTACTGTAATAATGCACGGCTTAAGAGTTCCAGAAACAGGAAAGCAGGAGATCGAAGGTCTTGTCAATGCGGCATATCATCAAAGAAGCTGGATAATTTTTCGTAAAGTGCAAACTAGAAAGTCACGTACATATTTATTTGGGAATTTGATATTCCAGGAAAACGATTCTCGATAAGGAAAGAAGAGGATTAAAAGGGGTCATGAAGTGGTTATTTTTGTTTTGGCTACTCGAAGTGCTGGTATTGAATACATATAACACTAAAGGACGCCTTCAACTTGATAAGAAAACCTCCAAGAAAGCACTTAAGTAGAAGATATCGAGGGCAGTCTGCTATTTAAGGAGATAAAAAGTTTTATTTACAGCAAAGAATTCTCGACAATTGTAACTAAAATGTGGGGATTTTATGAAAGGAGTTTTCACCAGATCGTTCCTAGACACACGTGCGTCGCTCGGCTGGGGGCAAGCAAGGGCTGGGGGCAAGCTAGGGCTGGGGGCTGCCCCACAAAATAGCAGATTAACTTGATAAAGAGCTTGTCGGCCCAGAATTTCGTTTAAGGACGTCTGATACAACGTTGTAAACGCCATTAATTCTATACTGTAGTATAGTTATAACTTTGTTTTTCCGTTATTATACAATGCATGTTCAGCTTTATTTAGCTGATGATGATGATGATGATGATGATGAAAATCAAATCAAATTAGCTGACATAGGCATTTGGACAAATCTTAAGCTGATCGAAATGCATAGCCTATCTATGGTTGTTCGAAATCAGCCATTGATTTGGTTTATTAGTCTTGGCTATCCCAAACAAAATAATAAATCACAATTGTTTGAAAATCACAAACACTTTTCGAGAGAGTGATTTGACCCACGGTTTCCCACACCGAAATCTACATGTATAGAGTTTCAAGATGGACTCTGTTAAAACCTCATGTTACTGTATTACATTAATAATATCAAAAATCACAACTTTCACTTACCGAAGGAGCTGAAGAATTCAACATAGCCGATTTATGATACTCGATCATCATGACCTTCATTGCTTGTCTCTTAAGCTCGATAAGTCTTGCTGCACAGTGGCTGCATGGCGTGGTTGGGCTTTGCTGCTGCATGTTTTCCAATGGCAAACAGCCTTGTCCTGACTGTGGTAGCAGAGTGGTCATCTATAAGAGGCAGTTGAAATAACTCTTAGAAAAACATGATTTTCAATTGCTCTATAAGTAAATTTATGACTGGAAGAGTCACTTCTCACCACAAATTAATTCTGAGGTTAGACGGTGTCACAGTCATGTCAAGTTATATTTTTCAGAAATGCTGTCACGTGATACAGGAGTATTTTTAGAAATAGAAGTTGTTCATTAAAACACTTTATCCGCCAAAAAGATGATCTCCGAAAGGTTTCCTTACACCTTCATTGCATTATAATTTCAGTCACATACACGGATTTGTTCTTTTGGATTTTCACGTGTGAAAAAATCAGATCGGTCAACGTCATGGGCTGATTTATGCCAGTCAAAACGAACTCATGACTGACATGATTTCAGCATCAACTCAAAATTTCATCATCGTAATCATCATCAATCATTATTATCGTCACTATCATCACGACATTCGTCATTAATCGCAATGGTGATCATGATAAGATCATGATCAACAAGGTGATTATTTCCATGGTCGTCAGGAGCATGATCACCATGATCATCGAGATTAAGATCACCATGATCATCGAGATCATTATCTCCATGATCATCAAGATCAAGATCATAAATCAGTCTTCGTGATCGTGATCACGGTCATTTTGCTCAATTATCATTACGCTCTTTATGATAATCATCATCAAACTCTTCTTAATAATCTTCATAATTTCTATAAAAATACAACCCTAATCAATATCATCACCACCATAAACACAATCAAAACATGGTCATCATCATAATCATAATCAATAATGGAATGATGAAAATGCACAAACAAAAACACCAAAAAGAAATATTCTATATGAACGTAGAGATTGGTGGAATGAATTGGGACTCTTTAGAAAGCGCTCACGAAATTAAAGTACGCGAGTCTTTTTGCATATATATTCTCTACAGAACATTTTGTTTTAGAATGAGTGACCTTCTGACTGTTTTGTCACCGTTTAACTATGTGCTCACTTTCTTTAAGATGAACAACCACTTAACCAGGTACTTTAGCCATTTATTTCCTTCTCGCTCAAATACAGTACTCAATTTGACTCAAATATCCTTCAGCAATTTCACATAGTTTCATGATTCAAATTGTCGAAACAGCTTGCCAGAAATTCCCGTTGTTCAAGGGATAGATAGGCTTTACGTTCACACTGGGAAGTTACAAATCTAACCGTTATTAATCAAAATAATCATAATTCCATAATTAATTACACGAAAAGCAAAAGACAAGCAAGAGGGGGCAGGAAGGTGCTGCTATAAAACACGACTGTTTCTCATTAGCACCGATAGCTCACCAAATTTAATTCTTTGATTATTTCCGAAATAAAAAGATACTTAACCAAGAGAAAATAAATGCAACACGATGGAATTATGCCTCTCCACAGGCCAACGGGCAAATAAGACCAAAAAAATCTCGTTAAATTTTTGCAGAATAAAAACCTCTAACCTTGTAATGCTCTGAAAAAAAACCTCGAAAATTCCAAAGAAATCCTTTTAGAGTAGAAGAATTTCGCACTTATTTTAGAGGATTTAAAAACCCAATGTCCCGAAGACAATAAAAAGATTTTGGATAAAAGTTTTCAACCAAAAAACCTGATTGACCAAAGTTACAGAAATACATAAAGAAATCGGAAAATGCCGAGGCGCTTGCCGATAATGCCGATAGCTTATCTACACTACCTTAATTTCATCTATAGAGAAATTTCGTAAGATGAGCAGCCTGGATTTTTGCTAATGTGCAAGCTTTATGTATACAGTACAGTATGTAAGAACAGAACCTTTAACAACATAACATGAAAAAACAGAACATTCCTACAGAATTATCCTGCATCCAGCATTGTTAAATTAATACATTAACAAATCAAATCGATACATACTGGTAACTGGATAACTTTGGAACTAAATTCTTTCTCTAGATGAGTTTATTGAAGATAGTATATGCTATATATCCATAAGCATTGTGTCTAACTTGTACTGAACCTTCGTATAATGGCACAACAATCATGCAAGCTTGTATACACTTCAAAACCGTAAATAAGATACAATATGGTATGCACGTCTTTGCACTGCAAGTACTCAAACTGGTATGAAAGTATCTACCACAATCTCATGTGTACATGGTTCAAATACGAGACCAAATATACGAGGTCCAATACACACATTTGAAGGAAATGGCACTTGGATTAAAAGGTGTTAAAGACAATCTATCCTAACACTTGCAGATAATGCTGAAAGGTTTTTATCAAAAGAAAACTTTAACTCCGCCCTTAGCTCAACAATTTCGAATAACATGACTGACAAGTTTCTCGAATCTCAATCAACATGCTTGTTTGCGAACTTCCTCCTTTGGTTTTGCAGGTAAATATTTTCTAGTGTAGAAAAGCGTGTTTGTTTAAGCCAATGTCACGAACAATAAAGTCATATCCTATATTTGGAAGATTTGGGAAATATTAGTCCACGAAAAGTTGCGAACCCCCATAGCAAGATTACAAGTTAGTAATCCAATTTACGAATAAAGAAACAAACAACATGTACCCTTGGGGGCATTGATATTCATTAGTACCAATTTATGAACACTTTATGAATTCCTGACGTCTCTATGAAAAAGTGAGTATAGAACACAAAAGTCCAAAAAAACAATGCCCTTGCTTTAACCATCCACTACATACTGTAACATGGATATTCCATGTCTACCAGTAGAACATTTTGTAAGAAGTTTTTGCTTTATTGCAGAAAGATGACCGTTGTTTGGAGGTTGCTCAGATCATGGACTTTGCTTTGACCAGCTTACTATTTTAAAACAACGAGAAAGGAAACGTTTTCGTCCAATGAGAGATATGAGGGTCGTTTAGGGGGGTAACATATTCCCTTGTTCCCTTGAGAAAGTTCCATTGTTCCTAGAGTTTTGTAGAATTATTTTTCAGATTCTCAGATTGATAGTCAGTTAGGATTTTACGTGATCTCTTTTCTCAATGTTACCTTGTTCCCTGAATACATTTCGCATGTTTCCATGTTCCCAAAGAACCCCTAAACAACCCTCAGATATGTATTTGTGTGGATGTGTCCATTAATACAGGTCTCACTGCAGTAGAAACTGCTACAAAATAGGTCTGTAAACCAGGTGGGCGTATTATATGTAGATGTATCGATGATTGTATTGCCCCAAGAGTCATCATCAGCTCATACGTCAAATGTAGTAATAAGAATTATAGATGAAAACGACTTATGAGGCTTTGATCAATTAACCAAGCTGAACCATCTGTAATGTAAGCATTATGTAAGTGGACCTTGTGAGTGGTGACTGAAAAATGAACTCAAATTGCCAGAGGCTGTAAATCACCGTCAGCCATGACCAGTACTGTCAAAGTACACGGTTTTTTTCTAGCTAAAAGCCTCACTAGAAAAAGTTTCTTAAATTTTCTATTGTTTTCTATTGTTTTAGGAAACAAAAGAACAAAAGAATCTATTGTAATTTGCTACAAATCTTACTAGTGGGTTTCTTATCAAGCAGTTTCTTATAAAAATCGTGTAACTAAGAGAGACAGAGTCCTCACAGTTATGGGACAAATCGTCTGAAGGAAAAGTCCTTAATGAAGAACACATCAACCTTTGGACGAGTTGAAACTTTATAAGATAAAAAACCGAGATTCTGGTCGATTTTTCGAAAATTTTTCCGAGATCTTAAGCAACTCGACGAGAAAAGCAGAGTACAAACGAACAAACGAATTCTGCATGCATGAATTAGCTACTCTTTCTGAAACAAACTCAAAATCAAGTTATAGCAAGGGTAAGGGTGACAAGATGGCAAATTTAGATTTCAGGCAAAAATAGTAAGGGCAATTGAAGGAAACTACATAGGTATGTTTAATGGGTATTCTGCGAAAAAGAACATTTGAGGTACATCATATGAGGACGTTCATGGGTGTGGTCGGTGCATATACAAAACTGAAATAGTATTAACGACAACTATAAGCATTTTGACGACTAAGGTTCAGCTTCAGAACAAGAGATAAAACTACAAAATGAACTGAAATACCTGTCGTCTTTGATGGTTACATGTAGCCCTTTCTTAGCTGTATACTTCAAAAAAACTGTAGGTAGCCTATTGTATTACTGCTATTATTTGGAGATAAAAAGAGTTCTCGACACTGCAACTAGACTTTTCTTGAGATGACCACAAGTAAAGCAGCCAAAACGCAAAGAAACTATCCTCTTCAGTTTACGAAATCCAACAGAACAGTTCAATCTCATGCATAGGAAATTCACTGAATCTTCTCCAACATTCCGCTCCAGTTTCAAACTGTTTCCAACTGCTTGACTACACGAAATATCAAATTCAGAACATATGCACATGTGCCGACACCAGGTGAAATTCCTCTCATGAGAATCGAAGCGAGATCTAAAGCGCTTTTAATCACTTCAAAAGGCTTCATTCCGCTATAATAGCTCTTCTAAAAATCAATAATACATAAACTGAAGTCTAAATCTCTTGAGGGAAAGGGAATATTCGGCTCTACACTAACAATAGAGACCCAAATCCCAGCTGAAGCCATGTCTTTTCTCCTTCCTCTAACAAACAAACAAACAAACAAGCTAAACGCCACTATCATAATTCCACAGGATCTTCACCTTAATTTTACTGAACCCTTTATAAAATCTGATTCTATAATAGGCCTTTTTCCTAATTACGTCACAGGCGCGCTCGGAACGGCTGAGGTGGTGTGGCCGAGTGGTCAAGGCGTTCGGCTCACGATCGTAAGGTCGTGGGTTCGAATCTCGTCGGGACCACTTTCCACAAGCCTACAGTCAACTCAGCTGTCCATCCTTCCGAGGTCGGTAAATGAGTACCCAGGGTATTCGTTCTAGAATATCAGTCTGGGGGCACAAGAAGCTGCAGGTCCACATCAGCTGTATAGCTGCCAGAACCCCTGACCTGCGTTAACAAATAAAGATTGCTTGCTTGCTTGCTTCTCTTAGGCCTCGGCCAAAAGATCAAACATTGTTCGTTAAACATTTGAAATTTGCTTGTCAAAATGTTTGAACGTTTTGCCACGTCACAAAACATTTCCTAGAGTTTGTCCTGCAATGTTTTTGAAATGATCAACGGATTTACACGTTTTTTATAAGGAACCTTTGGTCTGAGCTGAGGCCCAGCTGAGGCTGGAGTTCCTTAATTTTTTCAACAAAACGGGGCTGGAGTTCCTTATACTGTTCCTTGTCATGAGATAGCATCTGCTTGAATACTATTTTTTACAGCGAATTCATATAAAATTTGCTTCATTTTCTAACTTCAAATATAAATGGGGTCTTTTTTGGCAGAACGGTGGGAAATGTATTTTTATTCTGTTATTTTTCTGTACAAATCGTCTTGTTCTTTAAAAGTAACCTATTCTTAGTTTTTCATCCGAGCCTCGACAGTTCCTTAATTTTTTGGGAATTTTCAGCCTTGAGTTCTTTATAAAGGTGTGTCTTATAAAAAACGTGTATAACAAGAATTCTAGTTGGAAACATTTTCGAAACTACAATCTTGGACAAATATATTAGAACGGCCTAAATAGTTTTGCTATTATCTATTGATTCCTCCTTCTCCCCCGTTACAATGTTGTTTCGAACAAAAGTTGTTTTGCTCTACTACCAACATTGTTTTGGGGGTAAAAGGGGGAAGAATTGGAGTTATGGAAATAGAAAATTAATGGAAAAGGCCTTATTCCTTGGAGGAAATACCTTGTTCCAAATATTTTGTCCAAGATTGTAGAGAAGAATGTTGCGGAAGATTCAGTAAATTTCATTTTGAAGTGTGCAAGGGCATTTTACCAAGGCATTGACCAACCCAAGTGTCCCGTAGATCCAAGTACCACAATTCCGGTCGTTGCACGCAGAGAGGATTCCCTTACTCAAGATGTCCGCCATCTTCCAGAAAAATGTCGCGCCGATCCAGACCCCTTTTTGAAAAGGTCAATTCTCTAGGAAAAGTCTATCCAAATAGTTATGAAAACAGCTACTAAACTACAGTTAATCTATACAGTTAAGCTGTGAATGCAATGAAAGAGTGCAATGAATATAGCTCCTTTATTAAAAAAGAAACTTATTTGGAATGATGACTTGCAGAAATGAATGAAAGTTGTCTTTTTACAAAGAGAAGAGCCAAAGTTCTCTATTTAAAGTACTTAGATGACTCTTGTAGGCTTTAATACGAAGATAGGATAACGTATGAAAATAAAGACGTACTTAGATCCGTTTTTAATGATAGCTAAGCGCTTATAATAGAATAAGACGGTTAGAATGGCCACCAATCACTTTAGATTAGGTCACTAAGGAACAGAACAGACAGGTGGCTAAGGAATAATTGTATGTAAAAGTAACAATACTAGTTCATAATCTCTCACTGAGCTGGCAAATGAAGATAAACTGTTTTTAAAGTCGTCTAATTGAAAATGATTAGAAATGACATCATTTGATTCGAATACTGTTGCCACACTGGACATGTGCGATGCATATCTTGTTTTGGTAGAGTCCCACTAAGACATTATTAAAGAACATTGAATGGTCATATTTCAATGTAAAGGTCTTTCTAGCAGTAGGGTACATAAAGCGAGGGATACTGTAACACAGTTAAACAGAATAGTTGAATGTTTGAGTGAGTCATCAAAAGTAATCAATCATTCATGGGTAAAAATCTATTCGGTTGAATTTTTGATGATGATTATGATGATGATGATGTTGGTAAGGATAAAGATTATGATTATGATGAATATGATTATGACGATGAAGATGACCTTGAAGATGACAATCGAGATGACAATAACGGTGATGATGATGGTGATTATGATGATAATTATGATGATCTGATGTTGATGATGATGATGATGATGATGATAATTTCACGATGATGATGATGATGATGATGATGATAATGTTTATGTTGATTAGGATGATAATGATAAGGATTATGATTATGAACATGGTGATGATGCTGGTTATTATGACGATGACGATTATAATGATGATGATGATGACGATGTTAATGATGATGTTGCTATTTTATCATTTAAACGGAGAGCTTTATCATCTGCAAAGTTGCACAAAGATCCATCCTACTTCTAGATCATAAAATATGATAAAATAAGTATATGTGATGATAAATATAAATGATAAATATAAATAGATGATAAATATATGATAAAATATAGTTATATATATAAAATATGAATATAACTTACTGGATTAACAGCTCCTAACTATCCTGATTTCCAAAACCAAAAACTGCCTTAGAAATGTTCTGTACGCAAACACTAAAGCAAAAGACTGTAAATCACCGTTTTCTTCGACTAAAAGTTCAGGAAGCTAACTCTTTATCTCAGAACAACTGGGGTAACAACCCCTTCACTAAATACTCTATTAAAAAGGAAAAGCTACAAATTGTTTCAAAACAAACTTAATCAACATTGCCATCCTCAGAATTGTCATGGAATTACGAAAAGTTTTTATGACGTAGATATTCGTGAGATAAGTATTGTCTGCGCAATCTGTCCACCATCTTGGTTTCCTGAGACAATTTCCAGGGGATTTCGTATTTTCTAAACACCGGCATTTGTCAATGATCTTTGCAAAACCATATGCAGCCAGAAGATTATTAAAAGTTAATTTTCTGCGGTACTTTGGGTTCCTGAAAATGAAGATCTACACGCTTTCTGCATAAATACATCTATCTTTGGTTTGAGCCTTCATTTCCCTTTATCTAGGGCTGCCTCTTGTTTTATAGTTTTTGCCATCTCTGCTCTTTTACAACTATCTTCAAATTTTGTTTTTAAGGTGAAGGTGAAATGTTGCATTTAGCGCCATAGTGAGCAAGTCGCTAGGACTTCAGTAGTATAATCGGGACCTCGACCCTGGCTGTGACGCTACCGTAGCTTACCTGGGGCTCAAACCCCGACCTAGGTGAGCTTCTGGCACCACGAGCCAGCTGGATAAGACTACAACGCCACAGCACCTTCAACCTGAAAACCTCCATAAGTTTTTACTTTAAAAGAGAGTTCCTTGTTTCTGAGTTTAAGAAAAAATGTTTCCCGAATCTCAGCCTATTGTTTCTCGTAAAAGTTGTTCTATATGAAAAAGGTGTGTGACCCAAAAATATGCACACCCAAAAATGATTTTACCTGTCCAAAGCTTTAGGAAAGACTGAGTTGTTCTGCTCTTGTACAAGGCTTCTACTTAGAAGAATCAGCATAGGGTTAGGGGTTAGAGACCAATGACATCGGAGTTCACTGGTAAGGGAAACGGGGCAGAGATAGCCACAAAACAATTTTCAAATCTATTGGTTTCTTGCCCCTTTCCCTCCCACCCTTTCTCATTTTCCTCTCATTCTCTAAGTCATTGTGACTTTCGTTATTACTGACTCTTTAGTATAAAGTAGTTATCGTTAGCCTCAAGATTTTGGCGCCCGGCCCAGCAGCCTCAGTAAATTGTAGACTTAAAACAGTTTAAGAAAATTGGTGACGGCATACATTCTTAAAAATCATATCGAGTGACATATGCCCAATCCTTTGTATTCCTCTACACAAAAGAAGCAAAATTAAAAAAATTCTAGATTTATCAGCGCTACAAATCGAAGGAAATCGATAACAGTTAATTTCCGAGCAATTGTTTCATGCTTTGCTTGCATAAAAAACAAATTTGTTTGAAAATGATTTGAATCGTCATTGCAAAAAACAACAATAACCAAGGAATCTCACGAAAATCAATTTTTAATGTAGCTAGAACGCATAACGGTAAACACGTTACGGAATACCCAATGAGAACTCGGGCATAGCTAAGCATTGGGCAGAGTGATGAAGGAAGGACGAAAGCTTTTTGTAATTCGCTGAATATTCGACTTCACGCTCGTCGCTCGAAGAGTCGTCCCCGAATCGAGCTCCGAGTTCAACTCTACTTGAAGATCTAGCAATAACCTACCAAAATGGTAAACTTTCTTCCCCAATAAAATAAATTCCTAAACCCCAAGGTAGGCTTCCAATGATTCCAAGGGGTTTGATCGTTAAAAAAGGAGAAGTCTCAGAATCGATCAAATCAGAACTAATTAACATCGTATCCTTTCAGCAAGCAGACAAGTCACTGTCAAAGCCAAGTCAAAGCCTCAAACTAGATGCACTTGTAAAAAACCTCACGCCTCCTTCAACCCCCCTGGAAAATGGAGATATACCTTACTGATAAATAGCTGAAAAGATACAGGTATGGGGGGCGAATTTTTCAACAAGAAGGATATGATAGCGCATGTGACCGTTATATGGATTCGACCCTGCCCGAACTAAACGATCAAGTATACTTGGCTTTCAACCTTATTGCTCCCAAACATGTATTAAGGATTTTTTCACCCTATCATGTTATTACCAGAAAATCTACGCTAAGTAAGCTATGAATAGTAGCGACAGCCAATAAGATCAAAGTACAAATACATAAATACTATGTAATGCTATATATTCGCTTGTGGTAAATGCGCTAAATATAGAAGAAAGGTGGGCTACAAAGATTGAACAAACCTGAAAATGGAGGATAGCGACTTGAATATATTTCTGCTTGAACGATTGATATAGCTTCTATGTTTACCATTTGATGTCGAATCAAAAAAACATGCACGAGAGTAAACATAAATATAACGATCAACGACGATGAAGTTAAAGCTTGTTTGGATCCTTGGTCCGCAGACAGCGATAAAACTAAACCAAATGAATCCTCGATTCAATTAGCACATTTCATTCGTATATACTGTATAGACTTATAAGTGTACCTCAGATCTCATAAGAAAGGAAGAGCTAATAGATATCTTAGAATGAAATCTTATAGTGTTTCATAGACAGGAATTTCGAACAAAGCACGAAAAAACCTGATAAGGAAAACCAAACCTCCAACAATAAGGAATTCGACAGGACGCGGACATCTTTGATTTGGTAAAAACCTCACGTGACACGAATTTGATTCATTATTCGAGTCCACAGTAAAGAGACCGGTTTTTAATCAACTCCGTCCATCTGTCATGCAGTCGCTGACTGTACAGTACTACAACAATTTAAGATTTGACTATTAATCTAACTAACCAGCTAGTAATTGCTCTAATTTCTCTTATCATAGATCATCTACCCAAATGCTTGCTAATTATCGCTGTATAATGGGTTTGTACTGGACAATCCCCAATTATCTAGTGCTCTATTGCGCTGTAAGTACATTGATAGCATTTGAAACACCTGGCTCAAGAGCTACTAGATCTCTGGAAAAACTGATCGTGAAAAGAGGGCCTCGAAGGGATGATTCATTGAATAGTGTACTTGTGCTGTTGTAGAGGTATCCCTTTCTTACTAACGATCGCCGTATAATGGGTTTCTACTATAGAAAATCCCCAATCATCTAGCGCTCTATTGCGCTATACATCAATTGATAGCTTTTGAAACACCTGGCGGATAAGTTACTACAGGTACAGAGATAGTGGATGTAGATTTGAAAAAAAATGAGGAGGCCATGTTCCGTGTCCCTTGAACCCCAATAAACCTTAATGATGGTTATAAGAGGCTCATGTGGGGAGAATTCATGCAGCGGGGCGTGGTAGCAGCGAGAATTCTCCCCTTCAAAGCTATTCTGCTTTGAAGTAAGAAGTGGAGAATCTACAGGTTGCTACCGACGATGCATATCGTAGCCTTATATCAACTCGTTCACAAGATGTTGCATTCCATTGAGGTTTTCATCCCAGTGGTCTGTTGTCTCTAGATGTGCACCGGTATTGTGTTAAAATTGGCCAGAATGATAGCGGGAGCCCGTTATCTGCCACTATGCTGGATGTTGGCGTTAGTGGTCTTCTAGCTATTTTGAAAAATGTAGCGAATTTCTTTCTTACAGTGAACCACAACTGATAATAATGTAGCTAATTACTTTATGCTACATAATTCTTTCCCAGTTTTGCTAGCAAAGTTTGCCACGAAGCAGCCAAATTTCGTCCCTTTCTTCGCAAACAGCAACAACAACATTTTTAACACCAACGGCTCTCTGCAGAAACTCATGAAACAAGATGCAAGTAACTTGCAAAAAGGAAGATACTTTAAATACTTCCTGGAGCAGATAAACTGGTACTTGAAACCTTTCTTTCACTTTAACTCCCATTAAAAGTGAGTTTGAAGCAAAATTTGCTGTAATACATTATCTCTCCTGAAACGACTGCAATTCCGCTCTTTGTACGTGGAGAGGATTCTTTTATTCAACACGTCTACCATTTTCCGGGAAAATTTCGCGCCGACCCAGACCTCTTTGAAAAGGCCTATTGTGGGCTTCATTTCCACCCATGTCAAACTCACCAGTGAGAAGAAAGAACAGTCACCAGCTCTTTGTAATTTTAGACAAATCACGAGGTTTGGTGACATCGAAAGGAAGGACTGATTTGCACTGCTTAGCCTATTCACAAACCCATACCTTACAGAAACAGCATGTGCATATGTGCCTGATAACCATAGATCTCGTGTCGTAGATTCATAAATTCGTGGCTTGAAGCAAAGAAATATTGGACTGTTGTAGTGGGTCTAGGAAGTTGGGGCAAGAGGCGGCAAAATAATATGGGTCCATAGACTTATTACACGAGTTGTAGTTTTCGCTTCTCAGTTTATTCTGATAGCTAGGTTGTTCAAAACCATTCTGAGCATTAGGCCATCCATTGAAGAGTGGAACAGGGAATTACGTAATGAGTCTGATGGCTGCACTTGCACAAATGATCCAGGACAGGAGGCAAAAAGAAGATGGCAGCATGTCGAGAATATCACATTGTATTGCAAAATCAAAACAAATAAACCTCGGAAGAGCTGGATGATTTGCCGAAGCAACATGTGAACACCGTATTTCGACTTTCCAAATGTACATGAGGCAAAAAACAGCAGCTGACCTCGTTTTCTCAAACATCTGGCGCCAAAGAGGATAAGGCCTAGGACGAGATTAACAGAGCGGAACTCTGCAAAATCCTGTGCGATGCAAAGCACCACGACTTACAAATGACCTTCAGTGACAATGCAGTGATTGTATAGAAACCAACGGAATAAGTGAGTGACCTCAACAATTGTGTAATAATTGAAATAACCACTTTAAGAACCACTAAACTGTTGCTGTGAAGAGTGCGACCTAGCTGAAAAAGGGTCTAGCTTGAACCATTATTAAGAGCTTGCTATTTTTCTATGCAACCGACTGCTATACTGTACACGCTACACAACTGCTCAATAAGCAACTTAGGGCTGGACTGACCTGAACATCAAGCAACGTGAGGGCTCAATCGAATTACTGCAAGCAACGAAGAGGTCAAAAAACCAAGCTGCAGCATTTATGTCAAAATATATGTAAAAATACATAACAGCCTTATAGGTAACGTGTTTCCTCTCACATCTTTTCCCCACCTATATCCTATAACACTGAAAATGGGTAGCTAAAATGGTATAGCTAAAAATAAAACAAAATATACTTCAAAATCGACTGACAACTAATATGCAGACTAAACTGAGGATACTTCTCACGTCTTACAATACACCACTTCATTATAGTCTTTTCAAATTAACGTAAAAACTCTCTAAACGTAACGTAAATTGCCTTGTTTAAGCCCCATTTTTAAGGGACCTCATCTCTCTAAAATAAGTCCCTCTCAGTAATAAACGCCCCATAAACAGCCTTCAAGCATAAGCCCCCAGGCGGTTTTTCTGGAGCTTTTACGGTACTTAACCCACGGTAAAGGCAGAGGAGAGTAGTTTGAAAATGTATGATGTGTAACATTGAGGAAGTAAGGAAGAGAATTTGGCAAGCCCAACAACCCACGAAGACCTACTGTATTGGCCATACATTCTTTTTTTTATAAGAATGCTATAAATTTTGCCCAGGCTTGAACTTTTCCATTGTTATTCTTAAATTTCCATTGTTCTATAGCAATGTTGAGCCTGAATATTCTTATAGACTTTATTCTTATAAAGAAAACAGAGTGTAGGAGGAGGAGAAGAGGAGAGCAGACAGAAAAAGAGGGACTGAAGGTCAAGACCCTGAAAAGGACAGGCACGAAGCTGGATGACACCATGAGGAAGAAGGAGCGTCAAGGGGAAAGGAAGGAGCTGGTTGTCAGATCGACGGTGGCGCCTCAACGGTCTAAAAGGCCTAGGTGAAGGTATAGAATACTGAATAGTATGACCGGGATGGTACCCAATAAAGGGTATCGATAACTGCTTGAAAATGACTCTTCAATCGCAGTGCAAAGTTAGAAAGACTTTCCTCAAAGCAAACAGAAAGAATATACGGCTTAAGAGGGTGCGAAATTGTCCTTTACGGTACCCAGATAAAAATTCTTCGGTACCAGACAAAGAAGCCCTCTAATCCTTAAAGTTTTGAGTCTTGGATACGCGGTATGCCATGATTATGATGATTTATAAATATATGCCAGTTAGTGGGAAATTGGAGCATCTGTTAAGTATCTGAACGCTGTACAAATGAAACTGATAGCTTGCACCTTCAATTTAAATCGAATAAAATTACCCATATCGATGAGAGAATCACCAAGAAGCCAAAACCCAGAATAACCCAAAAGGCTGCTAACCTTCCTTCAGTCTGCCTCATCAGCAAGAAAAGTTCTTTTTAATGCAACATCGTTATCTATTATATCCAAAACATTGGCATTAACGGAGCGTTTAAGCTGAATCAGCATGTTTCGATTAAAATCATCACACTGCTCATAAAGTATTTCAGAAACATCTTTCACTTCAACTCAGTTACACTCATTTTCTGCCTACCTTTTCCTGTCACTTCTCCCAAAACTGGATCGCCTTTCATTACCTTCCTCAGGCTAACTGCAACTGGAAACAACAATAGTTTTCGCAGACTGATCAAAACAAAACTAGCCTAATCGAAACTAGACAGAATACACATGTTTCGAATGATTTTACGAGGTTACGACGTACGAGTTTTCAAAGAAGTCTCGACTACTTAAACATTACAAACAGTATACAAGAAGTTAAAACAGTACATATGCATATTTATGCAGATATCCGATTCCTGCATTATTAGCATCTACATATTACTGCACAAACAATACTCTTGCACCTGCTGAAGGTGTTATGCTACAATTGGCCACCATAACCACATGTGGTTCGGAACTACTTAGCAAAACTACCTAACAGTAGCACCTCATATTCGAAAACTTCGTAGCTGATCGATGGTCGTGATCATCATCATCATCGTTATATTGATCATGATGATGATAGTCATCATCATGATTATTATCTATCAATTATGATGATGATGATCATCGTCAACATGATCATCAGCATAATCATCACCATCATCATCACAATCATCATAATCATTATCATCATCATTATGATCTTTATCATCATTATGATCTTCATCATCATCATCATCATCATCATCATCATCATCATCATCATCATCATCATCATCATCATCATCATCATCATCATCATCATCATCATCATCCATTATCATCATCATCATATTATCATCATCATCATCATCATCATCATCATCATCATCATCATCATCATCATCATCATCATCATAATCATCATCATCATCATCATCATCATAATCATCATCATCATCATCATCATCACCAGCACCAGGTTCTTTTCTTTCAAATTACTAAATTACAGTTCATAACAAGGTTTTACAGAGCCCTGTACTTGCGTTGATGAACAGCATTTCATTATGAATTAACAAACACGAGCATGAATACGATACGATACGTTCAAAACCAAAATTAACCACCTGGCCTCTTATACTTCTTTATGAAAATTAATGACGGATAAATCCCAGACAAAGATAACTGAAAATGGTAAAGAGTTGATAAGAGTTATCTCTGAGTCCAAAGAAAGCACTAAATAACAGGTAATGTAACAGAATGCATGAAGATATAGTCTACCTATTGGCAAACAAAAGCGTGAAACACAACGATTTATAAATTGCACAACGTTTTATAAATTGCACTACCAGAGAGTCTTATCTATCTCTGTAATTTAGAACTGCGAAATTAAAAAGCGCTGAGTTCAAAGTCTTAAGAGACAAATTTTATAGGGTTTGAAAAGCAGTTAAACTTAAATATCAAACTCACTTAGGAGCACTATCTATAAAACTGTGGGTCCCAGTACTGAAATCTTCTTAACATTCGACGATCCCCTTAACTTATTACTTGAAACCGACTATAAGAAACTATTTATACCTTTTCTAAAAGATCAAGAAACTCTTCAATATGGACTTACAAGTAAAAAAAACTAAAAAACTATTTCCGGTTTTAGCTAAATTCGGCATTCTATTTTCTGACGTGCATTATGTAATGTTAACGTAAAAAAACCCCGAAAACTATCATACTTGGGGTCAATTCCTAGAAAATTTCCATATTTAGACTGCTAAGAACATGATACTTATCATTAAACGAAATTTTCGAAATTTAAATTTTTAAGTTAAGAAATTCTGCAACAAACTTTTACTATATCAATTGTGCTCAAATTTAAGAAACCCTACTACTGGGAACAAACTATCAGGGCCAGAAATAAGACAGCTTTTTTCTATGTAAGAACTACCAAGAACGAATGAAATAACATTAAACACATCGAGGGGCTTAATGTTGAAAGTTCAAATATAAATTGAATGTGAATGAAAACATATATCGGTAAAAATAAGAATATAGACATCGATATAGATATGTATAAGACATAAATATAAAGATAAACAAAAATATAAATATACGTTTAAGTGTAAAAAATGAATAAAAGATAAATACATATCGTTAAGGTCAATAAGACAAAATTTCAATGATATAATTTTTCTGAGAAGAAGAAAAAATACTGAAATCGTTACCTTTGGTGGTTGAATTCGTTATTGACAGCCAAAAAGAAAGTTAAACCATTGTCAAATAAAGTCGAACATATCGATAAACGAAAACAAAACAAACGTTGTCAGCAGTAAACCCACAATTTGGTTCTGAAGCAAGATCAGCTATGAGCTACGCTTATGAATATTTGACACGAAAGACTGACCAATGAGGACTTGTCGTGTGAGCTACAAAATGCCGTAGAGCAATTCCTTATGATTATGGTCTCGCGAAACAATAGTCCGGACGAGTCAATAAAAGTCGCGAGGTTCGCTCGACTTATTAGCGGTAATTCTTTTCAACATCGGCGGATAATCCCAGCACAAAACCACGTCAAATCCTTGTGTCATTAGCGCACGAAAAGGCGCCTAGGCTTATTTTGAAGTTTGCAATAAGCCACAGCATTCAACGCGAAATAATCTCCAGCGGAACAAGAAATGAAATGTTCGGGTATTAAGATGTTGACTTTGAAAATAAAATAGCAATACAGGAAGATCATTCTGTATCAAAAATAGATATTAAAAAGATTTAAAAGTAATAAGGAAGACTTTAGTATAACATAGGCCTGTTACATTTATCAGTGTGTTCAATTGTTTGATGCTAACCAAACAGTGGAAATTAAATCGTCGGCATACTCGTGTTGACCAGCAGAAAAATGTTTGTTTTGTTTTCAAGAATGATGCGCTGCGTGCAAGAAACAACAATTTTATTAATTCCTGAATCGTCATCTTAAAAAAATTGGTAGCAAACAAAACACATACCAACAACAAGACGTTACTGCCTGCTAAACGGCATTGGTCATAAACAGTCAACCCACAACTAAAGTTGTAAGAGGGTTAAGACTATTGTTGAATGAAAAAGAGAGAAAAAAGCATGGGTTTCCATCCATGTGAAGTGAAACAGGGAACAGTCCTGAGCGATGACGCTAGCTTAGAGTACCATGGATCTGTGGACCCTTAAACTCTTTTCATGCAGACTTGATAATTTATGCGAGAATTTCTGAGCGCAGCGCGTATTAAAATCAGTGATTGAGCGGTAATCGAAGCACCTTAATTAGATGAAGGGCACGGAGAACTGAGAAAAGATGCCTGCATCTTCAATAAAAGGGACAGAAGAAATTAGAGACTTAAGCAACTGCGATTAAAGGGACAGGACAACTGAAGGCGATATAGACTTCTGCGATAAAGGGGACATGCGGACGGATGGAGATGTGAACTATTGCGACAAACGGGTCAGAAGAACTGAATTAGACATATAGTATCACGATAAAAAGGATAAAGGAGTGAAACAGATGCAGACATCTCTATGGATGTAGACTGCTGTTGTCTGAGGACAACGAGGCAACAGTACTGAAATTGATGCGATAAAAGGTACAGTAGGACTAAAGGAGATAAGAACCAGCTAATATATACCCCTCTATCTTCCACAATAAACTACAAAGTATACCAACTAGCAACTACCAACAATTCGAGCTCGATAAAAAAGCCCGTCAATTCCACTGTTTTCACATTTGATCTTTAGAGGAAAACTATATCTATTCTGGAAAAGCAATTAAAATTGTTATAAAGTTAGGCTACGTGCAAATGCAATGAAAACTGTATTTGAGGGGAGCTTAGCGTAAAACTACAAAAACGCCCATCTACCGCACAATCCGATTCGATATTTAGCTCATCTATGTAAGAACCTCAAAATACTGCTTTAAAAAGTTAACTTGGCTTAGATGATAAGTACAAGCAAACCAAAAAAGATAATGGATTATGAGCAGAGAATGGTGGTATTGAAAGACTATATGGAGATCACTGTCTTGGAATATTTCTTAACGGTTTAAAGAAACATTAAAAGTAACGAAACATGAAATTTCTACAATTTTAAGCAACTTTGAGGGCTGGACAGATTTCCAGCAGGTGCTTAGAGAGAGCCACATTTATTGCCTATAAGAGCGAGCAATAACAGCCAATCTAGAAAAAGCACAACATCCCCACCTTTTAGAGAGGAACAGGATCCTTTATTCCAAACCAACCTACTAACTATTAACGTCTAACTATAATCTTATGTTAAAAATTCTTACATTAAGAACATCTTCTGAAGGGCGACGAAAAAATTATACTGGGTTAACTGTTAATTAATTAATACGATAACGATAATAATGATGACGTTGAAGTTTCTGGGTGGGTAAAGAATAAAGAGGTTTTGGTTAGAAATTATTGGGCATAGAAGAAGACTTCAATGAAACAAACTATCATGATAGTAACTAAATAACTAACTAACTAACAAACTAACTAACTAACTAACTAACTAACTAACTAACCAACTAACTAACTAACTAACTAACTAACTAACTAACTAACTAACTAAATAACTAACTAACTAAATAACTAACTAACTAACTAACTAACCAACTAACCGACTAACTAACTAACTAACTAACTAACATAACTAATCAAGTAATTTAAAAACTAACTAAATAACTTACTAACTAACTAACTAACGAAAGATAAAAGAAAGTCTTCAGAATCATCGCATATCAGCTGGCAGGTAGCGAGCGTCAAACTAGAAAACATTAAAACGGCGCCAAAAATTCATCAAGCCTATTTGATTATGCAACAGCGAGTTAAGCCGAGCGATGAATGTCAGAATTAAGTCATTACTATGCAAGACTATGCATAGACAAACAAACAAAATAGTTATATGAATTTTAAATCAGCTACTTAAGTTGATTAAGGAGTTTCTGAGCTTTCTGTGAAGATGAAATGCTGAGCAAACGTCAGATAATTAATTACGGATCAAGAAGAGGAGGGACAGATGTCTTGAGAAAAAATCTCTTTTTGTTGATCAATCGAAGTTTGCATAAATCGAAGGTGGAGAATACATGAATAGCTTTAATAAGCTCAATCGGTTAAGTAGCAGTTGTTGCCTTAAAGGAGGTCTATTTAAGTCTGCAAAGTTTGTTTTTTTAGCTGCATGTGTTCAACGAAACCACATAAACCTCTACTGGTTGAAAACAACCAACTACACTGAATTTCATTAAAGAATAATGAAAATTGTCACAATGATGATGATGACGAGAAATAACTGTTGGTTTTGGTTTAATGGCTTTTAACTCAATATTTCACCAAAAATGTATATAACAACACACTGATACATCATAATAATCCGAGAGGCATTTCACTTTACGCAGAAGCGTACGATATTCCTATTGAAACAAAAGGATTCTTTCAAGATTTCTACTGGAACAATATAGATTCCAGATGATGGTGTACGAGATTCAAAGAAGTGAATCGTCCCTCCCAATAACCAACTTGTTACAGTAGCCCAAGTGTGATGATCCATTAGTTGACGTCTGTGCAAACAGTACATAGAACTGGGATGTGTGAGGAGGTAGATTTAAAGCCGCCTGACAAAAAAACAGTTACGCCAAAGGATGCACCTATTTAGGGGTGTTCGGGGGCTATTGATTTTCAAAGCGACCTTTTGCATTTCTTTTCAACCAAAGGAGTTATCTACGCATGACCTAGAAACAGGCACAAAATCGACTGATGCTGTAAAGTATTCAAGAAATCTTATTGGCTGCTGCAACAGTAAATCCCCACATATAAGAACAAACAAAATAAGAACCTTGAGGCTGAATTTTTTTGGAGAAAACAATGGACTTGACAATAGCCTATTGTTCATTAAACAATACCCTGAACAGGTTTTGATATGCGGGGATTTACTGTATTGCAACTGTTCTGAATTTGGAGATAAGAATAAGAATCTCTTCAGAGCTAACCTCAAAGTTGTATGGCAACTGTTGGATTCTTCCTTTATCAGAGAGAGTCAACCAGAGACCTAGACTTACTACACGAGTCGTAGTTCCACTCATAAAATCTAGACCAACAACAAACAACAGCAATTCCCTACACTGACAGTCATATCCAGTTTGAGCAAATTTCTGACAACAACACTAGCTGCGATAACTGGGACTCGTGTAATAAGTCTAGGCAGACACCAACGCCATTTTGAATCAACATGCACGTGACATACATATCGAGTCTGGGCTCGAATTACGTAATTTCTAGATTGCTACAACAACTACAGTGCCTCGTTGTATGGTCTGATACAGCGCCCTTACAAACTCTGGTGCAATTTAAACTTAGGTATCAGTCGGGTGTGCGTTAAACCAGAAAACCATACGGATACTTGCGGACATACTAATAGCTAAAAGTTGATACAGATCAGTTGAATATGTCCCTTTTGCTTGGGAATCTTAAAAATGTCTGTGTAACACCGCTTTAAGACAAGACTTGGATATCATTACTTAAGGGTAGACCCGTAGACGGACGGTTCTTGTATACTGTAATCTTATTAAAAGAGATATAGCTAAAGGGAAGACCTATAGGCCTATCTCCTAACATCGTTAATACGAGAAGAAAAAATTCTAAAATCTAAAAATATATGCAGAGTATGTAAGTTGAGGGTTTGATTAAATGAAAGAAGTGGTTTCAGACGTTGTTATATTTTAAGATCATCGGTTCGTTTGTTGGGGTCAGTCTAGGATACTTCAAATCTGTGTATGTCTAAAGCTCGGGAATGGTCGGCCTTAAGGTGTTGGCAGTTCTCCAGTTTGAAATGTATGGAAATGTAGAGGAGTAGAATTGAATATTCTTTTTAACAAAGCAGTAGATTTAAAAGAGAACTTCGAAGAATCAATCATAAATTAAGTTAAGATAGAAGGCAGGCTGGGCTGGGCGTGGCTCCCTCGAATTAACTATTGTAACCAACTAGCTAACTAATTAACTAACTAACTAACTAACTAACTAACTAACTAACTAACTAACTAACTAATTAACTAAATAACTAACTAACAACTAACTAACTAACTAACTAACTAGTTCAAAAGCTAATACCTTTACAAGAGGCATCTTTAATACATATTATAATGAATAGGAAAACTGCATGGACACATGAAATTGTAATTTACATGGCTTTTTCTCAACATTGTGTTCAGGCTTATTCCATCAAAACATTCTCTAACCATTAGAATGTATCCTGAGGGTAAAGCGTAAGACGTCCTCTCACACCCCTACTCGCCTAAGGATAGTGAATCTTCTTTCCCTTTGAGAACTCCTTAAGAGGAGCGTTCTAAATGGCTTTACTACATTAAGAGGCATTTAATTATCTTCTTAGTTCGTAGCACCTAATCTATTATCTGACCACATTAGTTAGAAAGTCTACTGTAAGCATGAGTACATACAGAAAATAGAAGGTTAAAACGAGATAGGCCTCTAAGCCTTGAGCTAAGCTAGTCTAAGACAGGTCTTTGGTATAACATATATTAAAAAATCCGGAACAGCCTAATTTCGTTCTTCCTGATTTTGGCTTTTCTTCTGATCAGTGTTATTCAGGATTTCTACCACAATAACGTCTGAGAAAAGTTCCAGTCAGGAAATCAATTCAGTCAAACAAATGAACGAAGACGTTTTCAGCTGTAGTTCATTGAATAAAGAAGGAAGGGTTTAAGCAAAGATAGGTAAAGGAGGAATGAAATAGAAGAAATAACGAAGAAAAGGCTGTTGAGATATGATGCGTAATTCTTTGAGGCCTGTTCTTGAAATGTCACAGTCAGAAGGGGCCTATAAAGAATTCTCTGGTAATATTCTACTGAAAATAATAGTTAGGACTACTGAGCATCGGTTTCCTAAGCTACGAAAAGTCACTTTGTTTCGCTTCGGTTGGTCAATTGACATTTGATGGGCAAAGCCCGAAGTATCGAGAGCCGCACCATCAATGTAACAATAACAGCAGTTACATAACCATTGTATAAAACAGCAACAACAACAAAATCAACAGCAACAGCAACAAAAACAAAAAAAAACATGTACAGCAACAGCAGAAATAAAAATATCGAAGGCATCGCTGATATAGCTGTAACTTCTAGAACAGACAGGGTTAAAACAAGCTAAGAGGAGCTCCTAAAATGCCAAAAAGAATAGAAGCCCCCCCGTGTTTTCTGACAATTTAACCATCACACAGAACAGAAATCACTTAACTAACAGTAACTCAACTAAAACTGGACCAATCATCAGCATTCTAACAATTTGTAACATCTTATGTTTTTTAGTAGAATAGAACAATGTATAACCTCAAGCAACAAAGTGTAGCAAATTAGATTATGATTATCATCATCCCATAAAAATCTTTTTTAAAGAGTCCTTTTAAAGACGGTCTGAGACAAAACAGGGTTTTTTAGGCTAAGAGTGAAGCTGTCAACTGTCAAACTGTCCAGCAACAATCGCTGCACTGCAACCAGGGCCGTCCCGACAAAAGTTTTCAAGGGGGGGGGGGGTGTGACCACCTCCATTTGCCGACTAGAGTCGAACTGAAAAAAACTTTCTAGGCGTCATCAAATCGGCATACGAGAGTGCTTAAATTTGATGTGCGCGAGTAAAACGGGCATTTTGGAACATGCGCCGAAGGCGCACGCTACTAAGGGGGTCCGGGGGCATGCTCCCCCGAAAATTTTAGAATAACCTGAAGCTAGAATCGCTCTAACGGCCCTTTCGGAACTCTTAAAATGCAATTTTCTTGAAACTCTATCGTGGAATTCGTACGGAATGTTTATGGTCTTTGAGTGGCACGAAACTTCAAAATTGTAGTAAAAAACCGAAACATCTTTGAACATCTGAATTCTAAACGAATCCAAAAGATTGACAAATATTATTGCTTGCTATAGAGTCTAATTGATACTACATTGCAGTACAATGAATACATCTATAGATTTGTTGCTCTGGTGCATCGTGGCCGATGAAACGTCGAAAATGGAAAAAACATGGCCTATTCTGGAAAATTTTGATTGTAGAACATCGTTGATTGGCCCTCCCTTGTCAAGCAAAGAAGCTCCATGCTTTTCCAGTAGTTCTGTTTTATTTCCCATTGTTTTTTACTTAGCCTTTACTCTGTATAAATGATTCATGAATGCATAAAAGATTGATTTCGCCGATCAGAACTACCAATTTGCCGACTGGTCCTTTTTCCAGGGGTGGGTGTCACACCCCCAATACCCCCAATGTAGGGACGGCCCTGACTGCAACTCAGAGACTTCGTTCGACAGGTAAAACCCGACAGCTTGAACCCCAAAGGGGGAACCACATTGGGTCAAGGGGTCCCATGGGGGTTCCTGTATTTGTATTCAGGTTCGAGTATAAGAGTTGCAATCTTAATCTTCACTCCTTCAAGAGATTGAGTTTGAGGTATTCAGCATCTAAGTAACCAAGAAAAAGATTGTAATCTGTTTCCTCATCTGCACGACCCTAACACTTTAAGAAACTATAGGCATTAGTACTTAAAATATTCAAGCTTTTGAAGGGACTTTCAGAACTGCAGCAGTCCAAAGTTTCATATGACTTATAAAAATGCTGTAATTAAGAAAGTCTGAACTGATTTGTAGCTTACGTTACTCATACAAAGGGGTATTTTCTCGTAAATTTTGAAAAGAAAAATGGGGAAACCAAAAAACCACTACAGACTATTTATTAGTATTCCTGACATTCGTGGTTTCCAAAAGGCTATAAAAATCTGAGATAGGGCAGTTGGATTTTACATGATACCCATATTTAGTATGCAGAAGTTTCCAAAACCCATTGCCAGAACAAGTGAAATAATCCCACAGACGTCTGAGGACTAAGGATTTTCTTAAATCCAGAAATCAAAAAGCCAGCTTTTGGAAAAAAATCGTATTCCATACAATGGTGCGCTTCTGACTCTCGTTAAGAAAACCTTTCTGACGTCGAAAGGCTAAAGATTTTCTTAAATCCAGAAACCAAAAAGTCAGTCTTGGCAAGTATTTCATTACAAAGCTAATACTTCACTTTAGAATCCAAAGGACAACGTAACCACAAAAATCAAAGCATACATTTTTATACTAAATACCTTTGTAAGGAACTCGAGGCTGAATTCCCAAAAATTAAGAAACTTTAAGGAACAATCGAGGGTCAGATGAAAACTAGGATTAACTTTTTTCAAGAACAAGACGTTTTATACATCTAACATCAGTTTAACTAACATATACTGTATAACAACATATTTCCACCCCCCCCAAAAAAAGTTCAATTTATATTAAAGTTAGAAAAAGAAGTGACTTTTAATGAATTTGCTGTAAAAATAAGCACTCAGACATATTTCTCGACAAGGAACAGTATAAGGAACTTTCAGCGTCATTTTGTAAAAAACTTAAGATACTGCCAGCCTCAACTCAGACCAACGGTTTCTTATAAAAAGAAACCATGAAATGAACGGTTGAAAAAGAAAGAAATCTTAAATAAGTCGCAACTGATACACATACCACATTACTCATCTCATTTTCAGTAAGGAAAACGTCATCATCTAATTCCATCATAGCAGCTATTCGTTTTATTCTTCAACTGAAACTGAGGCACGTTTTAAATTCCTTACATCGCCATTCAACTATCTTAAAGCCAGTTATCATAATGTACTCCAACAACTAAGCATGTCCAGAGGCTGAAGCACCTGATCTCGTATAGGAACTAAGAAAATCAACGAAAAACAAAGGATTCTCATGTGTCACTCATAAACGAATGAACTGGAAGGAAAACCAGATTAAGGATTGAATCGTGATTGGAATTGTGGTTCATTAAGGATTATGTTCGTTTGATTAGAATTTCCTTGAAATTGTATCACAACATACACTGCTGACGTCATAGTAGAAAATACAGTACTTATTTTCGATAGCAACAAATGTCTTCTGGCAATTGGTTAATGGACCCAAGGATATCTCAAACGTAAGTAGAGAGTTTGTCGATGAATTCCCAGTTTCTTGCCTGCATCGTACATTTAAACAAACCAAGAACCAAAGTCTCAAAGGAGGCCAGACTTATTAACGCCTCTTTCTCTTAAAAATTCTCCATTTTGCCAGGTTATGGTGGAGGTGCAAGCGAAATGGTGCTTTAGCGCCAGTAGCTAGGATCTCAAAAGCATATGAATTAGCGATCACAAGCAAGCTGGATTAGACCACGAAGCTAAGTAACTTGTAAGCTATACGTTAACAGACGTAAAGTATTAGAGAAATAGGAATTTCAACAATAAGAATGGAACAGGTCATTCTCCCATGGTAACATCTATCTTGACTAATAATAAGCTGAGTCTGTTCCAGTATTTATCAAGACCCCTTCTGTAATAAGACTCCCCCCTAATAAGTTCCCTTTTTAAACCTTCCAGTATAAGATTAGCCCTTAATAGAGCTTTCACGGTACACTCTTTTTTTATAATAAGCAACTGTTCAATAAGCAGTCAGGGCTGAGATTGTGCTAAAATTTCTGGTGAAATAGCTTTCTTTATACTGTACATCCTTGCAAACTTTTCAGTTACATCGAGAAGCCAGAAAAGAGCCAAAATAAGAGGTTTTAGGGGGTACCAGGCATTCTGTGACGGCTGAAATCCTAGATATGTTAAGCAACTCTTGAGGGCTGGACCAAAGTCAAGTTGCTTATTGAAAAAAAAAGTGTAGCTCCTGAATATCCGAATGCATCTCCTTATCTCTACTGTTTACAAATGACTTTTGGCTCTGTGTTTCTATAAAAGCTCTTAAGAAAAAAATCTTAAGAAAGCTTGAGTACTGGAATCATCGGGTGGTATAAGAAAGTTTGAGTATTTAGGCGCCATTTTTAACTTTCTTACAAAAAAAGTGCCTGTTAAATTCAGTAGCTAAGGTACACATATCCACTACACTATGTATACAAGGCTATAGAGCATCCATCGTGGTTTGGAAATAATCAAAGGATATTTTTCACATTTAAGCGGTAAAAGATTAAAGATATAAATGATGATGATGTTCTTGTCCGGATGTGGAACATCAAAAATTTAGCTGCGTTTTCTACGCGGTTTCCAATGTTGGTAAGAAGTCTTTACCAAAGGGAAGCTCTCTGACAGTGTGTCCGTCAAAAATTAAAGTTTTAATTAAGATAATAAAACCATCGAAAAAAGAGCCAATTTGATCATTTATCGAAAATGTAGCTTTTAATTTTTCACAGAAAGATACTTCTATTCTTGAACTTTCACCGGAAAATAGAGAATTTAAAGTTTTATTTGATCGCTAATTTGAAGGATTTAGAAAATCACATGGTCGAATCGGCTTCTTTATTAAACTTAAGTTAGAAAATATATGTAATTATATGAAATAATAAAATGAATGGACATGAAAAAGTAATTCGCCTGAAACGAGAAAAAGTGGGGTTCTCGCGAAAAAGAAAAAGGTCCCCATACAGTAATACGTCTGTTCATTTGGGATCTTATCTTCATCCGAACAGCCAATGAAATGTATGGACAAAAAAAGTAATTCGCCAGAAAAGATAAAAAGTTGTGTTCTCGCGAAAAGGAAAAGGTCCACGTACAGAATCAATAAAATCTCGTTGCTCCTACTACGTTTCTCTCCTTAAACTCATCTATACTCTACTGACAGTTTTTACTGGTGTATCTCTTGCTATTTTAAAAAGAATAAGCATCAATACCATTGTTTGTCACAAATGGTGAAAACTAGGATAGATTTTTCCACAAATGGTATACCACAATAGATTGGATACGGACGACCCCGACTGCATGACCAGTGAGCCAACGACATTTGCTAACTCTCAAAGTCATACAACCAAAGGCTTGTTTGACTTTTTTGTGTTTCGGCTATGTAGAGCCTTCTTCATCACCATACATATTTGCATATATTTGTCATGAATGGCGAACACACTAGGATAGATTTTTCCACAAGTAGCATACCATAATTGATAGGATCAATATCATCACAACTTCAGAAGTTTAGAAAACGAGCGTTATCACTGAATATTTTACAGAACTACTACAGAAAAAGAAAATTGACTTCAGCAAAGCCGCTGTGTACAAATAACAGTAAGCAATGCATGTAAAATCTAAAGACTTACTTACATTCAACACAAAATAAAACAGAGGATCTCAAAGAGCGAAAATCTCCACCAGTAGTGTTCACCAGTAAAAACATCAAGTGTACAAAGGATAAAACATGATCACAATGATATACAGTAACATATAGCGTTTATATTACTCTGGGAACTTTAAGATTTCCGATTGTTTTATATAAATAGTTAAGACGAGTTATAATTATCAAGGAATGTTAAAACCAAAAGCACGTTGGTTTATTGCCACCGAACTAATATTTCAATAACCATATTTAGAATATAAGGTGCTATATCAAACCGTGGGATATGTACATATATGGTGGTGTATTTCTAGCTAACATTATAGTGAAAATCTTTGGTCAGGCGTTTGCCAGTGTTTGACTGCTAGTGAGAATATGTAAGTGGAACTGGACACAGCGTACATACCTTAGTTGCACGGAAATGCTTGAGAATTGATTACTACGTCCACAAATGTGAAATCAGTATGTTGGAACACTGACACAAAAATGTCTTAAGTTTCTTAACTCCTTCCTCCTAGTTCTAAAAGTTTCTTAACTTTTGGGGTGTCTAGTTCTAAGTTTCTTATAAACCGGTTTCTTATAAAAAAAAAAACGTGTAGACCACAAAGCAAACTCACACGACTATGGATTATGAACAGTCACAAAAATGCACCGTGCAATATCTTGTCCATGTTGTTCTTGTTTTACCATACACCCTTCCCCTCTATCCAATTTAAAGGTAGAAGCGAGAGAACCTGGGATGGGTAGGCCTACCTTTATTATATCGTCTTATTCGAGACACTGCGTTGACAAAATGTGTCTATGAAAGTAGATACTATACCATAAATCATATAAGTAGCTGTGTACAGAGCTGAAATTTCATGTATAAATTTGCTATGGTGGTACTTGTGCACGATGTTCAATGACTGATCGTTGAAGCTAGTGTACGAATTAAATGAAAGGAAACGACGCTACAATTATTGATTGGTGATTGTGATTCTCCCCTTGAATAAAACTCAAAGCTACAATATTCCAAGCACCAGTCTGAAACAGTTTACATTCAAGCAATTTCCGGCAATCATCGTGTTTTCCTGACTACAGCAAAAATAACCCTTTCTCAAAGTACTTCACGACCAGGACAACTGTGAAAGCTGGATAAAATTATCTAAAACTAATTATAGACCATCTTCATTATTCTTCTTCCTGACATCAATTTTCTTATCTTTATGAACTAAAATTATCTTGATTAAAGTTGAAACATTACGTTACAGGGAAGAAACAATTATAATATCTAACAAAAAACATCTATAAAAGTACTGGATCCTTTCCTATCAAAAGGACTGTCTGTATAAATTTGGTAATCAAATTAAAATTGTAGACCACCATCTTTCTAATAGTACTTTATATAGTATCCAGATGTCTTTTGTTATATTACAAAGATATGACTCTCAATTAGAATGAAGACTGCACTAGCTATGTCTAAGTCTATTTCTGCTTATCAGGAGTTTCTAATTAAGTTGTTGCCTGCCTCAGCACAAGCTGCTGATTCCCAGATAATTACGAATATTTAACTAACTAGACAAAGCAAGCAAACATCAGTTCTTCTTCTACAGGTTAAGAAACGTATTCCCATGGATTTCAAATAAGGGAAGCTTTGGCAGTGCTGTAATGTACCTCATGTATACCCACAGAAAAAGGGCGCGTCTACCTGCACTCGCGATAAACACACAAAAACCGAGTTTATTCACCATCGTTCAATTTTTTCTTTAGTTTGTAATCTATGATTACTACATACATATGCCTATACATTTGAATTGTACAAAACACTAACTTAGTATGGGAAGCCACTGAAAACACAAAAGAACCACTAAACTAGAAATCAGCACAACGCCAAACTTCCTGTGAAAATCCAAGTTCCACATCAACGCACGTCAAACGCGTTTCACTACTATCCTCTTAATTTCCAAATTTACATGGCAGCTATAGGTACAAAGTTATATTGATCTGAAGCATGGAACAAAATAAGAAAGGGTCCATCCATGACACTGATTCCCTTGGTCCCTTGTGACACTTGTCCCAAGATGAGGCTTTTGGTTACCCATTAGGCAACAACCATTAGCTTTCCTTACTAGTTCAGTTGTATCTGTTGCCTTATGCGAGTAGTTAATACGCGGATGCAAAGAGAATAAAACCTACCTCCGCAACTCCGTAAAGACAAAACCTTACCTTTTTCTCCTGATTCAGATTCTCTGTTTGACTGGCCGCCTTAGACTGATCCATGCGCGCGCAGCAAATAATAATACAGAGAAACAATATATAACAGACTCACCAACGGTATTTCTTTAACTTAACTTGCTTGAGCTTCTTTGCTGTCTTTGCTCTTTTCTTTCAGTTTTAAATCTAAAAAAATCCAGAAATTTCGTAGCTTAATCTAATGATCAATTGGTAACGCAGGGCCAGAGGGAGGAGATGCGATACACCCGGCTAAACGCCGCAAGAAAAACACCAAACGTTGGCCACCTTTCATATTCAGCGAAATCGGTGGCTGCGTTTAACCAGCCTGCCCCAATACCAATACCATTTCTGGCAAAACAGTGAGATCACTAAAGACCTGCGATGAGAGGGATTCGCCATTCGCCCCTAGTTTGCATCTAGATATTAACAAGGCTATATCGGGAGGGGATTCGTACCCAACAAAGTGAGGATCACACATATGGAAAACTGGTATGACCTGGAAAATCACTTAGTCAAAAAAAAGTCATCAAAATTCTCATCGAGTAGCAAGTCTATTAAGAAATGTCAAATGTAACAAAGAAACAAAGTAACTAACTACACTAAGGAAAATTACTAATTTCACAGATTTTCAACCCTTTAAACATTGATTAACAAGCTTCTGAAGCTTTGAGATTCCATCCTTTTAGATAGCTATCACTGTGTCATGCATGACATGATGATTATAATCATCATGATGATTATAATTATACTTCTATCAGAAGTTCCTTCTGACATGCGCATGCTTAAGCTATCAATAAACTGAGTATCTAGCCCCTTGATACATTACTGCTCATATATAGAACGCTTGTTGAATTGTGGGAACTAATGGTTTTTACCCTACCTACAGACGAGAATTAGTTACATTCACGTTCGCAAAGTATCTGCGGAGGAGGAAGCTTGCACAATAGGTCAGTCCGTGAACATCGCACACAAGTACAACCATAGCAAATTTATAAATGAATTTGCGGACCTACGCGCACCAAGTGGCGTAGCCTAGAGCGGGGGCCACGGGGGACGGTCGCGAGGGAGGATATTCAGTACTGTGGAGGGATATCATCAGTGCAGTACAGTCAGTACTGAATCCCTCCCCCGTACTGATGATATCCCTCCACTGTACTGAATATCCTCCACCGTACTGATAATATCCCTCCACTGTACTGAATATCCTCCACTGTACTGATGATATCCCTCCACTGTACCACACACCCTCCACTGTACTGCACATACATTGCCTGGGATGAAACTTTTACTATTCCAATTGTGCTTAAAGTTGAGAAACCCCTGGCTCAGAGCAGATTTTTATAAAAAAATGAGATAAAATGAAGGTTCACTGCCATAAGAAACTATGGCATAACAAAGCAAAGATTGCCATGAATCATAGTCACCTTGAGCTTTGCAAACGTATATGATAGCATACACAAACATTCACTCTCCAACTTGTATCAGCTCTTCCGAGCTCTTCTAACTTTAACCAATTCCAGCTTTCTGCAACAATGCTGATGTAAAGAAACTCAGCACCAAAAAGCAACAATATCGCTTTATCTCTTATCCCTCCGAAAACTTCACTTTCAACTTATATCACAGCACAGCCAGATCAAACATGAAATTCGTTAAATGTTTTCTCTCGGATCCTCGCTATTGACATTCGGTACGATAGAAGGTATCTCGAATTCTGCTGTATTTTTACATGGATTCAAATGCTATTTCGTCTTAGCAAATGATATCTCCCTCTACAAACATAATGTTATCAAAAACGATTAACAAGAAAGCGGACCAAAAATTACTTACTGCTCGAGGATTAGAACAGAACAAATCAAGGATTATTTATCAGGAGTTACTAATGATCCTGTTAAACATGAAACAATACAAACTGAAAGGCTTTTTGCTCGCAAACCTTGAAATTTGCAACTCAGATTTTGGATTCATTTCCAGCTAAGCCAAATAGGAAAGAAAATGGACAAAAAGTACAATGATTTAGGTCCACATTGAGATATAGCACCAAGCAAAGAAAATCCCCTGTAGTTTGCTACCAAGAATGCCATATCGAAGCTCTCACACTCAGAGACTATCAGTGTTGGCTACAAACGCCAAAAATTGAGAGCCCACTAACCTTGTAAGCCGAAGGATACGCTTTTGTCGAACTTTGCAACACAGTAAAGCATAAACAGGGGGGGGCAAGGGGGGAAGTCTCCCCTCCAAACATCACCGGTTTTGTTTGTCGCCTTATTCTGATGTAAAAATGTCTTGGGATACGATTTTCTTTGATCACGCTCTTTTGAACCCTGCAATGTTTGAGCTTTCGCTACGCTACCGTGACGACATGCTTCTGTCTACCGTATGATGTCATAGGATATGCTTTTCTTTGACCACGCCCTTTTGCTCCCCAACATTTGCCCTCTGGCTACGCTACTTAAGGAATTTTTTATATTATCGATGCGTTCTGCAAAAAGCTCTGCTTACGTTACGCGTTTTAGCGACACAAAAGTGGATACCGACCCTAATTTGACAACCTTCCATTCAGAAACCTTCAAGATGCGCAAAGCAAATCGTTTTTAGATGTGTACGTGGAATGAAAACAGGCAAGTAACCAAGAGATGATAGAATATTTGACGAAGCAAGCAATCCTCATTTGATAACCAAGGTCAGGGGTTATTCTGGCAGCTATAAAGCTGATGTGGACCTGCAGCTAGACTCCAAGACTGATATTCTAGGAAGAATATCTTTGGTACTCATTTAACTAACTCGAAAGGATGGACAGCTGAGTTGACGATAGTCCGGGGCTCAAATCCATGATTTGCCATAAACACTGACCAATCGTCCACACATTATCTTAAAGAACGCAGATATAAAGCTATACTCTGATGAGAATACTCTTTCATAACAAAAAATCTAACTGGAAAGCCAGCGCTGGAATCCAGCTGGTTTGCAGGCAAAAATGGCTAGGCAAACTACGGTATGCATCGTATTACATATGGCCTATTCGAAAACGACGTTCCGAAATAACTCACAAATGTACCAAAGCACTCTCCATGCTATACCAGAGAGCAAGAAAAGTATAGTTCGTCAGTCCGTCCACGAGAAGGTGAAGTAATCTATGATCGGTGGAGGCATTTATTGCTGCCATTTGCAGTGACTCGAAAAATGACAAGAACGAAAACAAGACTCAAGACGGGCCCACAGAGCTTAGATACTGCAAAAATATACTTGCCTGCCTCTCGCTCGCTTATCAATATGTATGCAACAGGCGACGTGAGCAAGAAATCGTCCCCTTTGCTTCCCAGCTATAATGCAAAACCCTCCGCAGAACTTCGAAGGCTGGAGTTTATTTAACGTCGAACTCTTGTGGCATGTCAGGCAGCAAGATTCTTGTGAAGTGCTGGTGTGTACTTTGTCCTGGTTTATATAAAGCTCGTTAGCTTATGTTTTTAAATATTAACAGTGATCAAGATAACTATGGTATAATAAGTAAGAAAAATACTTTTCGCAGTGCTGCTGGGTATCAATTACAAAACAACAAGACAATCTTTGCAGCGGACAAAGAGAATTTTAAAAATCTCACTTCAACGTCTAAGTTTTGTGAGAATTCGACAGAAAGGAAATGGACAGTTGTGAAGAAAACAAGCTCACAGGAAAATCAGGTTGAAATTTCGTATTCTGAACCAGCTGACTCGAGAACGAAAACCCAGAATAGATGCTGAAAAGTATCACTAATCTAGCACTGATCCCCAGATCAAAGGATGCCGACGATATAAGAACCGTTACATTATTTATTAAAGATCTTTGCGTTTTTCTCTCTTTGAGATTCTGAAAAAGCGCGATTTTCAGATTGAAGAAACCTCTGGCATACGCCACAATAGAGAAACAGCATCTCAAAGAGAATGAATAAGAGTAGGTCTAGCCTTAGAGTATTCCTGAAAGAATAGGATGGCAGATAGTGTGGTCGAAATTGTATCGCTCTTTAAGTTTCTGAAAACAGCGGTTTTTAAACAGAAGAAATCTTAGATATCTCCACAATGAAAACATTTTTAAATGTTTAGAGACATCGCACATCAAAGAGAATAAATAAGAGTAGGCCTAGCCTTAGAGGATTCCTGTACGAATAAAATGGTAGGCCTTTAGAAAGCTGAACATTGTACCACTCTTTATGTTTCTGAAAACAGCGGTTTTCGGACTGAAGAAAACTTAGATATCTCCACAATGAAAACCTTTGAAAATGTTTTAGAGACATTGCATATCAAAGAGAACAATAAGAGTAGGTATAGCCTTGGAGGATTCGCGTACGAATAGGATGGTAGGCCAATAGAAAGCTGAAATATTGTACCCTTCTTTATGTTTCTGAAAACAGCGGTTTTTAAACTGAAGAAAACATAGATTCTTTCCACAATGAAAAAATCTGAAAATGTTCAGAAACATTGCACATCAAAGAGAATAAATAAGGGTAGGTCTAGCCTTGGAGGATTCCTGTACGAATAGGATGGTAGGCCTATAGAAAAGTGGACATTGTATCCCTCTTTTTGATTCTGAAAACAGCGGTTTTCGGACTGAAGAAAACTTAGATATCTCCACAATGAAAACATTTGAAAATGTTTAGAGACATTGCACATCAAAGAGAATAAATAAGGGTAGGTCTAACCTTGGAGGATTTATGTACGAATAGGATGGTAGACCTCTAGAAAAGCTGTACATTGTATCGTTCGTTAGGATCTGAAAACAGCGGTTTTTAAACAGAAAAAACTTAGATTCTTTCAACAATAAAAACATTTGAAAATGCTCAGAAACATTACACATCAAAGAGAATAAATAAGAGTAGGTCTAGCCTTGAAAGATTCGCGTACGAATAGGATGGTAGGCCTATAGAAAGCTGAACATTGTATCCTTCTTTAAGTTTCTGAAAACAGCGGTTTTCGGACTGAAGAAAACTAAGATTCTTTCCACAATGAAAACCTTTGAAAATGTTTAGAGACATTGCATATCAAAGAGAATGAATAAGAGTAGTTCTAGCCTTGGAGGATTCCTGTAGAAAGCTGAACATTGTATCCCTCTTCAAGTTTCTTAAAATAGCGGTTTCAAGATTAAAGAAAAACTTAGATTCTTACCACAATAAACAAATTTGAAAATGCTCAGAGACACTGCACATCAAAGAGAATAAATAAGGGTAGGTCTAGCCTTGGAGGATTCGCGTACGAATAGAATGGTACAAAAATTAGCGGTTCTTTGCGTTTTAAAATAACTGTGGTTTTCGTGTTGTTCGGAAAAGCGAAGATTTTCAACAATATTCTAAAATCTGGAGACACTGGACAACAGAGAATAAGAGTAAATCTAAGCCTTGGAGGGGATTCGTATATAAGTAGAACGGCATAGAAAGCTGAATACTCTACAGTTCTCTACTCCAAAATTGAGCCTCTTCGATATGAATAAAACAAAGGTTTATAACAACATAGACCTTTTCGAAATCTGACACACCATGCACGTCAAAGAGAGTGTATAAGGGTAGCTTTAGTTCATGAAAATTTTTGAAAAATTTAAACAGAGCACTTATGAAGGTGATCGTAAAAACGTTTTTAACAACAGCAATCTTCAAGACACAGAAACTTAAAGATGAGATTGTGCACGACATACAGATAACAAATCAGTGCGATTCTGGTCATGAGGAAAAAGTATTGACCAACGAAGTTGAAAATTGGTGCATTGTCAGTCTCGTTGATTTTTAAGGTTAAATAGACTATAATCTTTCCCTTTGGATACTTTTTCAAAATCATATAAGTCAGTCATAGTGAAGGAAGCCAATTAGCTTTAGCTCAAGGATGAATCAAATAGACAGCGAAGTGACAAGGCTGAGGATGATTGGTTTTTCGTATGCTTGCTTCACTCCTAGTGAGGAGTTACAACGCTGTTAGCATTCTAATAACCTCAAAATGCCATCTTTTGAAATGAAGGACCACATCTTAACTCGTAGGTTAATTAACATCAGTTAGTTTCTAATATTATAGCTTCTCCTAACACGATAGCTAATAGCCTGTTATAGATAAATGGCAAGTCAATTATACCGTTCTCCGTCGATTAAGCGCCTTGGGCGCTTATTTCAAAATTCGTCTCAAAGAGGAACAATTATTCAAAGACTGATTGATAAACTAACGTTCTGAAGAAAACTAAGTTTTATAGAAACTAGCAAAAGGTGCCTCTCGACTCTCAAAACTATCAAAGGAGTGTCTATGAGGCCTATAGGAAACTCAGTCCAATTAAGGAGCTTATATGAGGGAGGGCGTTTATTCAAGGCCCGACTCTACACAAGCCAATCGTCCAGCAAATAAAACCTCCTGACAATCGTGAAGAAAATTAGCGATATTCTAACTAAGAACAAAACTATAGTTGCAAAGAGTATATGAGATAATGACGAGTATATGAGCGTACCTTTCTTTTCCTAAACCAACAGCCAAGCAACAGGCGAACAGCTTTATAAGGCTAATTTCAAAAATGAATCCTTCCTAGGCAATAAAAGAGCTCAAATTAACAACTCTTCTCTGATAATTTGAACCAAGATATGAAAGTCTGTCTGCACATCAAGGAAAAGAGATTTGAGCAACTCCTTGTGACCCGAACGAACTGACGATGATGATTAACAATGAAGCAACGAATTTAAGGTCAACGACGTGATCAAGCAAAGTTATTCCATTGGCTATTTCGTTCAAACCAGCTGGCAATCTCCACATCTGCCAGCAGTGACTTATTTGCATATTTCTAAAGAAAGATCTAGAGTTTAAAAGACCAAATGACCAAATCTGAGTTTTCAGGCAAGTTGTTTTACATAAAGTTGTTGTACACAAGAAGTTAGCCAAACTGTACAATAGTTTTTAAGTGTTATCGTAATGGTACCTTCAAATCTGAGTTAATGAAAAACAGTCGTTGTATCGTAAAAACAGATCTAAATTCACGTGATTTTACACAGAGTAAAGCTAATCTGACTCGATTATATGAAATTCTTTTACAGAGCTGACATATCCTGGACAGACCATGTGACAAACCAATTTGATGGCTTATTAAATGATAGAATAACAGGGGAAATCTTTCTAAACGTATTCTCTTATTAGTTATAAGCAAAGCAAGTTAAGTTACCAATGATATGTAACTGTTTTTTATATCAAAAGGGCATTGTTTGGATCGAAGAGATATGTACAGCTAGATAGACTTGCATTGGGAACAATACTGATTGCATTTGCCAAAGACTGACTTAATAATAGAGACATTGACTCATTGCTTAAGTCTCAATCTTCGCAGACAGCATCAGCAGCCTGAAGCATCAGCAACAACAATTTACATGGAAAAGTTGAATTGAATGGCCTAAAGCTCAGAGTGGTTCTGAGTAACGTTTTATATCAGATTAGCCTGAGGAGCGAAAACTACGACTCGCGGAATAGGCCTAATTGCGACATATCCAGCAAAGAGGGAAATGTTTAAGGCTTAAGAACCAGAGCCGACTAGATAAACGAGGCCATAAAATTAAACAGAACGACTTTCCTCACGACATTCACAGTTTTTCTATTCTCAGAATTTTCTTCAAAAAACATTTGCTTGACGCAAACACACGTGGTCTTGCAAATGACGTCAGACGCCAGGCTAGACCGAGACCCCAAGGCTCATCCACTGTACAGATTTGCTTACGTTTAGCAAGAAGTTGAATGGATGTGCCTTAACCTCGCCAGATTCACTGTTATATCGGTTGTACTACCAAACTACCAAACTGAAAGTTTGTGAACCGGCATTCAGCAAAATTTCGCACCAGGCACAGAAATGTGAAATTGTATAGGTTTGCCTGCCCAAGCGACCCTCACCCTCGATCACTGCAATAAACAGCAACACAGAAGTCTTCTTTTTCTGCCTTACCAAGACTACATTTGCCAAAGTTAGTTGAAAATATACCAGGAAAGCAGGATTGCTAACAGCCTCTAGCAAAACAAACTACTACCTAAGTTATTAGAGAAAAAACAAAGTTTTAGGCTGTTAAAACCACCGCCTTACGCTTTATGAACTAAATGCTCGCCCAGTTGGACTCTCTCAAGCCGCAGGGTGCAGGGTCTCAAGGATGATTATTAGACCTATAAATTGCTCACATTGCCTATATCTCTGTCTATAAAAGCACAAGACTTCAGAAGCAACCATAGTTTAAAGTAATTTACAGTAAAAATACCTTCTTTTCATTATCAACCTCATTTCATGCATTCTGTTCTTGCTTTGCTATGTTGTTATAAACTAGAAAAGAAAATTGAATCAAATCAAAACAAATAAAGTTAGATAACATTTTCAATTCATTTTTTCTTAATTTAATTCGACAGTATAATTTAATTGACAAAATTTATTACATCAATACAATGTATATGTTTGCAAGTTTAATGCAAGTCAGACTCTCTTCAATTTAACTGATTAAATATTCAACTCTGTATTTAAACAGCCTGTGTAACAGTCAATCCTTTGCAAAATTTATCAGAAGTTCAATTAGTAGTGTTCTAACGAGAGCCATATCGAAGACTTACAGCCGTGAATTTGCAGCCTTGTACTCTCAATATTCACTAGTTCAAGTAACCAAAACACAGAACCATCATAAATACCATAAACATGAAACTACTGTGGAATAGTTATAACAGAACGAGCATAGAAGCTAAACAAATCTTGTGAATTACTTGTAGAATAGAAAGACGTTTATTGCGTCTGGAGAATCGCTTGCAAAACGAGAATTTTAGCCTGTCAAAATTTTTGACGTTTATAATAGGCTAAAGATATGAGCGTAAAACCAATGACTGTCCAAAGTAAAACTGTTTTATCTTTAATCATATTGGCAAGATAAACGAAAATAGGTATACTGATTCGATGACGGTGATAATGATGATTGTTATAGTGATGATTGCGAAGTTGCTGCTAATGCTGAAGCTGAAAATAACGTAGATGAGGATGAGGAAGATTCTGCTGACGTTGCTGCTGTTTCTGGGTGATGATGATGATAATGATGACGATGATGTTGTGATGATGATGATGACGGTGATGCTGATTATGATTATGATTATGATGATTATAACGATGATTATGATTTGATGATATGATTATGATCTTATCGATGACGAGGATTATGATGATTGTGGTTATGACGCTGCCACTGGGTGCTACAGCTGCCGCTGTTGTTGATGACAATGATCATTGTAATGATGATTGTGGTGATTATGATTATGATCTTAGCGATGACGATGAGGATGATGATGATTGTGATGCTGATGCTACTGCTACTGGTAATGATGATGATTATAATGATTGATGACTATGATTGATGACCGATGATTGATGATGATGACGATAATCGTGACGATGATTGCCATGCCACTAAATATGATAATGATGATGACAACGAATGTGATAATGATTTTGGTGCTGCTTATAACGATAATGACGATGACGATGATGGTGATTGTGGTACTGCTGCTGCTGATGATGATGATCGCGAGAACTCTGACTCTTGTTAGGCTACATCACTTGCCTAAGAGGAGGCGACATTTTCTGAACGAAACAAATTTTAGAATTCTTTTGAGGACTAGCAACAGGATTGCCACCTTTGAAGAGCTCTAAAGATGCTTCAGGAGTAGTCTTAGATGCCCCTCATTTTTTGCTGGAGGACAGACAAAACGAACACAATTCACTTCCTCTAGTTTGCTACTCTAGAGGGAGGCATTATTGTTAATGACATGACTTTATCATGATTGCGTAAGCAAACTTGAATTTATTTGATCAAAGAGACTTTGCTGTCAAAAGTACATCTTGAGGTGAACTGACAAACTGCTAAGTGTTTGCTTCAATATTTGATTGGTAAAGCAAATAGTTGTTTTCGCAGGCAAAGGCACAAATGGCGTCAGAAATGAAGAGAAAATCTCTGTTGCTGAAGACAGAGCAAGACGAAATATTTCGCTGGGAGAGAGGCAGAATAGATGACGGGTAGATCCGAGTAGATCGCTACGAACCACACACGTATAATATTTCATATCGTAGAAGCTCTACCACCATGTATTTCCTCGCAAGAGCATCCAACTTCAAGTTAATGCTTCCCCTTAACAACAAATAATTTTAATTTGAGCCCCCCTCTCCGTGCCCTCTCATAACCAAGCTCTATCCAAGAGTGGCACTTATTCGAAAGACTGTCCCCTATTTATTTCAAAAGAGGAGGTGCTTATTTGAACAGGCCCCCTTTCTTACGTGGTGGTAGCTGTCCCTTGACTGTGCTACCCCAGGGACAATTCATTCCTTGAGAATCTCGTACACCCTTGCCGTAAATTCTATTGATTTCACAGAGTTCCCTTGCAAATCCTGTTGTTTCGACAGGAATCCCGTACGCCTTTTTCAAGAGTGAATTGCCCCTTGCTTCTCGGGGTCCATTTGAAGGCTTCAGTTCAAGGCTGGTACGTCTAGAATCTGTCAAACGAGCTGTTTGATCATTTTAGATATTTAAGAAAGTTTCTTAGCTAAACCCCGAAGTTTTCCTGTTCTGCTTTTCTTTACAGACGCTTTTGAAAGCCCAGTAGCGATTCCAGACCACGAGAGAATAAGAAGAAAGGCTCATGGTTAAACTTATAGTGTTACGGAACCTTTTTAGGCAATTAAAAGAATTTATCAACATCATGAGGAAGATTAAGAGAACGCCGCTCAGGCGACAATCGGAGCTTTCGAGGATTTTGCAAAGAAGAAACAGTTCCACAATACTTGTTACAATAAAGTAACAAGATCTGGACTTTTATAAAAAGCTCAGTTTACTGTTCTGAAGAAAGAAACGAAGTGCTCAGTGTTGCAGGGATGTTCGTTTATGCAAGGACTTCACTAAAGGCTATGGACTATAGACAGATGCGTAACACAATTCAGGTTACCTTAGTTCATGCACCATGGGCCCCCGACCAAAGGGGAACCCCAAAAATTTATCGTATTGACGTATTGCGTGCTTTTTGATCACACTGTGCTTAAAGCCTTCCAAAGGCCACCCCAATACCCTTAGCTACTAACCTTGCTATACAACACTGGAATCATTCATTCTGGAATCAATCATTAATCTTCCATTACCCCAAGCCCCCTTCCTTGACGAAGTCCACTTTGATTTTAGGGCCCCAATCCATAAGGGCCCCAACTTACTAAATTCCTAAGGCCATGAGTGTTTTCTTTACGCGACTGACTATAGACCATTTTTTCAAAGAGTGATTCGTTCTCACATCACATCAGCTGTTAAATGAAAACCGCTCAAAGCTGTACGGAAATAAATGTGTGAGATGCGTCACACGTAGCAGTAGAACTAAGACAATGACTTATATCACTCCTTCACCGACAAGAAAGTTTACGTTTGTGAAATACGCTTGTCGCATTGGTATAGATATCTGGGGGCGGTTGCCCACACTTCCCTCAATATTGGAACCGAATGAAAAACAAAAACAATTGGTCAACAAGAATTGCTTAGGCCTATCTTATCTAATGAACATCCAACAGGCTTTTAATGTATCGATACTATTTCAGATACTTCATTTCATTTGAGTATACAATGACTCTTGCAAACAAACGGCATGCAATCAAATTGGGATATGCCTTCTTGTTTCTAGTACAGCTCCAGTAACACAACCAAAATATAAGATACGTCAGAGATAGAGTACAGATGAGTAAAACATTTAGGATTGTTGTATACAAAACTATGGCCCACTAATGATAGCAGGATTTCTTAGATTTTGGCACTTTTAACATAGTCAAAGTTTCTTAAAGAGTTTCTTAACTTCTCTTTTCTCGAAACGTTTCTAATTAAAGGAAACTATTTGAGTTGAGGATAGCCTTCTGCTCTACGTTTGAGTAAGAAGATTCGATAAAATAAAAAGAAGTGACTTCATAAAAAGAAATGGCATTTGCTTGTGGAGATTTAAAAACCAGACGAAAAAATATTAGTCATGAAGTTGAGAAACGGATGAAGTTTCTTTTATTTCTAGTTGCCTTTCTCGAGGCTTTTCTAGTCCACGCAAGATGAGTTTCTTGGAAAGGACTTTGCTTGGATATCTATTGTGTCCATTGGAAATCATTTTGTTAAAACAGGAATCTCGTGCGCTTTTTCGATGAGTTAAATGCCCCTCGTGTATATGGACAACCTGAATACTGTATAGATATAAAGACTTGGCATTTTCAAACGATACAACGATACAAAAAATTGAACTTAGAAAAAACTACAAAAAATCAAATATTACTCACAATATTTCACAATGTTTGTTCCATTGGTTTACTGAAGTCTGAGATGCGAAATTTGCTGGCTGGCGTTTCAAACTTGCTTTCTTTCCCAAGGATTAAAAGAGTCTGTATGAAGTAAGCAAAAGTGATTCAGTTTTGATGAAATGGACGAAGCTAATCTCAAGCACAATGAACATCACGCAGGCTAAAATAAAATCTTCTATCCTCCATAGACTACGAGTATTTAGCAAATATTCAATGGGAAAAGTTTGCGAGCTCAAACAATAGGGTTTATCACAGCCTCGCTCTGGTTGATGAAGTCAGAAAATAGGACTCAGATTACAACCTCGCCTGCGTTTAATCCCATACAAAGGTCTTTGAACCCAGTGCTATATACTACACCAACTACAGTTCAAGCAACCTTCTCTTGGGCAATAGAATAACATGAAAAGTAATTGTCGCTATTGAATTGAATCGCTAGGCGCTCAAAAGTACCAGTTTGAGCGATCTCATTTTGGTGTTAGTCTCGATTTCATGCACGATAACTGGGACTCAAGTAAGAAATCCAATTGGACACGATCGTCTTTTACATGTACAGTAATTGTTGTCGTTGCTTTCGTTGTTGCTGTTGTTATTGTTGTTGTTGTTGTTGTTGTTGTTGTTGTTGTTGTGTTTGTAGATCTATCGAGCTAAAACTCGGACGAAAATTCAGTGAGTCTGGTCGACTTTCCCGAATCAGAATCCGACGTGATCTTTTATGATTAAACCCACAATAGCGAGATTTAACAGTCTGCATGAAATTTTAAGCGGGAAGCGTAAAAGAGGCAGGAGAATTCAGCATAATCCAAAGAGAGACTAAGAGAAATTTTCTCGTGTCTATCGGTACAGACCTATGAAGCATTAATAGGCCATTGATGATAAGAAATGAATTAATAAAACATAATGAAAAATAAGTAAATAAGTACAGAACAAAACAGTGTCACAGTCTCTTCTATTTCATGTTATTATAATAATTATTTAGCTCGTAATCTATGTCCTTAAGAGACTAATTCCCATACAAATAAGAGTTGGTGTAACAATTATGAATTCAAGACTTCACTTCCAAACTGCCTTGTTAATAGGAAACGTTGCACCCTTCTACTGCTGGCGTTTCCGATAGCGCTTCAGGTCATAAGAAACATTGGAGAATTGAGAGAAAGCAAAAGTGGCCATACTGGAAACCTGTGATAACGAAATACCGTTGGATAGACTAATTTTGTTGGGAAAATGGTACCCTTTGCCAGACTAAAACGCTCGAAATTGTTGGTCTTAAGTCGGGAGTTTTAAAGGTCGACTTGTTCCTTTTACAAGTTTCTTTTGAAAATTGATAGAATGAACTACTTTTCAAGGCTACTAAAGCTCAAAGCATGACTGCTCCATGGCAAAATATGATATCCTTGGGTAGACCAAAATTGCAAAAAGGTTTACCCTTGACTAGACTGGAATTCCGAAACAGCATACCCTCAAACGTGGCACATCACCAGGCATCTTTACTATGGAAGAATCTCCCCTCCCCGTCAGTGGTTCATGCCGCTACGGCAAAAAAAATCAAACAAACTACGCAAGTCATCCACTGTCAACTGGTTACGCACCATACTTCCATACTTTAGTCACATAGTCAAAAGAACTATCCGCAAATTGAAATCGTATGTAGCTACAGCACACAGCACACTATCTAAAATTTGATCAAATTTTCCGCAAGGGAAATACTGAGATAACAGACCACAAATAAGTCCTTTGCAGCATGATCGATGGTCTTTTCACGTGTGGAAAACAAGAAACCTCAACTCTACAAATTACGCGACAAAATCGAAATTTTATTAACTTAATAAGATCGACTATCTCGCTTGTCAGATTAGTCACCAAACTAAAATAACAGATGACTACACCACAGAGAGCGATATACATAGTGTATGTATAATTGGATGTCGAACCACAATCGTAGGAGTTATTTCGTAGATGGGAATAAGATCTACCACAAATTTTATTGTACTTGAATTTTCAAGGGACGTGTGACTTATTAGCTCAGCTTAGCAAGACTAAAGTAAGTTCATTATATTATAAAGGCAATAGAATTCTTCTGATGTTAAATATTAGCCTCGGGGAAGTAAATTAGCAGTACCTGTAGCTACCATTAGGTCTTCGAAGCATTTAATGCGCTATAACTTTAACTAAATTTAAACTGCAACTCAAACTGCAAATGAACTTGACCTTCAATCGTTATAACTGGAAACTACAACTTTACTAAAGTTAAAAATTCGGACAAAGAACTATTATTACTTATAACATTAACTACAGCTATACTCAAAAAACGATCAAATAAATTATAACAATAACAATAGCAATAAATAGCAATAACAACATCAATAACAATAACAGTAGAAATAGCAACAGCAACTTTAATAACAATGACAATAACAATAGTAATAACAATAACAATAACAGTAGTAATAGAAGTAGTGACAACAATAGTAATAACAATAGGTATAACAATAGCAAACACAACTTAAGTAACAGTGACAATAACAATAATTATAACAATAGTAATTACAATAAAAATAACAATAGTAATAGCAGTAGTATTAACAATAGTAATAACAATAATGATAACAATAGCAGCAACAACTAAAATGTCAATGACAATAACAATAGAAATAATAATAGCAATAACAAGAACAATAAGAAAAACAATAATGAAAAATAATAACAATACAAATAACAATAACAATAGCAATATAATAGAAATTGCAATAACAATAACAATGAATAACTTTGAACTGTAACTATAACTATAACTTTAACTATAACTATAACAACAGCCACAACACTACTAAATAGTTAGCCTACTACTCTTGCTTATCAAATTTGGCATGTGCGATACAATACAGGGACCCCAATCTTATTAAAACAAGATCAGATCAAGCTAAAATGTTCTGAATATTAACAAAATAGTGAATATCCCACAGTTAAATAACCAAATAGCAAATACGATCAAATGATTTCTACACCTTTAACAAGCGATTTCATTTAAATATCAATATTTCATGCAGAAGTTTAAGCGGTGAATTAAGATAGCAATCAGAAAGTAAGTCACAAAGATAAAAGCTTATGATGAACTTGAGTAGATTATTGATAAAATGTTCTGGTAATCTATTCAAAGGATTCCTAGGCTCACAGCTTTAATCTATTTCGAAGGTAGGAAACTTGGAATATACATATGAAAAAGATAATCAAAAGCAACTAATTTCTGTTTGGGTTGTAGTAGTTTACAAGTTGTAAGAAATTCAATACAGTTACAGAACCCCGTGCATACGGGCACCAATGAGCCACAAACGTTTGGCCTTATTATCGAGGTGATCGTATCAAAAAGGAAGGATCTGTATGTATGGCCTGTATGTGGCCACACATACAGGCTTTTTTTTAAAAGGAACAACTTTATAAGGAACCTACATGTAGAAGGCCTGAAAATTTAAAGAACTTATACCACTAAAGAGAAAATCATTAAGGAACTTTTTAATGTTGAATACTTTAATCACTGCAAATAATCAAGAATCAGAAAGCCGGTTCCATTCATTTGCAGTCGAAAATCACATAAATTGTACGTTAAGCATGTATCCAATGTTTCTTTGAGTAGTCTCGAGCTTTGCTCACATGCAAATGTCTCTCTTTTATTGTTGGGACCACTGTTTGTGCAGTGAAAATTAAGGAACTATTAAGGAACTTTTGGAACTGCAATTGCCTCAAAATAGGCCCAAAAATAAGGAACTTTAAGAACCAGGCCTTGAGGTAGGTTCCTTATAAAAAAAAGCGTGTACTGACCCTTTCTCTTTAATACGACAAAATTTGCCGTTATAATGAGGTGGTCGTATTAACGAAGTGGCCATAAGATGGGTTCAGTTGTAATTTAGGAAGGAGAAAAACGTTATGGTGGGAAGCCGGATTGTTCCTTAAACAATAGGGAGAACAGTTAACTATCCAAACAATACTCAAGAACAATGGACCTCTCCTGAAACGTTAAGGATTCTTGTTACCACATCATTGGTAACTTTATTGTATACTTGCTTACAGCTTGTTCGCTGAGCCCTCAAGCTGCTTGACACTTAAGTGATCGCAGCCCTAGTTGCTTAATAATCGGTTACTTAAAGGTGTAGTATAAAATGCCTTACCAGATAAAATTAGTGAGTTGTATCGTATCAAAGACCCATGATCATGAAAGAAATTTCATATGTAATACATAGCGATATGATTCAAATCGTCAAAAGATCACTTCAGAGTTGTCTGACTAAAGTGTTTTCTCTTCCTCGTGTTGCACGATAGCCTAGTCAAAATAGTGCAACCACCTGTCGTACTGCTCGAATGAATGGAGAAACCAGTTACGTTCTACATGCGTCAGGGGTTACCATGTGATTATAAACGTTTTCATATCCACTGAACGCTTACATTCAAAACTGTCAAATGTTTACTCGATTCATTTAAGCACATTATGTCTCTCGGTTGAGAATCACTCTATGGTGACAATACACCTGTATGTATTTGGAAAACACTAGTAAACCTCAATGTATACAGCAATAGATTGAATACGACTACAGTATTACGTCAGAGTTCTACTGCAAGGCCTATACTTATATACTGTATGCGTTCGTAGTAATATTCGGAGGAACATAACCTGTATAATAGGAGCACAATGCCTTAGCGTAAAAAGAAAGTTTTCGAGTTTTCGAGTAAAACATCAATATCGGCTTCGCAAGTCACTCGACCTGGCAAATTGTATTCGATTTGGCGAATCACGCAATTTGGTGCATGATTCGAATTAGGAATGAAAACCATTGGACCTGGCGAATTGTATTCGATTTGGCGAATCACGCAATTTGGTGCATGATTCGAATTAGGAATCAAAACCATTGGACCTGGCGAATTGTATTCGATTTGGCGAATCACGCAATTTGGTGCATGGTTCGAATTAGGAAAAAAAACGATTCGAATTGGCGAATCTTTCGATTTGGGGAATTAGTTTAGCTTGCAATCAAGCGACACCCCTAGTAGCATTAGTCCTACAACTGTCCGTTACAAAGAGTTCCCACTGCGTAATTTACTCACAACGTACGTGTCCAGGTAGCCTTTAGGGTGCGTTTTTGGGACGTTCCTATCGTCTTAATTCCGAAAAAAGTAGACTTCGGGGGCTTCCGACTCTAGACGCAAAAACGCACTTTTATGAAAAACAGAAGCCTTTGGAGATGAGTTAAAGGCGGGAGCCTCTGCAAACCTGCAAAATCTTCCAGCTCTGGAGTCAGAAGAGTTTGAAGCCTCTAAAGTCTCCGATTTTCTCGAGAGTTAACCAAAAGAATGGGCTTTCGAAAAAATCTTCAGAAAAAAAGACGCAGAAAAAGTTCCCAAAAGAACGCACACTTAACAAAATCATCGCCAGAACTGGCGATTTCAAAGCTTGTACTTAGTATAAAAAATTCTTGACAATGACAAATATTACCTTTGACTTTGAGTTAGTATTTCTCCTCTTGTCGGCTTGCTGTTCCGTGTTCTTGCAAAATCTGCCAAAATAAAGTCAAACTAAAGACTGGTGCCTTGCTTATACACAATGTAAACAAAGTCTCAAAGTTCTCTGTGTTCAAGAAAATCTTAATTCATTCAAGCAAATCACGTTCAAGCAGTCAGATCACGCAAATTCTTATCAAATTATTTTTCGCTTTTAATATCTTTGACCGCTCATTCTAGCCTGGCGCTGTTAGGAAAATAAATTACATCTTTTGTAAGAATTTCGGCTTCTTGTTCGGCGATTCAAACTTGTTTTCTTAATATCAATCACAGCAGCGGATCAAGCTTTGATTTTCTTTCACCGATATGAATATGACGCTGAAATATTCCCAGTTCTCAGTACATGCGTAATTATTCACACGAGCATCAACGCAAGAGTTCGCTTGATTTGCTGAAGCCGACAAAACCGACAATAGTTTGAGAAAGGTGCATACTGGAGTGACAGTCCATGCCTACGCAGCAAAGCTTGCCTTTTGAGCATGCGACAATGTTTTTATCGATTTCAACTAAAAACGGCAGGTCTTTCAAGAATACTCCCAGAATACTTCTTGATTTATGGATTTAGTAACACTCAATTAGAAGCATCTTCCCTATCCTTGTTTTTTATTATCAAAAAACTATTTGCAATAAAAGTACTTTGGAATTCGAAAGCAAGCGGAGCGCAGTAGACTTTCGTTTCGCAGGGGCGTACAGATCACTCTAGATTTTCGTGGCTTTATATTCAATATGCATGAATAGAATAATAACCAACCATATACACATATTTAGAATGGATGGAGAGGCCTCATAATACTGGCATTGTTCCTTATGAAAAACATGGGGTTGAGAGAAATGGCGGCCATCTTTATATAAAACAAAGCATACTGATCTTGGTTTTTAAAAATGCTTTATATGGGGATCATGATGAGTCAGTACGAGGCTATATATCAAAACAAGAATCGAGTAATTCAAAAAATGGATGAATTGCAAAGCTCAGATTATGTACTGAATCTAATGATTCGCCAAATCGAACGATTCGCCAAATCGAATGATTCGTCAAATCGAACGATTCGCCAAATCGAAAGATTCGCCAAATCGAATGATTCGTCAATCGAACGATTCGCCAAATGGAATGATTCGTCAAATCGAATGATTCGCCAATCGAATGACGAAGAATAATTCGTAAATCAAGTCATTCGGATCAATTAGCTCACTTGAAAATAATCAAAATAATCGGGTGTTCTAGTTCTAAATAAAATGGAGGAATGTCAGTATTCTTGGTAGGCAAGGCTAGCAGATGATGATGTTGCTGGGAGTTTCAAGGCCAGTAGCTACAATTTGTTACTCGCAGGCTAGATAATCCCTAAATCTCATAGCGCTAGCGAAATCATCACTATATCCGAGAACAATTGCAATATAGCAATCAAGACAAAATTTCACCCATCAACTCTTAATTAATTTGATTATGCACATGATTACATTGGCCAATCGTGGCCAAGTCAATAAACAACACAACAACAACATATACAAATTCTCCTCACCATGAAAATTCCAAGATCTTCATCTACGATGGATCCTAAAAATGGCTCCTCGAAATCTGATAGAGTTCCTCGCAAAATCCTTCCTTTCTGGCTTTCAGTAACTGCAAACACAAAAATTGTCAAATGATTTATAATACACTTGACGTTTGTGAGAAAAACTCAAGTATTTCTTAACAAGTTGCGTGTGTAAATATTTAGTCAGCCGTCTACTATTTTGCGACCATATTAATAATGCATTAGGCCAGTTTTATGAAGTGTTTCATAAAAAGCCGTTGTTTGAGAACCCGGCCAAGGAGAATGCCTTTATGTGGAAAATAAACCGAAAATGAATTATGAAACTGAGTTGACATTGAAAAACATTTCTATGAATGGTGTCGAGGCATTTTAATACGAGAGGTGATGATGCTTTGGGGCTTAGGCCTAGTACGTTTCGTCGTAGTTACCATTCAGACGTATTGCACGAGTCGCAGTTTTCGCTTCTTAGGCCAATCTAGAAAGATCGCTCAGAACTAAGACTTACTACCTGAGTCACAGTTATCGCTATTGAATTGAATTGCTGGACGCTAAACTACTGAAGGTTGCCGTTGATGCTTGTAAAGAGTGGGACTATTGAATTGGGTTTATTGCATTTATTTATCTGACACGACCTCGTTCCCAGGCTTCAAACGCTTTCAAAACCTTTTCTATTGTTTAAGCGTCCAATCATATATCGAATTGACCAACCCGATACAAGGGTCAAACATGGTTTATGCCGCTAACTCGACTATATTTTGCAAAGCAATAGCATCAACAAACAGTTTCTTGCAACCTCATCCCTCGACACATGCACATTACAACGTGTTATAACGGTATTAGAATCGGGTCTTTTCCTTGAAGACTTATCCACACGGTCAAGCAAAAATGGAGCAAAAAAGGAAGCTAGTCGTTCAAAAGGGCCAGATTTTAAGTTATAACATAGGTTCAAAAGCGTCACCAACCAATAGCTCCCTGACCTGCCAAACAGACCAGAAAATATGTGCACTTTAGTTATCAATGATTTTATGAGCCAGTTTTAATTGCTTTTTTCACAGATTTCCATAATTGATTAACGATAACCAGGTTCTTTTCATAGAATTTATACGAGTAGAACTTGTCAAGTCGCTCATAACAGCTTTCTAGCCAAATAGTCAATTGGATATTTGATATGAAATTATATTAAGAAGATAGGGTCTCGATATGGTGGTCTATCAGCACAGCTGTCTGGCAAGATAAATTCGCGGTATAACCACAGTTGTCTTGGAAGGGGAACCTCCAGAGTGTTGTTTCTCACCCTAGCGAATATACGCACTACTGTGGTGGATACGAACTACTGTGGTGGTATGTTTTGCGTGCTGTGGTGGATACGCACTGCTGTGGTGGGTTATTATGCTTGATGTGGTGGGTTATTTCGCTTGATGTGGTGGTTTTTTTGCGTACTGCGGTGGATACGCACTACTGTGGTTGTCATGGGTTATTATGCTTGACGTGGAGGTGTTTTTTGCGTACTGTGGTGGATAAGCACTACTGTGGTGGTTTATTATACTTGATGTCGTTGGTTATTACGCTTGATGTGGTGGTGTTTTTGCGTACTGTGGTGGATACGCATTACTTTGGTGGGTTATTATGCTTGATGCGGTGGATTTTGTGTTTTTGTTGCTTGATCTATAAATTCTAGTTATGAATTCAAACGCCACCACAGAACGCAAAATAAACCACCACAGTAGTGCATATCCACCACAGTAGTGCGTATAGACTCGCTAGCGTGTTTCTACTATAGGTTGCTTAAGAAATTTTGATCAGCCCAAATCTGACATTGGCACTGCCCTACGCAATTGCAGCTATGGCTCTAAACGAGGGGTATTGTATTTCACTCTTCAAAAGGACGTACGAGATTCTAACTAAAACAAAAGGATTTCCAAGGATTTCAATGAAAACAATATGTCTTCGACCAAAGGTGTAGGAGATTTTGAAGGAATGATTCTTCCCTTGGCTCTAAATGCCAGGAAATCTGCTATTAATTTTCAGAAATCCGCATCGGCTAAGGGACTTCTGCGTCCTTGGCGTTTTAGGACACTAAGCAAAGCGAATCTCTCCAACAAGAACGGCTACATTCTTTTCTCTAATAAGCAACTTGATTCATGGGCAGCACTCAAAGTTGCTTAAAGCCTAGCGGTTTCTCTTAGCACCTAAAGTACTTTTCCTTAGTGAGAAAGCATTTCTACGGGCCAGTTTAGAGTCCGGTTCCCGGTCCTTTTACCCGGCTGGAACCCTCTCTCAGCAGTATTGTTTACAAACTTAGAAACAACGCTGTAAAACATTACGATCGCTAAAGAGACTTCTTCTTTGGATGAGGATTACTTGTGAGAGATTACATTGTTGATATAGCAATGTTAAAAGTGTATCAAAAAGTGCAGAAAAAATTCCAGCTTGTTGTCATACAGAAACAAACATCCAAGCAGAACTTTGAATTCTCTGATCATAAAAGAATACAATTTTTTTCAACAAACAGTTTTTTGTTGATTAAATAGCCAGGATCAGATCTAGTTTAAGGAGTTGCGGACTTGGCGTGGATAAACGTAACGAAACAAACAGACAAAAATAGTTGCGATGCGGGCAAGATATTTGTTAACAAGCAACCACCGAATAAGCAACTTAAGTGCTCGGCAAAATATCATTAAGCAACTATGCAACAAGGGATATGTTGCTTTTGTATATATATTGAGTTCCAATAGTTTGTAGTTCCATAAGGGTAATCCTACCAATTAGAACTACAATCTCAGCAAGAAGAGCGCCAAAAGTTGACTTTTTCTATAACAAAAAGCGCTAAGAGAGAGTACTTTTATAGACTCAAGCAACCCATAAGCAACTTTGAGGATTGAAATCGCTTAAATCTCAGATATCTAAAGGTACTTTGAGGGTAAATCAATAAAAGTGTTGTGCTTTGATAACTTATGAAAATAGAATACAAAATACACTGACCTTTACCAATGCAATTCGAAGTGCCAGACTAGGGGTTGT